>CM053763.1:95477428-95519600 GCA_028658305.1 Pachyuromys duprasi
TTTTTTTGAAAAAATCAAGTTGTAAACTTATTACAAATTAAAAATGAAGTTCTTAAAAATCTCAACTTGACCAGATATGAAACAATTTAAAAACCATTAAAGGTGTATTGAGAAAAACCAGGCCTTTTTTTTTTTTTCTTAAAAAACACGTTTGTCATTACCAAAAAGAGACATCTTTAGGTAAAAATAATAAAAACCCCATGCTGCATAGATAATGCAGATAGTTCTAGTGTATCTGGTCAACGGGCAAAAAGCAAGCACTTAGGTCTTCAGCTCCAATCTTTGTTCATTTCTTATTGCTGGAATTTCATATTCATTTCTTCTTGTTGGATGACCAAACTGCAAAGAAAAGACTCTTATTTAATTACCATCCTCTGAAATCTTCAGATAGTGAACCACTCTAGGGTCACATCAATCACATTTTAGCCCCCTGGTCTTACTTTAGCCTAAGGATGATCTACAACAGGAGTGGACATATTGCACTGTGAATGCACGGGGACGATCATTTTCCACCCAGTAGAGACAGAGGAGAAGATAACAAACACAGCAAGTAAAGCCAAATGTAAGCTAAGCGGAGCAGACCTGTGACTTCCAGGCTGGCTTCAAATTCAGAGATCCTCCTGCCTCTGCTGGGATTAAAGGTAGGCACTACTATACCCGGCAAGGCTACTTTTCAAAACCTTCTTGAAAATGCACAACATTGTCTCCAGAGTACGGGGAAAAAGGCTTTGCTTTGCCAATATCTGAGTTGATTCAGAAATGTAGGCAGCACAGTCAAAACTTACAAGACTGATCTAAAGGGGGACATCTGTCTAACTTGCATTAGAGTGAACACCACCATAATAAAATGGGTTGTCTTACTTTATTACTGTCAGTTTCTTTTGCACTAGAGGCCAAAGCATGCCCACTTACCCGGATGATGGTAGAGATGGTAAGCCGGCATTTACTCAGCCCCGCCCTGCTCAGCCTCGGGAGCGGACGAATTTTCAGCTGGTGGATCGGCTGCTTTTGTCTCTTTGCCATCTTGTGGTTTAGGGTTCTCTGGGCGTCTGCGTCGGTAATTGAAGTTGCGGCGATACCGACGTTGAGGTGGCTGCTGACCTTGGGTCTCATCTCCTTGATTTTCCTTGTCCTCTTCATTGCCATCCTCTCTAGGCTGTCTTTGGCGAGGAGGGCCCCTGAAGTGAGTATTATATATCATGTATAGTGTTCTACCTGCATGTGTGCCTATACAACAGAAGAGGGCACTAGATCTCATTATATACGGTTGTGAGCCACCATGAGGTTGCTGGGAAATGAACTCAGAACCTCTGGAAGAGCAGCCAGTACTCTTAATCTTGGAGCCATCTCTCCAGCCCCCCACGTCTTAAAATTCCTTTTAGTTTGCTCACGAACACACAATTTTACAGCATGTACCTGTGCACAAGGAACAGCATGTTTCATTTACTACTTTAATACTTAAACTGATAAACTATCTGTTGGAAGTAACCAATTTGTGGCATGACTGAAAAATCCTACACAAAAGAAAATGTATTACAAATGAGTTCAAGGGGCTGGAAAGATAGCTCCATGGTTAAGAATACTTGTTTACAGAGGACCACTGTTTGATTCCCAGCACTCAATAGGCCCATAACCAACTGTAACTCCAGTTTCAGAAAAACCTGAACGTTCTTCTAACTTCCATGGGCACCAGCCATACCTACAGGCAAAATTTTCATATACATAAAGAAATAAACAAAAAAACACTTTCCAAAATAAATTTCAAAAATTAGAAACAGCTGTAACAAATCAAAGAACTTTTAGAAGGGCAATTTCTATCTTTATAGAAGGCAAGCATACAACTTAAAACACTGCTCAAAAATATCTGCTCAAAATCCCAGTGAAACCAGGAAGATATTTTGAGAAGTTCTACAATGTAATAAACAGAAGATTTTGTTGTTGATACCCATAGACTAACATAGAGACTGCTTTAAGAGCACGCTTTATACTTATGTTGTAAAGGGTGTGGTACTAAAATACTTAAGAACCATCAAAAAATAGACAAGAATAACAACACCCATTAGGGGGTTGCTGAGATGACCCAGTGGTTAAGAGTTCTTGTGGTCTGTTCCCAGCACCCACAACTCCCTGTTCTTAACATCAGTTCCAGGGATCTGGCCTCTGACCACAAGGGTGACAGCCATGCACGTGTTGGGCACACATGCAAAACTTTCAAATACAATAAATCTAAAAAATATATTCACACCGCACCCCACCCCCGACTCCATAAGAAAGGGTTTCTCCGTGTGGCCATGGCTATCCTGTAACTCACCTTTGTATATCAAGCTAGCTCTGAACTCAAGCCTGCCTCTCCCCCTCCACTGGCCGGCTCCATATTCAGCTTAATTAAAAACACAGGACAATGCTGGGCATGGTGGCACAAGCCTTTACTACTAGCACTCAGGAGGCAGAGGCAGGTGGATCTGACTATCTTTGAATTTGAGAGTAATCAGACCTACATAGTGTTCCACAACAGTCAGGACTACATACATAGAAAAACTCTGCCTCAAAACAAACAAGTAAGAACATAGGATAGCAGGCAGAATCAACAGGAGAAACACTGCCTCAAAAATAAATCACACTACCACATGGCAAATAACCTCACAGACATTGACCATGTTGGGTACCATGGTGCATGCCTTTCATCTTAGCGTCTCAGGAGACCAAGGCAGGTAGTTTGAGGCTAGCAGTTCAGGTTAAATTCAGTTAAAATGTGTGAAAAAAACAAAACACAAAAACCAAACCAGGGAGAGGATCTGAGATACTGCTCAGGTGGTGAAATGCTCACCAACCAAATATGAGGACCTGTATTCAGATGACCAGAACCACACAAAAAAGCTTGGTGGTTGACAATGCCTGTAATGGCAGCATCAGAAATCAAGAGCCCACTGGCCAGCCAGTCTAACTCAGTGAGCTCCAGATCCAGAACTGACGGAAAGACGCCCAATGTTGACACAGACAAAAACACCACACACACGTTGGGAAGGAAAAAAAGTCAGAACGAAAACTAACTGTTGCTTGTCAGACAAGTGGTCATGGGATTCAATCCCAAATTCTGGGGTGGGGATGAGAAATGCAGTCTCCACATATTGTAGGATGTGCTAATGCTATAGTAGCTATATATAACCCCCCTGGGTTTAACACCTAAAGCTCTAGCCATGAATGAGGCTATCTCATTGCAATATGCTATCAGCAGCACTGTCTGAAAGCCCAACAGAATTAGTGTTCATGAAGCTTTTCCTCAATTATTCTAACAGTTTCTTTTCCTAAAATGCCTACTACACGGGGCTTTCTATACTTAAGTAGGTAGACAGGCTCTGTGTGGGCTCAGGCTGAATCCTGTGCGCTGTGATAGGCAGCAGACACTTCCCAGCGCTTACAAGATCATCCTTAACTTTCTTCTCCAAGTAAGCATGCTTTAGAGACAGACTACTGTTTGAACTATTATCTTTTTCAGGGATAGAAAACGTGGAATTCTACACCTTTGCTTTAAAAATAAAAACAAAACCCCACATAAAGTAGACCTCAAGTACACAACTCTAAAAAAACAAACTGTTTTAAAGCAATACCAAACATAGAAAGAATTTACAAAGATTACTCACTTCAGGGTCACTTCTTAAAAATCAGGTTAAGTTTTAACTCAGGAAGCACAATGCTAGAGAGGCCTAACATGTGGCTGATGGGCATTAACAAAAACAGGTTACGATGGACCATACCTGCGGAATCGTGGTCTGTAACCTCGATACATGTTCTGTCTCACTGGTCTACCTTGCTCTCCTGCACCCTGGTTGTCAGCACCCTGAAAAGACAATAGAAAATATTGGTTCAATAACAAAATCCCAATCAGGCAAATTCAAACTTTTGCTGTTTTGTCTCTACATAGTCCCTAGTTGTCCTAGAACTTGACATGTATACCAGGCTGGCCTCAAGACTTCACTCGACTCTGCCTCCAGAGTGCTGGGACTAAAGGCACACACCACTACGGACCAGCTGAATTCCAACTCTTGATGCAAGATATCTAACAATTATGATCACAACATAAATTAACAAGCCTGGTGTTTCTTCACAATCAAAAGTGCAATTCTGTGGGTAATAGACTAATTTAGGAAAAAATTTCCAGGGGATAGCTCTTTCTCAAAAGCTGTTACAGGAACAGGGAGGGCTGCTGCTCACTCAGCATTTTCCTAGCATGCTCAAGGCCCCAGGTTCAACTTTCTACAGCAGAAAAATGCTGTCAATCCTTTTTAAGTCTTGGCACTTACCTCCATCACTTCTCCTTGCACAGGAGGGTTGGAATACTGTGGTCGACGCCCATAGGGTCTCCGCATGTAGTAAGGTGGGAACCTTCGCCTGCGATAGGGCCGGCGCTGTTGGGCCTGGCCTTCAGGAGCGCTTTCCGATCCCTCGTTCTTTTCCCCACTCTCACTATTCTGGTAGTTTTGCTGGTAATTGCGTGGAGGACCCCTACGACGTGGATAGCGTCTATAATGGTTACGGTCTGCTGCGTATTTACTGCCTTGAACTGGAACTCCACCAGGGCCTGTAACATTTGCTGCCTCCGCACCCTACAAAAGTCATTATTTACTTACAATAACAAAGGAAATCCAAATATTCAATAAATTTCACATAAGCTAGGGAGGGGGAAAAACCAAACAACCCAAGAGAAAACAAAATGGAGGGGCCGTCTGCATGGGCAGTGGGTGCATAAGAATGACTACATCATCAGCTCCTCACTGTTCTGAAGAGACTGCTCTCTAACTGCAGCCAGCACATTAGGCTCGATGTACCTGTGTTCATGGTCACCAGAACACATCATCCATCCAATTAGAGCCACCATCCGCACGGATGACATCTCCAAATGATTTCCATACCGAAATCAAACCTTTACACAAAAGCATCCTCACCTTTTCTCCTTCAACAACATCAAACTCCACAGTCTCTCCATCTCCTACACTGCGAAGGTACTTCCTGGGGTTATTCTTCTTTATGGCAGTCTAGTAATATCATTCCAAAAATAGATTAACAGGGGAGAAGAATGTGCTTTTTCATTCAAAATGTACCAGCGTCAATATCATTTTTAGCTTGGATATATACTTAACATTTGCTTTACGTAAGACCAAACTATCAATAATTTAGGAAAGCAGGGACCAAGGTTACCCCCAACCTCAACCAAAAGACTCCAATCTTACAAGGCCCCAGCATTTTACCACTATTTACAAAACTAAAATAATATAATACTCAAGACAGACACAACAATGTGTAAGATGCTTTTTAGAAAAGCATCATATAAAGCTTGGAACAAAATGAAGTCTCCATCTATCCCCCAAAGACTGCACTTAATAGTAGAAGCTAGCCCAACACATAGCCAGTTTAGATGACAGGCGAGTTTAGTTTTACATACTTCAACTTTGACCATTACCAACTCTTGACCCTTTACCATATCAAACTCAATTACAAATGTCAACCAAAATCCCTTCCAGCCTATCTATGAATACTTCCATGGAAATGCATTTCACATGTATCTATATCACTCTTTTATTTTTCTCTCTATAAGGGACTGTTGGTTATCACCTCCCCAGAGAACAGTTGAAGTCTTAATTATATAGGGCTTAAAAAATTATGAAGTGCCCAAGTCACACAGCTATTAAGTGGCAGGGGAACTTTTCTAAATCCAGGTCTTGGGACTCCAAATCCCACGTTCATTCCACACCACAGCAGTATCCACTACAGGGTCACTCATGCATTTCCATTCCAGAGGAGGCAGGACAACCAACAAATCTGAGGCCAATTAAGCTCCGGTGCCCAGAACTGCAGTCTACTTGATACACCACCACGACCTCAGCAGCCAAGTCCCAAGAACAACTCCATGTTTAAACCACTTGCAAAATAAATAGGAAAGCATATTGGTGACACTTTGTGGATGTAAAATACAACTGGGTGAGTTGAGTCAAATAATTGATCTCATCTGTCATCTGAACTGCTGTGTAGTTTCATACCGTTTATATGTAGCCAACTTTCAATTACTTGCAGTCATAGGGGATAGCAGAAGTATGCTTTAAAATCCCCAAACATATTAGTATTCATCTTTAGCCCCTTTCCAATCTTTTATGGTTGCCAGTGGTAGCAAGACTAATAATAAGCCTGGTTGCTTGTCTGCTAAGTCTGCGTATTATTTTCAACATGTAACAGGAATAGGTTAACAGTTAACTTACCCAAACAAGAACATTAATCTTTTAATGATAAAAAAATCCTGTGCCTGAGAAGTTAATTTACATTTTGAATTTAAATGTTTACATACTTATATTCCATAGGATTTTAGATATACTAGAAACCTACAGGACTTTCCCTTCTGACTCTCAATGAATGCTGTGTAGTCAACTTCAAGGAGCTACAATATGCCAATCTGTTAACCTCTCCTAAGGAGGATGCTGCCACCCGAGCTCTTAGCTATCTGAATAATGGCGAGCACAGAAAATGGACTCTAGGTTTTTAAATCTCTGATCACTTAAAAAAGTGGTTGAAATTTCTTAAAATAACTTTCAATAAGTGGATACAACAGTCCTAGTAAAAAGCTGATTAGGTAATGACATTATTTCCTAACCTACTTCATTTTGTGGAGACAAGCCCGATAGTGGCAGTGTACCACTAACTTTACCAATAATTCTTAATTCTTCAATGTCCAGTCATTCTTCTAGTCAGTATGTAGCTTCTTTTAAGATTTATCTATGTATTTGATGTATGTGAGTACTCTTATCTGCATGTACACTTGCATGCCAGAAGGGGGCATAGATCACATTATAGGTGGTTGCTGGGAATTGAACTCAGGACCTCTTGAAAAGCAGACAGTGCTCTTAACAGCTGAGTCATTTCTCCAGCCCCCAGTGTGTAGTTTCTGTTAGCCAAATGTAAGTTTTTTCCTCCAAAACCAATGGCAGCAAACTAAAGTTATTTCCTGACCAATCACAACTCTTCTGAAATGCTTTCCACTTAATGTTAAACTATTGGTGAGAATTTAAGTTTCCAGCCAACTCTAAAACACATGACTTTAAAAAAATGCTTTAGGACAAATAAAAAGATCTGCCTGCCCTACTGGTTCTGGCTTCCTATTTTCTTCAGGTAACTGTTCTGTGGCTCTGTCCCATAAAGATTCGTCTTTACCAAAGGTAGACCTGACTCTAACAGCATCTGGAAATGCCTTGCCAGTGTTTCTGTTTATTTATAGAAACATTATTCAAGCTTAGACTAACGGTGGTTATTTGTCTGAAACTAGGTATGAAAACGGAGTGCCATTAGTTGAACAGATTCAACACTTTAAAGTTACATTTATTAATGAAATCCTAATCAAAACCTTTTAAAATTAAGTGGACTCTCCAATGCAATGCTTCATTCTACACTTTAGTCATGGCATTACTCCCTCAGAATCAGGGCTACATAAACTCATCCTTGGACTTAACTTTTAGCAAAGAACCACAGCTGAGAACACACCCACAAGCCTGGCGCCAGAAGTACAGAGAATCTACATAAGCACTCACCTGGTGTACAAATACGTCTTCCTTGGTGTCATTCCTGCAAGACAGAACAAGATTAACAAGTGAAAAGCCTGAATGCATGTTTCAGTACCCAAGACAGTGGACACCCCCAATTTCCCAAATTCCTAGCTGTCTAGGAGTATGTTAAAATAATTTCTGTCATTTTAACTTTTAAGCGTGGGCAGGGGCAACATTAGGAACCTTAGAGAAACTAATCTGCACACCTTTATTGATCAGCTCTACCCTCTCAACTATAAGTAGGACTGAAAAAAATGACAGTGAAAATGTAAGCTCCATGAACCGTTTTAAAGACTAAACTACTATAAATAAATAGTAATAAGCCCACTCACTACCTGTAAAATTAACCCAACATGTACAGACGTGAAAAGCAACACCTCTCTCACTCCTTACCTATTAAACATTAACAATAACCTGGCACACACCTTTATCTATAAACCAGTATTACTAACAGTCATTCTCATTTCCTCCTCACAACTTCTTACTTCCAAATCCTCCAAGGTAAAAACAAAACAAAAAAACCACAAAGAAGCCCTCTGGAAACAACAGAGAATGAAACAATGTAAAACTATGTACACTTCACTTTTACCTAACATTGTTTTTTTTCTTTTTTTTAATAGCACACATATCCCCTTTCACCTCCCTTCACAGACAAGTAAAATGGCCAACAAATAAACATCCAGCAAAGCTTTATTTTTTTGACAGTCTCAAGCCCAGTCTGACCTTCCACAGTGCTGGCTGAGATTAGCTACAGGAGTTTACCAGGAAACCAGACAGTGTCCCTTAGATGAATATGGTGATAAAATTATTGCATAAAATGCAGTAGTTGATTATATGGAACATCTGAATAAGCAGAGCCCAGCAAGTTAGGTCAAAGTTCAGACAGGAACTGAACAAGTCTTGAAGACTAAAGGACCACCTAATGAAGATATTTATATTTAGACTTTCCTGGGACAAAAAAAGGGGAAGAAACAGACTAATAGGAAACTGAAAGCAAGAATTCATTAGGGACCTGAAAAATCACTTGGACAAACAAGACTTCTCCATTAGAAACCCACTCCACCCTCTTCCCTACTAGTAAGCCAGAGAAATGGCTCAGTATTAACTTCTAATATTGATATTTTAGTTTTTAATGACCAAAGATACCACTGACATACTGCCATACTTTGAAAAGCAAAGACTGCATGAAAAAATTCATACAAAATGACTTCAAATTTGACCAGTAGGTAATAGCTCCATTTTCACAACATCACTGATTCACCGAACAGAACAATTGCAAATCTTGTTATTTTTGTGTTTTTTGAGACAGGGTTTCTCTGTGTAGCCTTGGCTGTCCTGCTACTTGCTCTATAGACCAGGCTGGCATCAATCTGTTAGTTCCAGAACACCCAGGACTTATAAAACAGACACATCCCACTAACAAACCAGTACCCTACTATGTCCTCATATTAATTAAACTCAGTATGCGAAACCTAAACTTATTCCTTCCTACTTAAATTTGCTGTCTATTGTTTGTATATATTTAGACATACATACTCTAAATACATAAAACAGACTGGCCTTAACTCAAACCCAGAGATTTGCCTTGTACCACCTCACCCATACCTGCTGGTTCAACAACAAAAGATGCTTATTACTTAACAAGCCTGACCATGTGAACTGGATCCCTGGAACCTCACACAGGGGAAGTCCTGCAAGTTGTTCCCTAACCTCCAAACATTCCCAACCTCCCAATAAATAAATGCAGTAAGATAATGAGTGAGCCAGGTGTGATGGTGCAAACCTTTAATCGCAGCACAGAGGAAGGCATATCCCTGAATTTGAGAGAGTTCAAGGACAACAGGGCTACAGAAAGGGACCCTGTCTCAAAAAAACAAGAGTATGCTTTTTAAATACAGTGTTCACAGAAGGTATTTTCTAGTCACAATAAACACTTATATACAAACTTACTTCTGAGTTATAAAATGTTATATATCTAATTAGGATAGCTTTTAAAAATAGAATAATGCTGGCAATATGACAGTTGTCATTTCCTATTATTTTGTGGCTAGACACAGAAATACTGAAACCTAATGCACACTCACAGCAGCTATTAGGAGTGACTGGACCAGCCTACTGAAGAATATCAAATTGTCTGTAGACATCAGGGAAGAAGAGTGACAGTTCCAATTTCATCCAAGCTGAAATACCATCAGTTTGAACACACTACATCAACATAGTTACAGCTTGCTAAGGACTGAGGGAAAACACTGAGGAACTGCAGAGACAGCTCAGTGGCTGAGAGCGCCAGGCTTGAATCCCAACACTTACAACCACCTGCCACTCCAGTTCCAGGAGATTCAATGCCCTTACGGGCTCTGTGAGCACCAGGCAAATGTGGTACACCTATATACAGCAGCCGGTATGACTGAAGATTAACTTGTAAACATTACCCTCATCCATTTAGCCACCACCTTTCAGCCCGTATCTTACCTTTAGAGGCAGATAAAAACATGTTTCTTCCAATTGTAGGACGACTAGCAGTAACAAGAATCCCTATATGCTTCCCTGATGTAGGTTCGAGGAGGACAAATGCAGCTTCCCCGCGTCATTACTATCTGTGCCACAAACTACACAGCAATATATTAAGTGTTTTATTAATTAAACTTCTAAAACATGTACTGGATATCATTCAAACCCTAGCTCTCTACAATTAATTACTAATTCTACTCAATCTACCCAGACCCAACTTCCTAAAGTTAAAAGCAAACTTAAGAGGAACAAAGTAAATAAATAAACAAATAAACAGAGCTTCCTAAAAGAAATCATCCATCATTGTGTTGGCGATTGACAAGCAAAATATTAATGAAGTACTTTTTTTTTAAACTAACATTACTGCCTTAAACAAGACTTACCATAAGTTTATTCACAACTAAATAGTCTACATTCTATTAGAACCATCAACATCAATTTCCAAGCCTTAAAACTTGCCCTAAAATCACAAATCCCTCTTAACTCTCTACTTGTCTAGCTAGGCATATTCCTCTGACATGACCATAGATGCTTCCAAGAATTTAGACAAAGCTGAAGGCCACCTAACTCTAACCACAGTCTCAGTATAAGGAAAACAGCAGACTAATATACTCACTGCTTTTTCTGGAGCATTTTAAGGATAAAGGAGTTTACTTCGCAAAAAGAGGGAAAGTTCCACAACAGGATGAGGACTCTGTTCCACGCTAGTGACTGGGTGAACAGCTGACTTCCATCACCTTAAGTTGGGTGGTTAATACAGGTTGCTCACTCTTCAAGTCTTGTGTGCAACCAAGAGTCCTAGTAGTAATCAGTCAACCTCTTGAATGTCCCTTCCTTAAATACTGTCAAGGAGTCCTCAGGTCTTCTTGTGCAAACCAATTTTAATAGATAACACACATGAAGAGACTGAGATAGAAACAACTAAGGTGACTTTAAAAGCTCAAGCGATTTTGGTCAAAACCTTTCCAAGATCCAAAAGGTCCATTTTTACTCAAGGGCACTATATTAAAATACTTCAGGCTTTGCAGTATTACAATATAGACTCAGCAAGCTGGGCATGGTGGTGCACACCTTTAATCCCAGTGCTCAGATCTCGTAAGGGAGGCCAGCCTGGTCTACAGAGCTCCAGGACAGCCAGGGCTACACAGAGAAACCCTGTCTCAACCCCTCCCCTCAAAAACAACAACAAAACCTCAGCTATATTTTTGGAATATGATAATGTATTACTACCATCAGGGCCATGGGACACACTAGCCACCTAACTCTAGGAGCGCCACCACCCAGCAACCAGTTTCACTTTTCCCTCAGTGAGGCTCAAGCAGTCATGGCAAAAGCTGTGATTTTCTTGCTGTTCTTGATGAACTGAACCCCAACCCTTTCTTTCCCTAGAATTCCCTTTCGCATTTCAAGCACCTTCAAAGGGGTTGTTCTTCATGGCTGTGCCCAAGTAGGCTTTCTTGTATCATTTAATGTGCCACTTCTGGTCCTATTATTACCATAGAGTATGAAGACCAACCACCTGCCCCACCCTGCCAGATCAAATCTCAACTAAGAAGTAAAAAGCAGCCCCCACCAAAACACTACCAAGCCATGTGTGATGATAAACACCTTTGATCCCAGAGGCAGACAGGCAAATCCCTTAGTTCCAGGACAGGCAGGGGCTACACAGAGAAACTCTGCCCCGAAAAAAAAACCAAACCAAACCAAACCAACCAAGATGTAAACCAGGTCTGGTGGCACACGCCTATAATCTCAGCAACTCCCCTCAAAAGACCCATTTTCTTAACCCAAAATAAACACAACAAAAACATCTGGGTGGGGCATGCCTGTAATCCTAGCACTCTGGGAGGCAGTCAGACAGAACTTCAAGGCCAGCCTGGTCTACAAAGTGAGTGCAAGACAGTCAAAGGTACACAGAAAAACTCTGTCTCAAACAAGCAAAGTCCTAAATTCCTCAACTGTACCTCAATCTCAGTATGGGATAGTAAGGAAGTTCTTTAATTTGCAAACCAACTTGCACACTAAACTAGAATTTGCAGCAACTCCAGACCTTATGAAATACAGTAAAGGGCCACCTGTCATACCTGTGGACTATTGTCAGCAAACAAAAACTCCAATGTAGATCACTTATGAAGTCTTTAAATGGCTAAGAATAGCCAGTTACCCTAAGAAATTATCTGCAACTATGCGGACAAGCTCCAAACTGAAAATGGCTAGGATCTATTTTCAAATCCTATTTTCAAGGATTTCATGAAACACAGCAGTTGAACAAATTCTCCAGAATAGTTAAGTTCAAATCCTGCCTCTACTACTTCCTGTTTTTTAATGGGACATATCACTCAAACCTGTTTCCAAGGAACAGCACCTAAATCCTCAAAGGCTTTTATGATTAAGTCAATTAGATCATCTTAAATCACTTAATAACAAACTATATAAGTACTAGTCACACTATTGTTATTGTAGTCATTAGTTATATACATACATGTAAACCCCCAAATGAAGGACCCCTAGAGGAAGACTAACAGACTAATCAGAGCAAGGACATAAAGCTAAGCTTTTTAGAATATAGCTTAAAAAGGTCTATGTACAAGTAAGGCAGAAATGGGTCTTGTATGAAGAGTGGGCCAGGGAGATGGCTCAGCTGGAGACAAGTGCTTGCAGTGCAAACCTGACAAGTTTGAATCCCTAGAACCTATGTAAAAATTCAGATGCAGCCTGTCTTCTGACCTGCATACAAGTGTTTGTAGCACAGGCATGCCCTCACACAAACATTCTCTTAACAGAGTGTGGTTGAAAGAAAAAAACAAAAGGGATAAAATGCTGTCCCATATCACAAGCAGAAGCTCTGTTCACCTCTGTAATTGTAAATTTTACCACTGAGCCAGCCACACAACCCAACCCCCTAACTCTTGCCACCATAAAAGACACATTCCACTGAAAAAATGTTCTTGATTGCTTACCTCCTAACAATGTTTCAGGAGCATGGACCACTCTCTACATCTAATAAACTCAAATAGTAATTTGGGAAAAGGATGCAAATAAACTAAGTGACATGCTTTTTTTTGGGGGGGGGGGGGACACGGTATTCGAAGGGATAAAGCAAACAATTCTTTCAATTCCTAGATTATAGTGCCTCTAGCAAACCAAGAATTTAGATACTTTAAAACCTCTGGTTCCCATTTTACTTCTTTGTTCTTTTAAGTCAGGGTCTCTATGGAGCATTGACTGCCCTTGCACTCTACCCTTCTGCTTGAGTGCTGGGATTAAAGGCGTGTACCACCAACACAGGCCTTTCTTTTTTAAGACAGGAGGCTAGGGTCTTGGTATGTAATCCAGACTGTCCTTAAACTGACCTAAGTAGCAGAGCATGACTCCTGGGATTACATGCACGTGTCAATATGCTTTTCTATGCAGTGATTTGGGTCAAACCCAGGACTTTATTTATGCACACTAGACAAACACTCTGTGCCAATGGAGCTACATGCCCAGGCCCTTTATTTGAAAAATTTACAACAAAACCAGAGGCACTTGGGGGGGGGGGGGAGGAGCTTTAGGAACAAAGCATTATGACCAAACTATAGTAATTCACGCTATAACAACCCCTCTTCTAAAGGCATGAGAGAGATAAAATAGCTAAAGAACCTAGAATACATAATCCAGAATTCACAGTGCATTCCAAATACAGTATCCTACATGGACTGAACACCTCTGGAGTCAAGTGTTTCCAGCATTTGGTTTTCTACACTTTTCCTAATTAGGACAAACCTCTAGTCCACTGGAAAGACTTTACAGTATTATCTTATTAAAAACAGCATCAATATAATGGCCTGCTTAGAAACAAAGCACATTTAACTAGTTAAAATCAGTAACTGAGGTTAAGATAGTCTAACAAAGAATCTTCAAAAAAGCCAATTACATTTAACTTGTCCAGAAGGATGATCAACTAAGCGGATACTAAGGACATGGTGAATGACTAATCTACACAATGCACAACATAAAACTACTGCAGGACACTCATTTTGGATTAAAACTGCTTTTAAAAATGTGGTTATCCTAGGCAAATGCTAAAATTAAATGCATACAAAAACAATTTATCCAACTGGAAAGGCTACCAAGGAGGGACGGCTAACTAAGCTACAATGAGCCACGGGTTAGAGCTGTCCTTTGGAAGGTGGAGTACAGACTATTCCCAGCATCATCTGGGACTGTTAGGATGGAAATCTCAACCAAAGCATGAATAATGATCAGTTTAAAAGCCACCAGGAAAACAACCACACAGAAGCAGCAAAGCATTATTACATTTTCTTCTTTGCTCACTAGTAACCGATTGAAAAAAACATGGAAAATGTAGCATTGGTCAGGAAAGCAAACAGCCTGTGACAGTAGAAATCCTAGACTGGAAAAACAAAATGTTTCCCTCTAATCGCAACTGTAGAGAACAGACCATTAAGTGATTGTAATCACTTCTGCTTAAGTGTTTCCACAACGTTGTGTAGTTCATCAATGAACGTTTTTCTTCATCACTCCGTTATTTTTAAAAGCCTAGCTGCCCATGTGGTAGTGTCACTCCTAAGCGTTCTTTTCACCATCTACTTATTTAACGCCTTCTAAGCAAGCATGTAAGAGAGAGAGCGCTGAAATGGCGCCAAGTCTTACAGCTGTACGGCCAGGATTGCTGTTGGCACTCGCGGTGCTCTACACCCATGCAACTGTACTAGCCTTGGCAGCCATCTTGAAAAAGATGCCGGGCTCACAAGGGAGCCCACAGTGCACTGCCTGCACTCACCACCGCGGGCTACAAACCATTTTCTGGATCTGTGAAGATGGTAGTTTACAACTCTAAGCCAAATACAATCAAGGTTAAGTTCCCAAGGACTTAAGGCCACTCCAATAAGCTACAGCTAAGCTTAACAAAAATTGATTTGATCAGCATGATTCCCTAACAAGGAAGTAGGAGAAATAAAAATTGAGGAAGAACCATTTCCTTTCAAACCTATTACTTGCCGTCTGGACAAATAAGAGCCCTCTCTGGCTAAAGGAGGCCCATAGAGAATGTGTTCGAGGGACTAAATGGACCGCATATTTGAGTCGCCTAAACAAAGGCAACATAACCTTACAGAACCGATAACATCTCGGGCACTTGACATGTCCAATCACGCTCCCCGAAAGGTTAATAAGGTGAAAAATCACCTGCATGTTAATTAGCGGGTCACATTCTTACATAGCAATTTCAACCAGGCAGAAAGGGATGTCAAGGTTAAGAAACGTGCTCAGCCCGGAGTTGCCCCGGTTGGATGCAAGGTAACTGTTAAGGCACGGCTCACGCGCGGCGCTTGCCTTGACCTGCTTTGTGCCGTACTTTGAGGCTAGCTCGAGATCGGTACTTAACGGCAAAACAAAGCAAGCTCCCGGCCCCCACAGCTCCCGTCACCCGAGGAAGAAACACCGAGGTCCCGAGCCCCTCCCTGTCAGGCCCGTGGTGGCCCCGGCGATTGCCCATGCAGGAGGCGGGCCCGGGCTCCCTACCCCGGCAGCTCACCTGTTGATGAAACCGTATCCGTTCCTTACATTGAACCATTTTACTGTTCCCAAAACCTTCGTTGCTGGAAAACAAAGCACAACAGCGTCCCATCACCAGGTGGCCCTGGAGGCCGGTCCGGGATCCGGCCCGCGGGCCCCGGCCGCCGCCCTCGCCGCACACGTGGGTGCGCCGGCTTAGCGCGGGTCCGAGGTGGGTGTGCGCCCGGGCGCCGAGCACGTGAGGCCCGGGAAGGCGGCCCGCGCCGCTCCGGCTGCGTAGGCGGCGGGGCGGGGAGCCCGCGGCGCACGAGGGCCCCGGGCGGGTGGGCGCGGGGGAGGGGCGGCCGCGGCCGGAGCGGCGGCGGGAGCCCGGAGCGCGCGCGCCGCGGGCCTCGGGGGGAGGGGCGGCCGCGCCGGTGGCTCGGGCCGCGTCGCCTAACGGTCCGGCCCGCGGCCCCACCCCCGGTCCCCTCGGGCGCTCACCGATGACCTTCTTGTCCCCGCCGGCGGGCGCCGCCGATGTGAGGCCGCCCGGGCCGCCGCTACCCGCGCCGCTGCCCGTGGAGCCGGGCTTGGTGTCGGCGGCGCTGAGGGCGGCGGCGGGGGGCTGCTGGGTCTCGGCCTCGCTGCTCATGGTTGCGGTGGTGGTGACTGGGGCCGGCGGCGACGGCTGCGGCTCCTCCCGGGGTGTGATGGTGACTAGGCCGGCGGCGGCGGTGGGGCTCTCAGGGCTCTCTGGGGTCCGCTCTCCGCTCCCGCTACCGATCGAACTAGCGAGAATGGCGGGACGGGCGGGATAAGCCCCGCGGTAGACCCGCCCTCGTGCTCTCTCATTGGCCGGTGTCGCAGTCAATCGCACCACCTGACCGTGTCCCTGACGCCTATTGGCTCGGGCTCCGCGGCTCCTGCGCTCTCATTGGCTCCTTTGGCGACTAATTCGTCCGACCCACAGCCGCTCCTGCCTCCGCCGCCATAGAGACCGGAACTAGAATGAGATCCTCGGCCGTGAGCACCATAGAGTACCGGGAGGACGCGCAGAGGGAACGTTCCCGCACGAGTGTGCGCTCGTCGCGCACGTGGGCCACGGCGGCCGGGCCTACCCGGGTCTTTGAGAAGGGGCTCCCTCCCTCGGCTGGGTGATCGCCTTGGCCTGCTCAGTGGCTGGCTCTTTTGGCGGTCCAGTCACCTTGGAGGGACCACGCAGGCGCCCGGGCTGCCACGACTTAGCGTGTTCAGGGCGGGGGGTGATCGTTTGCCCGGGCGAACGAGGAACGTGTTGCATATTGGCCACAAATCAGATTTAATTTCGTCTCACATTTATTGGCTAGGTTAGGTTTTTTTTTTCCCTCCCCCATAAGCAGCGCTGTAGACAAGGATTGCTATCCCTGTTTTCAGGCACTGTACAGGCAGCCCTCCCCGCCTACCTTCATTCATTCTTTATTAAGCGTCTACACTATCGACTGAGGGTTGAAACAGTTTGCCAGTCAGTTTCTGCTTTCTGACAGCGGCAGAAATTTAAACGCCAAACGCCTCGAGTGAGCACGGCCTTTGGGGAGTGGAAGCAGGAAGAGTTGGGTGGTGACGTTTCAGGCAAAGGTAGGTTTGTGCAAAGGCCTAGAAAAGATAAGGCCTCAAGGAAACGGCAAAAAAAGGAATTGAGTAGGAGCAGAAGGAAATAGAGCCTTTACAGGTGGGCAGGGTTAACTGGTATTTAATGTGAGATTTATCCCTAGGTCACCAGTGAGAAAGGCAGCTTTAGGGTTCTGAGTAGGGAGTAGCATCTTAGGAAGGAAGGAAGAAAGTGCTGCAGAGAGGAGGGATAGAAGTAGGGGAAACAATTACTGGGACCTGAGATGGCTCCATGTGTAAAGGCACGAGACCAAACCTGAGCTCCGCATGGTGGAAAGAGAAAACCTCTTCCTGCAGGTTGTAGTTCGACCTCCCCGTGAGCACCGTGGCATACTGCTCCCACCCCCAGTAAATAAATACATGTAATAGAAATTACAAAAAGGACTGCCATTCCCCTCGGTAAAGGCCTGCTTCAGTTCTGAAAATACACTGGCATCTCTGCCATTACTTGTGATTGCTGTAGCTTAAAGCAGGACCAGCAAAATTTTTTACCAAATAAAGTGCCAAATACTATGTAAAGCTCTGTGGGCTGTTGGGTTACACTGGATCAACTGTAGACCTAAAAGCAGAGGGTACTTGTGTTTGAAAAATTTTTTACAGAAAATATTATTTTTTTATTTTGTGTGGGGGTCCACTTTGTGGCACCATGCACACTGGTGTGGAGGTCAGAGGACAATTTGTCCATGCTCTCCTTTCAGCATGTTGGTCCCAGGCATGGAACTTAGGTCCTTTTTGGTGTCAGCATCAAGCACTTTGATTGATTGCACCTTGCAGTCTCACTGGCTCTGAAATAATTTACTCACAGAGCTGAACCATTTATTTGTCACAAAGTCATCTTCCTTAAACTGTTTTACTACTTAAAACATTACAGATTTTATCCTTTTTATTACTTGTTTTTTGTTTGTTTTTGAGACATTTTCCTGTTACCCAGGTTGACCTCAAACTCTGAGGCCCAGCTGCCTGATTAAAAGGCGTGTGCTGCCAGATGCGGTCCTACTCCATAACATTCCCCCAAACGGCCAATGTTCTCTCGGAAACGCTTGAACTCTTTAGTGACTACCATTTCATCCCAGTTGCTTACTGTAGTATGACTTCTGTAAGTGCATCTCCCACACACTCATCCCTTGTCCAACCTAACAGGGACTGTTTTGTTTTTTAGCTGTTGCTACATATGATAAATCCTCCCCACCATTCTGTAAACTCCTTTTGCTACATTCTCTCTCGCTTCTACCCCCTTTTGAGGCAGGGTCTCACTCAGAAGCTCAGGCTGCCTGATGGGCATGGTCCTGTCTCTCCTCGGTGGTAGCTATACAGGCATCTGCCCACAGGCCTGACTTTCCCTTGAGCATATATCTACCTAGTGCCTAACAATGTTTGGGGTTTGTTTTGTTTTTTTTTTATTTGAGACAGGGTCTCACTCTGCCTGGAACTCACAGATATCTTCCTGCCTCTGTCTCTCAAATGCTGGTATTAAAGATGTATGTGCTACCATGTCAAGCAATGTAGTGTTTTAATGTTTGCTTGTTTCTGTCATGCCAAGGGTTGAAAATAATCATGTTTAATGACATAGTGTGGAAAATGAATCAAAGAAGTGCAACAGGGCCATCTGGGCAGTAATCCAGGTGAAAAGGCTTGGGGCAGCAATGTGCAGAGCTGGGGACCAGGGCTACTGTTCATCTACGCTTCCTCAGCATGCCTTGTAGACTTGAGATTTCCACAAGTTAAAGACTTAGATGCTGACAGTGATGTCAACAGGATGCAGTGAGCACCTGGACTCCCAGAAGGCTGAGGCAGGAGGATCTCAGTGATTTAGAGGCTATCCTGGGCTAATACAGTGTGTCCAGTCCAGCATGGACAGAACCCTTAAGAATAAATGAGTAGGGGCTGGGCAGATGGCACCATGGTTTGGTTGCTTGCAGTGCATGTATTAAGACTGGAGTTTGGGGGATGGAGAGATGGCTCAGTGGTTAAGAGCATTGGCTGCTCTTCCAGAGGACCCTGATTCAATTTGGAGCACCCACATGGCAGCTCACAACTGTCTGGTCTGTAACTCAAATTCCAGTGGATCCGACCCTCTCACACAGACGTGTGTATGCCAAACACCAAATGTACATAAAAATAAATAAATTTTAGATTGGGCAGTGGTGGTGCACACTTGGGAGGCAGAGGCAAGTGGATCCCTGTGAGTTTGAGGCTAGCCTGGTCTACAGAGCAAGTTCCAGGACAGCTGGGTTGTTACACAGAGAGACCCTGTCTCAAACAAAACAAAACAAAAATGGCTGGAGTTGGATACCTACAATAAACGCTGAGTAGGCATGGCAGCCCTCTCTTGGATTTCAGTCTGTGAAGGCAGATATTGGATCCCCAGATCAAGCTAGCTACCAATACTAACCGCATCATCCTGCTTTGGGTAATTGAGAGACTATGTCTCCATGAATAAGATGGGATAGCAAAGGAAAATGATTGTGGATGTGAACCTTGGGTCTCCACATGTGTGCACACACATGAATGAGTACCCACACACATGCAAAAACATGCATATGGACACCATAAACCTTACAAGAAATGTGGAAAGAAATGTACTTGCTTTGGAGTGATGCCAATTCGTTATATCTGTCTTTGTTGCTTAGGGCTGTCCTTATTTCTCATCTGGGTGCTCACCCATCTGCCAGTCACACTTTGATGTAACTGAAGTGTTAAAATGCACTGATGCACAGACCTGTAATCCTAGCACTAAGGAGGCAGAGGCAGGCAGATCACTGAGTTCAAGGCCAGCCTGGTCTACAGAGTGACAGTGAGTTCTGGAACAGCTAGCTACACAGGGAAACCATCTCAGAAAACAAAACAAAAGATGTGTACCGGGATTGACAGCTGAAATTAATTTCCTGTCCCAAATTAAGAGATTCCCCACTCCTTTCTAGTCATCACCCCACCACCACCACCTTGGTGGTTTATACCAGTTTGTCCAAGAACCATCTCACACAATTCCTGCTTTTAAGCAATGCAAAGGGACACATCCCAGGAATCTCCTTTGCAAAACAGTTTTCACCTTGTTGCTGGTTCCTCATAGTCTCTGGTTTAAGAACACACCCTGACCCACCCTGGCCTTCCTAATCCCAATCAATAAATCAACATTTATAACACGTCAACTCCTCCAGGCCTTTATTTTTCAGCCTGGGGCATTGGCACATACCTGTAATCCCAGCATTCTAGGTGGTAGAGATAGGCATATCTCTGAGTTCAAAGCTAGCCTGGTCCCCAGTGAGTCCAGGTCAGCCAAGGCTATACAGAGAAACTGTCTTAAAAAACAAAATATTTCTTTGAGACAGGGTCTAGCTGGCCTGGAACTCTGTAGACTAGGCTGGGCTCAAACTCATAGATCCACTTGTATCTGCTTCCCAAGTGCCTGGAGCCTTAAAATTTTTAGTTTTTGTGTATATGACATGCATGTGTTTATGCGTGTGTGTGTCCGGGGCACCACGGCTCAGATGCCAGTCCTTTCTGATGCTTTGAGGCAGCTTCTCTCATTGCTCCAGTGCTGTGTACTTCGGGTTAGCTGGCTGGCGAGCTTCCCTGGAATTGTTTCGACTTCCCATCTTGCTATTCATGCACTGGGATTACAGTCTGGCTCTTAGGTGGGTTCTGGGGATCTCAACTCACACCATCATACTTGTCCAGGATGAGCCATCTCCCCAGCCCCTGGAAAAGCCTTTCCCTGTTAAAGCTTTTGTTTGTTTTTAACCTCTTCCTCTCATCTTTCCACTCTACTTGAACATCTGGTTCATGTGTCACACATAGATTAGACACCTACTGGATATCAGATGTTTAGTTTTTCCAGATGATATGGACACAGCAGTTAAAGAAACAAACTAAATCCCACCAAAACTAAAGACACCAGACCACATTTCCTGCTTCTACCACCTTGAGCAGAAATTGCCTGTCTCCTGTCATAAGCATGGGCCACATCTTACTCTGCCTCAGTGGGGGTGGCCATGCAGCAGTGTCCACGAACTCAGCTGCACAGCCGGTCACGAGAATGCTGGGTCAGGACACAGCTGTTCACTCTTTCCCATCTCTTGACAACTCCACTCCGTCCAGTCATTTACAGGCCTGTGCCTAGCCTGATTTTTTTTTTTTTATGCTCTCTGCAGTCTGTTTACATAGCTAGAGGAAGCAATGCTACCCCTGCCCATCAGCATGAACCTGAGAGGACTCTGCCACTGTTCAAGTCGGAGGCTGCAATATACACAGCACTTGGCTTCTCGCTGCTGGCTTCTGAGGAGAGCCGGTCCTAGCTGAAGCAGAGGCAAGGTGGCAGGACTGTCTGTGTAGTCACTTAGAACCACACACAAACTCCCATTTGGTCTGGCTGGGTCTGCCCACCTACCCTAGTCCTGGCTCAGACAGACACAACTTTAACTTTCCCTTTTTTTTTTTTTTTTTTTTGGCTGCAGGCCAAAACCTAAGTCTGCTTTTGCTTTTTCTGGCACTTTGGGTTTCCTGACTTCTTCTCTAAAGACCCCACTCTCACCCCCCCACTCTCCTTGTGAGGTGATTCTGTTGAGGTTTACTGCTTTCCTACTCTGTTCTTTGAGACAGGGACTCGCTACACAGCCTTGGCCAGCCTCAGATTCACAGGCTTGTCTGCCTCCTGGCCCTTGGATTAAAGGTGTCACCATAGCCAGCTCAGAGCTTTTCATTTAAACCTAACTGAACTGTCCTATTTGAATAAACTTTGGTTTTGCTTGACTTTTAAAAATGAGCAACACAAACAGCAACAACAGAACCCATGCATAAAAAAAAAGTCCTTTATTTACAGTTCAAAATTTAAACGGGATCTTGGTTCTGATCTGTGACACTTCCAGGTCCTGGATCACACAGTGGAGGCAGGGAAGCAAACACACAGGCCAGTCCAGCTTGTCAGACTCAAGGAAGAATGTCACCCAAAACAGCAGGCAACCTAAATGGAAATGACAGGTCAGTGAGCGGATAGGGATAACTCACTCAAAGGAACAGGAAGGGGACATCCATGGGACAAGTGCTTCCAGGTCCTAATCTTCTTCCTCCCAAAGACTATACTTTGGCTCCCCATAGCCACATAAAGTGAATTAATTAACACAATATTCACTTCTCTGTGTAGTAAGTATTAACTTTTCAGTTACATTTGCTCATTGTATGTGTGGGCATGCGTGCCATGGAGCTCAGAGGACATGCAGGAGTGGGCTGGCTCAACCATGTGGGTCCCAGGGATCCAACTCAGGTATCTGGCTTTGTAGCAAGTACCTGACCTGCTGCACTAGCTCACTGTCACTGGCCCATATGTACTATCTCCATGGAAAAGGAGCAATAGGAGTTCCAGGAGGCCTAATGACCTGACTAAAGCCACAGAGTTAACAGGGTTCAGGCTTTCTGCTTGGCTCCTGGCTTGTGTCCTCATCAGGCTGTGATGGCTTGCTGCCCATGGCCTTCCAGGTTAGCTGTACTCAAAGAAGGTCTGTCTGTCCAAGTACCAGCACTGCTTTTCTCTTACCACTCCCCGTATGTGGACACTCTCTCTCCTAGGGGACAGTAAGTTCTGGTATCACAATGTAGGCCCTCAAAGTGCACTGTAAGCAGCTCAGTGTAGCAGCGACGAGGGTCTATGACACCAGGCACTATGTTCTCAATGTGGCCCTTGGGAGGCTTGGCCAGCTCCACTGGTAAGGCTCCTGAGCCTGAATTTAAGAGTCCAGGGTTCCGTTCCCCGCTACCTTTCAAGGCAGCCCCTGGAGTTTAAGAGTGGCTCGGACTGTGGCCAAAAAGAAAAGAAAACACTGAGAAAAATAAAATGAAACAAATCAATGTGGTACTTGCTTCAAGGTATTCTTAGTTAAGACACAAACAGACTAATATATTTGCAATACACTGTGTTAAGTGCTGTAATGGAACCTGGTGGAAACCTCTGACTGGACTGAACTCATAGCTGGAGGGACCTAGGCAGGATTTCTAAACTGATGTTAGCCACAGGCATGCTTCAGGGAGGGAATGGAAAGACTTGGGATACATACATATTCACATTCAATATAGGAAACCCAAGCAGAACCAGGACAACATGAACTGAAAATAAAGTCTTTGCTGTCTCTGTTGGTGGAAGTATCTACGATTAGCAGTACGCTATTAGTACCACACAAAGTTCTGAAATATTCAACAGAGTGACGTGTTTGGACAGGATACTGGATATCAGCAGTCACTTCCTTTACTTTAGAAGTCTTGCCAGTATACACAGGGCCCTCTCTTCTTTTTCATACTGCATGGAAGAGCCATGCCGTGAATGTAAAGACAATGTAGGAGCCAGACATTCCAGCTCTCTGGTGGCAGAGCTTCCTGCTCTTGGAGCAGGGAACACTGTCACATGCCCAACAGGCAGGCAAACACATGGGCACACTGTGCAGGTATCTAGGGTTCTCGTCTCTCTTCTGGCGTCTTTATTATAGTCACTGTGTTTACAGTGCCAAGCAGTATCATACAGGTTCAGCTGCATGAAGAAATGAGACCGGGAACAGGGATTCCCGCTGGGTCCCTTCCTCCTGGCTGGGTTTCTCCATGAAAGGACAGATCCTGTAACCCCCATGCTGAGCCTTGCCACTCACTACTACCTGTGAACAGACATCAGAACCAGCTCTCTAACAAATGCTTCTAGGGTTTCGAAGTACATCCAAGTATGAGAAACATGCTCAGTATGGTGGCTTAGGCCTGGAATCTGGACATTCAGAAGGCTGAGATTGTCACAAACAACCCCTTCCAACCAGACAACAAACAATTCCTCAATAGGTCTTAGAGTCATCTATATGGCTGTCAACCATTATTGAACCCAAAACAAACCTAAGGTATAATAAAAACACTTCTAGGAGGCTGGAGAGATGGCTCAGTGGTTAAGAACACTCACTGGCTGTTCCTCCAGATGACCTAGGTTCAATTCCCAGCACCTACATGGTAGCTCACAACAGTCTATAACTCTATTTCCAAGGGCTCTGATATCCTCTTCCAATATCATTGGGCACCAGGCATACACATCATACACAGATACACACTCAGGCAAAACACGCATATAAAATAGTAAAAACAAACATTTCTGGGTGGTTAGAAAAGCTTGTAAGTTTTCACCTAAAAAGAAAAATGATAAGCTGCCAGTTCATTCCTTATTTTTATTAATATGTCCCAAGTCTCAGTATGAAGAAATACAAAGTGGCTGTATGTATGTACACCACATATGTGACTGGTACCCAAGGAGGTGTCAAATCTCCTACATTTGAAATTATGGATGGTTGTGAGCTTCATGTGGGCACTGGGAGCTTCATGTGGGCACATGTGAACCCGCATCCTCTGCAAGAGCAACAAGTGATCTTAAGCACTGAGCTGTCTCTAGATTCCATATCCAGCTTGTATATTGTACTAGGGGTCTGGACTCAGGCTCACACAGTTGCTCAGCAAACTCTTTGCATTCAAAACAAAAGAGTCATGCTACGCTGCTAGGCTTTACCTGAGTTAACCTTGAATTTCTGGGCTCAAGTGAGCCTCAGCCTCTGCAGTGGCTGGAACTACCAGGATAACTGATGTCACATTCAGGTCCCTAAGTATTAGCTCTAGCACAAGCCTGAGCAAGTTAGGGTTGGAGCCCACGTCTGGAGCTCATTGTATAATATGACCGCCACTTAGCTATCTGTGACTCTTCAGACTTAATTACAATTAAGTAAGGTTAAAAATCCAGAAGAGGCTGGGAATGTGGCTCAGTTGGTCAAACACTTGCCCATTACACAGGAAACCCTGGGTTCAGTCTCCAGCACCATCTAGACCAGATGGAATCCCAGTTCTCAGAGGGTGGAGGCAGGGGTTTCAGAAATTCAAAGTCAGCCTCAGCTATATAGCAAATCTGAGGCCAGCCTAGATTACTTTAAACCTTGTCTCAAAAACAAAATGTAGTTGTGCACAGTGATGCATGTTTATAAGTCCTGCACTTAGGAAGCAGAGACAGGAGGATTGTTAGTTTGAGTCCAAACTGGGTTACAAAGTGAGTTCTTGATATGCCAGGGCTAAAAAAATAAGTCCTGTTTCAAACTCCTCCCTTCCTTATAAGTGAAAAGCAGCAGCCATGTTTCACCTGCTTAAACCTCACTGGCTGGCAACAAGCTCTAGTTTCCAGAGCACAGACACAGGTATGCCATCACTGCAGACAAGGCTGTCCAGTAAATGGTCCTGGTCTAGAGGGCCTCTGGAATGTGAATGAGCACTGAGGAATTTCTTCCACTTGGGCTACAAGAGGGACTTTGACAGAGAAGATCTATGTGACTTTTGCTAATAGCGGGGAGATAGGCTAATGATTCTTAGAGCCCCCAACAAGGCTTTCTAGTTCTCTAAAGAACTGTACAGAGCTGGTTGGCATGGTGGCGTACACGTGTAATCCTAGTACTCTGGAGCAGAGGCAGGTAGATCTCTGTGAGTTCGAGGCCAGCCTGGTCTATAAAGCAAGTCCAGGACAGCCGAGGCTACACAGAGAAACCCTGTCTACAAAAACTAAAAACAAACAAACAAAACACACCTAAAAAAAAAACTACAGAAAAGAGACTCCAATGTAAAAAAGGTTTGTTTGTTTGTGGCTTCTTGTGGTGTTGGGCATTGACTCTAGGGTCTTGTGTGCATCAAGCAAGCACTCTATCACTAAGCTACAATCCCTGTGCCCCTAATACAAGAGTTCTTGAGTAAGTTCTTCCCCCGCCCCAAAACAGGGTTTCTCTGTGTAGCCTTGGTTGTTCTGGAACTTACTCTGTAGATCAGGCTGCCCCCAAACTCGGAGATCTGCCTGCTTCTGCCTTCCAAGCGCTGGGATTAAAGGCGTGTGCCACTACTGCCTGGCCTGTACAAATTTTTAAATGTCCTCTTCTCTATGTATAAGTAAAAGACAGCCTGGTATGGTGGTGCACACCTTTAATTCCAGGGCTTACAAGGCAGAGGCAGACAGAGCTCTGAGTTTGAGGCCAGCCTGGTCTACAGATCAAGTCCAAGACGGCCAGGGCTCTGTTACAGAGAAACCCTGTCTTGAAATCTTCTATCATCTAGTGTTGATCAGTGATCAGCTTATGAACTCATTATTAGTGAAGAAATGAGTGAAAACAGGAGAGAATAGCCAGTAGCTCTTGAAGTGGGGAGCAGGTTGAGCCTGGGGGAGATGCCATGTTGGCAGAAAGGTTGAGGGTGTCTACTTAGCCTGAGAAGAAAGCATTTGCTTAGGCAAGCAAGGTCCACGTGTAGCTCCCAGAATGCACTTGTACACGGGAGCCTCAGCATTGCTCACTCTAGGCCCCTTCCTAAAATGCCTAGTATTCTCTCTCCATCAGAATTCACTGATCACCTGTAAATTCCAGATGCTCTGAGCACAAGCATGTCACAGAGGACGCCAACACAGTCCCTGAGCCTGTTTGGTGTTTGACTGCATCTCTGTTTAAAATCAAGAGACTGCTGGCCCTGGTGGTGCACACGTTTCATCTCAGCACACAAGAGGCAGAGACAGGGCATCTGTGAGTTGGAATGAGGCCAGTCAAGGCGATACAGTGAGACCCTGTCCCAAAAATAAAACAGGACTCTAGACCAATGAGATGGCCCAGTGGGTTAAGGCCCTTGTTGCTAAGCCTGAGTTTGATCTCAGGGACTCCTATGGGGAAAAGAACAGACTTATGAAAGTTGTCCTTTGACTTCCATTGCACACAATCACAATAAATAGCTACAATTTCCTAAGCATGCAGTTAAAGTTCAGTAATTACCAAGAGTACAGACTCTATACTATGGAGGATATGATGACTGGAGGTAGCAAAGATTAGGTAAGGCAAAGCAGAAAAGCCATTAATGGACCAATAATCTTGATGCCATCAAACTTAAAACTTTATGTTTTTCCCCCCTGGCTGTAGTAGAGACAGAGACAGGTCCAGTGTATGCTCTGCATTCCTGAGCAACAATAACCCGGTCTTCTTTTTCACTGGTAGCCAAGATGCTGCTGTCCTGGCTTGCCTTGAACTTGTGGCAATCTTGCCTTAGCCTCCAAATACCTCCATACCTAGCTCTGCTAAAAAAATTACATATTTATTTTGTGCGTGTGCAAATGGATGTTTGAAGCCACAGTGTCAGGGGCCTGTGCAAGAGTCAGTTCTCTCTTTCCTCTACGTAGTCCTGGGAATCAAATCCAGGTCTGCAAGCTTGGTGGTCAGCACTTTTACCTGCCCTCTGAGCTGGCTTCATCTGTCCCCTCTTTGTGCAGGGTCTCACTAAGCTCCCAGGGTGGCCTTGAATTCATTCTCAAGTTCAGGCAGTCCACCTCTCCCTGGCTGGGATTATAGTGGGTAGTGGTGTACACTACCACTCAGCTAAAAAGAAAAAAAAGAAAGAAAAGAAAAAAGAAACAGGTGGGTTTGGTGACCCACATCTGTAATCCCAGCATTTGGGATTACAGGGGCAAGAGGAATTCAAGATCATCTTTGACATTACATCACATCCAATTTGAGGCCAGTCTTTTTGCTACAAATTCTCTATATCAAAAAACAAAAAAAGCAATTACCCTCCTTTAAGCCCAGCACTTGAGAGGCAGATCTCTGAATTCCAGGCCAGCCAGAGCTGCAAGGTGAGACCCTGTTTCTAAATAAATAAACAAGACCTGTTAACCAAGGATGTAGAGAACTTCATCAAACTTGAGTAACACAATGAATGCTAATCTTTTCTAAAACATTCTGGAAAACACAGTCACTAGTTACAATGTAAATCACAGACTGCTCACATGTGTATCTGCTTACCTGAAGTAAACCAAGGTAGAAATGTCTTCTAGCATATAACCTCACAGGTCTCTCTCTTATTTTTTTTTAAGATTTAAATGTAATAAAGTGTAATTAATAAAGAATTTAATAAAAAGTGAAAAGAAAAGAAGATTTAAATGTATACACACACACTTTTTTTCTCTTTTTAAAGCACGGCATTGATGGCACATATATTTAATCCCAGAATTAGGGAAGCAGAGGCAGGTGGATCTCTGCCTGTTCTACAGAGTAAGTTCCAGGACAGCCAGGGCTACACAAAGAAACCTGTCTCAAAAAATTAAACCAAAAAAAATTTTTTTCTACCATTATATGTGTGAATGTATATACCATGGTACCCATGCGGAAATCAGAGAACAGCTTGTGGCAGTTCTTTTCTGTGGTGGGATCTGGGACTCGAACTCGGGCCTAACATGGCAAGTACTTTTATTGAAGGAGCCACCTCACAAGCCTAGGGGTTTTGTTGTTGTTTTCTTTTATTGTTGTTTTTTAATACATAAGTTAGTATTATATGAACTGAAAGGAAAAGTTTTCAAGACATGGTGTCAAATATGAAGAGACAAAAACAAATAAAAGTACCTCAA
Organism: Pachyuromys duprasi; assembly: GCA_028658305.1. NCBI lineage: Eukaryota > Metazoa > Chordata > Mammalia > Rodentia > Muridae > Pachyuromys > Pachyuromys duprasi. The sequence goes on from CM053763.1 coordinate 95,506,091, forward strand.
GGGGCTGGAGAGATGGCTCAGTGGTTAAGGGGGCCTTACCGCTCTTACAGGGAACCCAGCACTCACAGCTCACAACTCCTGTTAACAAGCTCCAGGGAGCTACACCAACTCACATGCACACAGACCCACACACAACTAGAGAGAGAGAAGGAAGAAAAATACTATAGCATGATGTCATTTAAGAAAAACAATTTTCCCCAAAAAATAGACTGACAAAGAAAAAGTGAACACACCTCAGCCTGGCTGGGAATGCCTCCAGGAGGGAGAGCAGTGTCTACATTATCACTTTGGTGTCGAAGTTGTCACGTGAAAATTGTATTGTGTTACATGTGTAATTAAAATAAACAACCAGGGGCTGGAGAGATGGCTCAGCGATTAAGAGCATTTGCTGTTCTTGCAGAGGACCCGGGGTTCAACTCCCAGCACCAACTGGTGGCTCACAACCATTTCTAACTCCACTTCAGGGGATCTATGTCCCCTGCTAACCTCTGTGGACACCAGGCATACAAGTGTTATACAAACATACATGCACAGAAAGCACTCATACACATTAAAAAAAACAAAAATCAGGACAGGAAATTTGAGGACTCTGGTGAAAGATTTGTTCTGTTTCACTCAGGCTGTTCTCAGGTGATCCTCTGCTGAATTTTTTTTTAATTTTTTAAGTTTTATGTGCATTAGTGTGAAGGTGTCAGATCCCTTGGAACTGGCATTACAGACCGTTGTGAGCTGCCGTGTGGCTGCTGGAGCTATCATCCAGCCCCGCTCTGCTGCTTGTGAAGTAGCTGGGACTAGAGGAGTATGCCAACATATCTCGACAGAACATCTGTGTGTGTGTCCTTGTCCATAAGTGGGACTGAAGGTGCAGCTCAGTGGTAGTGTACTTGCCTTACTACTCCAAGCTTGGTTTAATTCCCAGAACTACAAATTTGTATATGACTTAGAGACAACTGGCAAATCTGAATATGTACAATGTATTACAAATATTACGTTTATTTAGGATATTCTCATTTTTAGGGGCCCCTCCCTGGAGTGCTTAGGAGTGAAGTGTCAAGGGGTCTGCAATTTTAGAATGAGAACAAGAAGCAATAAGGGCAGGAAGGAAAGGAAGAGGAAGAGGCAGCAGAGGAGAGGAAGTGGCATGGGAATAAAGGGAAGAGACAGCACAGCCACAACAAATGTCAATTACTGGGTGACCCTTGCCCTGAAGCTGCCGACGATTAATCAACATTTTCCCAACTTTTTTGTAAGGTTGAAAAACAAATTTAGAAGACACAAGGAAAACCCTGACCCCTCACAGAGGTGGACTGTCTGACCCTGCCCCCTAGTGCGCTGTAATGCCAAGTCCCCTGCATCACTAGCATTCGCCTCTGAGAACACGTCTTCCCTGCTGGGAGTGCCTGCCTCTCGATTCTCTTTCAGAAGGCCCCAGTGCAGAGCAGCCAGTAGCAAGTATTAGGAGGAAGGGCTCCTGTGAAAGCTGCATGTGTGCCCACTCTTCAGTTCTGAGGACAGCATGGCACATGTCTCCTGGCTCCCCAGGTTGGTCCCAGGACTTGACTCCCAGTCACTTGAAAGACAGGGTGACACTGTATGAGGCAGCAGAAAAGGGAATGTTTCCAGGGTCCATCCTTTCTGCTCCTCACTGTGACCCTAAGGTTGGCACCGTCTCCTGACAGAAAGCTGAGAAAACATGTTCTGAAGGAGAGCTTGCTCCAGGCTCACATGCAGAGAAGGACTCAATGCACATCCTTCAGTGGAAAGTCTTCCCTAAGCCATGATTCCTTCCCCTAACCATAGAGAAGAGAACACTCACCTGGCTCAGTCTTGGTCTAGATTACATCTCCCCGCACTGTGAGATTACCACTGGCAGTTTGGGTTTATTGTTGGGGCCTGTCGGAACATTCTAGAAAACAAATCACAAGAACATGAGACAGTCTTCCTTGGTGCCTCAAGGCCTTTTTATCCCCTACAGAAGGGCCAGAGACAGACTGACATGAGGCCTACATCCTGACACATGGTAAAATATAACAGATGAAAGAGAAAAGGACACTGTGGGGCCACAGACCCACAGCGGAACAATGGTCAGGAGAGCTCTGACCAGGAACCCCACTTACAGAGGAGTCGTCCCAGGAGAGGGGGCATCTGAACTGGGCCAGGAATAGTAGGTAAGACCCCAAAGAAGTAACTCTTCAGGTAGAGGGAGGGTTGGCACCCAAGCATTGGCCGGGAAAGAGCAGGAGGTGCCCACCTGTCTGACCTCCTTAGAGAAGAGCCCGGGGCTTAATGCCACTGGTCCAGAGGAGGCAGCAACAGAGGGGTCATGGAGGGGCAGGTGGGGTACAGGTCATGAAGGATTCTGAATGTGATGCCAAGAAGTGGAATTTTATTAAGTGGGCATCAGGATCAAAGGCCAAACCCCAGTACTTGGTGGGTTACTGAATAGGGCCTATAACTGTGACAGTAACAAGTGTATCTAGCAAACTGGAGCCATTTACCCTTCCCTAACTCATTAACAGGCATAAGGCACCTGACCAGAGAGGCTAAGAGCATACCCAAGTTGGACCTACCTCGATCTTTCTCATTACTAGGAGTCCATCAATGATTTTCCCTGCAGGAAGAACAGTAAGTCAAGGCTTTCTCTGTGGGGCTAGCAGTGCTTTCCAACTCCTGCACTTATTCTCAGTTAGCATCTCAGCAGACCCTCTTACAGTGTAGGGAAACTGAGGTCCAATGAGAAAAGCCAGGTTATAAATGAAGGGAGCAAGGGTACAGGCTTGGGTCTGAGTGACTTCAAAACCCCACTCCTCCATGCTGCCTCTGGGGCATTTCTTTTTTTCTTTCTCTCTTCTTTCTTTTATATATATATACACACACATATATATCTTCTTTCATATATTTTCACTTTTCATCCTCGTTGTAGCCCCCTCCCTCCTTCCATCCCAGTCTCCGCTTCCCTGCCCCCCTCCCCTCCCCTCCTCAGAAAAGGAAGGCTCCCTTCCCCATCTAGCATGCTGGGGCATTTATTATTTATTTCATGTGTATTTACTGGAATACTCTTGTCTTCCCCTACCCTTCCTCCCCCCCTCCCCCCCCATGTCCATCTGTCCTAGCCTAGAGTGGCTGAGCACATTTAGTGAGTGTGGAGAATGGATCCTGGGGCAGGCCCAAGACAGTCACCTGACTGGGACAATGGGCTGGGAGTAAGACTTACCAAACACCACATGCTTCCCATCCAGCCAATCACACTTAGAGCACGTGATAAAGAACTGGCAGCCATTTGTACTGGGACCACTGTTGGCCTGATAGAAACCAAATACACCTGTAGTAAGTTTCTCTGGCCATATTAGGTGAAGGGCAAGATTTCCCACAAGATCTGCAGCTCTAACTACAACCTAACTAAGCACCTATTTTGAGCCCAGGCCTAGACAAGGACACAGGCATGAACAGGACAAAGAGTATCCACCCCCAAGAATATAAGTTCTGCAATCGATGCACAGTCTTCTTAGTGTCAGGTTGGTAGGAGTCAGGTCTCTCCTTCCATCACACGGGCCCTAGGGATTGAACTCAGGCCGTCAGATTGGGTGGTGTGAGGCTTGTAATGGGAATGAGTGTTCATTTAAAACAGGACAACACAAGATCTAGTTAAGTTTTTAGCTATCTATCTGTCTATCTATCTGTCTATCTTTGTTCTTATTTATTCTTGGCCCCTAGATCCTCTCATCCCTCTAGCTGGTTCTCAAATGGTTCCCCTTCCCCTTTTCTCTTTTTTTTGTTTTTTGAGACAGGGTTTCTCTGTCCTGGAACATGTTCTGTAGACTAGGCTGGTATTGTACTCGGAGATCCACCTGCCTCTGCCTCACAAGTGCAAGGATTAAAGGTGTGCACCGCCGCTGCCGCCACCATCCAGCTCTTTTAAATATTTAAAAAACTGCGTGGTGTGTGAGGTTCCAGAAGAGCTTTGTGGAGTTAGTTCTCTACTCCAACCATGACATGGGCTAGGACTGAACCCAGGCTCTCAGGTGTGCGCAGCAGGTGTCTTTACCCCTTGCTGTTACTTGCTGAGCTATCTTTTACACAATCCCTTCCCCTCCTTATAGGACTTGAATTAGTGTATTTAGTTGCAAATTAGTTACAATTGGACTATATTTACAAATTAGTTACCAGTTAACAGAAGAAACATTGCTTATGAAATCAGCTGTCAGGAGCGGTTTTGCAATGTTTTAAAATTTACTTTCTTGAATATGTGTATGCCTGTGGTAACTTATGTGTACCACATTCAGGAAGAAGCCTCAGAAAATTGTTAGCTGCCTCATCTGGGTGCTGGGAATCAAACTTGGGTCCTCTGCAAGCACAGAAGTGATCTTACCCATTGAGCAATCTTTCCAGTCCCTGCACTGTCCCAAACATTTTTTTGTTTTGTTTGTTAAGAGAGGGTTTCTCTGTGTCGACTGTCCTGGACTCACTTTGTATACCAGGCTGGCCTTGAACTCACAGAGATCAGCCTGCCTCTGCCTCACAGAATGCTGGGATCACACACATGTGCCACCACACCTGGCTCCAAACTTTCATTGCTGAAATTTTTTTTTTTTGAGAGGGGAGGGGGTTGAAACAGGGTCTCACATAACCAAACTGTCCAGGAACTCACTATGTACCTTAGGCCGGGCTTGACGCTCTGATCTCCTTGCCTCAGTCTCCTAAATGCTGGGATTATAGAGGTGCACCACACTAGTTTACACAGTGCTGGAGAACAACCAAGGGCTTCCTGCAAAATCATGGGGCACTGTTCCAACGGAGAGGTACTGTTCCAACCGAGCCCCGCCCTAGCCCTGCTAAGAATCTGAAACTCTGTAGCCACATCTCTTCCACTTTCCTCCCTAGAAATTGTTTGCTCAGAGGCAGTTTCACTTTGTTTTGCCTTCTCCCTATATCCCCAAATAGGGTCCCTTTTCTGTGGTCCAGGCTGGCACCAAACTTGTGGAGATCCCTCTGAGTTTTAGGATTACAAGAATGAACTACCATGCCAGCCTGGTCTTTTTGTGGTACTTTATTGTGGCACCTAACACACACTAGGCACCACTACCACTGACAACACCCCCAGTCCTGAGACAGTACTACCCTCAGCTTAAGATGCTTCTGCCTCAGCACAGAGATTAGGTATGTGCACCATGCCAGCTTCAAAATAACTTTCACACCAGTGTATTCAATAGTGTAGAATAAAAGAACAGGCTGTAATTACTGCCTTTTACTAGATCCACTTTCATACTTCAAACTTAAACCGAGTTCCCAAAGCTCTGCCTTAATCCATGCCTGTAATCCCAGAACAGCGACCGAGGGAAGAAAACCACAAGTTCAATGTTATCCTGCAGCAAGGAAATAGGTTTCATAGAACGTTACTGCAGAGACTTCAATGCCAACCTTGGGGTGTGAGGGGACAGGCTTTACAGAATCACCAAGAGCAGAACTCACACTGAATGGGCCACTAGGCCTAATCAGATTCGTAAAGGATCTGAAATGTCCCGTTCTATGTTCAAGCATGAAGCACTGGCAAACATCTGGGTTTGCCTCCAATCTGGGATTTTTATACTACACTTGGAAATCCCTTTGTTCTTCTTAACCATGATGGGAACTGAATTTAGGTCCTCACACATGCTAGTAATCTAACCATTCTGGAGACATAAGCAGGAGGATGAGGAAAAGTTGAAGCCAGCTTAATCTAGGCAGCTTCCAAGTTAGTCAGGGCTACACAGTGAGATCACATCTCAAAAGAAAACCCACAATGTTTGCACATATGTTCTCATGCATGAAAAGTGAAGGACTCCCTCTTGACCCCTACAATCCAGCTACAGTAGACTCATGCTCTGGAATGAGACACAATTCTCAGGGCCCTCAATCCATCTCTCTCTATTCTCCTGCTCTTATCATGAGCTAGCAAATAGACACAGCAACAGTCATACAACATATTTTGTGGCATAAGGATCCTCTGTCCCCATGAACATGTCTTTATTCCCCTTCCTGGGGCAGCATATGCTTAGCCTATAAACAGCTCTACAGATGACTCAGCTTGAACCCCAGAACTGCCCCAGTGGCTGTGTGATCTTAGTTCGCTGATACAATCTGCCTGTGCTTCAGTTCGCTCCATATCTCAAAGGGAGGTTCTATATTAAAACGAATGAAGGCAGGTAAGGTGCTGTAAGTGCCCAGTAACTTCTGGATGTCATTCTGATTACTATTCTCTCATTGCTCTCCATCTTTCTGTGGCAGTTACGGGAACTCGAGATCAAGCAATCTGTCCCTGTCTTTGAGGAACTCAAAATAAGAGGGAAGCAAAGACAACTATGCTACCAATGGTTCTGGTGAGGCAAGGACATACGCCCAGCTTCTTTGTTTGGTTTTTTAATTTGTTCTTGCTGTTATTTGTTTTGTTTTTTTGAGACAGGGATTCTCTGTGTGGCCTTGGCTGTCCTAGCACTCACAGAGATCTGCCTGCCTCTGCCTCCCGACTTATACTCTTTAATGTAAGTGCCTGGCCTGTGCTTGCGCACGCGCGCGCACACACACACACATACACACACACTTTTTTTTTTTCTTTTGGTTGTAAGCCTAGCCTTTAACGGCTGAGCCATCTTTCCAGCCCAAGCCTACCTACTTTGGCTGAGGCAGAAGGGCTGCAAGCTCAAGGGCCCCCTGGAATACAGAATGACTTCAAGGCTATCTTTTTTGTTTGTTTTTTGAGACAGGGTTTTTCTGTGTAGCCTTGGCTGTCCTGGACTTACTTTGTAGACCAGGCTGGCCTTCAACTCATAGAGATCCACCTGCCTTTACTGGGATTACAGGTGTGCACCACTACATCCAACTAATTTCAAGGCCATTTTACACAATGGAGTGGGATCCTGCTTCAAATTAAATAGTAAAAGGAGGACTAAGGGGCTGTCCAGAGGGCTCAGAGGGTAAGGGAATTGCCCCGCAAGCCTGACAATCTAAGTTTAATCCCTAAAATTCATGTAAAGCAGAGAGGAGAGAACTGACTTCCACAAGTTGTCCTCTGACTGCCACACACCAGCACATTGGGAATACACACCCACAACACCACAGACCCACACACACTCACAATAAGAATAAACAAGCTGGGTGTGGTGGTACTTGAGCCAGAGGGGCAGGGAGAGCTACTCGAGTTTAAAGCCAGCCGCATCTATGTAGCAGGTTTCAGGTCAGTCAGAGTTACATAGTCAGATCCTGTCTCAAAACAAAAAGAATAAAGAAAGAATTGCAAAGCAAGCTGGGCTCCGTGATGCACACATGTAATCCCAATACTGAGGAAGGTAGAGGCAGGAGGAGCTCTGTGAGTTCAAGACCAGCCTGGTCTAAAGCAAGTCTAGAACACCAAGGTTACACAGAGAAACCCTGTCTTGAAAAACCAAAAAAATAAATAAAATAAATAAAGCAAAGGGCTAGAATAGAGCCTAGTATATTCAAGACCCTGGATTTAATCTCTAGCACACCAAAACCAGAAGAGAATCAAGCAAAGCAAACATGCCCTGTCCTGTCCCTGACCATGCCACTGTGCTTCTGTGTGGTCTTGGATTTTCGCACAGCCTGTCCACTAGACCTGAAATGCTTTCCTCTTAGGGCACAGAATTCCCAAGAAGACTCAAGTCAGTTCTTTCCCTCTAGGAAGACTACTCTCATTTCTAGCAGAAACCACCATAACTTCTCTAAGCCATTAGGGTCCTTTTGTGGACACTGAGGTGTGCCCACTTACCACAGTGATGCCACCAACTACACTACACTGGACTAGTTACCTGTGTGCATGTGTTGTTAGACAATATATGTCACAATGGCATGGACTGTGTCTGCACTCTTATGCTTTCCCCTGAGACCTGCGATGGAGCAGTTGTGAATAAATTTTCATTTTACAAACATTTGAGAAGATGAGGGCAGAATACACAGGAGAGAGAACGTACATGTAGATCCTGGCACCAAGGAGGTGAAGAGTGGGGCACTGGTGGAAGGATTGGTAGTTGGGGGTGGAAAGTGAGGGACAAAAGAAGGGAGTGAGGGAAAGGAGGGGTGAGGGTGAGCAAGGTGAAGTGGGGGAGCAATGAGCTGAGGTGGTCAGATAAGGTACGAAGAGGTCTGAGGGGGGATTAGAAATGGCAGAGACGTATCAAGATGCGGGAATGGAAATGATGAGCAGGAAAGGGGGAAAAGCAGTGAGTGGCTGGCCTGCAGCTATGCAGCAAGTGAATCTGGCAACCAGGGCAGCAAGCAGGTGAGTACCAGTTTTAGAAGCCCCCCGAACGCTGAAGCTACAAGCCCAAGCACACATCCTCACGCAAATAAAGGTAGCAACACAGGTCAGAGCTCAGTTTTGCATCTACAGCTTTGAGATCCCACCCCCCCAAAAATCAAAGCAGACTAAGGAAGGAAGAGGGGCTAGGTACAGTGAGGCTGGATTCCAAGAGATGAGCTGGGCCTCAACAAGGCACTGAAAACCAGCCATTAATCTAACCCCAAATCTTTTTTGTTGTTTCTTAATCTTTTATTATTTATTTTTATTTTACACACATTGGTGTTTTGCCTGCATGTATGTCTGTGTGTGGATGTATAGACAGTTGCAAGCAGGCATGTGGGGGCTGGGAAATTGAACCTGAACCTCACTTACCATGGAAAGCAGGCCTGGAGCTGAGTGTCTAAGTTTAAAGTTTTCATCTGCAAATGGACCCCGGTAAATACTGGCGACTCCAGTACCATCACCCTGAGTAGAAAAGAGACATGTTAGTGGCCTAGAGTGCTGGGCACCCTGGAAACCAGACGACGGGACTGGAGGGAACGGCTCGGTGGGTAAGACTGCTCGCTATCCAAGCACGAGGACCCGAGTGGAAGTCCTTCACAGACACATTAAAAGATACAGAAAGAGCAGGGCGCAGTGGTGCACGCCTGTAATCTCAGCACTTAGGGAAGCAGAAGCAGGTGGATCTCTGTGAGTTCAAGACCAGGTCTACAGAGCAAGTCCAGAACAGCCAAGGCTACACAGAGAAATCCTGTCTTGGAACACCCCCCCCCAAAAAAAAAGAAAGAAAGAAAGAAAGAAAGAAAGAAAGAAAGAAAGAAAGAAAGAAAGAAAGAAAGAAAGAAAGAAAGAAAAGAATAAAGGAAAGCTGGGCATGGCTGTTTATGCCTGCAGGAGGTGGAAACAGGCAGATTCCAGGAGGTGACCAGCCCGCTGATCTCGCTCGAACTGCAATTTTCATCTAGCAGCTTGTCTCAAGACAGCGAGACAGTGACTGATAGAGAACGCCTGATGTCTTCCTCTGGCCTCTGGGGCTGGGAATCAAACCTGGGTCTTCTGGAAGAGTCAACAGTGTTCTTAACTGCTGAGCCATCTCCCCCGTCCCCCAAATTTCCCAGTAGTATCACACAGTTGAAACGCAGCATAAGTGAAAGCAAGATTCAGCCTAAAACCCGCCATTGCAACCCTATATAGGAGTAAGACTTTTAAAAACTCACAAGAACCTAACTAAATTTATGTCTAAAGAAGAACATCTCCCAAACACAAAAAAGAATTAGCAAAACACTCAACTAAGCAATATTAACAGTAAAGAAAGCATGCACAGAAGTGAATGGGTTAAAAAAAAAAAAAGCAGGTTTAAGAAAGGAAAATTCTAGCTTAATAATGGGCACACTCCAAGGCTAGGATGGGGACACAAATAACATGGTCACAAAAAGTCATGGTCAACAGTGAAGGACGGATCCCGTAGGCTACCTCAGCAAGCAGAGTGAACACCCTTCGAACTACCTGATCTCCTCATCTGATCACTTGGCCACTAACCAGCATGTGATTAAAACCTCAGCTTTCAAAAGGAAAAAAGACCCACAAAAGCAATCAAACAAATAAACCCTAGAGTTTTAGACAGTGACACCAGAAGGAAAAATGGAGGCCACAGGCAGCCAGCTCACTTCCTTTTGGGAGAAAAATATTACAGCCAATTTCAAAGTTTTCTGTGAACAGTGAATTTGGATCATCTTTAGGTATGCTAGCAAAGTCCAATTTCTATTCCCAAAGGCTAAGGCTTGGACAATGAAAGTTAATGATTCAAGCTGAATGTTGATATGTGTTCTAATGGCACAGTCGGTGGTAGCCAGCAATTCTATAGTACATCTCCATGTCCATGCTCACTTCGCTTAGCTATCATTCTTAAATCTCAAGACTGGGTCTTGTAAGAAAAAAAAAAAAAAACAATACTCACATTAACAAAATCTCCACCTTGAATCATGAAATCCTTTATGACCCTGAAACAGGAAAAAAAAAAAAATCCTGAGAAAAGATTCAGCGATTTGGTCACTGAAATGGCAGATTAGCATTTATTCTGAAGTACAATGTTTATCACTGAGGCTTACACAATGAGGTTTCATCCCTGGAAGTGAGCGAACTGAGGGATTACTAACCATAAAAAACTTTTTAGAGCTGGGTGGTGGTGGCGCACACCTTTAATGCCAGCACTCAGGAGGCAGAGGCAGGTAGATCTCTGTAAGTTTGAGGTCAGCCTGGTCTACAGAGTGAGTTCCAGGACAGCCAGGGCTACACAAAGAAACTCTGTCTCAAAAAACCAAAACCAAAACCAACCAGCCAAACAAAAACACTTTTTAACTCAGGGGCACCTTCGAGTTGATCTTGGGCACATGAGTTAGCACCTGAACAACAGAAAGGGCTGAAACCTGGCAGGAAGAATTACCAGCATACTCACTAAAGCAAAAACAAAAGAACAAAAAAAACATGTCACATTTGGGGGGGCAAGAACAATAACAAATATATGTGAAATGGATTATTACACACATGGGCTTGATGAGGTAGCTAGTATACCCAGGTATAGTCCTACAGTCCTTCACTTTTCTTAGCCTTGGGTTCCTTCCTTGAAGAAAGTGGAAAACACATTCTACCTCACATGAATGCTGGGAGGATTAAAGACCATATTTCTAATGCCCTTGATAAGGGTGACATGAAAAACTTCAAGGTTAAAATGGAGCAACTTCTCTCAAATTCTAACAACAGGTAAATACAGAAAGCCAGATGATCATGAAGGCCCAGTTCCTACAGATGGCTAGTATTTGCAGGTAACAGTTACAGGTAACAGTGTGGTGGCACATGCCTGTGATCCTAGCACTCAGGGAGGCATAGGCAAGTGGATCTCTGTGAGTTCAAGACCAGCCTGGCCTACAAAGTGAGTCCGAGTCCAGGACAGCCAAGGCTAGTTACAGCTAGCAGTAACTATCACCAAAGCCTTTTGCTAAAACGATAACCTTGAGGCAGAGAGATGGTTCAGTGCATAAAGTGCTTGCTACACTGAGCACTGATTGGACCTCAGGATTAGACCTGAGTTCTAATCCCTGGCACCCACATAAAAGCTGGGGACAGGCACTTAGTGCATTCCTTGTCATCATATCTACAATACAGTATTACAAAGAGTTACGGATGATTTAAGGCACTGTGCACAGGCTACATGGTGCTGAGTATTGAACCCAGGGCCACATGCACGCTGGGCAAATTCTCTACCACCAAGCTGCAGCCTTAGCCCAGAACATGCATTTTAAACAACAGACTTAATCCTCCACAGGTTCTGTACTCAGGTGTACAGGATTCCCTGTACAAATACTGAGCAACGACTGCATTTCCAGTTGGCCAAAAACCTTACCTGTGGAAGGTGCTTCCTTTGTATCCTATCGGAACACCATCTTTTCTGTAACCAAAAAGGACAAGACTTGGAATGATGACAAATAATCATGGGTCTTTCCCGTTTAGGACACACTGGAGACTAAAAGGACTCTCATAAAGATTTGGTTAGGAGAAGAGAGAGAATGAACACATCCAAGGTGACACCCTGTGGATAACATTTTCCATCACTCAACACCTGCCCATGGTTCTCCTCACCGAACTTCCAGAGCACCTTTAAGGATTAGGCGGAGGGGTCAAACACATCTGCTACTGACCTGAACTCTCCAGTGCAGAATTGCCTAAAAGGAAAGAAAGAGTGAGGATTCAGTTACCGTGCTCTGGAGGGGAGGGTGCAAACACTGCAGCCAGCACGCCAGTCGGATGTCAGGGCATGCAGGCACGCAGACTAGTAATATATATCGACATGGGACCAGTCAAACCCCGCAGCTATTCTCCAAGGCAGTGAATGGACGGACGCAGGCAGACACTGCAAAGGCTGACCCGAGGCTGGCTTCGGGTTCGGCTACTCTGGTTCAGCTGGAGCAGATCCTTACCTAAAGTTCTCGGCCGTCTTAGGCACCACGTCTGCAAACAACTCGATCTTCATGCGGCCAACTTCCTGCAAGTGACGGTAGACGCAGGGCTCAGCCCACGACCGCTGTCCACGCAGCTCAGAAGCTCCCACCTCCGCCGCCCTGGTCCAGCCTGTCTTGGAAGAGCTAGAAGGAACTCCCTTCCCCACCGCCAACCCCCGGCTGTCTCCTTTACGCTAGTCCTGCCGGCCCGCTCAAGCCCGCTAGGCCGCCCACACCTCACCTGGCCGCCAATGCTGACATCAAAAAACACCACCGGGTTGACTGGACTTGAATTTGCCACCGCCATGGCTCTGACCCGGTAGTAGAAGTCCGGTTTCCGGTGGCAGGTCTTGCGGAATTCATCCAAAGCGCAGACGCAGTGGAAACCGACCGCGGTTGCGCCCCGCCCCGGAAGTGTGGCGCTGGCTGAGGGATTTCAGGGTGGCACGTTGTGCCCTGGACAGAAAGTGCAGGCGTGTTTGCCTGAGGCCGTGGGCTCCACCTCCCCATGGCTGTACTAGTGCAATACGAGTGAGTCTCCTGCAGCATTTCCTAAGCCGTCACACATGGTGTCCCCTGCCACAGCCCAGAAAGGGGGCCACACAAGAGGACCACCCTCCAGGTCACTATCAAAAGTCTAAAATTTTATGTAGGCTGGCTCAGTCGGGATGCTGGAAATGTAATTTCGTTTCTGTGGCAAGCTTCCAGCTTATTTCCCACAGATTTGCAGGTTTTTAAATAACCTTTTAAAAACGTGTGGGTTTTGTGTTTAACCTTTAAGTCCAGATGTGTATTTGAAGCCCTAAATGCCACTTACTTTGCCCTGCACTCCCTGGCGTCATCTCGTACCACTCATCAATTACCCTTCTGCCTTTGTCATAAAAGGGGGTCATAAAATGTCTGCGCCCCTTAAGGCCTAGATATGAGTATGCCTTTCCTGCAATATCTTTTTTTCACCTTAAATTTATTATTTTTAAAATTTTTGAGTCAGTCTTGCTGTGTATGACAGGTTGGCTTTGAAATCACCACCTTCCTACCTCAGCCTTCCAAATGCAGGAATTACATGCATGGGTTGATTGCTGTATCATTTTGGAACTGGGGCTGGAGAGATGGGTCCGGAGGATCAGAGCATCTGATATGGGTGTGTGAGGGTATCCTGCACATTCCTGTAATCCCAGCTCCAAGGAGGGTAGAATCAGGATGTTCACTGGGGCTTACTGCC
>CM053763.1:95519700-95564783 GCA_028658305.1 Pachyuromys duprasi
CACACAAAACTGTATTACAATGAATGTTTTATTGCCAGGCAGTGGTGGCACATGCCTAGAATCCCAGAACTCTGGAGGCAGAAGCAGGCAGATCTCTGAGTTGGAGTCCAGCCTGGTCTACAGAGCAAGTTCCAGGACATCTAGGGCCACACAGAGAAACCCCGTCTTGAAAACAAAAACAGCATATGATAAAAATACTTCTTTCATGGAGCTATTGGCCTTGGGGAGGCAGAAGCAGGCAGGTCTCTGTGAGTTCAAAGCCAGCCTAGTCTACAAAGTAAGTTCAGAACAGCCAAAGATATACAGGGAAACCCTGTCTCAAAACACCAAAAATCACTCAATCATTCAATCAATAAATGTTTAAAAAAGTGTCCCCACACAAACACATATTTAAATAAGTACAATAAGGGATGAACTCCAAAGTGAGATGAGTTGCGCTAAGAATTTATAAGTTTCAAGTGTACTCTCCTCACTGCCCACTCCACGGCCCCGTGCATGGCACTAAGTAAACTTCTCACCATCCGCCCTTCCCCACCATGACCAAGGCTAAGAACATTTTTCTGTGCTTACTAGACAAAAATCTTGTCTGGTAGAGTATTATTAAAGTTTTTTTTTTTTTTTTAATCTTCTTAGGGCTGGAGACGGAGCTGAGCAGAAGACTGGGGTCTGATTCCCAGCACACATATGACAGCTCATAGCTGTCTGCAACCAGTTGTCTCGGGGAACCAGTGTTCTATTCTGACATTGCATGACAGTGTACACAGGCATACATGTAGACAAAACATCACTACACATACAATAAAGACAAAAAAATTGAAAAAAAACCATTATCAGTAGGTATAACAAACAACAATAACTCCATTTTAAGAAAGTTTTTAATGACTGTTTACTCAGCAATTCTGAAGCCTCTTTGTTGATTCCAGGCTGTTCTGTGAGACTTCTCCAGGCCAGTGTGCACCTTTGTATCCATGCTCTGAGTTAGGTCCAATTAGTATTCTTTTAGACTCCAGTGACATCATAGTTCTGGAGTTTGGTTCCCTTGTAGGTTGTATGTCTCTTTTAGAGAAGTCACATTTATGTATCCATGTTCTGAAGTCTGTGAACATGAAAGAGGTTCAGGGGACTTGGGGGGTGCTGTGGCTCCTTCTGACTTATGCAGCTCAGCCTCCTGGAGATTTTCAACTGACAATACCAGACCTGCTCCTGAGAAACTGAGAAAGGCCAGGTGTGAGGACAGCAACATGCATAGAACTTCCTGGTACAAGTTTAGGGCTATGGGTCTATGACACGCAAATCAAAGAAAACAACAAAATAAAGGTTATCTGAAGCCTGTGTTCATGGATTATCCCTACCTCAAATTGGTATCCTATAGAACTGGAAAGGGGGACAGAGGGGTTAGGAACTAGGAGCAGACTCAAAATTTAAATGTAGGGAAAACAAACAAACAAACAAACAAAATCAAAGCTGTGTGTTTTCAAGCCAGCCACTCAGAACCAGTAAGGCGCTATATCAGATGTGCAGATGATAACCATCCTGATGTATATAACTCACCTGGAGTTTTGTAAAGGTAGTATCTTTTTGAGTATTTCAAATGCAGCATTGTCACTGATGATTGCTTCCTAAAAGAAAAAAATTATATCTTTAAAAAGATTATTTTTGTTTTGTGTTGTTTTTAAACAAAACCCACCCCTTTACCAATAAAGTCTAAGGAGACAGATGCTGCCGTGAAAGCCTGCTAGTTCAGAGAGGCAGAGAAAGCACCCAGCTGACCTTCCAACTCAGCCAACGTCACACAAAGAAAAAGCCCCTTTTCCTTCTCTACACTGTCTTAAACTCTTTACACCAAATGTCCCTCCTTTCTACTTCCTGTGCAAATCTCTATCTGTCCTCCAGACTTTTTCCCACTCTCTATGGTTTTTCCTATGTTCACTCCCTGTTTACTGGTTGCTTGCTCTGCCTCTTGACCTAGGGTTAACTTTATATAATCCTGTTTACAGAAGGCTCTTGGATTTAAGGTTGTGTGCTAGGGCTGAGCCACATCCAACTAGAAACAGATTTTTCTAGTACACAATCTCGGGGTTCACAGTGTGATCAAATATCCTGCAACAATTTTCTGTGTGTACATGTGTAAGTATGTACATGTGTTAGAACCCCTGGAACTGGAGAAACAGGTGGCTGTGAGCCACCTCGTGTGGATTCTGGGAAGTAAACCCAGGTACTCTGCAAGAACACAAAATACTCTGAACCACTGAGCAATTGCTCCAGTCCTATTCAATCTTTATATTAATAAGCCACTGGCAAATATGATCCTACAAGTTATGGTATACAGACAAATGTACATAAAACCAATTTACTGCCTGCGAACAACAGATAGTATAAGCAATATAAAGTACAGAGGGGTACAGAATGAAAAGTTGCTTGCCTTCCCCCTGTCAATGTGTCTCCACAGCTCCTGCCTCTCCTGTTCCTCTCTCCCTTTCCTCCATTCCCCCCCAATCTCCCATCTCTTCTCTCTCTCTATATATATATGAATATGTACACATGTATATATACGTGCATATGTCTATACATGTATATAGCATATATATTCTACCTATTTCTTGCATATATGTGTATATATTGCTGGGGAGAAAACCAAGAGCCATGTGCATATTAGGCAAGCACTTTACCAAATGAACTATATCCCCAGCCCAAAACGTTTTTTTTGAGGTGGGAGGGAGTGGTGGAGATTGAACCAGGGGCTTAAGTATTCCACACAAGCTTTCTACCACCAATTATTTCCTGGACTTTCTTTCTTTCCCATTACATTCATTTATCAGTTCCTGTGTGTAGAGATCAGAAGGCATCTCGTGGGAGCTGGCTCTTTCCTTCCACCACCTGCATCCTAGGGATGGAACTCGGTTGTCAGCCCTGGCAGCGAGCATCTTTACCTGCTGAGCCACCTTGCTGGCCTGTTTCTTGATCTCCTTTTCATATAAGTCATTATTAGTGTACTGAAATACTTGGTTTTCACATGATCCAGCAACTTAACTGTCTTCCTTTCTTGCTCTATTTTAGAGGGATTATGGAGTGGTTATGATTGTCTGCAAGTAAGATCATATCATCAGCCAACAGTGACAGTTTCACTTCTTCCTTTCCTATTTATAAGCCTCTTGTCTTTGTCAAATTGCCCTGTCAAGGACTTCCACCACTGAACAGAAGTAGTTAGAGCAGAAACGTCTCATCTTGTTCCTGACCTGAGGATGAAAGCTTTCAGCTTTCACTCTTTGAGTACCATGTTAGCTATGTGTTTGTCATACATGGCCTTTATCATATCAGCCTATGTTCCTATTATATCTTTTTTTGTGAGCTTTATGACTTTACAAATAAAAGGTTTTTCTCAGAAAAAAAAAAAGCCGGCCATAGTGGCTCATACCTATAGTCTTAGCACTCAAGAGGTTGAGACAGGTGGATCAGTGTGAGTTTGAGGTCAACGTGGGCTATATAGCATATTATAGTCCACCCAGGACCTGTAGAGTAGGGGGCTTTGTCACAACCCTCCCTCAAACAAACAGAGCTAATAACGATGATAATAATAATACAAAATAAAAACCAAGATGAACAGCATCTTAGTTATTTTTATTTTTTGACACAGGGTTTCTCTGTGTAGCCTTGGCTGTTCTGGACTCACTTCGTAGTCCAGGCTGGCCTTGAACTCACAGAGATCCACCTGCCTCTGCCTCCCTGAGTGCTGGGATACAGGCGTGTGCTACCAGTCTTAGCTTGACCACAGCAACTCTTGTGAAGGAGGATGCTGAGTTGGGGCTGGCTTCCAGTGTCAGCAGTTTAGTCTGTTACCATCACAGCAGGAAGCATGGCAGTGTGCAGGTGGGCATGGTCCTGGAGAAGGAGCTGAGAGTTCTACATCTTGATCCCCAGGAAGCAGAAGGAGACTGGTTTTGTTTTGTACTGGGCTGTACTTTGGCATTTAAGACCTCAAAGCCCCACCGCTAACAGTAACAAACTTCCTCTAACAAGGCCACACCTTCTAATGGTGCTACTCTCTTATGG
Source organism: Pachyuromys duprasi (assembly GCA_028658305.1). Classification (NCBI taxonomy): domain Eukaryota; kingdom Metazoa; phylum Chordata; class Mammalia; order Rodentia; family Muridae; genus Pachyuromys; species Pachyuromys duprasi. The sequence continues at coordinate 95,523,751 of CM053763.1, forward strand.
GCCAAGCATTCAAACACGGGAGTCTATGGAGGCCAACCCTATTCAAACCACCACAAACACAGCAAGTTTTACAGGGGTTTACTGGTTTCCCTGAACTGGACCACAGTGTAACTTTTGATATAGACCAAGTAATTTATACAAGAAATTCCTAACAATCCTGAGGGGAATTCTATGCTTATAATTTATCTCTTGTTTAACAAGAGATAAAACATCTTAGAGGGGTACTCCTTAAGATTCAGGATGTTCTAAAGGGAGAAGAAGCATGCTATCCCACAGGGAAGTGCTTTAAATTTAGGACTTAAAACAACTCAAAAGCATCAGGATGTCCCTAACACTGACCTTAATCTCCAAGCTGATACACTAGTAAAACCTACTAAGAGGCACAATCAGACCAGCTGAACTGCCTGAAAGAAACTCTGTCTAGCTGCCTGCAGGTTGTATGGCGTGCTCTGGGTTTCCCATGGTACGGGGGGGCTTTTGGTAATGCACTTGCCTTTGCGTCATTTCTGTCTTGGAAGTAACCTCTCACCCGTACTTCCATAAATAGCCCTAAGAAACTCATTGGTTCCCAAAGATGGGCTCTGGTGATATCCATTCTTTGGCCTGTTGCCGATTTCCTTCTGGGGTTTCATGGGGCCCCAGACCTCAGCATAACTGAGTCCACAGTGGAAGTACCATTCAGGCCATAAAACTCAGCATGGAGACAGTACCACCTACCTAAACAAATCAAAGGCCTACTCTATCAATGTCCATAGTTCTGGGAAAGTCTCTAAATGTACTAACCTTGCTTCTGTAGTTCTCTATCTGGCTAACTGTTCTTTTTAACTGAAATATGTCTACCCAGGACATGGTTTTGTGCTTAAAAGCTCATTCTGAGAAAGGCTGGGTGCTACACTGGGATCCAGAACACCCAGTGTAGTCACAGGCTGACTAACAAAGATTTTTTTTGAAGGGGGTATTTTGAGGCAGGGTTTCTCTGTGTAGCCCTGGCTGTCCTGGAACTCACTCTGTAGGCCAGACTGGCCTTGGCCTTGGAGAACTTGCCTCCTAGGATGACTAGACATTTGTAGACATCTCCCCAGGAATAGTGTCACATAAACATTTATGTGAAAGAAAAAACCCAAACCATTCAGAGAAAGTAATGAAATAGAAATTTTGTTGAGCTGAGAGCGGGGGACCCAGCTCCTGCCTCTCAGTGACACTGTGACATACGTTACTTGAATTGGGTTTTTGTACCTCAGATGTTACAACAGTGTCTAATTTTTCAGGGTTGATGCAGAATTTAATACTATAAACACACTTAACCTACGCCCAACGCACTTAGCTTAGCAACAGGCACACAGCACACAGCACCTGCTGGGCTCTCGTCCTTTTAGCCACTGAGGTGTTGAACCTAAGGAAGGAAGAGATCAGTGATAGATCCGATTTCAAAGGCCTACATCTGGACTGTTGGCAGTGTGGTGAGACTCATCATTGAGCATTGGGCTGGCAGACGTGAGCACAGCTGCAAGAGAGGCCTCAGACGTCACATGTGCTCTCTGAGTTTTATTTCTCTTCTGGATAAAACACAGGAGTTGAACTTTGGGGTCATTTATTCTAAAAATATTGAGATACCGGTGTTTCAGGCTGTGGAGCTTGGTGTAGTACAATTCTGACCATAGGACATTATCTTGATTTGAAGATAAGATTGTGGCCCTCAAAGGGGTGAGTTCTAGCACATACTCCATAAAGTATACTTCTATGTAATTATTTTGAGACAGGGTCTCACTGTGTAACCCTGGCCAGCAATCCCTGAGGAGCCCCCAGTTTCTGCTCGCCAGCTCTAGGATCACAAGCACAGTGTAGGCACGATGCCACATCTAGCTTTCACATGCTAGGGTGCTGTAGACCGAGCTCCGGTCCTTAGAGTCACACAGCAAACACTTTACCAACTGAGCTGGCACTGAGCCATTATTGTTTATTTTTTATTTGCTTTTGTTTGTTTGTTTGCTTGCTTGCTTTACTTTGTTTTGTTTTGCTATGGTCTCACTGTGTAGCCCTGGCTGTCCTAGATCTTCCCAGGCTGTGTAGACCAGGCTGGCTTCAAGCTCACACAGATTGGTCTGCTTCTGCCTTCAGAGAGCTGGGATTAAAGATGCGTACCACCATGCCTGGCTTTTTGTTTGTTTTAAGGTAGGGCATTATGCATGTTAGATAGTCACTCTACCAATTAAGCTGTGTCCTCAGCCTAGCCTTTAAAAATTTTTTTTATTATATTTAGCGTGTGTGTGTTGTACTCTACACATTGTTGCCCCAGCCTGGTTTTTAAAAGACATTATATTAATCAGTTAGTATGTATGTGGGGGTCAGAGGACTTGGCTCTCTCCCTCTGACATATGGATTCCAGGGTCTGAACTCAGGTCTTCAGGCTAAGGCCACCCTACCAGCCTAGCCCTCTTGGTTGTTATTGTTTCACTGAGCCAGAATCTCATGTACCTCAGGAAGGCCTTGAAATCCTTAAGTAGCAGAAGCTAGTCTTGAACTCCTAATCCTCCTGCCTTACCCTTCTCTGTGCTGGGATTACAGGTGTGAGCCACTGTGTCCAGCCCCCATGTAGTCATTTATACAGTATTCTGCCAGGCTAAAAGAAGGCACCAGATCAGTGGTTGTGAGCCACCATGTGGTTGCTGGGAATTGAACTCAGGACCTTTGGTAGAGCAGGCAGTGCTCTTAACCTCTGAGCCATCTCTCCCGCCCTCCATGTAGTCTTCTCTGACTTGTAAGCCTGCCCCATTCATTCCAAGTGTGTCTGTCTTTCTGTACCGGAGTGAAGACATATGAAAACACAGACTCTCTTTGTATTCCAGCCTAGTTCCTGGAATTAATGGTTGATGAATGAGGGAATCTGCAGACAGTTGAAGAAAAAAAAATCACTCGGGCACACAAAGAAACTACTGTCAATCAGGTCCCATCAGCTGGCAGTTCTGTGTGGATGACTGGAAAACACCTTGTGTAGCTTAGAAATAGTGACCTTTGTGAGAATAAACAAGATACAGGTCTATGATAATAGAGCCCTGTAGCCAGATCTGTGCAGAAGCATCTTCCAAAGGAACATCTTGCAGATGCATGCCAGGAGGGGAGGAAGCAGCCTCTACCCTGGGTCCATCTGATTCTGCTTACTGAAGTCCCTCCATCTTCACCAGCCAGCCTCTGGGCCTTGGCGGAGCCTATTCTGTTCTCTGCAATTCTCCTTGGCTATTTGTCTGTTTGAGGTTGGAATGTGCTTGTTTTTCTCTGTCTCCATTTCTCTCCCTAGTCTTAACTCAGTAGACAAACTAGGTTCAGATTTGACATTCTTTCTTTCCAAACAGGGCTAGAATACTGTGCTGCTGACAGAGTTGTTCAGAAGGGAGACATATCTGGGCAAACATTTAGCATTTATTTATTCTCAAAGCATCCTAGATGTCTGTAGAGAAATTTTAATTCAGAACATGGCTGCTCTGGCAAGAGATCACATCCAAAGACTTCTAGGTCTGTGTGATCTGGCTGGAATACAAACATACCTTTAATCCAGGAGGCAGAGGCAAGTAGATCTGAGTTTGAAGCCAGCCTGGTACAGAGCAAGTTTCAGGTAAAGAAAAGCCTAGGGCCAGGTGTGGTGGCCTTTAATCCCAAACAATGAAGGTAAACAAAGTTTGTAGAAGGAAGTACCTATGTTTGAAAGTGATGTTTAATTCAGTGGCAGAAAAAGTGATAAATCAGAGATTTGGCAGAATAGGACATGCCCAACTCTCATGAGAAGAAAGAGGAACGGGAAGCTACTTAAGGGGCGATGCAGAGAGAGGAGGCAGGCAGTTTTACAGGGACAGTAAGAGAAATGGGTTGCAGAGAAAAAACAAAGGTGAAGATAGAACAAGCCAGAGAATGAGCCCAAAGATTAAAAAAGGTTGTTGGAGGGCTGGAGAGATGGCTCATTGGTTAAGAGCACTGTCTGCTCTTCCAAAGGACCTGGATTCAATTCCTGGCACCCACATGGCAGCTCACAACTGTCTGTACTGCTAATTCCAAGGGATCTGACAGCTTCACACTAATACACATAAAATAAAATTAAATAAATTATTGGGAAAAAAGATTGTTGGAATTAGTTTGAGGACAAGCAGAACAATTCAGGGGCCAAGAGGGAAGCCAGATTGGATAAGTCAGCAGGGAGAGGAGTTTGAGCCAGAACAGCTGAGTTGAACCAGCCAGCCCAGAGCGTGGAAAGAACAAGAAAGGGTGAGCTTACTAAGTAGTAAGCTTCAGAGGCTGAAAAAATTCTAGGCCTACGTTGAAACTTCCAGGACTTGGCCTAGGTTAGTAGACCGAGGCAGCAAACCTCTGAGACAACAGTTGAAACAGGCAAGTGAAAGTTCCTTTTACAAGTGCCTGTCTGCAGATATGGTCAAGTGTGAGCTATATCTGCCCACAGGAGTATGAGCTACTCCTGGCCTTACATATGGTCACATATGAGCTACAGTTCTTGCCCTCTAGGACCTCACTCTGAGTTACTGATCTAGAGAAGAAAAAAAGGCAACGTAGCATGTTAAGAAAGATGCTCAGAGGCATACCCACAGATGTCTTTTGTATCACACAGGATAAAAGTGATTTGAAAGCTGACCCAGTGATGAGCAGGACTCACCTGAGGAGCCTCTCTGCCATAGCTCACTGTATAGCCAGGAGCAGGCTGAGGTTCTAAGATGATGAAGCCAAGGGAAGGCAGGGTGAACCAGTAAGCCAGACCTTAGAGTCAGGACCCAATACAAAGAACACATCTTACCTCTGCTCTGCGAATCTGGATGCTCCTTATAATGCGCTCCAAGAGGCCTATTTGCTGCATGAGGCGGAGGCAGTTTTCCTGTAACTGCTGGTTTTCTTTATCCAGTAAAACTGCCCTAAACATGGCATAAATCAGAGACATAGCTAGAAAACATTTTCCTCCCTTCCTGTCTGTGCAGGGATTAAACAAGGGGACTCATGTATGCTAAGCATGTGTCATACCACTGTTGCACAACCCCAGCGACTACAAACATTTCCCTCCTTCATGACACCCTCTTTAAGGCCACAGTGGCCTCCAGAACCAGCTGTGCCCAGGGTAGAGGGAACTCTCCCCTGGAGGCCCCCATGCCATTGCACCTACTTGCTCTGGATTGCAGAGATTGTGGACTTGTTGCTGCAAATCAGTTCTTCTTGATTTGTGACCTGTTCTAGAAGCTTCCTCTTTTCCAGGAGGAGGATGTCATTTTGGGTCATGATCTGGCCCTGGAATACCTTCTCCTGGGGATTGGCGCAGAGGGAGAATGGACATATACAAGTCAGCACTTCAGCCCAGCCAGGCTCAGTGGCCCACACCTGTAATCCCAGCACAGGGTCTCACTGTGTAGCCTTGGCTGTCCTAGAACTCACTCCATGGGACCAGGCTGGTTTCGAGTTCACAGAGATCAGCCTGCCTCTGCCTCCTGAGTGCTGGGATTACAGGTTTGTGCTTAACACCCAGCTTGACAGTAACTCTTGCTTTTCTCTTTCTGGTCCCAGAATCTGTTGGTACCTGTTTGCCAGCAAAATCCTTAGTTATACTAGATGCCTTCCTGTTGGTGGTGTTTCCTTTAGGGAAGGCACACATTCACAATTGAAAATACCCTGGCACTCAATTTCCAGGAAGAAACAGTGTCTTCCCTGTGTTTTAATTCCAGCAGGCATTAAACCACAAGCAAGTACAACAGAATTCTATACTCTGCACTGAAATCTTCCCCTTGGATATATTTCCATTTGCCTTGTAGAACAAAGACTTGCTATATATCCTAGGGTGATATTATTGTCTTAGTCTCTTGAGTGTTGGCAATACAGTGATGTGTTACCGTGTTCTGCTCGATGTGTTCTCCCTTAATTTATTTTAAACACTTGTTTATTCATGTACGGATGTGTAAAAAATATTTATTTTTATTTTATGTATATATGTGTTTTGCCTGTGTGTGTGTGTGAACCACATGCATGACTGGTGCCTGATGAAGCCAGAAGAGGGTGTCAAATATCCTAGAACTGGAATAAAGGATGATTATGAACTACCACAAGGGTCCCAGGAACCAAACCTAGGTCCTCTGTAAAAGCTACAAGTGCTCTTAACCCCTGAGCCCAAGACTGACATTTTCCTTTGAAGGTGAGACAATAATAAATCAACATTATGGGATATATTCCATGTCCTATTTGAGTTGGCAACCGTAAAAGTCATGCAAGTCCTTCTGAGACTCCTCACATTCAGGCTGCTGGGGCTGGCTCATTGGTAAAGTGCTTGCCATGTAAGCATGAGGCCCTGCATTTGATTCCCCAGAACCCACCTAGAAATGCTGGGTATGGGTATGAGGGCTTGTAATCCCAGCACTGGGTGACAAAGAGGCATGGATCCCTGGGCCGGCCAGTTTAGTCTCGCTGGCAGGCACCAGGCCAATGAGAGAAAAGCACAGCATGCTCTGGGTGATGACCCTTGACTTCCACATGCACCTGTACACACACACACACACATACACGTGTGCACACACATACACATTAAAAAAAAAGAATACCTCACACAGAAGACGGAAGGTGGCAGCAACAATGGAAGCTGGGGTTGAGAGAGGCGTTGGGAAGGAGAAGATGACCTGGCATTCTTAAACTGGTGTCACTGAACCCAATTTTATATTTGTCTTACCATTTCAATTTTCTGTTGCAGTTTCCCAGTTTCATCTTCGAGTTCTTTAATCCTCTTATTTCGTTTTTCTAACTCATGAGTTAGACGGTCCTTGACCTTTTGAAGCTTGGCTCTGTGGCAGTGGTGTTTGTCTTTGTAGTTTCTATAAAAGCAAAATTCGGGATAAGCATGCCAGAACACAACTAGGGCCTATTTGGCCACATTTGGGATATGATGCATGGACCTTTAACGTGGGTGCCTCACATCATCTTCACCTCATGAGGGATGAATCTAGAACAACCGTGTCTCTTTAGCTGGCCCCACAAACTCAAGCCTCTGGCTTACCTCCGTTTAAACTGACGACAGCTTTAGCATCTGAATTTAATTTAAACTCCTGGACTCTGGATCTCTGATGTAGGAATTCTGAATCCTGCCCCACTAGTGAAAATTATTACTTACATTTTTCTGGTTCCTGGCTATACTGTTTCGCTTTGAGACAGGGTCTCCCTATATAGCCCTGGCTGACCTAGAGCTTTCTATGTAGACCAGGATGACCTTGAACTCACAGAGATCCACCTGTTCTGCCTTCCTCCCAAGTGCTGAACCTAAAGGCATGTGCTGCCATACCTGGCCTATCCTCTTTACATTTAAAAAAATTATTATTTCCCCACACATGTAGGTGGAGGTTGTAGGACAACTTATAGAAGTTGGTTCTCTCCTACCGTGTGGGTTCCAGGGACTGAACTCAGGTCATACCGCTTTGTGGCAAGTGGCATCACCAGCTGAGCCTTCTGGCTGGCCCCTAATTTTTATCATTACAGTCCATGGGGTTTGTCTTGTAAAATAACTAAGTTGGTTTTCCATAGAACTAGATTTTTCTAGCTTTCTTTGTGCCTACATAAATCCATACACATTTTGGTTAACAGAATTTGAGGAGAGCAGTGAGCCTTAAGAGAAACTGGCATCACTTGCCTTCTTCTCTGCCTGCTTATTGACTGAAATGTGAATGCTGTAGTGAACTGTCTTCATGATGGGGAGAGGGTCCACATGTCAGAGCTACAATATGCAAAGCCAGGTGGTGGCGCACGAGAGGCAGGCAGACCTGAGTTCAAAGACAGCCTGGACTACAGAGTCCAGGATGGCCAGGGCTATACAGAGAAACCCTGTTTACAACAAAAACAACAACAACAATAACTCAAAACCAACCCCCCAAAACACAAACAAACAAAAACCCCCAAACAAAAAACAACCAAATAAAAACAAACAAGAACAACAAAACAAGACCATAGGATGCTGGATACAAGACTATAGGACACCAAAATAGTAGAAGCCCAGACTCCTGATACAGAGAACCACTCTACCAGTCATGGATTGCTTATGTTTGCACTGTCAGATAAGAAAACACTCCATATACTGCACAGCCCTTTCAGTTTTTTGAGGCAGAGTTCTAGTATATTGCTTAGACTGGCCTGGAACTAACTTTTTATATCTTCTGCTTTGTGTGTGTGTTCATGTGTGAGTGAAGGTGTGCATAGATGCCTGGGTAAGTATGGAGGCCAAAGGTCAATGTCTGAGTGTTGCCCTCTGCCTTCTTTTTGACACTGAACCTGGAGTTCACCCACTTGACTGGGCTGAGTGGCCCCAGGGAGCTCCAGGGTTCTTGCCTGTCTTCCCCTCTCCCTCAGTACTGGGGGTCATGGGCTTGTTACATGCTTTCTGGGGACCTAAACTCAGGTCCTCATGTAACTTCACCGACTGAGCTGTCTCCTGGCCTTTGAAGCCATTCATATTCAGGTTCTCTCGTATAGTGCCCTAACTAATAGTGCTCACTACAGAGAGCTACAGTCAAGTTCGCCACATGCTCATTTCAGTCTGTGTCCCTTGCACAGCTCCTACTATGCAGTGTGAGGAGCATATTTCTGTAAATCCCTTTCGGTTCCTAAGAAGAAGATTCCCTCCCAGAACGATCTCCTTTCCTTTTGCACCGGGGATGTGCAATGGAAGCTGTTCCTATGTGTCAGCACCCTGAGAGCATCTGAGATGGAGCATCTCTCAGTGTAGACTAGCCTTTCTAGCTCCCCCGGCTGTCCACAGTGGTGCTAAGGAATGTTTTGTGACAGTGTCTCACAATGTGGCCCAGGCTGGCTTTGAACTCCTGATCCTTATGCCTTCAGTTCCCGAGTGCTGAGATTATAGGTGTGTGCCACCACATCCAGTAAAATCATGATTTTTTTCCCCCTAAAATATTGTGTCTCATGGAGCCCAGGGTAGCTTTGAACTTGGCTACATATCTGAAGCTGATTTAGAACTGCTGCTCCTTCTGCCTCAATCAACCAATAGCTAATGTTACAGGTCTGTGACAACGTACCCACTGATGTTTTAACATTGTCTGACATATAAGACATACGTTTAGAAATTCTTCTACTTATCCTGGCTATTAAAACCTAATCTTGGGCTGGAGAGTTGGCTGAGAAGGTAAGGGCACTTGTTCTTCCAGAGGACCCAGGTTCAACTCCCAGCACCCACATGACAGCTCACAACCATCTATAACTCCAGTCCCAGGAGATCCCATGTCCTCTTCAGAGCTCTAAGAACACTAGACATGCACGCTGTAGACCTACGTACATGCAAATAAAACACACATACACATAAATAAAAAAAACAAAAATAACTAATTGCCAGACGTGATGGCATACTCAGGGAGGCAGAGGCAGGAAAATCTCTGTGAGTTCGACTCCGGCCTGGTCTACAAAATGAGTTCAGGACAGCTAAGACTACAGAGGGAAACCCTGTCTTAAAAAAAGAAAAAGAAAAAAATTAATTAAAACCCCAATTCGGCAAGTGTGGTAGCACACACCTTTAATCCCAGAGCTCAGGAGGCAGAGGCAGGCAGATCTCTATGAGTTTGAGACCAGCCTGGTCTACAAAGCAGGTCCAGGACAACCAGGGCTATTATACAAAGAAACCCTGTCTCAAAAAACCAAAAACCAAAAACCAACCAACCAAACAAACAAAAAAGCTAAACAAACCACCACACACACAGATGCACAGACACACAAACCCAAAATCCAAAACCCCAATCATTAGTTTCCCTACCAGAGAGCTGCTGTCTTGCCATTTAGATTTACTAAATTTTTTTGAAAGGGATTTTATTTTAGAGAAATTGGGAAAATAGCCAATTCCCAATATATTTGGTATTGTCACATTGTTTTCTGTCTGGTTTGTAAAATTATGTATAGGTGTGTATCTGTGTGTGGTTGTGCGCACATGGTGCCGGACAGCCAGGGGGAACCCTGAGGCTTCCCCGGCCACTGCTGCCTGGCTTAAGTACTGGTTAAGCCCAAGGCTCTAGGTCAGCTTGCCCAGGGCATGTGGGGCTTTTCTGGCCTTCTGACTTCATTAAGTACCAGCCTCACGAGGTAGCACAACACTCAGGGGTCCAAGTAAAAACAGATGACCTGTTTCTTGGGTTGTAGGAAGGTGAGGGATTTGTTCCCACTTGGGAAAATATGTAAATAGAGATTTATCTGTAAAGATCAGGGCTGAAGTCAAGGAGACAAAAACCACAATGAACCTTGTGCTTCGACATTTCCTGCCATTGTCCTTCACAGATCCGTGCTCTTCAACTCTGGATACGTATTAGAACCAGATGGCGACGCTCTGGGGAAACACTTTTTTTTTTTCATGGATTTTGATTAAATTCATGTATGTAAGGACCAAGGCACATGCAGCTAGGGTTGGATTCATTTTTCTAAAGGTCACGCATAAATAACACAGCCATCTCTCTCCCTCTCTCTCAAAATACAATGGAAAGCCCTGGCTGTAAGTACACATGTAAATAATGGGATATGTTGAGTGACAAAAGTCAGGCACGAAAAGAACAACATGCAGAATGAATCTCTTTAGACATCATGACAGCGGTCGCCTGAGGACTAGAGAGCGGCAGACTGACTGTTCTCAGGCGGGAGAGACTCAGCCACTGCCGACTGCATCTTCCCTGAGGTGGGAGTCACTCGTCAAAATGCACTGAATTGGACATTAGTTTTCTGGACGTGTATTTGATACACATCAAAAGCAAGAATGCTGGAGGAAATTTTCTTCGAGGTCCCCTCCCTCTTCAAAGGGGATGTGGAGAAACAGCAGCTCCTCCATCGTGACGGCAGCAGAGGCGGGAGGGCAGGGCATTAGCAATGCATAGTACTGGTCAGTCATCCCAAAGGGAATCAGGCCTGTGGTGGGATCGCAGCCAGTCTAGAGCCAGGATAAACTTCCCTGCCTGTAGGTTCGCTTTTTGCGCTATTTGGCGCCAACTGCTGGTCAAAACATGAAACACACTGAGTAAAGCAGTGTGGTTTCATAATCACTGATTCAGAGAGTTCTATGGTGGCCAGCAGTGAGAGAGAGTCTTATGCCAGGCCTCAGGGAGGTCTCACAGGAAGGCTCTGCTAGGTAGGCAAGTGACACGGCAGTGATCAGTTGGGCCTTTTGGGTTCCCTGGCTCTCAGGCATCCAGTGCACATCACTGCCCAGGCCGAGGAAAGGAAGTAAGAGGAGTACTGGAGAGACAGGTCAATGGTTAGGTGCACTTCTTACTCTTCCAGAGGATACCAGCTCAGTACCCAGCTCCCACTTGGTGGCTCACAACCACCTGTAACTCCTGTTCCAGGGGATCTGGCGCCCTCTTCTGGTCTTCAGGGGCTCTTTCATGCATATGTGGCACATAAATGTCACATACATACTTACATACATACACATAAGTTAAAAACAAATAAGTAAACATAGGGAAAACCCTGGAAGATAGTGAGAGGTATATTTGGGGAAAGCATGAGTCATACAGATGGAGAGCATCATAATAGCTCAAGTCCCTCTTCATGGGGAGGAATCGGGCCCCACATCTTCCTTGGAACAGTGTGTAGACGGGACTGGGAGATCACGGTGGTAGCCCCGTCAGTTCGATTGCTCTGGGGGCGTCTGGCAGGACAGCTCTGTGTCCTGTTTGTCTGCAGGGAGCCTGCTTAGTTTACCTCACGTGCTCACCAAGTTGCTCCAGAAACTGCGCGTGCTCTTGCCATAGAGCTTCCTTCTCCTGCTGTAACCTAGACAGCCTCTCTGACAGTTCCTGGTTGCTCTTGACATACTGAAAAACATGGGGGCGGGGAGAGAGGAAAGACTAGTCTGTGTCTTTGCAGACAAGTGCTCACGTAAAATCCAAAGGGCAGGATTTGATGAGCCTTGGGGCAGCTGAACACGGGAGGAGGGGGACTTGCAGGGAGATGGACAATACTCTTCCATGTGCTGGGAGTCTGCTCACTCCTATCACAGGGAAACAAGGGCTCCTGGCTCAGGACCCTTCCCAACCTCAGCCTATGTGTCCTTTTGTCTAGCTGCTCATTTCTGCCCTTTAAAATGACCTTTGTAACAAATCGACAGAAGTGTAGCATTCCCCTGTGTTTGTGAGCACCCTAGCACCTCCACTCCATCTCAGGAGGGAACATGGAAATGCTTGTCCACTTCTGGTTGGTTGGAAATTATGCAGGCCAGGCTGGGTGTGTGTGTGTGTTTGGGGATCCGCTGACAGAGTGCTTTCGATAAGTCTTGAGTGGGATTTCCAGCCTTGCATAGGACCACACGTGGTGACACTTCTAATCCTAGCAATTGGTCAAAGGTGTTTTCAGCTACATGAGAGTGTGAGGCCGCCTGGTATTGCCTGAGACCCTGAAAAAGAACTAATTCCAGAGGCTCAGCCTTGCCACTGGAGTCTGAAGTCTTGAGGACTGAATTCTAATCCATGAGGTCTGATAAAACAGTCACTAGGTCTACTGTATCAGAGTTGAATTGAGAAGCACCTAGCATCTGCTCACTCAAAAGGCATCGCTGACTTGTTGGTAGGCAGAAAGCCACACATCTCCAGGGTCTTGAGACTCCTGTACTCGCCAGTGTGATGTGAGAAAAGAGGAGGCAGTTTGCTTTTTAATAAAATGAGTGCATTAAAAAACACCTCTTGATATTGGCCGATAAGGTGTTTGGATCTAGAAGTGGTTGTGGATACTAGAAGCTCAAAAGTGGGAATCTGAGCTGGTTAGTGTTGAGGCCTGATCTTTGATGTAGCTGTAGCCATCTTTTGTATTCTGCTTCCATTTCGTTTATAAGGTGAAATTAAGTTCAAAATCATAAACTTTTCAACTCTGCTTCCTGGAAGCGGTTGTTCATAGCCGGTACTAGCAGACCCTGCCGAAGTGTCAAGCTGACCTTATATTTTACTATGATTCAATAGTGTCATAACTCATGCTTTATTATTCACTTGGCTACACTCTGATAGTACCCTTCTTATCTACACACCTGCCACACTTTGGATGTACTCTAGAGGAGCCTCACTTACCTCACTTAGGACCAATCAACCTAAAGGCTAACTAATAATATTGTGTCTAGCTAGCCAACAATGTAACAGTGCTTTGTATGGTTAGCCAAAATGTGTTACCGTCCTGCTCCCACCCTATCTTCTGTGCTCAGTCTTCCTATAAAAGACTGCCCTAAGAACAGGTTGATGTCCATTAGGCTCCTCAGTTCCTTTCTGTGTCCCTGGTCATGACCAGTCTTGGAGTAGTGCATTCAATAAACCATCCACATCTGACTGAGATTCGTGTCTGAGTGGTTTGTGTGGCTATTCTTGGACTATAACAGTTAGATTGCGATGTTCAGGCTAGCTAACCCTTACCCAGAATCTTCGAGAGATAAGAAGCATTCAGGATTTGGGGATATTTGCAAATTACCTTGGGAATGAGAACCAAGGCCAGAGATACAATTCATTTATGTCTTATATACACCGTATTCACACAAGCTGAAATTATAATATTTTTGGGCATTTGTATTTTGATGACCTACCACATGAGGTCAGGGGTGGAGCTGGCCACATGTGGTGTCAGGCCAGACAGATTCTTGCAGTGTTACTCATCATGGCTTAGATCTCCCCCAGCTAAAAACAATCCTCCTACTTCAGTCTTTACCAAGTAGCTGGGACTACAGGCATGTGCCACGATATTGGGCTCCAAAAATTTCAAATTTAGGAACATTTTAGATTTCCAAGTTTTGGATTAGGTATTTGTTGTTGTTTTTCAAGGCAGGGTTTCTCTGTATAACCCTGCTTGTCCTGGAACTCACTCTGTAGATCAGGCTGGCCTAGAACTCACAGAGGTCCACCTGCCTCTGCTTCCTGGGTGTTGAGATTACAGGCATGTGCCACCACTGCCCAGTGGATTAGATATTCTTAACCTTTGGTCTGAGCTCATTGTTCCTAAACACCCATGGCAAAAGACCTGACTACATTATCAGCTCACAGTTGCCTATAGGGAAGTACTTTGGAAGACCATAAGAAGTGTCCTCCTAGATCAGTGGTTCTTAGCCCTCCTAATGCTGAGACCCTTTAATACAGTTCCTCAGGTTGTGGTGACCCCTACCCCCCAACCACAAAATTATTTGTTGCTAATTCATAACTGTAATTTTGTCACTGTAATGAATCATAATGTTAATATCTGACATGTGACCCCTGTGAAAGGGGGTTATGACCCACAGGTTGAGAAGCGCTTGCCCTAGTGGCTCATGTCAAAGCCTTGGTGGCCTGCTGATGGGCTTTGGGGAAACTGACTGGATCCTGAGGTTTCTGAACTAAATAATAATAATGATGGATTAAGTCCTTGCTGGATTCTTGAGGGTAGGGCCTAGTTAGAGGAAGTGATCACCTGGCTATGGCTTGGAAAGGTGTTCAGGCCCCTCCCTCTTCCTCTCTGCTTCTTGGCTGCCATCAGGTGAACAGTTGCTCTTCCAGGCGTTTTCCCACCATGACTCTGCCTCAGGCCATGGACAGTGGCCTTTGACACTAAGAGGAGAAATAAACCTTTTCCTCCCGTAAGGTTCATTTTCAGGTCTTCTGCCTCAGAGACAAAAACCATCACTCAACTACCAGTGCTGTGACAACTTCATGTCTGTAGGGTAAGTGAGACACCATTGGTCAAGTCAGTGGACATCCAAGGCGAACATTGCCAACCTAGGAGTCTAATTACTAGACCACAGTAGAGCTGGAGGACCACAGAGCTTTTATGAGTATCTTAAGGTAACCTCTCTTGTAGCTAGAAGGCCATCGTAACACAACACCAAACTTCATCAAACAGATGGCAGAGTTCCAGCACGCATTGATCTCACTGTCTTGTCGTCTGTGAAGGGCTCGGGGAAGAATGATGTGTTGACAGGACCACCGAGCCCCATGGCAGTGTAAAGCAGCCCTGCCCTGCTGTCCACACAGTTTGAAGTTCTTGCTTTGAGGTCTTTATGGATTTCAGCTTAGTTAGGCAGGTACCTTGGAAGAAGATGCCTGTTGCTAGAGATGCAGTTCTTTTGGCAGAGGGCTTGTCTAGCATGCATGGGGACCTGGGTTTGATCCCCTGCATGCCACAGATGAGGCATGGTGTCACACACCAGTCATGTAAGCACTTGGGAGGCGGAAGTGGGAAGATCAGAAGTTCAAGGTCATCTCAGCCACACAGTGAATTCAAGATCAGCTTGTAGGCCAGGGCTACAAGAGAGAAATCTTGTCTCAAAACCAAAACGAAGCGAAAAAAGATGCCATTGTCCTTTAAGGCCATCTGTATATCACCATCGCATCTTTTCTTATTGTTGTTCTCTCCACTCAACTCGGAGTTAGATCCTAGCACACTTCAGGGAGAAGAGGCTGAATATAGGTCTTAACTTAGAAAGAACAGCAGGAATACGGGCAGGATTTGGCATCTTACAATGCCAGAAGCTTCAGGCATATGTGAAGGAATAAATGGGTTTCTAGGAGGATCAACTAGGGAGGAAGGACTACAATACTGAACAGACCAAAGTTACTACTAGGGATGTGCTTATCAGAGTCAGAATTTAAATTTATTAGTGATCTCTCTCTCTCTCTCTCTCTCCGTGTTTATGCACGTTTATGCAGAGGCCAGAAGAGGGTGAGGAATCCCCTGAAGCTGGAGTTACTTGTAGGATGTGAGCTGCCAGATGTGGGTGCTGGGGGCTGAATTCTGATCATCTGTAAAAGCAACAGGTGCTCTTATCCACTGAGCCATCTCTCCAGCTCTGGGATTTGAAATGTTAATCAGAACCTCTAAGAGTGACTTTAAATAGTTCAGCTGACTGAAACTTGGACTCAACACTCACCTATATTAAGTGGCAGTAAGATGTCTTACTTAGGTCTGGAGAGATGGCTCAGAGGTTAAGAGCACTGTCTGCTCTTCCACAGGTCCTGAGTTCAATTCCTAGCAACCACATGGTGACTCACAACCACCTATAATGTGATCTGATGCCCTCTTCTGGTGTGCAGGTGTACATGCAGGTAGAGCACTCACACACATAAGTAATTCTTTAAACAAAAAAAGATGTCTTACTTAGCACAAGGAAGAGGAAGGAAACAAAAAGCTAATATAGCTAGGAATGTTGGAGTAGTTCATCATGGGTGACCAATTTGTGGTCCCAAAGGAGGATGGGAGTTGTCTCCAACCACGTGGCTCCCTGATTTTAGTGGGGTTCAGAGTACTGCAGAGGAACAGAGGACAGGAGGCAGTATTTAAACCCTAGGTGTGGGTGTATGTTATTGCATCTCATTGGCAACAGGGACAAATCAAATAGATTGATTTATAGCAAACAGTCTGGTTGTGGCTCTTTGGTCACTGTAATGGAACTTTTAGTTTCTTTGCAAACTCAGTTATGTTATGTAAATATGCTTTTGTTTTAATCCTAAGCGTGGGATTTTAGTTTGGCTATAGTTTGTCCACAGCTGATAACTGTCTCATGCAGGGTGTGGCCTTTGCCAGCTGGTAAGGGCCTGCCTTGTGTGGGAAGGAGGGGGTCTAGGACTCTGAGGGATGTAAATATGGGAGCTCAGACAGAGAAAGGTGGCATGTGGTGTGTAGCACTTTGGAGTGACCAGAGACAGCAGCTTGGACAGACAGACAGAAACCTTTCAACACAGCACAGGGGCTTGGAAGAGACTACCTGCTGTGTCTGCTGACAGAGAATGCTATAACCCCAGGGGAACCCATCAACCCTCAACAGCTGGGAGAAATGTCCCCTCTCCACTAACCTTCTCTCTCCTACCTAAGGTTGGGGGATTAGGAGGGAGAGGCTTTAAGGAACCCCAAATAAAGTAGAGCTTAAAAAAGAGCACTACGGGTCACAGTGACTGATAAACAATTAATCTGAATCTTTTTGATAGCAGCATGTTTTGAAACAGGGTATTTTATTTGTAGCCCAGATTGACCCGCCTCCATTTCTTCCCCTTTGAAGGATGCAGAGTAGGCAGAAATCCAATGTTTCTCTTGCCCTGGGTCACTTAGGTTCTGACAAAGCTCCATCATGTTAAACAGTTTCCCTTACTAAGAAGCTCTGAACGACCCCCACCCCTACCCCTCCAACAGCCCTCCTGCCAGGAGCCCAGGGAGAGATTCTTCAAATATTCACACACAGAACCTGGCTGAAACCCACAAAAGTGTGGGGCCTCAAAACTGAAGAGTCCGCTGGAGTTCTTATCTCTCAGAATTTTCTGTCCACACTGAGCCTTCAACAGTTATCAGCTTCAGCACAGGATTTCCTGCCTGGTTCTCACCGGAGCGGCATGGTGTTGCTCTCTCCAGCCTCACAGGGCAGCAGTGACCCTGTGGCCTCGCTTCTCTGATAGATCAAAAAGTATGGTTAAAATTTTTCAGCTTGATCACTTTTTTTATTTGTGGTTAGTATGAAGAAGGGATCACTTCCAAGTTCCTTTTGTAACAAACCCTGAGCCAGAAACTCTCCTAAAATTCCATGAGGTTAGGGATTGGAGAGCTTGTGTGCTGGTGAGCATGTGGAGGTGCAGACTGGACACATCAACTCTGGGTCTTGTCCCACATTCCTGGGAATCTCTTCCTTCTGGATATTTCCAAGTTGTGACCTTTTCTAATGAGCTAGTAACGAAGTAAATGTTTCCTGAGGCATTCTGCTTTTATGTATGTGTAGGTACATCTCTGTGCCTGTAGACTGCAGAGGACAGAAGAGGGGGTCACATCCCCTGAGGCCAGAGTTACAGGCAGTTGTGAAGCTGCCTGATATGGGTGTTGGGGATCCAACTCTGCTCCTCTGGAAGAACAGCAAATGCTCTTAACCTTCTAAGCCATTTCTCCAGCCCCTCTGGAGCCATTCTAACACATGACCAAACCTGATGGTCTATCACAGCCACTTTAGGTTCATAGCTCATATTCAGGGACAAAGAGGAAAACCTACACTGATAACTGTCGTGATTTCTGATGGTGGAGTAACAGCACCACAAATGTCCTGCAGGACAAACCCTCACCGTGGGATCTGAGGCTGTCTCCCGGTAGGCAGTGTCCTTGGGGTTAAAAGTTGTACCCCCTGTTGGTACTCACATAGAGTTGCTTTGTGTGTAGGGAAAAACCAAACAACAACAACAAACAAGAACAACAAGAGCCCTATTCATCTGGCTTCAGAAGTGAAGTACTGGAAGGCATGTTGCTCATGAAGAAAGCAGGTTTGCTTTCCCCTGTTAGTGTTTCCTGGAACACTGTCAGAGGCACGGGGAGACAGCAGACGAGGCATCTTTGGCCCTGGAGGAGGTAGCGTCCCTGTGATCTCTAGCTCCTCTCGATTTATTGGAAACACAGCACATCCTTCTGATCTCTCATCCAGTGGCTTTGCAAGCATTCTTTCCTCATGCACTAAATGCCTTCTTGTTTGTTTGGGGGCTAAAGGCACAGAGCTCCAAAACCACTGAACCACTGAGGTACCATTATGTGTTGGCTATTTTTATGTCAACTTGACACAAGCTAGAGTCATTTGAAAGGAGGGAACCTCAATTGAGAAAATGTCTCTGTAAGATCCAGATGTAGGGTATCTTCTTTCTTCCTTCCTTTCATTTTCTTCTTATATTTTGGTTTTTTTGAGACAGGGTTTCTCTGTAACCATGCCTGTTCTGCCACTCACTCTGTAGACCAGGCTGGCCTCTAACTCAAAGATCTACCTGCTTCTGCCTCCCAAGTGCTGGGACTAAAGGTGTGTATGAACACCATCCAGGGCTTTAAGGCATTTTCTTAATTAGTGATGATGGGGGAGGGTCCAGCCCATTGTGGGTGGTGCCATTTTGGGGCTGGTGATCCTGGGTTCTAAAAGAAAAAGCAGACTGAGTGCTGGGCATGGTGGCACACACCTGTAATTCCAGAACTCTGGGAGACAGAGGCAGGCAGATCTCTGTGAGTTCAAGGCCAGACTGGTCTACAAAGTGAGTCCAGGATAGTCAAGGCTATACAGAGAAACCCCCATCTCAGTGGGGGTCAGGAGGGGAGAAACAAACAAAGAATAAAAAAACTAAAACAGCAGGCTGAGCCAGCCAGTACGCAGCACCCCTCCATGGCCTCTGCATCAGCTCCTGCCTCCAGGTTCCAGGCCTGCTTGAGTTCCTGCCCTGACTTCCTTCAGTGATGGACTGTGATATGGAAGTGTAAAACTAGTTTTGTAGACCAGGCTGGCCTCAAATGCACAGAGATCCCCTGTCTGCTTCCCCAGTATTGGGATTAAAGGTGTGCACCATCACCACCTGGCATCCAACTTGCTTTTGGTCATGGCATTCCACCACAGAAATAGTAACCCTATCTAGATTATCTCCTGTGTCCTTCCTCTGTGTGTTTTCTAGCTTGTTATTCTGAGAAACTACAGAAATTACACGGAAGCAGCTCGGAAGAGCTATCTCTTGTAAAAGAAATTTACATCTATACAGGAAATGCAGTCAGCAAGTTTCTATGTCAGGAAGAGGGCTTTATTCATGTGTGTGTGTGTATGAGAGAGAGAGAGAGAGAGAGAGAGTCTGTGTGTGTGTGAATATGAGCATGTGTGCACCTCAGCCTTCATGTAGATGTCAGAGGATAACACCCTGATGTCTCTTGCCTTTTCATCTTTCAGACATGGTCTTTTTTGTTTTCTACACTGTGTTCACCATCATCCCCGGGCCTTGAACTCCCACGGACTCTCCAGTCTCTGCCTCCAATTTCCCAACAGGAACACTGGGATTACAGACATTCACACTCTGTGCTCGGCTTTTACATGGGGCCAGGGTACTCAGACTCAGCTCTTCACACTTGCATGGCAAGTGCTAATACCCACTGGACAATGCCCTTGGCCCACGCCACTGTTATTGGAGAGACTTGATCTGTACCTGAGACGAACCCCTTTCTCATGCTACAATTCCTCCCTAGACCCTCCCATAACTTGTCTCTGCTGCGCTCCAGAGGTCCCAAGGCCCTTTCTAGATAGCCCAGGATGCTGTACAAACTTTGGCTATCTGACCTGTTTTAAGTCTCATGTTTTGTGGGACATCCATACACATACATGTAATTAAAGTGCTCTTACTCCTATTAATTTGCCCTATGTTGTTAATTAAAAAAATCTTTTCCCTTTTCTAGTTTATGTATAAGGGTTCTTTGCCTGCATGTATATGTGTATGCACCATATTTGTGTCTGGTGTCTGAGGAGTTCAAAGAGGATCTAGGATACCTTGGAACTTGAGCTACAGAGAGTTGTGAGCTACCATGTGGGTACTTGTAATTGAACTCACGTCCTCCACAAGACCAGCTGGTGCTCCTAATCATTGGTACATCTTTCTAGCTCTTATCTATTTAGTTTATGGCCTACTCAAGCCCAGAACAATATAGGGAAGTCTTATTTCCCTCCCCTCCACTTGGATATATACATTCCCTATTTGTATATGTATACACATCTCCACATTTACATATATGGTATATTTGTTTTCCCAGCTAGATACAGTAGGTGAAGTGTGCTCAACGGTAATTAGCTAAATAGCAACAGTCAAGCCTAAGAGTGCAGGGAGACGGGGAAGCATGTCCGCTGCTTTCTTACCTCATCACACTTTGTCCTCTCCTTTTCCAGCTGTTTGCGCAGAGCCTCTTGTTGCTGGGAACTGGTGGCTTCCCGTTGGTTCTCCTGATCCTGCAATGCTCTCACTTGTCTCTGGAGCTCATTTATGTCCTGGTCTAGGAGGACCCTGAGGGCGATCAATGCAAGCAGGTCACTCTGTGTACTGCCACACTCTGCAGATGACTCTAAAACCTCTGGGACAGCAAAGGGCGAGTTTGCTGTTTCGGGACAGCGAGGTGCAGGTGTGTCTGCAAGATAAGGGAGCCATGGTGGGAACCTCCTACGTAACGGAAGCTTTTCCTTAATTCTCCCTCTTGCCATCAGGACAAACCCATGAGGAAGAAATGATTTTCTTTATGGCTGAGATGAGGAAGGTGTGGCTCCAAGAGCAGCTGGGGCGAGGCTGAGGTGGGGCTCCACTCGCTTTCTTCCCCAGTGCCTCACAGGTTGGCCCGCAAGCTTTCGACTCCCAAAACCACGGCAGCCCTGCCACAGCTGACCGGGGGACCGAATGCCTTGATGGGAAAATTCACGCTTCCCAGGGAGCAACCTTCAGTGCCTGTCCCTTTCAAATTACAGCTCCTGGAAAGACTTTTTGAGGATTTCAAACTGGGGTTTTCTTCATCTGGGAGATTCGTCTTGAAGAATATGAGGATGGCAATGATGAAATGGGGCACTTATTGGTAAAATTCTCACCCCAGTGCCAGGGCAGTGGAATCTTAACACTGTCAAGACAGGTTTGTTTTCTCTAGTTTTAAGCATTCTAGGCAACCAGTAGGTTCCTGGATAGGTTACTCTGAGACACTGGCTCACAGCTCTGCTGGCTCTTGGCTCTGTACCTCTTGCTCCTATCTTCTTTGGGTATAAGTGCAGGCACAAAGGATTGTTGGAGCTTAGTGCTACCAATCACACCTAACCCTACACCAACTTCCTCACCATTGTTTCTGCTGTATCCAAATCACTATATCATATCTGAGAATCCCTACTGTCATCATCTCTTTATTCTTTATGGTTCTGTTAGATATTAGCAACCTTAGAAGATACTTGGGCTGGACCTGTTCTTAATAATATCTGAAAAACCCTAGAATGGGAACAGTAGGATGTTAAGTACTGGCCTGGGGGAATGGCCTCTGCTTCTATAAGGAGATGACATCCTGAATTACTTTGAACATCCTTAATAATAGCTATCTAAACTGACCTCAGGGGCCCTAAACCTTACAAGATTACTGTATGGCGGGAGGCATTTTGGGAAAGAGCAAGGCCGTACCATGCCCTTCTCCTTGGAAGGTCAATCTAGACAGGCCTGTCAGTCACTTGGATGGGAAAACTGCTTGTTCTAGAGATGTCAGAAACAGCACAAATGCTGTCTACAATGCAGGCTGACACACTGGTCCTTTGCTCATGCTGTCTCCTCTCTTCTCCAGTGAGCTGCCTGCCTTCTAGAGTCCACTCTGCAGGCCTCATCTGAATTCTCCTGGCAGACCTTTCACAGAGCTGGGGAGCCGAGGGCAGGCCAGAGTGAGAGCCACTGACAGCTTCATTCTTAGTTTTGGTTCAAGGGACTGGACAAGAGCTAAGCCCTGGAGCTGAAGGGAGATTGAGCTGCCAGAACTGAGAAGGTCTTGGATTTTCTAGAGTACAGCCTGAGAGTTGAAATGGAAATTGAAAAATAGGAGGTCTGAATCGAAAAAGCAACTCAGGAGTTTGCTAGGTACTAGATAAAAACAGATACTTCACAAAAAACATAGTTTCAGCACTGACAGGCAAAATTCTCACCCACATGCCTGGTCTTGGGGTAGAAAAGGTCCAACAAGAGCCTCTGTTTTCCCCACAGCCTGAGTCTCTTCACCAGTCCATCATTTATACAGCAGACAGTTCTCTTCCTAAGCCACAAGTGGATCCTGGAACTTCCCCCATCATTTTTTTTTTTCTGGTGTTGACAGTTGAACCCAGGCTCTCATGCCTGCTAGACAACTGTTCCACCACTGAGCTACACTCCAAGCTTCGCATTCCCTTTCATAAACCCCTTCAGTGGCGGCCGGCCAGGTGGTGGTGGCCAGCCAGCACCTTTAATCCTGGCACTAGAGGCAGGTGGATCTTTGTGAATTCAGCCCAGTCTGGTCTACAGAGTGGGTTCCAAGACAGCCAGGGCTACACAGAGAAATCAAAAACACAAGCAGAAGGAGGAGAAAGAGAAGGAGGAAGGAAGGATGGAAAGAAAGGAAGGAAGAAAGAGAGAAGGAAGGAAGAAAGAAAGAAGGAAAGAAGAAAGAAAGAAGGAAGGCAAGAAAGAAAGAAGAATCCTTCAGTTGCTCTATGATGCCCAAACTGCTCACTGTGGCCTGGCACGTCTGCATGAACCTGGGCGCCTGGCTTTCTGGACCCGTTTTCTCACCACTGTCCAACCCCAAACATTCTCTTCCAGCTAGGGAACTTTTTCACCTCCCAGTCAAGTCTTCTTCCCAGGAATTACTCCC
This sequence comes from Pachyuromys duprasi, assembly GCA_028658305.1. Lineage (NCBI taxonomy): Eukaryota > Metazoa > Chordata > Mammalia > Rodentia > Muridae > Pachyuromys > Pachyuromys duprasi. The sequence continues at coordinate 95,546,857 of CM053763.1, forward strand.
GCCAGCCCCCCCCACCCCCCCATGCCAACTGCTTCACTCAGCTTAAACAGCTGTGGCTGAGGAAGGCTCTCTCAAGCCCTCAGCAGATGCTCCCACAGCCTTTTGAGCCTCCTTTTGCGTGGTGTGTACGGAGGAGGTCAGAGGGTGACTTTGTGGAGCCCATGCTCTCCTTTCACATTTAAGTGGGTTTGAGGATTAAACTCAAGTAGTCAGGCTTACATGGTGAGTATGAACCCACAGCCACCTCCCAGCCCCTCTAACTCCCTTAAAAACAAAACAAAACAACAAGAAGCAAGTGAAACAACTTTGGGCAGTGCCAGGGTTGAATTCAGGGCCCTGTGCAGGACTGGCAGGCACTCTACCAGTGAGTTACACACTCACCCCTCACGATAGCACCACTTCCAGCAGAAACAAAACCTACAGCACATGAAGCTCAGCACAGCGGTGCACATCTGGTGCCCCAGCTACTCAGGACGCTGAAGCAGAGGGTACACTTGAACTCAGGAGTTCCAGGCAAATCCTGGGCAACATGGCAAAATTCTGTTTCAGACAATCAACCAGTCAACATAAAGTATATTTCCATGTGTCTAGTCAGAGGTTTTCAAACAACTGGAGCCAATTAAATATAGACAGTGTGCATGTGTGAGGGTGTGTGTGTGTGTGTGTGAGGGTGTGTGTGAGGGCGTGTGTGAGGGTGTCTGAGGGTGTGTGTGAGGGTGTGTGTGCGTGTGTGAGGGTGTGTGAGGATGTGTGTGAGGGGGTGTCCCATGGACTCACAGGGCGGAGGCTGAAGAGCCTCACAACAGCCACGTGCTTCCGAGCTGCTCAGTTCAAGATGCTGCAGCTTCAGAATACAAAGAAGCCAGAGCAACAGCAGCCCCGGTTCCTGGCCGAGGGTCCTCGGCACCACAGAGAGCTGCTGGTACAGCGCCACACCCAAAGGCTGAGGAAGCCAGAGTCTGATGCCTTTGGCAACAGCAGTGGAAAGCATGTTTTTGAGTAAGGGCCGAGCCGTTGGCAAAGTAAGTTTCTCTCTCTCTCACCTTTCTACCCCATCTGGGCCCCGGCCTTTCAGAGTGGGTCTCTCACACTCAGTACACCGACCCACAAGCCAGTTGTGTCCAGAAACCCTCACAGACACCCAGATTTGTGCTTTGCCCATGCTGTAGGCATCTCTAATGCCTGTCAGGTTGAAGTAAATGAAAATAGAATTTACAGACTTTGTGGACTGCAGCAGAGAAACTGGTACCAGGAAATGTGTATGTTATTAAGGAAGGAGAATCTAAAATCAATATTCAAAGCCAGAGAAAGACAAGCATTATAAACTAAGGACAAACAGGAAAAAAAAAAAAAGAAAAGAATAAAAAAATGAGAATCCCAGCCAGGTGTGGTGGTGCATGTCTGCAATTCTAACACTCTGGAAAATGAGGCAGGAGAATTGCTGTGAGTTGGGGCAAGCTTGGGCTATCTAATAACTTCCAGGATACCCTGGACTACAAAGTGAGATTCTGTTGTCTCAAACCAGGACTTGGAAAGTGGCAGCATAAGGTTCAGGAGTTCAAGGCCAGCCTCAGCTATATAGAGGCCAGCCTTGGGTACATGAGATCCGGTCAAGAGGTATGGGGTAGGGAGAATAAATAGATAAATGGAATCAGGAAAAAAAAAGAGAGAAAATGAAATAAACCCAAAAGGCAGTTCTTGGAAAAGACTAATACAATCGACAAATCTCTCTTTAGACAGGCGAACTAAGTGTACAGAATATAGACATTACTAACATCAGAAATGAAACGGGGGCCTCTCTGTTGGTCCACAGATGCTAAAGGACAATCAAGGCTATTATTGCATTGTTATTGCATCATGATCAACTCTGTACCCACAGATCTGATTGAGTTTGATGATTAATGGACTGGATTCTTGAAAGCTGTAAATGATGGAGCTCGGATAAGGAAAAACAGAAAACACGGACACTGCTATATCCACTGCAGAGACTGAAGCCTGCCTAGAGGGGAGTGCTCACGCGCAGTTCACACACCAGGGAGGCTGACACAGGGACAGCTCTTGGCCCCCGCAAGTTTGAGACCAGCCTGGACAACTCAGCAAGACTTCTACCTCAGAAAAGAAGAGAGAGGGCCTGGAAGATAGCTATGTGGGTAAAGTGCTGGGAATCAAATCCTAGTCCTCTGTAGGGACAGCAAGTGCCCTCAGCCACTAAGCTGCCTCTCCACCTCAGCCATTTTTTAAAATGGGGTTTTTCTCAGTTCGGCTATCTGGCCTTGTGGCAAGCTTGCTGGCTCCTCCTGGGTGTGTGGCTGACACTGCTATCTGCCCCTTGACCTGCGAGCGTGTGTCACCCATCAGTGCTGGGTCAGCTCAGAGTGTGCTTGCCTTTGGGGTCTCCCACTGCTTTCTTGTCAGCTACCGGCTGGGACTTAACTGCATTATGGCAGGCGAGACATGGGCAGGTGAGGCAAGTGTTTTCTCGCGGCTGCTCATGGAGGGCATTCAGTCTTCATGCATACAAATACCCAGCCAGTCATTTACTCAAACACTCATTCCTTCATTCAACAATTATTCATTCAGTATTTTGTGACAGGTTCCAGCACTTGGACTTCTAACTACAGCTGGAAGGAAGATTCTGAGCTACAAAGTGTGCGTGAACATCTCCACGTGTTTTGAGCGGATAATCTATTTTTCTCAAACTACGCATAGTGCATTCTGAAGATCTTACAAATGAGATGCATCTGTCACCAAGGTCCAGGGCATCCAAAAGAATGCTTTACATCAGAATCATAATTATTTTAAGGGGAAGAAATGCGTAGTTCATCCTTACTAGTAGTTTGTTGATGCTAAAGGTTTAGCCAATGAATCCAGCTTAAGCCAAAGACGCAGCTGCAGTGGAGCCTGAATTTGCACAGATCACATCAGGGAGGCAGGCAAGCAATGTGTCAGGTTTCACAGGTGAATCAGGTTCCAGCAATTTGCTGGCACTCCAGGTAAACCTCTGCCATAGCGGCCCACACCCTGGTGGCCCCTACCTCCTCTGCTGCTCGTCCCAACACTGCTGCTGCAGCCTGGCCTCATTGCTCTTCGCTTCCTTGATCTCCTCTTCTAGCTGCTGCTTACGCAAAACACAGACATCTGAAAGGCAGACTTGTCGCGCATGGTCTAGTCTCTGCTGCAGGTCCAAGATCTTGGGTGAAAAAGTAAGACGTTATGGAGGGTGCGGCCCCTTTTCAGCAACAAACTCTTATACGAAATTGAATGATAGCAAGTACCTATGGGAGGAGACAGGAAGGGCTGTGTTATAAAGACATCTTCATGCTTCACACTGTAAAGAGGAATGTAAAAACAAGTGCATGTTGTTGGCAGCTTAGCACCTGGATGCTGCTAATGGCGTGTGTGTTCTCAGTTAACAACCCCTACCACCAGTCCAGGCGCCCTGGAGGGGGACAAAGTTGATGGTGGCAGAGACTAGTCTGACTAGTCAGCCTTTCAAGTACCTGAGCAAAAACACCCAGAAAATGAGGGAGGAAGCAAGGATAGTAATGAGGGGAGTGGATATCACAGGTCCCGGAATCGTGTCTGAGCATCAAGCAGAGAGGCCAGCCTCTTGCCCCTGCTTTGCCTCTCCTCCTTATGCAACCTGCTGGCTAGAGGAGAGACAGGAGATGGTTTCTCAGATCCGCAGCTCTCCGAACGAAGAAAAGGTTTTTCTCTTTTGTTTTTCAATTTCCCTGCGTAGCCTTGGCTGGCCCGCCACTTCACTGTATAGACCCAGCTGCCCTCAGATTCACAGACATCCACCTGCCTTCGCCTCTCAAGTCCTGGGATTGAAGGCGTGCACCTGGCATGAAGTGCAGTTTTAAGATTCAGTTTTCTCTCCTGTTTACGGGCTTCTGCAAGTGACAGCGATGAGCTACAGATGTCCTGGTCACACCCACTGCTCACTGCCGCCGTTACAGGCTAGCATGTCCACATACGGCGGCTTATCTGCTGGCTCCTGTGGGAGTGTTCGGTGCTTGTCTCTAATTTTATGCTATTTGGAATGATGTCCCTCTGAAGAAGAGTGCACCCTCATCTCCTGACACACATATGCTGCTTAGTGGTTTCAAGGCAGTAAGACCGACAGCAATAGGGGGAGACACGCACACACACACATACACAACCGTTATATACTATTGATACCTGGTGCTAAGAAACTCAAAACACAGGGGCAATATTTGAAAATAGCTGATTTCACAGCAAAAATCTTTCTTAAAATTACAAAATAGGGCCAGGCCTTAGTGGTGCACACCTTTAATCCCAGCACTTGGGAGGCAGAAGTAAGCAGATCTCTGACTTTGAGGCCAGCTTGGTCTACAGACTGAGTTCCAGGGCAGCTAGGGCTGCACAGAGAAACCCTGTCTTGAAAAACCAAAAAAAAGAAAACAAAATTAGAAAATTGGGTTGGAGAAATGGCTCAGTGGTCTGGAGCACTTGGCTGCTCTTGGGAACAGCCTGGGTTCAGTTCCCAGCACCCACATGATCGCTCCCAACCATCTGTAACTACAGTTCCAGGGGACCTGATGCTCTCTACTGATCTTCTCAGGTACCAGGCAAGCATGTGGTGCACATGGATACATATATACAGGCAGTATGTGTATATATATACATATATATGTATATATATGTACAAAATAATACACATATACAATAAAACAAGTAACTACTTTTTTCAGACATTACAAAAGTCACGTAACTAGCCAATTCAAATGAGAAAAAAAATAAGTTATTTGAAATTAAAAAGTATAAATGTCTTATGGCTTCAGTTTTAAGTTCATGTTATAGCTTTACTTAAACATACCTTTGCATGTAGATAGATTTAGTGTGTGTACATGTTTATGTATGCATGTGCACGTGTATGTACAGGTGTGTGGAGACCAAGAGTTGATAAGGGCTGTCCTCCTCTGTTGGGTAAGAGCAGGAGTGGAGTCCAGCCATTACCAATCCAGAAGTCTCATCTTGAGAAGTAGAAGTGAGGAGCACCCCTTCCCCTCCCCCCAGGCCTGCATACCCCGGTGTGTGCAGTCCTATGCCCCCACTTTTGCCCCCACCAGAGGACGTAATGAAGCGAGGTTAAACTTCTCTCCTTACAAGGTTGTGTCCAGCAAGCACCTGGAAGTCCTCTTCAAGCAAATAAGGCATTCCCAGCACCTTAGCCATGGCCAATGATGCACACTCACCCTGAAAGCCTCGACCCACTCCCCAGAGGTTTAAATATTAAATAGCCTCTGTTCTCTCCAACTGCTTAACAAAGCCTGTTGTTCTGAGAGCCTCTCCTTGCTGCGTTCACCTGCCCATCACCCACGGCCAGCCGCCTGCCGTCCCCATCACCCCGCCTGGACCTTCTCTCTCTCTCAGGCCACTGGTCATGATCATGCCTTTAAGGGAGAGGAGGGGCGTGGGAATGGCACTCCTCTCTCCCCGACACCCACACCGTATTATTATTATTATTTTGAGACGGGGTCTGTTGCTGGCCTGGAGCTCACTATCTCAGCTAGGCTGGATGACCAGCCAGCTCTGGGGAACCTCATGGGCCTGCTTCTCCCACGCTGGGATTACGGGCATGCACTGTGGGTTCTGGGGAGCTGAGCTCAGTCCCCCATGCTTGTGTGGCAAGCCCTTTACTGACGAGGCATCTTCCCAGTCCCAGAAACTTACATTTAAACTCCAGGTAGTTTTCAAAAATACATAGGATTTATTAGAGTGGTGGTGGAGGGGGACGAAAAAGTATTAATAAAAATAGGAGAAAACGGGGAGGATAAAGGAAAAAAGATGGGCCCGCGCCCAGGTTTGCACACACCTGTTTCTTAAGGACCGCAGGGAGCGGGGCTCCAGCTGTGGACATCGCTTCCTGAGCATGAAGATAATTACCTTCTCCTGCGCATCCGCCACTTTCGATTGCTCGCGAGCCAGCTTTTCCTGCAGGCTCTGCTGCGATTTGACGTTCTGTGCCTGCCTCAGCCCTTCCAGCTCCAGCTCCTTGACTTTCTGCTGACAGTGCTTCCACTCTGCCGTGAGCGATGAGTGCATCCTGGCGTTGTCCAGCAACTTCTCTTGGGCCTGCTTGAGTTCCATTTTGATCTAGAGTTGGGGCATTAAAAAAAAAAAAAAAAAACAAAACAAAAACCAAAACAAAACAAAACTATAAAAGCAGAGCTGGGGTTGCAATCAAACGGTCGAAAGCGCACCCGGCCGTTTCTCAGGCACTGGGAGTGGGACCCAGAGCGCGCATGCGCGCACACAAGCTCGATGACCTGAGTTCAATCCCCTGCCCGCTACATGGTAGAGGGAGAGAACTGACTCCCAAAAGTTGTCCTCTGACCTGTGTACGTGTGTGCGTGCGCTCTGTCATGCGTGTGCCACACTCACACACACACACACATCACGCATACAATAATATTATTATGAGCAACAAAAATGATAAACTTTGAGGAGTTACCGCTTTACATATATACTAGATTATTAGCAGGTAGGTTTTGAAATGTGACAGTTCTGAGAACTGGCAAGGATGTAAATGATGCTAACAGTGCAGATAGAACCAGACTAGATGAGTGTGTGTGTAACTCATGTGCTGTCCCTGTAGGTGAGCGACCCCACTCTCTTCCCAGAGTTGCATTTTACAGACGCTAGTACCCACACACAGGGGCTTGCATGTTGGTGTCCTTAAAAAAAGAAAAAGAAAAAGAAAAAGACAAGCTAGCAACTCTTGCTGTTTATACTGTTCAGGAAAGAGGGCTTCATCTGTGAATTGGACACATCTGAGATAATGGCTTTTCTTTAATTCCTGAATGCCAGAGAAATGTTGTCTCCAAAGACATTAACAGGCAGTAAGAGTCAAACCACATGGAGAAAAAAAAAATGTGAGGAAATTAACCCAAGAGCCAAATGCCTCCTGGTCATTGATGGGTCAAAGGTCAATGGGAAACAAATTACTATTAATGAGCCTTGTCTCTACTAAAACGCCAAGAAGAAATTATAGATCGAGCATTGTGAACTTCCCCCTTTCCCAGCAGACACTCACTCTTTCCTCCCTTTAAACCAGTGCAATGTCGCAGCTCTCCTCGTGTCCTCATTGGGCACTGACACAGGGCCAACACCCTTGGAGGGCTGCTGGTGCTTTTGCAACGTAACTGACAAGAACGAATCTGTTTGTGCTTCATTTCTTCCCCAAAAAGAACTCTGGCCTATCAGAAAGCCTGGGGTTTTCACTTCCACGCACAGCTTTGCTGCAAAGAAAACTCAGCAAGCTGAGCAGGCGAGCAGGGCACTGGACTGGAGGAAAAGAAGCAAGCAAAGGGTGGAGTATTGGGTGCACTGGGTCGGTCCAGAGCCACGAAACCCAAGCTTCTTGTTCCTAATGAAGAGGGGACCTTCCTTTCCCAGCCCACTGCCCACTGCCCCCCAGGCCAGGAAAGCTGAAGGAGGCAGCGATGGAGCCGCAGGACAATTTCGAGACGCTGCTGAAGTCAGACACGTTGGAGTAAAACTGTTAAGCCAATGACCTCTGCCTCCAGAGGACCCAGTGTCTCGGTGCTCCTGTGGCACAGAGCAGGTGTGAGAGAGTGAATGCAACTGTAGGAGGAAACTTTTCCAGGCCGCCAGTGAGCAGGCGTGGTTCAATGATGTTCTAGTTGGTGTCCACAGACACTCACTTTGTAAGGCATTAAACTGTACAGCAGAATTTTATGCACCTTCTTTGTAGTATAATTTGCAACAAAATGGTTCAAATGTAGCGCAGTTCAGTATTCTGGGATGTTAATTGCTCTATCATGCCTAACAGTAGAGACACAGAGTTCGATCATCTGAGAGGATTCTAGGAAATCAGTCATGTGGTGCTTAAGAGTACAGACTGCTTTTGTTGCACATTCCCAGAACCACATCAGGGGCTCACAACTACCTGTTACTCCTACTGCAGTCTATCCAAGGACACCGATCTCTGTGAGCACCTGCTCTCTCTCTCTCTCTCACACACACACACACATACACACACAGGAGCACACGTCCATAAACATAACACACACACACACACACTTGCATGCACACACACACACACACACACACACAGCTAAGGCCCCCAAATGACTCCAAGCTGGGGCGAGGTGCAATGTGGAAAAGTCAAATCCACCCATGTTTCAATTCGGATTCTACAGTCTGTTAGCTTTGCAACCATAGAGGTCCTAACAATTGTGCGAGTTTATGAGTGATAAGGTCAAGCTGTACATAAAGGTAGTTACTGTTTATGATACCACCACATGCCTGGCTCCAAGAGAGAGAGAGACTTCAAACAGAAGCATCTTCTCTCCTTATGAAGCTATCATTTATCCATTTCTGAAAGATTGCCTATTGAGTACATATTTATATGGGGTCATTTAGGATCTGTGTCATTCGGGTCATTGTATCCTAAGAAAGACACAGTATTGCTTGAGTATGTCCAGGGTTAAGCTGGGCATGGACACATGCCTGTGATCTCTGTATGTGACAGGTGGAGATAGGAATAAAATCAGGAGCCTTCGCTTCGGAGTGATTTTAAGACCAGCCTGTTCTACGAGAGACTGTCTCAAAAACAAACAGACTGATCTAAGAGGTTTCCATTGACATGCCAGGTTTCTGCCGCCCCCACTTTGGCAGTGCCGGGGATTAAATCCAAGGCTTTGTGCATTCTAGGCAAACACTCTACCAACTGAGCTACGTCTCCAGGCCCTGAGTATTGAAGTTTAGAGCCTTCAATAAATTTGTTTAGAGCCTCTAATATATGTTAGAAAACCAAGTCTGTAATGTATATTTATGGAACTGAATTGTAACTGGAAAGATACATTATCTATATGGTGCCTTGTTCTGTGTTTCAAAAACAACTGTGAATCTGTGACACCCCACCCCCCATGAATTCGTCTACTGGGGAGAAATAGACCTGGCTATATACAACTAATGCAGGGTGGACAGCCACTCAAGTTAAGTTAAATGCTAAAAAATTTGAGGTAAGGATTTCAACAGACTGTGTCACTGCACTGTTTTTTCTGCTTGGGGACTGATAGCATGCGCACCTGGCTGGCAGCGGAGAAAGTGGAAGAGGGGAGTTAACAGACAGCTGGCCTCGCCCACCCCGCCACCGTGGGTGGGTCCGTGGGTCCGAGAGCGAGAGCGGTAATTACCTAGAACCCTGCTTTAGCGATCCCCAGCTGTGGCCGAGCGCCTGCAGGAAAGGCGTGGCTGGGAGAGTTACCTTGATATTCTCCTCCTGGAGCAAGCTGTTATGCAGTTTGAAGTCCAGGCTCCTTCCCCTCTCGTACCGCAGCTCCTTCTCGGCTGAGCTGCACAGGATCTGGAGGCGGTGCAGGTTCTGGTGCAGCTGCTGTACTTCGCCGGGATGCTGCTGGGCTGCTTTCTCTCCGGGTGTTGGGTACTGAGGCAAACATTTCAAGGGAGAGGTGCATTCAAGCTGGCAGCACAGGCGTGGGGACCTGAGTGCTTATGTACAAAGGCTTTGGTAATTAGTGCATTCGCCAACAACAAACAATGCATCTACACCTATGGCTGCTTGGCGATGGTCCCGATATTCAAAAGCTTCTACGCTGGAGTGAGAAGGCTGGCAGATTATGGGACCAAAAACAGCTGTTCGTGGACAATTAACCTTCTTAATTTCTCATATCAACAAAAGGCGAACAGAACAGGGGATTTTAGAGTAAAGTACCCCCCTTTGAGTCTCAGAACTACAAAATCCCTTAGAAACTAAAACATTCAGGAACCCACACCGTTTTATAGTTTTAAAAAACACCTACTTTAAATTTATTTTATTTTATGTTTATGGATGTTTATCTGCACTGTGCCTGTGTGCCGCTTGTGTGCCTGGAGCCTGTGCAGGCCAAAGGAGTGTCAGAGCCCCTGGGACTGGAGTGACAGACAGTTGGGAGCTGCCACGTGGGAATCACACCTGGGTCCTCTGGAAGAACAGGCAATGCTCTTAATTGCTGAGAGACCTCTTCAGCCCCACAGTTAAAACTTCAACTTAATAAGATAAAAATTAAGTATGACCAGAGGAGGGCTCTGGGGAACCAGCTCACGATCCTTCCTTGAACAATCAGAGGGAGAACTGTTCACTTTCTGTGGGTTGTTAGTAAAGGGAAGCAATAGTCCAACCAGCCGAGGAGCAAGTTCTAGGTTGGCGGGTCTCAACCTTCCTAATTCTTTGACTCTTTAACGCACACACGCACACAAAGAAAGAGAGACAGACAAACAAAGAGAGACATACAGAGAGACAGAGACAGAGAAAGGCCATCACTGTCCAGAATATGACAGAAAAAGCACCTGTCCAAACTGTTCTCGCTTCCCTGCCATTGCCAAGAGATGAAATCAGGAGGCTGAAGAGATAGATGCTCAGAGATTTAAGAGGACCTGGGTTCAACTCCCAATCCCCCCTTGGTGGTTCACAACTGTCTGTAACTCCAATCCCAGGGGATCTGACACCCTCTTCTGGCCTCTTCAGGCACTATGTGTGATTGGTACACAGACATACATGCAGAAAAACATGACATGTAGGAAAAAATGAAATTGTGTGTAACAGCTGATTTGGGACACAGAAAGTTCAAGTACAAATAATCAACTTCCCCCACGAGTTCTTCATCTACCCTTTTCTTTCCTTTATGACAGAGAAAGAATGGCTTCCTTTCAATAAATCTTACATGTACAACTATATTCCAATACAAAATGAAGAGGAACCTTCCTTGTAACACTTACAGTGTTTGAAAATGGATCCAAGATTTTATTATAAAGCTAAAAGTATAAAAAGTCTCAGAAGAAACAGGAGAACAAAGCCTTCTCATGCTTAGTTAGAGAAGACCATGAGACAAACATTAAAAAATGGTAAATGGAAAATAATAAAAGCCAGGCAGTGGTGGTGCACACCTTTGATCCCAGCACTTAGGGAGGCAGAGGCAGGCAGATCTCTGTGAGTTCGAGGCAGCCTGGTCTACAGAGCAAGATCCAGGGCAGCCAAGGCTACACAGAGAAACCCTGTCTCAAAAACAAACAGAAATTGTAAACGGAGGTGGGTGTGGTAGTGTCCACCTTTACTCCCAGCACTGGGAGGCAGAGGCAGGCAGATCTCTGAGTTCAAGGCATTCAGAGTGAGTTCCAGGACAGACAGGGCTATGCAGAGAAACTCTGTCTCAAAACAAACAAACCAACAATTGTAAATGGGGGAAGTGTCTGGGGGAGAGAGCTGAGTGGTTAAAGCACTTGCTATGTAAGCAAGATAATAACTAGAGGTCAGGTCCCTAAAACCCACATAAATGCGGAGTGCCCAGAAAATGAAGAGACAGTTCATTAAGGGGCTATAATATTTGGCATCAAATATCTAGTAAGAGATATACAGAATATATGATGGAATTTTACCAAGTCAGTAATCCAACTAAAACTAAGGAAAGGAGCTGACTAGACATTTCCCTAATGACAATGTGTAAGAGACTGATGAAAACATTTAAAAAATACACCATGTCATCACTCATTAGGGAAATAAAAAAAAAATCAAAGCCACAATTAAAATACCATAGGCACCAAAATGACTATATTTTAAAAAGCAAGGCAATAATAGTTTTGGCAAAGATGGAGAGGAGGGACTGAGACAGTGTACAATATTTGTATGGCTCAGTAATTTTATTCATTGATGTTAATATAGCAGAAGTGGAAATGTGTGAGGGCCTGGGATGGTGGTGTAGGTATGAAATCCTGGCACTAGGGAGATGAGGTAGAAGCTCTGGAGTTGGGTGCCAGCCAGCTTGGGGCTTCATAGAGACCCTGACTCAAAATAACAACAGACAAAACAACAATCAGCAAAACCCAAACCCTAAACAAAGCATGGAATGAAAATTTTCATAGCATCTCTATTCATAATAATCAATGTTAAAATGTGGCCTGACCATAAAAAAGTAACCTGCCTGAAAAAGAATGATGTATCACTGACACAGACTACCATTTTGAATAAACTCTGAAAACATATAATGTGAAACATGTCAGTCAAAAAGGGTCGTCTAGTATATGATTCTGAATATATCAGGAAGACCCGGAGTAGACATACCCACAGTGACAGAAAGCAGATTAGTGGTGTCTAGAGCAGGGCAATACAAGAAACCGGTAGTGATGTGAGTGGGAGTGGCCTAGCTTTAACTGACGTCTTGGCCCAGGGCCATCCAGAGAATTCCAGCTGACGGAATACCCAGGTCAGACTATGTGGTGTTACATTTTCTGACATCTCTGATTTTCAGGCCTGGACTCTTGCAGTCAAGTTAATAACATGCCTGGAGATAATTTAAGACTGTGTACTCAGCCTATTGAGTACTATGTACTCAGCCGAAGTTTAACCTGCCTTTAAGAGAGCAATATAACCAACCTTACTATGCCTTGGGTTTCCCATGCAATAAGTTTTTACAATCTAAGCTAAATGCACAACTTTATTTTAAGTTATAAACTCTTCCATACCTTGTATGTTTGCATGTGTGTGTGTGCGCAAATAGCTCTTTAAAAATGTATGTTCCATTCCTTCCCCATTCCATATTTTCTGTGCTACTCAATAAATATAGAGAAAATCTCCCTTTTTAGGCATAGGCACAGGCACAAACCAACAATAGTGACACACACAGCTAACACAGACAGGCCACAGACCACAGATGGAAGTAGGAAATTCAAATTAGGGCTCCCTCTTGGTCAAACTTCTCACACTGGGATATTGATCGTCTGATTGTTAACTGACACGGGAGAGCCTGGTCCCACCATGGGTGGCACCATTCCCTGGGGAGGTGGTTAAGGCAGCCAGTGGAGCTTGTGCAGTCCGCCAAACAGAGCTCCCCCCGTGGTTTCGGCCGTGCTTGCCCCGCTGTGCGTGAGTGATTGTAGGGAATACAGTGTGGCTGCCTTCAATTCCTACTTGAGTTCCTGCCTTGCCTCCCCAGAAGGATGGACCGTGGCTTGGAAGTGGAAGCCAGAGAAACCCTCTCCTCTAAGCTGCTTTTGTCAGGACGTTTGATCACAGCAACAGAAAGAAACTAGAACAGGACTGCTGGTGTTTCCAAGGTGAATGGATCATGCAAACAATCCAACATGAGGGCAAAGAGCTCATAACTCTGTGGATTCAGTCAAAACAATTCAAATGCCAACCTCAGATGTTTCCATTGTATGTTACTTTTCTGCTGCTGTGACCACGGAGGCTTAGAAAAGGAAGCGCTTAATCAGGAGTACAGTTCCATATAGGGGGTTAGAGCCCACGAGAGAGCTCACACCTCCAACCACAGGAAGCACACTGCGAATGTGCTTAAACCTTAAACCTGTGCTGAAACCTTAAACCTGTCCCTAAGGACAAACTACCTCCAACAACACCTTCTTTCCACAACTGGGCATCAAGTGTTTAGACATTTAAGCCTATGTGGCATTCAAACTACACCAATAATCCCTTTAGAAAACAGAGAGGCTGGAGAGATGGCTCAGTGGTTAAGAATACTTGCTGCTATTCCAGAGGCCTTGGGTTTGATTACCTGCTCCCACAGGGTGATTCACAGCCATTGGCGGCTCCAGTCCAGGGTGCACAGACATACATACACGAAGGCAAAACACCCATACACACATTTTTTTATTGATTAACAGAAAAAGAAACTAGTATCTTTCCCACTAAACTGTTCATGTGTCTTTGACATAGAATCAAGACCAAGCAATTCACGAGCCACATATCTCTCTGGGGAAGACATGAGAGAAAAACCTTGGAAAACAAAGAGGAAGATCTCAGACCAAAAGTGAGTTTGCAGCCTTGCCTGGCTGGCAGCAGGGATATCAGCACATCCCATGGATTCAGTGCTGCCAAGCTCCCAGACAAAGGGGGGTTGCGTGAGCTGTTGTCTGTTTTACAGCTGTAGTAAGGTGGGCTTTAGGTCCCTGTCTTGCTTATAGAGGTGACACAGCTCTCTAGATGATAGTCAAACACTGAGCTTAGCTAGTACACACACACACACACAACTCCATGATACAGGCATCTGGTGACAGCTTACCATGGTCCCTATGGTTTGCTTGGGCAATGTAAGTAGGTTCTACACTCACTATCCTGATACAGAACTAATGAACTATTCAGCTTGGGGTAAACTTCAACACGCCATTCTGTCACCCCCACACTGCTAGATCTTTATCTTGAGTTTTGAGAAAACTTTAGCATTGGCAGGTGGAAGGAACAAGTCTGCTGGACCACGAACCACCCACATTGGACCCAAATTTGGCCATTAGCTCCACTGAACTTATCTATTACATTTCGTGTAATTCCTCTTGGTTGAATGAGTGAGAACTTCAGCTTTTTTCAGCAACTCACTGCCATTAGGGGGAAAAGCCTCACTGAACTACACCGGAATTTGCTGAAGTCCCAAGAGGCTGTGTGATACACCAAACTATCTGCCCTTCCGCAAAGTGGCTACACTCGAAACTTCCGTAGTTTCAAACTTGCTCTTTTGTCATTGTTGTGGGGGTGTTCTTGTTTTTGTTGTTTGAGAATTTCGTATATTCACATAACATGTTTTGATCAATCCGCCCCCATTCCCGGCCTTCCCGCTCCTCTCCCATCCCCCTCCCCACTTCTCCCTCCCAGCTTTGTGCTTTGGTACTAGTGACTAGCAAGACTTCAGACAAAGGGGGAAAGATAAATTATTTCACGAATTAGCCAGGAATTGCATTTCAGACATAAAGTGACATGTAGGCAACATTTTATTATACTAGCTGAGCATGGTGGCACATACTTGGAATCCCATCACTCAGGAAGGAGGCAGGGAGACTGAATTAGAGGCCAGCCTGGGCTACGTACTGAATTTTCAGGTCAATCTGGCTGCAAAGCAACACTCTAAACCCCAAAACCAAACAAACCACCACCACCAAAACCCCAAACATCATCCTCAAGGCTGCCATTAGGGGAAGCCCACTGTCCCAGAAAGGGAAGGACGGGGTCTAAATGTGATTGCTTGTTCAGCATTTGATGTCAAGCTCTTGTTTGGGCTTCTGAGCCAAAACAAAACAAAACAAAACAAACAAAACCCATCTGACTCTTGTGTGTGTGTGTGTGTGAGAGAGAGAGAGAAAGAGAGAGAGAGAGAGAGAGATCTGACAAGGTCTCATTCTGCAGCACAGGCTGCCTTTGAACTCTTGTGTGGTCCTCCCCCTTCAGCCTCCTGTGAGTCCAAACCAGCCATTTTCAATCTGTGGGCTATGACCATAGGAAAACACATATTACCAATGATTTTAGGAATCGAGACACTACTTAGTAGCAAAATTACAGTTATGAAGTAGCAAAGAAAATACATTTATGGTCGGGGGTTCCTAAGACCATCAGAAATATGTGTTTTTGATGGTTGTGACCCACAGCTTGAGAAGCGCTGGTCTACAGTCATGAGCCTGGTTATATTTTCTTTGATTACTATGGCTTCTTCAAATTTTAAAATTTCCAAATATATATTTTGTTTTCCTCCTTCTCCTCCTCCCTTCCAATGCTGGATTCCATCCAGGACTTCCTTACATCTACATCCCTTGGCTTACATTAAAGAAAAAAAAACAAAACATTTTGGCTAGTCGTGGTGTCCCGTGCCTGAAATGCGTGCACTCTGGAGGGTCATGCAGATCTCTGTGATTCAGCTTGGCCTCTAGAGAGTTCCAGACCAGCCAGGGTTACACAGTGAGATGCTGTCTCGAAATGAATAAATTAATAAATAATAATATTAAAGGTTTAATTCTATTTCTCTGTGTCTGTCTGAGCTTGTAACTTTAGGCACTCTCAGAGGCCAGAGGTGTTAAATCCCCTTTGTGCTTGAGTTACAAACAGTTGTGACTCCCCAGTGTGGGCTCAGGTTCTGTGCAAGAGCAGAACTCACACTTAAGGGCCGAGTCGACCCTCCAGCCTTCCTTTTTCGTAACGTTTACCCTTGACCTACTTCTCAAGTATGCATTATCAACCTTTTTTTTTTTTTCAAGAGTCACTTGGAGCCCAGGCTAGCCTCAAAGTCATTACGCAACATTATGCGACCTTGAACTATCATCCTCCTGCCTCTACCTCTCAAATTCCTCCTGGAATAGCAGGATAACACCTGGCATTTTATCGGCCCTTTGAAGGTTGTTTGCAAGCAAACACAATGGTCTCTTGAGGATCTCAAAATAATTTCTATGAAGGTGCCTTCAGAACAGTTTTACTCTGTTGTCCTGTAAGATTAAGACTCAATGTGGGACTGATAGCAACTCCCTTTTATTCCCTTGCAGGCAGATCTACAGTAAACAGCAGGGGCCCTATTAAGAACAATCTTTCTGAGGCCATTTTCTCTACCTAAACGAGCACGTGGTTCACCAAGCTCCACAGAATAGGAAGGGTGTCTCATACTCTGCCATCCCTTCACCCCCACCCACCTGAAGCAGATGTGTTCCTTCTGAGCCTGCCTTGAGCTTACGGCTCAGTGGGGACTTCCATGCTCAAAACTCAGAGGAAGGCATGGAACGCTGTGTAAGAAAGAGACATGAAGAATGAAGATGGCAAAAATGAGGCTCATCTCCGGGGCTAAAGTCAGAAGGCCGCGACCCAGGGCGTGTAGCTGCCGCACCTACCTGGATGCTACTGTCATCTGAACTATCCCCACAGCTCTGAGACTGGGGGCTCAGCTCTTCTCCAAGCCTCCCAACTTCCTCGGGCTCCACAGCCAACAGCTGTTCATGGCCTCTCCAGTCTTGCTTCTGCTGTGACTCCTGCCTCTCTCTTAGGAAAGTAGCCACTTCCACTGACTCCTCTGGCATTTCTTCCTGTTTACTTTCTCCTAATTCAGAGCTTGGTAAAAATACAACAACAGAAATCTATCAAACAAATATTCTTGTGGAGGAATATCGAAGAAGAAAATCCTACACACTAGGAGCCTCTCCCCCGCCCCCCCCCCAAACTTGAATTGTACGGCAGAGGAGATGTTCTTGTGCATTTTATAGTGATGATTGTATTTTTTTTTCCACTCGCAGTTGGGGAGATGACCCCTCATATATTTTCATTTACAGGCCAACAACTGTAAATGAAATTTTACTCTTCTCTGGACTTTTAGTATTGCACTGTGCAGATTCCGAAGGGCACCCAAAAGCCATAGGTATTTCAACGAGCACTGGGGCTATGGTGGGCCCTAAGAGGTTTGTAACAGAGAAATAAGAACATCTAGACAGTAATTAGGCTGAGCAGTAATATATGGCTTGGTTAATCATTGGCATGGGCTAGAGAAGGACAAGAGTAAAATAGTGTACACACGTTTGCCCACACGCAGATGTGGATGTTGGTAGATTTTGATAAAGGTGAGAGCACAGGAAAACAAAGTATCCTGTGGGATGGTTTAAGACATAAAAGCTGCAGGGGCCAGCAAGATGGCTTACTGGGTGAAGAGGCTCACTGCTAAGCCCGATGATCCAAGTTCAGTCCTTGGGTGGAACCCTCACATGGTGGAGGGAATCAGGCCCTTTACCTTGCCCTCCGACCTTTACAAGGGTGCTGTGGTGTGCTTACACCTTCCACTCCCCGGTAAGTAAATGGTTTTTGTTTGTTTGGTTGGTTGGTTTGGTTTTTTTGTTTGTTTTTGTTTTAATTTAAAAAAAAAACAGGCCAGGGAAACTGGCTGAGAGGCTGCTGTCCCCACCCACATAATAGATATCAGGGGGGGAAACCAGGATTGGGTCTGGAGAGACTTCATAATCTGTCAGATGTGGCAGGGGAGGGAGAATGAGGCGACATCTGGACTTGTGATGGGGGGTACATGACTAGATGGTGAACTAGGCTGGGTGGGTGTGGATAAGGAATAGAGATAAGAGGATCCTGACACAGGAGAGCCGGGCAGAAACCTTGTCTCAAAACACAGGAAAGT
>CM053763.1:95564883-95643465 GCA_028658305.1 Pachyuromys duprasi
GAGAACATACAGATAAGTACTCACAGATGTGCTGGGTGGTTTTGCTGCATTTCGTTTCTGCTGTCTTTTTTTTTTTCAGACAGTGCTGGGATTGAACCCAGGTCTTTTTGCATGCTAGGTCATGCATTCTGGGATAAGCTACATCCCAGTCCTACTTGTGATTCTAATTCCCTTAATCTGAAATTTGTCTGGGGCACCTTGGAATTTGGGATTGCATGTTTCGAAATCATAGTTGTTACTCAAATTCAAGAAGGCAGTCGGCAACACAAGTCAAGAGCCATAAAAATGTTTAGATTCTGAGCTTGGAGAGATGGCTCAGTGGTTAAGAACATTGGTTGCTTTTCCAGGGAACCCTGGTTCAATTCCTAGCTGGCAGCACCTAACCAGCAACTCCAGTTCCAGGGAGTCTGATGACCTCATCTGGTACCAGGCGTACATGTATGCACAGACATACTTGCAGGCAAAACACCCATGTTGGAGGAGGGTCTTGCGCACTGTGTTTTCAGATACTGATTTCAGTGCCCTGAGATCTGGCTACTGTCCTGCCACGGGCATTGTTATGTGTGTTGAGCCATCTCCTGCATCCATGTGACATAGGAATGTTACCCAATTGTCCCTGATTGGCTAATAAAGATGCTGAAGCCTGTGACCGGGCAGGCTTGGGAGAGCACAAGGACGGGAACAGAGATGTAGCAGGAGGAGAAAAAGCTGGAGAGTTGCCTTGGGGAGCATGAGCACGTGGCCATGAAGACAGAGACGGAGCAGAAGCCACCTGGGAGTCGTCAGATTGGCAAATGATTGGCTTTTATGTGGGTTTTAACGGTAGTAGGATTAGGATAGCTCAGAATCTACCCAGCACGGTACCTACAGCTTAATAATAAACCATATCCTCTCTGCGTCAAGCATTGGGAAACTAGCTGGTTAAAAAAAAATCTGCTGCCCTAATAATTTCCTGTATTAATATATACAGAACAATTCATTCATCATACCCATACACATAAAAATAGTGTAAAAAGAAAGCCCTAAAACATCTAACAATGTTTAGATTCATGAACCGTGAACACATTGTGGTACTATGAGTCTAGGGTCTCATGCACATTAGGCAGGTGCAACACCATTGAGCTCTAACCCCAGTTTCCATGAATATATTCCAATAAAATAATTCATAAGAAAAAACCTCTGTGTGATATGCTGCTCATAATAATTTTGTTTAAAATGGCAGCTAGCGGAGACACAGTTCTGGTTTGGACGTGGTCTTCCTGCTTCTCCCAAGGGGATTCCCTGAGCGAGCCAGCCAGGGAGACTAGTGTGATTAAGATAACCTTCAACCAACAAGGTGGAGGAGCAGCTGAGGACAACTCCAGACATCCGCCTTGGGCCTTGACTTGCAGGCACATGAACGTGCACATGCACATATGCAAACATATACACACGTGCTCACACACAGGAAAACAAAGAAAAAAAGAACATGACTGTTCCCTCCTCACTTGCTGGCTTCCAGACTTGCCATGGAATCCCTTCTTGGAATCCCTTCTGTGTTCCTTCTACTGCAATGCCCTCTGCTGGAAGGTGCTCCACAGAGGTGGGAACCACACTTCAGAATCCCCAGACCCACTAACTAAAGGAAACTCTTAAGAAACTCAGCATGACTTCCCCAAGTCAGCAAATGAAGCAATCAAGCTGGAATTCAAATTATTATTTCGTTTAAGAATTGTGTTGCGTTTAAATTTGTGTGCGTCACTGTGCGTCTGTGATAGAGGGCAACCTGTTAAAATAGGTTCTGTCTTCTGCTGCATAGGTCTTAGTGATCAAACTCAGGTTTGCTAGCGAGCATCCTACCCCTTGAGCCATTTCACTGGTCCTCATCTTATTTCTAGAGATGGGGGATGCTGTGTCTCTCACTGAACCTAGAGCTCATCAATTTAAGAAGACGGGTTGGCCTTCGAGTCATGGGGACCCTTCATCTCCACGGGCTAAACCAGTAGTAAGACAGGTGAACATCACTGTACCTGGCTCCTCTGTGGGTGCTGAGATCTGAACTTGGGTCTTCATGCTTACCTGGCAAGCCCCTCAGTGCCTGAGCCATCTTTCCAGCCACCTCTTACATTATTTTGAAGCCTTTCCCCACACTCAATCTACTGCTTATTATATCTTCTTTATCCTGATTACTGTCATTGATCCCTAAATCCTGTTGACGTTTTAAACAAAATTTTTTACACAAAGCAGAAAAGTGATTTTTCTTAAGCAAGAACCTACTGTTTTGCCTAGGCTGCTAAACTTTATAGCTCTTAAAAATAATTTATTTTTGTTCTATGTACATTGGTGTTTTGCCTGCATGTTATGTCTGTATGAGAGTGTTGCATCCCCTGGAATACGAGTTACAGAGCTGCCATGTGCGTGCTGGGAATTGAACCTGGGCCCTCTGAGAGAGGGCCAATGAACCGCTGGGCCATTTCTCCAGCCCTCTATATGAGTTTTTTATTGATTAAATTCCTAACTAGGGTTGTGGACGTGGCTCAGCGTTGGATGTTTCTTTAGCACATGTGAGACCCCATGATTAGCCCCAATAGGGCACAACCAGCAAGCAAGCAAATACCTCCCTGATACAAGCATCCCACGTACCTGCGTGTTAGAGATCCTGTCTGTATCTATTCGCATTTTTCCCCTTCCCTAGAGTTCTTCTAAACTACCTCACACAAAACATATGTCCCTTGAACATAATGTTCTGTCTCCCCGCACACCATCTCTTTCTGTCTCTGTCGGTCTCCCCACAAGCCTCCCCACCCTGTTTGCCCCTTGATAGACTATGAAGCCAGCATTGCCTTGCTGAGCTATCTTCTCCCATCAGACCACAAAGACTACCTCTGCACGGAACACCTGCACAGTGGACAAATGGTTAATGTTGGATGTAGTTGTGTTCTATTTCTGACTGAAGTGGAGCTGTTAAGAGACTGGGAGAGATGGACATGTTCCACAGGTACATAGAGTTCTCGTTGTCCCATCATTAAGGAGTTTGAACCAAGCCATGAAAATGAGGGTGGTAAGGAGCTCTAGAGAGAATCCGTCTCCCAGCAGAATTCCTGCCACAGATGAACAAAGGCCTCAGACTCGCTACTTCGGCAACCCTCCCTGCTGGCGACCCGCACTGGTCCAGTGGGCTCAGCAGCTCTGATCTACACTGTCAGCTCTCTCTGTGAAGAGTTTCCAGACTTCTATATGCCAACAGCCTCTTGCTCTAGGCCAGCATTTCTTCACCTGTGGCTCATGATGGATTAACCAGCCTACCTGTCACCTTCTATCTCCATCTAATGAGATAATGAAACAACTTCCCTTAAAACCTGTCACACTGTCCCCAGTGTCCTCTAGAGCTAGGCTTTTTTGATCCCTCCAGCAAACCTAAACCCAGCCATCCAGCTTCTGTCAGAGACACTGTCCATTCCTACAAGATGCCCTTCCCACCGCAAGCTCAGTTTCCTGGCTGTGAATCTTGGATTCAGGGCTTACTCTAAAGTTAAAGGAAAATTTAAAAAATTCAGTGGTCTCAAAAACTGGCAAAAAAAAAAAGTATCCATCTTAGAACATTTATGCAGAAATAAACTTGGTGACACCAGGTCTCAGTCTCCACAGTTCGTGGACGAGGGTATCCTATGGGATGGTGCCCAAGGAGAGTGGGCATTACCTGTTTCCTTCTCAATGACCTTTAGGCTTTTGTCCACATATGTCAGGGTTCTTTTTTTCCTATTAGTTTTTGTACTGGATTAGAGCAGATCATTTGTCCAAAGCCCCCAAAACTTCTGTGAAGGATGATTTTGGTTAAAATGTGTAAGCACAGAGCTAGGGAGCAAGATTAGTTAATTAAAAGGAAAGGGTTCTGAAAACTCAATTATAAGATAAGTGTTAATTAGGATCAGCAAAACAGAAACTCTACAGAGTACAGCCTTGATTACATGAAAACAATTTACCGCATGTGTGTGTGTGTACAGAAGAGAGATGGGTGAGAGTCTCTCCCTGGGGAGATTTACGAGTTATCATAATCCATTTTCACTTTTCCATGCTTCCTACATTTCAACACAAAGCACATGATAACTTTCAAAAGCAAAAGGGAAAGTTTCAAAATGCAGTGTCAATGATATGTCAGAAAGAGGTATGCCCGAGTGTCCTGCCGTGCAGGCGGCGCCATGTCACTGCCCAGTCCATCCGTCTGCCGTTTTCTGATGTACTCGACATACAACTGTTTTGTTTCGTTTTTTTTTTTCTTTAAAAAAGACAAACTCTAGGAAATGTTTACAACTAATTTTTTTTTTCCGATTACATCTCTTGAAAACAAATGTCAGATCTTTAGGATAACCAAGGCAAATAAAATCCCATTCCCCACAATCACTGCGTTCAGGATTTTCTCAATTTACCAGAGTGCCTGCCTTTCTCCGCTTGGGCTCAGAATCTCTACTTCCAAAGGTGGTGCCTTAGACCCCAGATCTTCACAGACGTTTTCACTTGTCATTAAACTAGTGGTTTTGTCCCCTATAGAACAGTGCTTTAACTGTTCCAGTTCTTGTGAAAACTTCAAGACCTGTAAAGTTAAATGAAAAAGCAAATGTCTATTTTGTAGACTCTTACATATAGCTGTGAAAAAAGTATATTGACTCTACCAAATGCTTAACTACTGCCTAAAGCTATCTATACTGGTGCCCTATGGGGAGTGTTATGGAATTTAGTTAAACACTCTGCAGGTGTCATATAACTTAATCCACGTTTACTGTAGACATAAAGGTATGTAACCCCATGATTTAACCACCAAATCAATCAAACACAGCTAGTTTGGTCCTTGACGATGGCATCTCAAACTGCTCTTTATAATTCGGCTCTACCTTTACACAGAGACAAAGAAACAAACAGCAACAAGACGCCAGTGATCTCTGCGCTTTTATATGATTACATCTCTGTCTTCAAGTCTCCACTGAGCGTCATTGATTCGTAAAAGCAGTAATAATCGCCTTGAGGAAATATCAGAATGAATACATCACAGACATTACAGAAGGGAACTTTCTTCCACTCTGACTCTATTTATTTGGAAACACTTGAACTTGGAAAAGTTTGAATAAAGATGGCCCCCATAGGCCCATAGGGAGTGGCACTGTTAGAAGGTGTGGCCTTGTTGGAGAAAGTGCGTCACTGTGGGTGGGCTTCGAAATGGAGAAAGTGCGTCACTGCGGGTGGGCTTCGAAACGGAAGCCCACTGGCTCACTGTCTCTTCCTCCCACCTGCAGATCAAGATGTAGAACCCTCGGCTCCTCCAAGTCTGTCTGCACGTGGCGTGCTTCCCACCTGATGATAATGGCCTAGTCCTCTGAAACTGTAAGCCAGCCCCGATTAAATGTTTTCCTTTATAAGAGTGGTGTGTTCGTGGTGTCTGCTCACAGCAATAAAGCTCTGACTAAGACAACCAGCGACTGCGGTGGCCCCCAAATGCCAGCCTATCACACAGTTTACTTAAAAGCCTCTTGTGAGGCTCCTGCTCAGTGTCTGGCTGGAAAGGAGGGTCGGTGTAAGCTTCCCAGGAATCTGGTGCATGCAGGTTCTTTGAGGGATACTGCATTGAGGGATTTGGCAAAACACTCATTTTTGTTTGCTTGCTTTAAAAAGATTTTGTAGATCTCCCATTCTCAAAGGTTACTTGTTATGTTTTATGAAATCAAAGCACACCTCCTTTCAGGAGTAGAGAGGCTGGCTGGGAAATGAAAGTTCTATGAATAGAATTTGGGCCCCATCACAGTACTGAAGTAGCACGGATAGCTGCCTGTCTGGAAATGCAAAGCTCCTACGATAACTGTGCTTGAGTCTGAGGGCTGTAGAATTAATCCCAAGCTCGATTTCAATTTACTTTAAGAGATTTCTTTAGTCTCCTAAGATTTCTTTTCCTCTCAAGAAAAACTACAGAATACAGTATAGACTATATATATATATATATATATATATCTCCCAAGGGTGGTCATTTTCCGGTGAGGATGGGCCTTGAACTGGCCATGGAAGATGGGTGACTATGTCTGGCGTATCTGAGTCGTGGGGAGCATGTGGTAAAAAACACTGACATAGAGCCGACTCAAGTTGCTGTGAAGAGGGAGGAGGTAACAAAATGAAGAGCTGAAGAAACAGGTGGATAGGCTATAGGGGAGGGTTTTAAAAGACAGTTTTCTTAATGTGCTTGCATTATTTTTACAAGGAGGAAAAAAAATTCCAAAATGCTACTTAGTTTCCGGTTTTTACAGTTGTTCTGAAAATGCAAACATTACATAGTGACAATAAATTCCAGTTTTTAAAGAATAGCAGACAGTAGAACTGGATTGAATGCTCTAGCAAATTGAAAACAATAGTAACACAAACAGCAAGCATTTTCCAGGTCTTCTGGACCCACAGGTAGCAAAGTTGGGATGTCTCCCAAGCAGGCAGAAGCTTTCCTCTGTTTTTAAAAAAATATTTTTATCTTTTTAAAATTACGGGTGTATGTGTATATGTGCCTGCAGCTGCCTGGGGAGTCCAGAAAAGGAAGTCAAATTCCTGGAGCTGGAGTTACATGCAGTTGTGAGCTGCTCTATGTGGCTGCTGGAAGCCTAAGTGGGGTCCTCAGCAGGAGCAATAGGTGCTCTTAACCTCCGAGCCATATCTCCAGCCCCAAAGCTTTGCTATATAAAGAAAGTGATGCCCATTGGCCCATTCAGGTCTCGGATGGTGTGAGAGAGGATGAGCATCCATTTGGTTTTAGCAATAACAGTTCAGTCTGATCACCAGCCATGTTTAAACACGGAAGAACTAAGCTGTGCACTCTACCCTGTGAGACCTTAGGACAGAAAAACGCACAGGGTGAGAAGTGCCACGTAATTTGGCGGTAGTTCAATCACCCTGGGCCCCTGGGCTCTTTGTGTAAATTGAATGAGCTGGCTTACTAGATCACACACCTGTTTCTGCTACAAATTCCTGTGACATGAGCCTAGAAGCGACACAAACAAAAGGTCTGGGAAATAAGAAGCTTCGGCAAATCCATAAGGAAGAGCCCACAGTGTGGGCAAGTGTGAACAAGTGTGCCTTTGAGTCTAGAGGGCCGTGTGTTCTGAAGAGAGGCTTGGGAGTTGGTCAAGACACAAAGTCTCAAAACAAAACCACTCCATGAACAACAGTGACAGACAGGAATGCAGTGTCCCAGAGAAGCCATCCATGAGATGGGTTATCATCGCAAAGGGAACCGTGATTAACCGCCAAACCAAGATTAACACAACAATGACAACACAGCTCAAGTCTCCCAATAAAACCTGAAGGCGATGTCATTTCCACAGGACTCCTGCCCGGAACAAGCAACCTGCATTGTACAGTGGGGACACACCAGACAAAATCCAAACTGAGGGACACTCTTCCAAAGAAACAGGCTGTAATTCTTTCAAAATCCCTAAACTAGAAACAAAGCAAGTCTCAGGAGGGGACCTTAGGCAGCAGCTGGGTCACAAGGATGGAGATCTCAGGATGACATCGGTACACTTTAGGAACTCTGTGGGCTGGGCAGATGGCTCATTGGGTAAAGAATTTTAATTGAAAGCATAGGTCCTGAGTTTTGGTCCCCAGAACCCATGGAAAGCCAGATGCGCTAGGGGGATGGGGTGGAAGGCAGTGGAGGGGGCGTGTGAGTGCAATCCCATTGCTCCTGCGGTGGGGTGGGAGGCAGAGGCAGGGAGGTACAAAAAGCTTGCCGACAGCTAGCCTAGCATAAGCAGTACCAAACAGTAAACCCTAACTCAAGCCCAGAAGGAAGGCTGACCCTCACACATGCTGTGGCACAAACGTGTCCACATTAACATACACAAACATTCATGGGCACACACACATGTGCATAATACACACGAAGATTCAAGAGAAGGTGAGGGATGGGGGCGGGGGAGGGGGAGGAAAGAACCCAAGAAGACTGCCATCTGCAAACGAGAAAGTGAACCAAACACGGGGTTTATTGGCACCTTGACCTTGGACTTCCGAACCTGCAGAGCTGCGAGCAATAGATGCTTGTCGCTTAAACTGCGCAGACCATGAGAGTCTGTTAGAGCCGCCAAACTGAGACTTCTTCAAAAACCTCACAGACAGATCAATAACTGCTGATCCAAGGGCTTAGAAAGCATTATGTGATCTTATATTGTATCTCAGACCAGAAATGTTTTGAGTTGTTGGTATTTTCCTCTTCCTCCTTCTCCTCCATCTCCTTCTCTATTGTTAACTTCTTTTCCTCCTCCTGCTCATCTTCTTCTCCCTTTTTGCCAAGGAGTGGGACTGACTGTTCAGCGTGCTGACGACTCACGAACAAGACCCCACAAGCAAGGGCTGCTTGCAGACCGTGCCACACACACACCTCTCTGTATTCTGGACCTTTCCCTCTTTCTGTTCCATACTGTAACTCATACTCTAGAAATGCAGTTGCTAGGAAGCTGATTTAAGGTGAGACATTCACAGGAGGACCCTAAGGGCCAGTTTGGTTGAAGAAAGAATGTTTGCCCTGACTAGTAGCCCATGCTCTACGTCATTTTGTTAGATGCTAGTAAAAGAAACTTTGATTTCTAAATCTGCTACTCTACATACAAGACATGTTAAATATTGAACACTCAAATAAGCAATAGTTCAATCTCACCTTATCTTCTAATTCAGAATTCTCTCTCTGTAGTAGGTTATATGCTATTAAAAATTGGTCTCTGCCCTCAGCATTTGGAAGACTTTGAATTTCCTTATAAAGGCATAGGAGTTCTGACTTTGATTTTTGGAATTCCTGTTTAAGAAATGAAGATATTTTAAAAATCAAAATATATTTAAATTAAAATTTGTTTTATATAATAAAAATTTTAATGTAAAAAATAAAAATAAGAAATGTTTTTAAAAGATTTATTTATTATTTATACAGTGTTCTGCCTACATGTGTGCCTGCATGTCAGAAGAGGGCACTAGATCTCATTATAGATGGTTGTGAGCCACCATGTGGTTGCTGGGAACTGAACTCAGGACCTTTGGAAGAACAGTCAGTGCTCTTAACCTCTGAGCCATCTCTCCAGCCCTCAAGAAAAAAAATTTTGTAAAGAAATGAAGCTACTTTGTAGGATAAATCAAGTCTATTTTCCTGCAAAGAAATAAAATTTCTAAAAAGGATTTCTGAAATGGTCTAACCAATTGTCGATTTTAAGTGTTAACCGAATGCAACGTTCATAGTGTTTAACTTTTCAGATGGAAAGGCTGGGAGAAAAGCTTGGATAAACCTAAGATCTTCACCAGTTCCTGCATTAAATATTTACTTGCCTGAAAAATACAGGGCTGGCAAGATGGCTCAGCAGGGAACTAGCTTGCCGTGTAAGCCTGGTCACCTGAACTTGGTCCCTGGGATCCATGTAAACGTGAAAGGACAGAACCAGCTCCTAGGAGTTGCTGCCTCAAGACTTGTGCCATGGCAACGAACTGTCTCCTTAATCATACATATGTATCTACAATAATAATAGGTTAAAAGGTGCAGCTCACAGCATTTTTCATAGAACTTGCATCACAGTGTGGTATAACTTTAATCTACTGCATGCCTAGCTACTTCTGAAACTAGGGCTGGACAGAACTGAAATGGAAGGGCACTTTAACTCAT
This sequence comes from Pachyuromys duprasi, assembly GCA_028658305.1. Classification (NCBI taxonomy): domain Eukaryota; kingdom Metazoa; phylum Chordata; class Mammalia; order Rodentia; family Muridae; genus Pachyuromys; species Pachyuromys duprasi. The sequence goes on from CM053763.1 coordinate 95,574,530, forward strand.
GCAGCTTCAGACCCTGCTCTTCTCTACAGCAACTGCTGTTGCGCTCACTGTGTGCTCACTGACTCACGAACCAGCACTGCCTCTAACCCTCAGGTTACCTGCTTCTACCCAGTTCATATATAGTTAGACTTTTTTTCCCCCTCACACTTCACACAGGTCCTACAGATCTGCAGTGTCTGAGGGGTAGATGATGGATGAGAGAAGGAGTTTGCCGTACACAGGAGCCAACAGGTCACAAGACATTTACTTTAGAAGAGGGGCTGCTTGATGTCCTCTGAGGGCCTTGAAGTCAAATGGAAGGTGGGGTGGGGCTGTGAAAAGGCAGCCAGGGGTACAGGGCCCCTAAATCCAAGCTAAATAAAAAGAGAAGCGTGGGGCCCTGGCCTGACAGGCTGATGCCCTTGTAAGGTCAAGAGGACACGGAAGGTGACCAGGACTTGCCAGCTTCCGGGGATATAAGGAAGTAGATTCCCATTGTTTAAGCTACCCAGCCAATGGATCTGAATTACAGCATCCCAGGCTAAGTTACATTTGTATTGTGTTGTATGAACCATGCATTAGAGTGTTGTACAGGTGTGTGGAGCAGACACCGGATGTCTCCCTCTGTGGCTTTCTTGGGTTCCTTGAGACAGGGTCTCTCACTGAAGGGGAAGCTTGCTGTTTCTGCTAGGGTGGCTGGCCAGCAAGCTCTCCTGCACCTCTGTCTCCATCCCCCAGTGCCGAGGGTTCAGGCACACTCAGTCACACGTGACTTGTTACATGATGCTGGGCATTTGAACTGAGGGCCTCACAGTTGCAGAGCAAGGGCTCTTACCCACCAAGCTGTCTCCCCAAGGCCATAGTTTGTTTCAAAATAGAAGCAAATCATCACACGAAGTCCCTACAGCAGAAAACCAGAAAGAAAACAGCACCCTGAGTGTGATACCTCACTATCCACTTTCAAGGACTTCTGGATAGTGATAAGAGCAGAGGTCAGTTGCTGTCTCTTCTCTCTCTCTTCTGACAAGTCACTCTCCAATACTTTAATATTTTCTTGGCTCATTTTCAATATCTGTAAAAACCATTTTGCATAATTCACTTTGTGAATTACTATACAATAGCATTGTTACTTGTAAAATCTAACAACATTTACCTCCGGCTTAGCTTAATGATCAAGTCACGTGTGGGATATTTAATGATATATTAATGATAGAGTCATGTGTGGGATATAAAAACTTAGGAACACTAGCTCACAGGCCACATTTTCCTCTCCGAGCCAGTGGGTATAACTGCTGTATGGCATGAACCTTGTCCTGCCTGCAGCGGAGCCACCATGGCAGGCATAATACGGGGTTTGAAGACATTTTATAAATGCTAATAACATACTAAATATATATAAATATTATTATTTATTTAGTGGGATGGAGAAAACACATATCATAATGAAGAGGTCAGAGGGCAATTAGTAGGAGTTAGTTTTCTTCTCCCACCATGTGGGTCCCAGGAGCTGAACTCAGGTTCTCAGCTTTGGCAGCAAGCACTGTCAGTCTGGAAGACAGTGGTTCTCAACCTGTGGGTCCACCCCTTTGGGGGTTAAATGACCCTTTCACGGGGTCGCCTAAGACCATCCTACAGATCAGATATTTACATTACAATTCATAACAGTAGCAAAATGACAGTTAGGAAGTAGCAACAAAAGTAATTTTATAGTGGGGGATACTTGAGGAACTGTATTAAAGGGACTCGACATTAGGCAGGTTGAGAACCACTGCTCTAAGCCACTTATTTCCCCAGGCCCCAAATAGAAGATATTGATGGAATCTTCCCAAAAGAAATGCTGAGGACAATTGGGGGTAATGATGGTAATGGCTGCCATTTATTGGGGGACTATCATGCATCAGACACTATGGTGAAAGTCTGCACATGAATTATCTCACAGTTTCCGAAGGACCACTGTGGGAGAGGAATGTTAACTATCATCACATTTCCCACCCACAGGATGTCTTAGATGTTATGTCATTTCCTAAGGTCATACTGAGTTTGACCAACATTGGTGACTTTCAATTCCACATCTCACTTACGAGAGCTCACCTCAAAAGCTACTCTATACAGCCTCATCCATGCATACTCTTTGCTGTGTATAAAACCTACTAGGGAATCTGCCTAAAATAAAAATGTGCCTTAGTGAGCACAGAGCAAGAATACCCTTGAAAGCTGGGTGGTGGTGACACACGCCTTTGAACCCAGTACTTGGGAGTCAGAGGCAGGTGGATCTCTGTGAGTTCAAGGCCAGTCTGGTCTACATAACAAGTTCCAGGACAGCCAGAACTGTTACACAGAGAAACCGTGCCTCAGAAATCAAACAAAAGAAGAACAGAAAACAAAAACAAACAACCAAACAAAAAAGAGGACTGGAGAGATGGCTCAGAGGTGAAGGGCACTGTTTACTCTCCCAAAGGTCCTGAGTTCAATTCCCAGCAACCACATGGTGGCTCACAACCATCCGTAATAAGATCTGGTGCTCCCTTCTGGTGTGCAGGCATACATCTAGACAGAACACTGTATGCATAATAAATCTTAAAAAAATAAATAAAAGAATGCCCTTGAAATGCTCCATGGAAAGAACCGCCTATCAAGGGCAAACATACTTGGTAGGACAGAGGCATGCTGCCTCTGTTTTGCAACCAATGGTGTAAGAACTGGCCATTGTATTATTCTTAGCCTCAGTTTCCCCAGATGAAAATCAGGGACAGTGGTGCCTGGACATATATAGATACTTTGCTCAGAGACAACGCTCCATATTGTTCTAAAGTCTCACACTGCCAAATGAATCAATAAGCTTAATCATCTCTATAGCCTCCACAAGACTTGCTGACTTTTTTTTTCAAGAAAGGGTTTCTCTGTGTAGCCTTGGCTGTCCTGAAGTTGCTCTGTAGCCCAGGCTGATCTCAAACTCAGAGATCTTCCTGCTTCTGCCTTCCTGAGTGCTGGGGTCACAGGAGTGGGCCACTCCGCCTGGATCTCATGACTTTTTCATGGAGGCTTTCTGTATGCTTATCACAATGTACTGGAGAAGGACCGTTCCCAGATCTGTGCTCTCTCCCTTTGCCTGTTTTCTGTGTCTGAGGCATTCTTGTGTGGTTTTCCTCACATGTAGCAGGAAATGTAACTGAAGAATGATCTTTCTAAGCTGGATGTGGGAGGCGTGAGCAAGAGCACTGTTCAAGGGTAGCCTTGGCTGCACAGTGAGTCCGTAGCCAGCCTCGCTCTACGAAGCCTGTCTCAAAGCAGAGCACCATCTTTTGCTTTCATTCCTTACCTCATTAAAATCTTGTACATTAATTGCCTCTTGGTCTTTCATACTGGTGTCTCTTCAGTCTTCCTATGTTACTGATAACTCGGGCTCTAAGATGGAAATCTCAGTCCAAATAAATCATCAGTTAAAATACACGTGTTACTAAAATATCTTTAAAATAAGCTATACTTATTTACACTAATTTTAAAAATTATGACTGTGTGTATGCACAAGGTATCTGTGGGCATACTTGTGCAATTGTGCACAAGTAGAGGTCAGAGGATAACTTTTTTGTTGTTGTTTTTGTTTTTTGTTTGTTTTTGTTTTTTTGAGGCAGGGTTTCTCTGTGTAGCCCTGGACTTGCTTTGTAGACTAGGCTGGCCTCAAACTCGTAGAGATCTGCCTGCCTCTCTGTACCTGAGTGCTGGGATTACAGGTGTGCACCACGGTACTCAGCTTCAGATGACAACTTTTACGGAGTCTTCTTTCTCCTTCTACTTTTATGTGGTTCCTGGGGTTGAATTCAGGTCTCTGAACTAGTATGGCAAGCACCTTTCCTCACTGATCCATCTTGCCATTCCCCCAAATAGACTACATTTTATTCTTGTTTTATGTGTATGAGTGTGTGCCTTTATGTATGTACAACATGCACAACATGAATGCAATGCCCTGGTGGGCAGAAGAGGGCACAAGATTGCCTAGAACCCACATTACAGCTGGTTGTGAGTTGTTTTGTGAGTGCTGGGAATTGAACCTGGATCATCTACAAGGAGTCAGCACTGCTGAACCATCTCTTTGGTCCCAAGCTACATTCCTTAGGTATCTTTTTCTGAGGCAAACTCCAAGAAATGTCTCCCAACAAGTTTTACCTTTTTTTCTTGGGTTAGACCAACTGTTCTTTTTTTGCAGTTCATTTTAATTATGGGCTGACTTATTACAGGTTTGGGCTTGTGCTTTTTTGGCAATGAGACAAAGGGAATGAGCATTAGAAAAAGCTAGAGCATCCTGTTGCATTAACCAGGATACTATTTATAGTCCTCATGTTCAAGGTCCAGAAAACAGGAAATCTCAAACTGATGAGTTAAAAGGAGGAGGGATGCTACTTTAAAAATGGATGCAGAGACTCAAAGGTACAGGATTAGAATTCCTCCCAACAGCAGTTGGGCAAAATGTTGAGAGTTGTGTCAACTTACAGCATAGCCTGAGGATAGGAGGAAGGATATTTTCCCCCAAAACATCTTTTCCCTCGTCATTTTCAACATCTGCCCTAGTGAATACTTTTGCGTGCCCACACAAGACGCTCTGATGCATCTAACAGTCACGACAGGAGTTCCTTAGCCCCGCTTGCACGGAACCTGCTGCTTTAATATAAAGCAGGAGAGACACCCTCAACTTTATTTTATTTTGGTTTTTGGTTTTTTTGAGACAAGGTTTCTCTGTGTAGCCTTGGCTGTACTAGACTTGATTTGTAGACCAGGCTGGCTTCGAACTCATAGAGATTCACCCGCCTCTCTGAGTGCTGGGATTATGGGCATGTGCCACCATGCCTGGCTGAGATACTTCAACTCTTAAAACTAAGGACACTGTACATTTTTCTTGTATTCTCTTACCATAACAATGCCATCCTGAACAAGAACACCACCAGTAGTACAGGCAACTAAGGAATGCTGAGAGCAAGAAACAGGCTTCCTTAGAAGCTACCAGTTGATTATCCCATAACAACTGGGTAGGCCTGAGAACACACACATACCAGTAACAATATACAGACTGAGCAGGTGTACTTATATATTCAGGAATCTCTCTCTCCTCTCTCTCTTTTTTCTCTTTCTCCCTCCCCCCTTACCCCCTCTCTCCATATATATATATACACACACATATATATATATGTATATATACACATATGTAATGTATATATACATAGATATGCACATGTATATATGTGCATATATGTATACACACACGTGTGTGTTTCTGTAACAATTTAGAAAGAGGTCATGAATTTGAAAGAAAACATGGTGGAGGGGATGTACACAGGAGGCTTTAGAGGTAGAAAAAGGAGAAAATGATTAGTTATAACTTCAAAATTTCATTTTAAGATAAAAAAAATATATGTCTGGGCATGGTGGCACATTCCCAGCACTTGGGAGCCAGAGGCAGGCAGAGCTCTGAGTTGGGGCCAGCTTGGTCTACAAAATGCGTTCCAGATTAGCCAGGGCTACACAGAGATACCCCATCTCAAACAAAGCAAAACTTAAAACAAACTGTAAGTGGGCTGGAGAGATGGCTGAGAGGTTAAGAGCACTGGCTGCTCTTCCAAAGGTCCTGAGTTCAATTCCCAGCAACCACATGGTGGCCCACAACCATCTATAATGAGATCTGCCACTTCTGGCATTCAGGCATACATGCAAACAGAACACTGTGGATATAATAAATAAATCTTTAGAAAGTTGTTTAAAAATTATAAGCAAAAGAAAAGTCATGTATTTTAACTTTAATTTGAGACAGTCTTACTATGTATCTTTGGCTGTCTAATCTCACCACCCAGACCAAGCTGCCTTTGAACTCAGAGATCTGCTTGCTTCTGATTCCCAAATGCCAGGATCAAAGGTATGTGCCATCCCAAATAGCTATTTTTAAGATAGATTTTAAAAAATGAATAAGATGGCTTTTTCAACTAGTATATTTAAAAACGGAAAAAATAATTTTAAATTTATACTTGATCTATAAAAAACTGACTCACATAGCTTGTTTTATATTTGAAAAATAATATATTTGAAAACATTTGAATGCATTTTATAAATATGTGTATAAAATTTGCCATAACTTATGGCACATTGAATAGTTATGTGTCTAGGCAATTCATATACTTCATGAGACCGGTGACCAAAGTTTGAAGCTAGAAGCGGGTATGGGGAAGGTCAGGACCACAGAGCTCTCGGTGGCTGACGGAGCTCACCTCACCTGTCAGGCAGCAGCAAACGAAGAGGAAAGCCAATGGTCTTGTTGCAAGGGTTGCCTCCTTCAAAAGGGCCAGCTGCTAAGGACTTTGAGAAACAGTTTAACAGCTCAGAATGTGGCACTATGGGAGTTCTGTCTGGAAGAGGGGATCAGTTAACACTCTGAACTTAACCGTGCCTCCTTGGCACAGGCTGCCAAGGCCATCTTGCTGTCAACACCTCTCTCAGTCACAGATGGCCAAGGCATTGCAGAGGATGAGACGCTGCCCACTCACCTGTGTGTGGTGCAGCTTCTGAGCACACCGCTGGGCATGCTATGACTTCCATTGGTCTCTATATAAATCTCTGTGTCTCCACCAGGGTTGGGACTGTGTGGAAAATGAACTCTGGGCTGGATAAGCCTGTATCAACAGCTGGCTGACTCAAGCTTTGATCAAATCCCCTAAAGCTGTAAAAACTATGCAGTGGGAACCCTGGTGCCTGCTTTGAGGAAGTCTGCCCGAGGATCATACGAGCTGCTGCTTTTGAAACTCTTGCTCACAGCCTGGTACTTGACAAACACTTAAAGCACGGTGGCTACTGCTGTCCCTGACAAATAGCTCACAGTTTCTCTGTTGCAGAATATTTTGCTCACACTGTAAACCCTGAGATTGTGACCTGGAAAAAAAAAAACAAACAAACCAGTTTCTGGTTGTGGTATGGCTCAGCTCTAGCACATACCTTTAATCCAAGAGCTTTCTGTAAACAGGAGCAAATAAAGTTAACCCTAGGTCAAGAGGCGAAGCAAGTAACCAACTGACAGGAAGTGAATACGGGAGAGTGAGAGGACGTCCAGAGGATGGGTAGAGATATGCACAGGAAGTAGAAAGGAGGGACATTCAGTTTGAAGGGTTTTTAAGACAGCGTGGACAAGGTGAAGGGGCTTTCTCCTTGTGATGCTGGCTGAGTAGGAATGTTAGCTGGGTGCTTTCTCTGCCTCTCTAGCTGGTAGGTTTTCACTCAGCATCTGGCTCCTGAGTCTTTACTGGTAAAAATCAAGCATTTGGGGTTTTATTTAAAATCAACATTCCTTCTTTTTTCAAAAAAAAAAAAGGTACATGTTTCTATTTGTGTCTGGGGGTATAGTCTGTGCAAGCCACTACCTGTGGCGATCAGAGGAGAAGTTGCAGAAACCAGTTCTCTCCTTCCACTACTTGGATTGCAAGGACCAAACCCAGGTCTTTAGCTTGGTGCTAAGCATCTTTACCTGCTGGGCCATCAAGGACGGCTCTTCCACCCCCCATCCCCCCATTTCTTTTTGTAAAGCATTTTCTCTGAGAACGTGCAGACAGGCAGTGATACAGTGGTCCACCTACTGATGAACCTGATGGCATTTAGAGATACTGTCATGGCTCTAGGTGTTTGATAAAAGGAAGAGATTTTTCTGGTTTATTTTTCCTTTAAAAACCAGAGAATGAGTGCACACTGTTATTTTCAAGGGAATTCTTCAGGGAAAAGCTGCTACAGGACACCCAGAAGGGAAAGCTTTTGTGACTGTCACGAGGCAGGAGTAGGAAGGAGCAGGGGCTGTGTGTGGTATAAGGATCACAACAACATGGTTTGAGAGATTCAGGGGCAAAGATGTGGACTCTGTGCTCAGGTGGTATCATGACACCATGGTTTCTTACAGTTATCAATTTGTGGCCCTGGTTTCCTCAGCCAGATGAACAATTCCTGCCTTTTAGGAGTTCTATTAGCATTTCGTAAATTACATCAGCTGAGCATGGCAGTACACAGCTATAACCCAAGCTTTCTGGACACCAGGGCAGGAGGGTTGCAAATCTGGGGCCAGTATAGGCTACAGAAAGAGATCTTGCTCAAACAAACAACATAACAGGACAAAACAAGAAAACTCCCATGGTTCGTGGCAAATCTCCAATTCCCAAGTATTAACTTCCATTTGCATTAAACAGGGCTGTCCAAAAAATATGACCAACAGATTTTACACACACACACACACACAGGATGGGCAGACACAGAGAGGTTGATTCTTCCCTCTTCTTGCTCCTTTCATTCCCTCAGTTAGATGAGGCCTACCTTTGGGGTACTTCCCTCAGTTTGCAGATTCAAATGTTCACCTACTTTGCAAAGGGTCTCTGACACAGCTAGGAATATCTGAAGTCCACTCAGGTGGACATAAGATGAGCCTGGAGATATCCTTCGACTTCCTTTGTTAGAAAATAAAATCAGCAGTGGTCAGGAAAGGAGGACTGCCCACCTGCAGGCTGAGCATCCATGACAGGGATGGAGGGCGCCAGGCCAGGGCTGAGAATCAAGCTCATGGGAAGCGGCTGTGGTGACCTGCTGACCACAGCACTCAGTTCACTCAGTTCCTCAGCTGAGAGCCATCCCGGGTTAATAGTTACTGATAGCTCATGGCCTGGCTGCCCACCTCAGTTAAGGCAGTTCCCAGTCTTTTCTTTGTGAAAAAAACATTGAAGGCAGAAAAAAAAATAGAAAGAAAAGAGAAGAAAAAGATTGACACATCTACTCAGACAAACCCGTGAGGCTCAGTGCTGAGTACTGAGACTGGTTTCTCTCCTGAGCATCTTTCACCGTAAGACAGATACTGGTAGAGAAGATCACATGACACTGGCCACACAGTGAACCACGTAACACCAAGGGTCTTCTAGATCAAGAATTCTATGATACAGAGTGCTACACAGGGGTGGACCACTGACAGCCACACTTCAGGGGCTACCTGAGCAAGATGAGGCCTTCCTGCCCCTGGGGTTCCCCAACAGGTTATGACCGTGGCAGGACACTGAGAGTTTCTCAATTACAACTTGAGTCTGAGGCTTGCCCTGCCCTGTCTTCTCCTTCTCAAGTGCAAAATATACATTGGTATTGAACTGGGTCATATACCAGGGATATATCGGGTACTGTTATCATGCTCAGATATAGAGAAGGAAATGAAGGCCCAGAAATCGATACCTTCAGTCACATATACGTGATATAGCTAGGATTTGAACTCAGTCCACCTGAGGATGTTCTTGGTGTCTTGTTAGCATCATTTCTGTGTTACAGTAGCCCTGTGGTCTTCTTCTGGCATAATAGTATGGTGGACCAGCATAGTCAAGCAAGCAAACATACTGAAAAGGGTCAGCTCTGTGGTGGGTCTGTGCCCTGAGGGTGGATACATGAGGTGCTGTTTGTTGGGACCCCAACCTTATACCTGTAAGAGGTTTTACCGAACACATGTGTTAGCTGGGTGTTCTGATGCACACTCATAATCTTAGCACTCAGGAGGCAGCAGGAGGGATTCGGGGAGAGAGTGAGTGTGGATTTGCTGAACATACACTATCTGCTTGTATGACATTCTCAAGCAATAAAGCAAGAACAGGAAAACACATAAGAGAAACAGACTCAGCAAAGGCATGTTTTGTTTTGTTTTTTAACACAATGAATTTAAGAGTAAGGGATTTTAAAAAGTGGAATTGTTAGAGAAAAAAAAGTCTGCTTGAAATGAGTAATGCATTGGATGAGACTGAAAATACCATGGAATATATAAAAAATAATCTTGAAGACAGAATGATACAAACGATCAGACTGGAACAAACAAAGTGGGTAAAAATGAACAGAACCTTTGACCTGACACCAAGGAACCCAGACAAGAGGCAGCCTGAACCACAGAAATGGGGAAGCAAATTTTTAGCAGAGACAATAGCTAACGCTCTTCAAATGCTTTGTGAAAACTGAGCACATGGGAATAAAAAGCTGGTGCTCTCCCAAGAGAAAGCTTTGTGGTTGGTTGTTACCCTCGCCTGCTTTCTGTGGCTGTGATTAAACACTGCGCAAAAACAACAGGCAGAAAGCACCCACTGAGCTTACAGGCTACAGTCCGTCACTGGAGGAAACCAAGGCAGGATTGCAATCAGATCCTGGAGGCAGGAACTTAGTTTGCTTTTTCACATCCAGAACCACCTGCAGGATGGCACTGCCCACCATGGGCTGGGCCCTCCCACATCAGTCATCAATCATGGAAATGTACCACAGGCTTGCCCAGAGGCCAATCCGGTGAGGGCATTTTCTCAATTGAGGGTCCATCTTCCAAAACGACTCTAGGTTGACATATACCCGGTCAGCCAACGCATAGTAGTCCAATCCTTCCAGTCTCATCAACATGTCATTTCTTCTTGTCTTAACAGGAACTATCCCAATGGGTATTTATTAATTTTTTAATTTTTCTTTTAAAATTTTTATTTTATTTTTATTAATTACAGTTTATTCAGCATATTTTTTAATTTTTAAAACTAAGTTTCTTGAGCACTTAGCTCTGCATCCAATACTAGAAATATGGTTATAAAGCGAATATAACCTGAAGTGAAGAGACAACACATATCAAAATATTATTTAAAAAAATCAATAAACTGCCAAGAAGAAATGATTTAAAAAGACACCTATATGACAGCAATGCTGCTGCTGTATACCGATGTTGCTGTTCAGGGCAAGCACCTCAAATGAACATAAACTCGGACAAATGTGTCCAGTCAGAGCACACACTTGTCAGAACCAGCTCTCCTCAAGAACCAGCTCGGGCGATGGGTAGCCACGCAGCTCACACTGGCTGGTCGCTGTGGGATAAACACAGAGAAACTCTAGGAACTAAAGCGCACTGACCATTTCTCCAAGCACCTTTTTCTCAGAGTCAAGTGAGCGAACCCGGTTTCTTAAAGCCAGAATTTCCACGTCCAGCCTCTGGTTACATTCCTTTGCTTTCTGCAAGTCAGCTGCACCTGAGCAGAGAGGAAGGCGGTTATTCCTCGTGGTCCATTTTACTTTGGGAGGTGCTGGCCCTGGGCACTCATGAACCCCACTCTACTGTGCATGTGTGGTTGTCAGCATGGGACAGCCACCAAACCGGGATGTCCTCTCAACTTACCGCAACAGAACAGGGGGTTTGCATTCCTCACACAAGCCTAATGAACTTTTTAGTATAGTTTCCAGAGATACAGGTTCTTATAGAAACATGAAACATGTTTTTCAGTGTGTGTGTGCATTCATGTCAGAGGACAACTTACTGGCATAAATTCTCCCTTCAACTGTATGTGTCCTGGGAATTGATCTCAGAACATTGGGCTTGTGTGTGTGCATGTGTGTATAAGCACGTGCCTGTATATATCTGTTCAGGAATGCATGTAAGTGCAGGGGAGGGGACAGCTCTTTAGAAGCCAGCCTCCTCCCGCCGTGTTCTGAGCCGGGGTCTCTCTTCTTGCTCTGCATCCAGTCTTGAAGCAGGAGTGCTGACATTACAGGTGTGCACCATACCACTTGTTTTTAAATTTTTACTTGGATTTTTTGTGGCAAGCACTTCAACTGCTGAGCCATCTCCCTGAACCTTTCTTTTCTTCTTTCTTTTTCTTTTTTTTTAATTGAGACAGCATCTTATTATGCTCCAGCTGGGCCAGGCTGGCCTTGAACGCACAAAGACCCACTTGATTCTGCCTCCTAGGTGCTAGGATCAGCGGTGTGCACCACCACCCTTAACTGCTCCTTGAGTCTTATTTTAATAGTTCCTTCCTTCTGCTTGGTTCAGATTTCATTCACTTTTTTTTTTTTTTTGAGACAGGGTTTCTCTGTGTAGCCATGGCTACCCTGGATCTCAAAGTGTGGCCCAGGCTGGCCTCGAACTCACAGAGATCCACCTGCCTCTGCCTCCCCGAGTGCTCGGATTAAAGTGCATGTCACCACCACCTGGCTTCATTCACTTTTGTTACTCTGAATTTTTAGATCGCCTTCCTTACTTGATTTCTAGTGTAAACATTAAATACCACCGGACTCCTTCAACCACTGATCTAGTCCTCAGCCACAGACTTAGCAGTATTCCACAAATATTGACAACACCGTGTTTCCATTTTTGTCAATGGAAAAGATTTCCTGTTACCTCTTGTGACTTTTTTCTCTGGTGCCAGAGGCTATTTGGAAGCATCTTCTTGACTTTCCAAACGTTTGGGAACTTTTTTCAGTATATTCCTGTCCCTGATTTCTAGTTTAATGCCATGTGGTTGGAGACGTGACTCGACCTGACTGTGGTGAATGGCTTTGTTTGCTTGATGCCCTCAGAGGGTCTCTCTTGACAAATGTTTCATGGGTGCATGAAAAGTATGTACATCCTATGTTTGCACAAGTACTAACCAGGTCTTCCGTAGTCTTACTGATTTTTCTAGTTACCTGATCTGTGAGTCGTGGTATGCAGTTTCAAGTTTATAATAATATTCCTATATGTTGAAAGGAAAGAGTAACTAATTTTGGAATTATTTAAAACTGCTAAAAAAAATTCTGTAAATTACATTTTTTGTGACCATTGAAATACCCAAATTTTGCAACAGCTGGTAGCATTTAAAGATAACCATGGCAGTGTCCGATCAACTCATTCAACACCATTCCAAGGCTACTGGCTTCCCAGCGAACAAACATGAGGTATTGCTGGATGGATTGCAAGGGCCTTCCGCTGCTGAGGTCTCAGAATCGACTGAGTTCTTCGTCCTGGTGACAGGTTTTGGAATCGGAGAGATAAGGACTCACCCGTCGGCTGGGATAGTTTTTGTAAGTGACGGGTGTCCTTTTCTGTGAAATGGGGGTATTAATAGCTACTATCTGATATAACAAAAAATTCCCGGCGGAGCAGCAGCTGCTCCGAAAGCAGGAAGTGACGACAGCAAAGGGGCAAAAGGAGTGGCACTTGTGATTTTCACTATTGAAAACATTTAAAGATTTTATTATTTTATTTATGCGGGAGTGTCTGTGTGTCTGTGCACATGCGTGCAAATGTCCACAGAGGCCAGAAGAGGGTGTCTGGTCCCCGGGAGTGACAGGTGGTTGTGAGTTACCCAATGTGGGTGCCACAACCAAATCTTCTGCAAGAGCCTGAAGTGTTAACCATGGAGCCCATGTTCAGTCCCGAAATAATATTTTTAACTATACATATTCTGTTATTGTGGGATCAGCTATTACTATATATGTTAATGACTCACCGCTTTCTTTCAATTTTATCAGATTATCTTTCAATCTTTCAACTTCCAGTCGGGCGTTCTCAAGCGCATCCCCTGAAAGAAAAAAAAAAGAAAAACATATGTGCCAAAAGTAAATGAAGGGCTATAGGAAAAGCTCAGCAGTTAAGAACATTGGCTACTCCTCCAGAGAATTTAGGGTCAAGTCCTATAACCCACACGGCAGCTAACTGTCAAATCCAGTCTCAGGGTATCCAACACCCTCTTCTGGCCCCCTGGAACTGCATACTTGGGGTATACAGGTATACATCAGGCAGCTATTCGTACCCATAAAAATAAAAAAAACCCCAAAGCAAATAGGCTGGGCATTGTAGTTCCTTTTAGTCCCAGCATCATGCAGATCTCTGTTAGTCTGAGGGCAGCCTACACGGAAGGACCCTGTCTCAAAACAAAACAATTTAAAAGAAGAAGAAAAGAAGTAAATGACTCATATGACAATCAAATTTCATATCTTTTCTTTGTCTTTGAACACCAGCACTTGCGTCTCTACAGAAATGTAACCTATTGGAAGCTTTCCTGAATGAATTTCCTTCTGTCATTCCTACCATATCCCATATTTACTCCACGGACCTTTCATATTAAACTTGCCAGTTCCTAATCATTCTCTTAGAAGATTACATGCTGAAGAGCTTGGACCACTAAAGTCACAGGGCTGCTGAATGTTTAAAGCATGCATTAAACAGATGTGCCTCACATAAGATGGTAAGGGGGAAGGTGTTTTGATAAACTGTTTCAAGGTAATTTCATTAATGTATAAACATCATAGGGTATACTTGAATAGCAAGATTGGTACAACATTATTAGGTGATTTAATTTTATGGGATCACTGTTGCACATATAAGATTTCTTGCTGGCCAGAATGTCACTGTGTAATAAGCAGAGTGTATTGAGAATTTTGCCAGTATAAGCTAGAAATGAAAATAACAAAATCTCAGAAAATAGTTGGGTTTTGTTAACTTTTCTCTTTTATTCTTTTTTTTTTCCTGCTTCTTTTTTTGTTTGTTTTTTGAGAAAGGGTTTCTCTGTGTAGCCCTGGCTGTCCTGGAACTCACTCTGCAGACCAGGCTGGTCTCCAACTCAGAAATCTGGCTGTCTCTGCCTCCTAAGTACTGGGATGAAAGGTGTGTGTCACTGGCGCTTGGTGAAGGAAATAGTTGTTGGTACTATGTTGGTCACTGTCCTCATTGTAGGGCAAAACACCCGACAAAAGTGTCTTGAGGAGGAAGGGTTGCTTGTGGTCCAGTTTCAGACTGTGATGACAGCAGGAGCAATAGTCACAGCCCACCCAAAGCCAGGAGATGAAGGCTTGACTCGGCTCTTCTGTCCAGGCCCCCAGCCCACAGAGCACTGCTGTTCACATTTAGGATGTCTCTCTTTCCACCTCCATATACCAGTCTAGAAACTAGACCACAGGCTCTCTCAGGGTCGTGTCTCCTGGGTGATTCTAGATCCTGACAGGTTGACGATTCATATTAACCACCAGGGTACAAAGGATTACATGAGGATGGCAGACCTGGGACATTGAAGTTGACGGGGTTAGAATTCATGGTTTAGCTTTCCCCTCCTTTACTTCTTGTGGGTTCTTCACTGTGACTGGCTGGTAGGTTTCCTAAACTGTTAGGATGAAAGGTCTGCTACCAACAAGAGGCAAACGGGGAGCATCAGAAGGCACCGTGACTGCACCACTGAAGTGTGCACATCTCATTTCTGTGCCGGCAGCATTCAGATCTTCAGGGCAAACCCCATTATAACCCACCAGATTCAGAGAAACTATATTCTAATTATAGTAATACTATTTCTGCTGCTGCCTCCAGGAGCAACTGTTCCTATTGTCAGATATATTATTATGACAGATCTACAACGCAGGCACCCACATCCCAGTTTATGGGTGTGATAAGCAAGTCAGCAAACCGGAGCAACCTGCCCAGTGCTATGGAGAAATAGCTAACATGTGAACCTGGGGCCATTTTCTCTATGCGAGGGATGTGAGATGGCTCCTGTGTCACAAAACACTGGCCAGACGGTGACAGTGCACACCTTTAATCCCAGCCCTTTAGAGGCAGAAGCAGTTGGATCTCTGAGTTTAAGGCCAGCCTGATCTACAGAGTGAGTTCCAGGACAGCTAGCACTACACAGAGAAACCCTTTATGGAAGATGGGAAACAGAGGGAGTGTGGGTGGGAAGAATATCCGAGAAAGAGAGCAGCATGAGCAATAGAGAGAAGACAGGAAGAACAAAGAGGGGTCAGGAGGGACACCGGGCCTTTCTGGGAAGCACAAGAATCCAGAGCTACTTGGGTCTGCAGAGCAAAGTATGGGTGAGTGTGGGGTGTGTGCTGCAGACAGCCAGGCAGACAGCAAGCCACAAAAGCCTCGTTTGCTCCACCAACTTTAAGTGAACTAGGGTTTCCAAATGTTAAAAAGCTTCAAGGAGGTATTCCAGATATTCAGAAAACAGTTGGTTTTCATCTTAACAGATATAGCAGAGGTATACACCTGTAATCCCAGCACCCAGGACGTAAAGGTAGGAGGATTCTCTGAGTGTAGTTAGCCTGGCCTACGTGGTGAGCCTGAGACTAGCCAAGGCTACAAAAATAAAATCTGCTTTTAGAATGACACAACCAAATATGTTGTTTTCCCAATTTAAAAATTACCAGAGACAACCAAATCCCTTAAACTTAATTGGCCAGATTCTCCTGCCATGTTTCTGAATTTGAAAATTGTGGCTTTCCATTGGCCTTCTTAAATGAGTCACAATCTTAAGCTTGGTTGTAAATTTTCTCTTTTGAGAGAAGGCTTTGCTATGTAGCCCAGAATGGAAGCCCCTGTCAACCTTGGCCTTGAGTTTACAGCCCTCCTGCCTCAGGCTCTCTAATGCTGGCATTACTAGCATACACCAGCATGTCAGGCTTGTTTGCATTGTAATTTATTTGGTTTTATTTTATACGTATTGGTGTTTTGTCTGCATGTGGGTCTGTGTGAGAGTGTCTCAAATCCTCTGGAACAGGAGTTACAGACAATTGTGAGCTGTCAGGTGGGTGCTGGGAATGGAACCTGGGTCCTATGGAAGAGCAGCCAGTGCGCTTAATTGTTGAGTCATCTCTCCAGCCCTGCTTGGTTACATTTTTAAGATCTTTCTACTGGATTCACAGTTGTACTTTCTAAGTCCATTTTTTTAGCTATAACACTAGATATGGGTTTTTATTGTTGTTTCTTTTCTTCCTTTTTTAAAATTTTTTATTTTTTCGAGATAGGATTTTTCTGTGTAGCCTTGGCTGTCCTGGACTTTGTAGATCAGGCTAGCCTCAAACTCACAGCGATCCCCCTGCCTCTGCATTCCTGAGTCCTAGGATTAAAGGACTGCACTACCATGTGCAGCTAGATTTTTTTATTTTTTATTTTTGACAGGGTCTATTATATAACTCTGGCTATCCTGGAATTTGCAAAATACACCAGGCTGGACTCAAACTCACAGAGATCCACCTGCCTGTTGGGATTAAAGGTTTGTACCACCATGCCCAGCTCTAAATATGGATTTGGGGGTGGGGGCTGACAATAATTTGTTTGACCAAGATTAGTAGCAACAAAAGAATAAAAAAGTAAATTGAGTTGCATAAAGTGAAAACCTTTTGTGCATGTCAAAGGACACTATGAATGCAGCGAAGATCTGCGAAAAGTGCTGGAGACTATTCCTGTCATCACACAAAGAGACAGGAGCAATGCAAAAGTAATTCTGAAAGAAATTTCTACTTTTTCAAAAGGCTGCATAAGGATCCAAGAGTGAGTAAGCACATTGGGGCAGGAGCCCTCTTAGCTTTCATCCCTAGGAGGGCGGTGGGTGTGTTTCATTCTACTATCCCCCTATCTGATGCTAGTTCATAAAGGCACAGGGCGTGACAGCCAGGAATGCCTGGCATTCAGGGGTTGGGCCAACAGGCAGGCTTTCACAAGACAAGGGAGGGTAATGGAATGGTAGCTTTTGGCAGGCTAGCCAGCTTTGCTAGAAAGGAGTGCTCACAGTTTGGAGGAGGAAGTTATTTGCAAATTACCCATCTCACAAAAGATTAAAATCCAGGATGTTTATAATAGAAACTCTACAGTTAAAAAAGCAGTAAAGGCTGGCTGAGTGTGGTGGTACAACACCTTTAATCCCACAACTCAAGAGGCAGAGGCAGGCAGATGGCGAAATTCAAGGCCAACCTGGTTTACACAGCAAATTCTAGGCGAGCCAGAGTTACAGCATGAGACCCGGTCTCAAAAAACAAAGAAGAGGCTGGAGAGGTACCACAGCCTGCAGAGACAGCTCAGTAATCAAGGGCACTGTTGCTCTTCCAGGGAGACTCAGGCTTGATTCTCAGCTCTCACACAGTGGCTTACAACTGACCCTTAACGCCAGTTCCACGGGACTTGATGCCCTCTTTTGTCCTCCACGGGCACATGATAGACAAACATACATGCAGGCAAAACACCCATACATGTAGATTAAGAAAATAAAATTTAAAATAAATAAATAAACAAATAAAAAGCAACAAAAGCTAGTTACAAAAAACTATTAAAAACGGGCATGGTGGCTCACACCTGTAATCCCAGCTTCTGGGAGGCAGAGGCAGGTGGATCTCTGTGAGTTCGAGGTCAATCTGGTCTACAGAGTGAGTCCAGGACAGCCAAAGCTACACAAAGAAACCCTGTCTCAAAAATACAATAAAAAAAGTATATACTTAATATCACTAGCCAAAGGGAAGCAGAAATCAAAAATCCTAAAATCATGATTAAGCAACACTCTATGCCTATTAGAATTGCCACTATGAAAAAAAACCCCTGAGAAATAGCAGGAGTTAATTTATCTTGCAGTGAAATGGAATGAAGCAGTCACACCTGTTTCATGGTTGACTCTAAAAAGCACAATAAGTGAAAGAAAGCAGATGCACAAACTCAAGTATGATTTCATTTATATGAAATACTCAGAAAAGGTTTTCCCACTTGGCAAAACCAAAAGCAAACCTAAATATTTATAGGCAACAAAAAAGCATGTGTTCAGAATAAAGGTTTCTTAAAAACCAATAAACCAAAGATGCAAGGAAACAGAACTATGCGTGAGAGACTTGCACAGGGATATCACCAGCCTGCACACGGGCATGTCCACCGCAGCAGACACAGAGCTCAGCCTCTCACAGGGAAACCAGTTAATGCTGCAGTAAACTCGCTGTGACAGGCAGTGTTACTGAGGCTCGTTGGCAAGCATTGCCAGTTGGTGCGGAACAACCAGAACCTCTTACACTATTGAGAAGATCCCAACTATGCTCATGGCCTCACCGTCAACATCCCAGACAGCGGCAAGCTTGCAGGGTATCACCTAGATAGAAGCACACTCTGTGACATTCATACAAGAAAATTGCTTAGTGACCCACTTTCCAGAACGAATCCCTATGGTTAAGTGGAGCATGGCTGTATTTTGGAACGTGCCCTGAGTCTCTGATCCAGAGACCGAATGAATTCTCATCAGGATTAGGAATGTGTAAATACCCACAGGATGGATGCAAAATTCTAGTAGCAGCGGAATGCATGCTAGCCTTGAGCGGAAACAGTACAAATGCTCAGCAACAGGAGAGTGGTGTCACCGCGGCATCAGCGGAATATTATAAAGGCAGCAATGGTGGATGAACTGCTACACGAAATAATGAGTGGGTCTCACAAAGGCGAGACTGAGCAAGACAACAAACTGAACGGATGGAGATTGCAGGCAAGATGGCTCGGGACAGGGGCACGCACCTCCAAGCCTGACCACCTGACTTCCACGGTGGTGGTCACCCACGTGGGAGAAGGGAAGAACCAATTCCTTTAGGTTGTCCTCTGGCTCCTATATGTGTGCCTTGGCATGTCGCCAACATTCGCAAGAATACACAAGTGAAGTTTTTAATGTAACTTTAAAGTTTGTGTGTGTGTGTGTTTTTTTTTTTTTTTTAATTTTGAGACAGGATCTTTCTACATCCCCCTGGCTGTCCTGGAACTCACTGTGTAGGCCAGGCTGGTCTCACAAAACTCAAAGATTCATCTGCTTCTGTCTCCAGACTCACAGAAATATCACCTGCCTCTGCTCTGGGATTGAAGGTGTGTGTGAAGCACCAAACCCAACCATTTTAAAGTTTGTGGGCTGAAAAGATGGCACAGTGGTTAAGAGCTCTGGCTGCTCTTTCAGAAGCCGAAAGTTCAGTTTCTAGCACCCAAATGGCATATCACTACTGTCTGTATATAACTCAGGTTTCAAGAGGTCTGACGTCCCCCTCTGGCCTACACTGGCACCAGGCAAGCACAGATATACGTGCATGTGGTCAAAACTCAGAAATAATCTTCAGCATAGACTGGTGGGTGTTTTTGGTGAGGAAGGAACAAATGGGTCGCCTGGTGCCATGGCTCCTGTGGTGAGTGGCGCACAGTCCTGGGTTGTGCATTTGGGGCTGGCCAGGCAAGCCTGTGTTTTTTGAAGACCTGGGGACGAGGTAGCAACAACTCTTTTACATGTTCACCTTTGAGTTCTCTTCCCCTTGGCGTATCCTCTCAGATCATCCCAGTAAAACCACAGCCAAAATGGTCGCCTGAAGCCACGGCTCACCCAGCTTTCTCTGCTCTTTCTCCTCTCCTGGTTCTGTGGCTCCCCTGCGGATCTCCTCCAGGGACGCCTCCAGCCTCTGTGCTATGTCTTCCACTTCCCTCAGGGGGCAGTTCTGAGGCGCTGCATTTTCAGCCAGGTCTTCATTCCGATGCTGAAATGAAACTACAGTTAGTGATAAACTAAAAACACACTCTTAAGATACGTGGCTCCTGTCCATGTTTCAAAAACAATAGAGAAAGGCAGCGAACAGCACTTTCCTTCCATGTGCATGTCTTTGATTAGGCTGAACCAAACACAACTGTGGGTACTTTAGGGTTTTTTTTTTTTTTTTTTTTTTTTTGCGTGTAAAACACAATTTCACATAGTCCAACCCAACACACTAAGATTATGTTTATATGATCACAAAAAAAACCCAAATATAAACACACCTCTTGTCATCTGACAAGAGGAACAGTGCTCCTAATGCACACACACATACACGATGCGTATTTTTAAAAATAGTTGTACAATAGTGGGGTGCAAAAGTTTCAGTTGACTCTGCTTCTCACCAGCAGACTTGCATTCCGTTATGGTTTATATTTGAAATCCACCCTTCCCCTCCTTTTCCCTTCCCTCCCCAGTCTGGCTCATATGTCTGAACACCGGGTCCCCAGCTTGTGGCGCTATCATGGGAGGCTATAGAACCTTTGGGGCATGGCCAGCAGTGGGCAGTCTGGGAAGTCACATCAAAGCCAGGCCTGGCAGTGGGGGCACAGGCAGATCCCCGCAGTACACTGTCCTGCCAGCCTAACTGAATCAGTGAGCTCCAGGTTCGGCTCCGATTCAGGTCTAGTTCTTCGCTTCCTGATCCACCAAGATGTGGAAGCTGCAGCCCCCCCCCCCCGTTGCAGATGGCAGCTGAACCTTCCTGCTGGTGTGGGTGATGCCCACTGAAGCCAGGAGCCTAGATAAACCTCTTGTCCTCTAACTTGGTCCTGTCGGGTACATGATCACAGCGATGAGAGAAGTAACTAACTTATTTCATCCTGTGCCACGAGGCGCGGGAGATGCGGGTGAGGCAACTGAGGCTGGTGCAAGTCAGCGTGTCCAACCACTGACGGCTGGCAGAGGATGGCATCCAAATGCCATGTTCTGAATCGTGTGAACTGGCTTCCTGATAGCTTGGTGAATGGCTGACTAGGGGAAGGATGAGGTCTCAGCAGGCCTGCTTCCTGCTCAGCTATCTGGTTAGCTCTAGAATACCTGGGGGGATTCTTCCTGTAGGCTGCTGCTTGGAGGCCTTCGAGACCCCAGCGTGGAGTCCACAAGTTCTGGGCCTCCCGCTAGAGTCCTCCTCTCTCCCACCGAGCCCTCGGTCTGTTTACTGGGGCTGCTCAGAGCCAGTCTGGACAAGCCTTCTTGACACATTTCTTTGGCTTCCCTTATTTGAGTTTCTGTTGGGAAGAAATAACAGAAAAGGGTAAAAAGAATCGTAGGCAGGTAACTATTGTTTTATAAAACACCAAGTCTGTCCTTAATTAGAGTTTAATAATTAATAAAAATAACACTGACAACTGCCCTCTTTTCCCGGTCTCCTCTGGGTGTTTGAAAAATTTCAGAAACAGTAACATAAGAACAGTTCACGTGGTGGCACACACCCAATCCCAGCACTTGGGGGGTAGAGGCAGGAGAATCATGAGTCTGAGGCCAGCCTGGGCTACATAGTGAGACTTCGGTTAGAAGGAAAGGGAATGGAGGGACAGCTTGAGGGCCGAGAGGCCATACTTCTAGTCTAGAAGACCTGAGTTCTATTCCCAGAGCCCACACAAAGCTTCTCACAACCCCCTGTTACTCCTTCAGGAGATTTGATGCCCTACCCTGGCCTCTACTGGAGATCATCACACACACTCACATGAAAATAAAACCTTAGAAAGAAAGAAAGAAAGAAAGAAAGAAAGAAAGAAAGAAAGAAAGAAAGAAAGAAAGAAAGAAAGAAAGAAAGAAAGAAAGGGAAAGGAAGGAAATAAGGGTAGAAAGGGAAGAACAGATGGGGAGGATGAAGGGAAAGTGATGGAAAGGGAAGGAAGTAGGGGGAAAGGGAGGGGAAGGAAAGAGAAACGAAAGATGGGAAGAGGAATAAAGGAAGGGGAAGGAGGGAAGGAAGGAAGAAGAAAAGTGTGTGGTCTCTATGGTCACACAGTAACAGTAGTAACTGGGAAGAGGAATAAAGGAAGGGGAAGGAGGGAAGGAAGGAAGAAGAGTGTGTGGTCTCTATGGTCACACAGTAACAGTAGTAACTGTGGGAAGAGGCTCCCAGTGCATAATCACCTTGTAGCCACCACAGCTGCATGCATGAGCTGGCCATTGGCCCCCCTCTACACATACAGCAGGTGTGTAGCTTGGTCATATGGGTACCCTCACCATGGGAGTAGTGGCCGTCTCGATTCTGTTGCCTGGCATTGGATCCCCTTCCCCGAGTTGGGCTTGTTTGGCCTTAGGGTGTGTGTGGGGGGATGTGTTCAGTCCTACTGCACCTTGATGTGCCAGGGTGGGAGGTCTCCCCTTCTCTGAAGATCAAGATGTAAAACTCTTAGCTTCTTCTCTAGTACCACGTCTGCCGGGACACTGCCACACTTCCCACCACGACGATAACAGATTAAACCTCTGAAACTGCAAGCCAGCCCCAATTAAATGTCCCTTATAAGAACTGCCGCGGTCATGGTGTCTCTTTATAGCAATAGAAACCCTGAGATACACCCCAAACAAAATTTTTAAAAAGCAATCATACAACATATCAGCTTGCCTCATGAGAGTGGGTCAGATATCTGCTGCTTTGGGGGAGCTGGAGAGATGGCTCAGAGTAGGAGCACTGGCAGCTCTTGCAGAGGACCCAGGTTCAGTTCCCAGCACCAACTTAGCAGCTCACAATATGGTGGTTTGAATAAGCGCGTGGTCCCTATAAGCACATAGATTTGAATGTCCTCAGGAAGTAGTGCACACTGATTGAGAAGGATTGGGAGGTGTGGTCTTGTTGGGGTAGGTGTGGTTTTGTTGGAGGAAGTGTGACATTGGGGGTGGCACAGTGGCTTCTCTCTTCCTACTGAGTTTGGATCTGTATGTAGCCCTCTCTGCTACTTCTCCAGTAACAGTGTCTGTCTGCTGCCATGTGTGCCTCCTCAATGATAATGGACTAAACTTCTGAAACTGTAGGCAACCCCTCAATTAAAGGCTCTCTTTCACAAGAGTTGCTATGGTCCTGGTGTCTCTTCACAGCAATAGAACACTGAGACACACAACAATCTGTAATTCTAGTTCCATGGTATCCAACACCCTCTTGTGGCCTCTATGGGTACTAGGCATGCCAAGTAGTGCACACACACACACACACACACACAAGATAAAGTAAAAATTTAAACATCTGCCGACTAGTGAACGGATACGAACACTGGAACCACTAAGTAGGAGAGATACCCCTGGTAAGTCAGTCTGACCCAACTTCACAGGGACACACATCTCATAAACGCTCTTGTATCACAGTCTGTATAGCATTGTTTTGCTTTCTGAAAGAAAAATCATAGTTGTGTTATTTTTGCCGTTTATTTTCAATGTTTTACACAGGGACAGCTTTGAGGGCTACCTTCAGAACTGTGATTATCTGGCACGCACACGCACACGGAAGGGGAAAGGTTGATGCCTGGAATCTTAGTCCACCACGCCTCCTCCCCGCAACTTATAACTCAGCCCCTTGCGCGCGCTGGGTCCTTATCATCCTTTGTCACATTCTCCTCCCGCCCCCCCCCCCCCAAGGTCTCTGAGATGCACACAGCTGGTCTTCTCTTTCAGATCGTCTTCCCCCTTAGAATTCATACATGTGAATTCTGCTGTGGAGCTATACTCCCCACCTACTCAAGCCTTCAGGATTTGAGCTTCCTGTCAACCCCCGGCTAGCTAAGTCCTTACTACCTCAAGAACGTTATTGAAAGGGTAAACTGTAAGGACAGCAGGTGTAGTGGTGCATACCTTAATCCCAGCACTTAGGAGGTAGGAGGAGGATCAGGATTTCAAGCTCGGCTGAGCCTGAGTTTTAAGTGCTCAGAGACAGCCTGGGTCATGAGGCTCTTCTTTTTCTTTATAAAGAATGTGCTTTTTATTTCTCTCTCTCTGACAGGGTCTCACTGTGTACACCAGGCTGGCCTTGAATTCACAGAGCTCTACCCTACCTCCTGTGCTGAGATGAAAGGTGTCCCCCACCCCACGCCTGGCTTCCTGATGCACTTCTGTCTGGATCTCTGTGACTATGTCCCGCCTCTCAGCAAGAGAGTCTTTGCTGCTGCTCATCAGCGAGGCTGAAAACAGCTCTTCAAGCCCTAAGCCGACACATCATTTCAGAATCGGCTTTGTTTCTCTTGGTTCAAACTTTTGAGACCTTTGGTTAATTACTCAGCTGGGCCCTCCTCCACACACATAGTTCTCATTCGGTGAGTTGTAGGTAGAAATGGGCTGGAAGCAGGGGGTACAGATCTGGTCCCTCAGGCCTAACCTTCGACAGCAAACAGGTAGAGGATGCCAACTCTGGAGAACAGGACACAGGCTGGAAGGGCAATATAAAGTGAGTGGACTCAGATCAGCACATGCCCAACTGCCAGCGGAACAACTCAGCTTGAACAATCCATATTGGCCCATGCTTGCTGGCTCAGTGGGCTCTCGTGATATGCTCAGGAGAGCACTGTGGCATTTGCCCCTGCAGTTGCTGCTGCCAGCTGGTGCCTTCCCAGCCTGTGCTCTGTAAAGCCCCCGGAAGGCTCATTCTGAATACAGATCACTTGCTGCTTAATGTCTGCATTGCTTTCAGGCAGAGTTCAAACCCCCCTCTACTTGGCACCTGACATTCTCCACAGCCCGGTTCCTGCCTGTCTCTTTCATTCATCTTCTAGTCCTCCTCTGCATTAGGATTGCATGCCACATGACCTCACTGCTTCCATTATGCTGCTAAGTCAGTTTTCTTGACCCTGCACATCCAGGTCCCTCTGCCTGGGATGGTGTTAGGACATCCCAGAACAATGCCTGCTCACCTCCTCTGCCCCAATGGACTCAGACTTGGAGGTTGAGAAATCCTAAAATTCTATTACAACACATCTCAAGGTAATAGAAACGTGTTGTCTGAATTATACATTCTCTGGTATTTAACAAAGTACGTATGTATAGCCATTGCTCCAAAGTAGCTGAAGAAATGGTCATTAAGCATCCTAAGCAAGTGTGTCCTGTGATATTTTCAGGCCTCTAGGACTTCTCACATTTAAAGGATGACCTAGGTAGTTAGTGAAGTGTCAAAGCAAACAGACCGTAATCATGAATTTCACATGGAAAGAGGGCAAACAGCAGAGGTGCAGTCATTCTTGCTTTATTATTATTATTGTTTTTTTTTTTTTTCTTTTCGAGACAGGGCTCCTCTGTGTCACCCTGGCTGTCCCTGGACTTGCTTTGTAGACCAGGCTGGCCTCGAACTCACAGAGATCTGCCTGCCTCTGCTTCTCAAGTGCTGGGATTAAAGTCGTGAGCCACTGAGCCCAGCTTCCTGCTTGTTCTTTATTCTGTCCTAGTAGGTGCCCTCTGACTACAACAGAGGGACCAGAATCTCGTTCTCTGGCTCTTAGTAAGGGACTGGTTTGGGATCATGTGGTCTATAAGCAACTGCTAAGGAACAAATAACATGGCCACAAAAACTGGAACCGTCAATCATGTGACTTTTCACCCTAACTGTCCTTCCTTCTACAGAAATACACTTCAAACATATCTAATCTTGAACACAAGGATATGATTCATAGGTGGTTTCGATTCCTAAATGAAATAGACTTTTAAAAAAGTTGAAAGCCATGAAGCAATGTGAGAAACACACTTAATGCATGGATGGAGAGAAAAAGAAAACACACACCCCTAACATGTAAAATGCACGCATGTGAACAAGGACTGATGTAGAATATGAAAAGCCACAGCTGGTTATGTTAGGATGGTTTTTGTGGTCCTGGTACTATTTGCACGCTAGGTGGGATCATTCTTGCAAGCCCCCTCTTCCCCCCCCCCCCCCGTTAATAACTGTTCGAGGGATAGGAAAAGAATATGCTGTAACCTTGCCATAATGTTTGTTCAACAAGGTTGGGAGGAGGAAGCACCTTGTAAGAGAGACTCTAATTGCCTCTGTGTGTGTTTGTGTGGTTTCAAGAGATTCTGCCAAATTTTATTTGACGTGAAAAGTTAGAAATGGCTGCAGGGCGCAGTCATTTCTAACTTGGTACAGAGAACTAAGTTTTTCAGCGTTTGTAAACCAGACCTGACCTGAGACATCTGAAATACTGCTTTAATTAGTCTGAGAGATTAAAATATTATAAGCCCCAACATATCTGTTTAAAATGCACACTTACCGCTCCTTAAACATAGGTTTACACTTAAAACCCGAATATTCAGAAAGCAAAAAAATAAGCACCAATGGGGAATGCATACTCTGCGATGAAAGTATGAGTTAAATAATACTTTCTAGGCTAAAATAAAATTTCACTGGATCTAAATTATCCCATTTTGTACCTAAGAACTTCTATATTAGTATTTTTCTTGTTTTTTTTAAAGGGCTATTGGGCCTGCTTCTTTGTGAAGAATATCTGTCTTAAGTTGTTCTTGATTGGTTCACTTCACCAAAAGTGTTTTCTAACTTAGAAACTGACATGAAAAAAGAGACACAAGAACAGTTTCAAGCATTCCCATGCTAGCAAATCCCACCATGCCCGGATGTTGGATGTACATTGGCCTAAAAGTCAAAGTCCTGCTATGTGGTCATTTTTGAAGGACATTTTTAACAAGAATGAGCATATTGCTTAAATTAATGTCTAACCTAGTACTTAATAAGGGATAGAACTTAAACTTTCACATATGGGATGCGTGTGTATGGCTGTCAATGAGTGCACGACTAACATTTAAGTTTTTTTCTATTTTCAAAACGCAGTATGTTTTCAACAGCCTAATGTATGTATTTGCAACGTTTACTTCTCTCATCTCAGGTTCACCCAAGACAGAGAGTTTGCGACAGTGCAGAGAAATGGAAAATCTTCACGGTGACTGCAGGACTGAAGAACGAGAAATGTGCAGCCATGCAAAGCCTTGCTGCAGGGAAGCGGAAGGAGGTGGCCTATAGACGAAAGAGTGGTGAAGACGCGGGGACATTCAACAATGCACAGCGTGGACAGGGAAGGGTGAAGATGGTGATGGGGTAAACAGGACAGAGGAGCCGGTGTTTGGATGGTGAGAGAGGTGGATGGAATTGAAGGCTGAAAGGCAGAAGGCAACTGACTTGATGACCTCGGATGCTGGCGTCACCAAAGGCCTGCAGAGCTTCACCCGGATGCAAGGCTGCGCGTGACGAACGAAGCTGGCCCCACCGTCCTTTCCCTCGGTCCACGCGCAGAGCACAGGGCTTTCTCCGGGGCCTTTGTGGTTGTCGGGACCTTTGGGGACGGCCACAAGGACGCCTCTCCCGGGCCAAGCGTGACTGGGCCGGGCACGCCAAAGCCCGCCAGGCCGGGTGAAGGAGCTCACCGGGGGTCCGGAGAGATCTGGAATGTACCCTGGGAAGAACAGGTCCGCCCTCCCCGGGCTGAGGTGGGATCTTCCTGAGGGCACGCAAAAGGAGCCGGGGTCGCTCAGCTCCAGCGGCCCAGCCGCTGTCATGGCAACCTCAGCGTGGGACGCGCAGGCGCGCGCAGGGCGGGCGCCATGGAGACCGCGCAAGCTTCGGGTACTCTGGCCACTCTTCCTGCGGTGACTGCACACTATTGGACACCAGCAGTAACCCTAGCAACAGTGTACCGCGTCTATAAAATTCACGGGCTGCGAGTAAATTCTAGTTCTAGTTCTCGAATAGTTTTCTGGCTAAGCTCAACCTTTTCTCCTTATATTTGTTTTTCCGTGAGTGACTTCACAAACTGGGTATGTGGGTTCACACCTGTAATCCCAGCAGCGGAGCCAGCTTGGGTTATTTACATTTTAGTCTGTAGCAGCCTGGGATAGAGAATGAGAAGCCTTGCCTTAAAAAAAAAAAAAAAAAAAAAAAAAAAAGCCGGGCTGGAGAGATGGCTCAGTAGTTAAGAGCACTGGCTGCTCTTCCAAAGGACCCGGGTTCAATTCTCAGCAACCATATGGCAGCTCACAACTGTCTATCTGACACTGTCATGATAATGCACATAAAAATAAAGTTAAGTAAATAAAAATTTAAAAAAGAGAAAGGCCAGGATACTGTACATGTCAGCAGTTCTGAATATATGGCCAGATTCCTCTTGATAACTACAGAACCTAAGGTAAATTTCGACACTTTTGGACTCAGCTAATTATTGTGAAAATGCAGAAATTGGGCTTGACCAGAACTGCCATGAAGGCTGGAACACTTAAGAAAAACTTAAGCGGGCTGGAGAGATGACTCAGAGGGTAAGAGCACTGGCTGCTCTTCCAGAGGTCCTGAGTTCAATTCCCAGCAACCACATGGTGGCTCATAACCATCTATAGTGAGTGAGATCTAGTGCCCTCTTCTGGTGTGGAGGCACACATGGAGGCAGAATGCTGTATAAATAAAAAAAAAAAAACTTAAGCACTGAAAATTCTGTTTGGCTTCTTACTTATATAATGCAAAATAAGTATTTTTAAAAAAGATTTATTTATGTGCATGTATATTTGCCTTGATAAGTTAACGTGCATTACACCCATGCCAGAACCCAAGGAGGCCAAAAGAGACACCAGATCTCTTGGAACTAGAGTTACAGTTATTGCAAACCTTGTGGGTGCTGACCAACGAATCTTGGTTCCTCTTCAAGAGCAGCAAATGTTCATAACCAGGGAGCCATCTTCCAGCCCTTAAAGTATTTTAATGAGACATTTTAGCCCAGGCTCAACTAAAGTCTTCAGATGTTCTTTTTGCAAGCTCCCAGGTACTTGTTAAAGCCGGATTTTGCTCTGTGTTTCAAGGCTTCTTGCTTTGCTGGTATCCAAAACACTTATTTCTTGATCTTACTCTAGCTGCCAACCTCTCTTTCTGGATCATCTGGGGACCACCATCTGAAAAGCACTCACTATTCTGTTCTAATTCTTCCCTGGCCTTGAAAGTATTTCCCCTTCTTTGACTTGAAATGCTCATCTCTACCATGCTCCCCAGGCCTGCTGATCAGATTCAGCATCATCCCCTTAGGAAAGGTTCCTTGGTCCTCCAATCTAGATCAGATGCCTTGTTTGCCTTTGTTGACTCGTGTCCCCTTTTGCTAATATTTCTTCTTAACACCCACCCACCCACCTACACAAATCCCTGGAACTTCTACATGGCTAAATATGTTTTTAAGCACTCAGAAGAAAATAAACTGAAGAGAAAAATGTCAGTGAGTCCATGCAACAGGCTAGTGGTTGCTTCTGAGCATTAAGATAACATTGGAATGTGGCTCCCTCATAAACACCGTGAAGATCACCTAGCTCTAGCAGTGAAGACCCACTCCACAAAGATGAGTCAGCACCCATATGCAGTAAGGCTGTGGGTGTAGAGAGGAACATCTTTTACATCACTGTTGAAAGCTGTTGTCTTGGAAGTTTTGCCAACTAGACCTGAAGTTCATCTCTACTGCGTGCTCCAAGTGACTGCTGGCTGCAGGAATAAACTATCTAGCGCTGGGGGTCACACCTCCAAATTTCATTATTTCTATTTTGTCACTTCTGTATATCATGACTGAAACTTTCCATACTGCCTTCTCAGTAGGACATCAGCCTACCCTTCCCAACTCCATGACATGAGTTGTACTGTAAGCTAACTGGCTTACAGTGTTTGCATTGCTCTGGATCATAGCCAAGGCCTGCACATGCTAGCCAAATGCTCAACCAGTTTCACCACCAGTGATGAAAATTTATGTAGAACACTACTTACTTCTACTTAACTAATAGCATTTTTCCTCAACTGCATTCAGGACTATCCTACAGATCATTTACAGATTTTTTCTGCAATAGGTATACACTCAGTGAAAACTTCTCAGGGTAGTGAACTTCTCATGGACTCAATGATCTCGGCCTGATCTGCCAAGAAAAATAGTAACTGCACCAAGTTCCTGAGTGTGAAGTGCCAGACAGGAGACCAACATTCCACCTCCAGAATAACTGTTCATCCTTACACTGTAGATAAGTAAACTGAGATTAAGTCTATGAAGCTAACAGAAGGCCCAGCTGGCTCTCCCAACCCCAAACTCTTTACCACACTGTAACACCTCCCGCAGGGTAGAGTCAATCACTTAGCTCCTGCCAACCCAAGTAGAAGGCCAGTTATTTACCTGAAGAACAGTTCTAAAATATTTGGCAAGTGTTACCCAACTAAGGATGACTCTAGGACAAGAGGCAAAAAGTAAATGTAGGAAGGTCTGTGACCTACAGTCTATCTTTAGAGAAGGTTCTGTCTCATTCTTGTTTTAGTAAACACTTATTTCTTTTTAAAAGATTCAGGCTTGATTCCCAGTAGCTATGTGGAAGCTCACAACTTCTGGAAGTCCAGTTCCAGAGGATCTGACTTCTTCCAGCCTCCAAAAGTTCCTACTGCATATGAGCATGTATGCAGGCAGAAACACTCAAAACACATAAGATAAAAACAACTAAATCTTTTTTTGTTTTGAGACAGGGCTTCTCTATGTAGCCTTGGTTCTCCTGCCCCTGTCTCCCTAAGTGTTAGGATTACAGGTGTATGTCAGCCAGTTCACTAAATCTTAAAACAAAACAAAACCCACCCTTTTCATGTGTCAGTTTGTGGGCACATGTTTTATTGCACTTAAAATCCAGTTCCCGAATGAGACGTGTCTCTTCATCTCTTAAACCCTCACAGGCCCTGGCACATGGTAGGCACTTGATAAGTACTTGATCTTCAGAGCATGACCAGTCATGCACCCATGATCCTGCTGTCCCTCAGCAGACTGTCATTCAGCTCCAGTCCCGTCTGTTCAGCAGAGGATGCAATCCCACAGTCAGCTTTGTCAAAGTGAAAAACAGTTCTTGTTCAGTTTGCAAATCAGAACCAGTTTGTCAAGCAGTTCAGGCGCAGCAGTAAAATACCAACAGCTATATGCCTGCACACAGCTTTTACTGTTCCCTCATTGTCTTTATCCTTAGCAAGGGATTAACTTTAGTTCTCGCCAGCATTAAGAACCCTGCTACTCTGCCTTCAGTTTTTGTCACATATAAATGCTGTGTGTCGAGACCGAAGGTCTTGCACAATCTTCTCCTCTATCACCATGCCTTTTGCTACTTCGTCCTCGGAGAGCACTAACTTGGTTTCTGAGTCTCTGGTTACGATAATCACAAAGGACTGTATTGACTCGAGGGTATTGGCCACCACCACCTGATGCTGATAAACTTCCAAAGCATTCCGAGCGCGGTTAATTACGATGTCCGGGTCAGTCTCCAGCTTAAAGGAGACTATAAACGCTTTGGGAGCCCAATCTTTAACCAGCGGAGAGAGCATTTTTGGCACCATCTTCATTGTTATCTGCATTGGAAAGAGCAAACAAAGTTTAATAAGTAAACACTGGTCAGTCCTAAACAGGAATCCAAGCAATCAGGGGCTGATTTTGTCTAAGCTTAAGTGGGATTTCTCATTGTGAAGCTTGCTGAAGCATACTAAACGCCTAGACTAGATTCTGTAGGATTCATAACGAAGCCTAATTTCAAAGTCTCATATCAACTTTGATGCAAACCATGTTTTCTGAACCTGGACTGTTCTGCCAGTCTCCTTATAATTCCTCAAGCACTGCCTTTTATTTTACCATCCTTACTATGCAGTCCTGGCGGACCTAGAACTTGATATATGAACGAGGCCTGCCTTCCTGTCTCCATAGTGCTGGGATTACAGGTGTAAGCTGCCACCAGCCCAGCACTTCCTTGAACTCACTTCAATATATTTAAATCTTTAAGAATTTTAGCTAGGTTGGCCAGTGGTGGTACACACCTTTAACTCCAGCATTTGAGGGGCAAGGCAGGTGGATCGCTGAGTTCAAGGCCAGCCTGGTCTACAGAGTAAGTTCCAGGAAAGCCAGGGCTACACAGAGAAAAACAAAACAACGCCTCTCACTCCTTGAATTTTATACATTGTATTTTGGTCATATTCATCTCCCTTAAAAAAAAAAAAAAGAGCAAATCTGAAGATAAATGTCATCTGCTTATCCAGATGTTATTTTGGCAGAAGTTCAATAATACTGGGTTTTTAACCTTTCTAAGATATGTCAGAAACTGGTGGAGCAGCTACCTGTTTCCATTTAAAAATTTAAAAATTTGTTAATTAAAAGTATAACCACAAAAATCACAAGAGAGTGACTGACTTGGTCTTCACTCGATCAAAGTCCCTACCCTGCTTCCTGAAAACTTACACAAAAAAGGGCAATAAAATCTGAGTCCTTCTGTATATTTTCAAGAAAAAAAATAGGGTTAAACTGGAGATCCCAGGATTTTTTAAAGAGTATGAGGTCTGTTAGTGTGACAGGAACCTCCTACAGGCGCCCACTTATTCTCTCTCTTCAGCATCTATCACCTGTGTGCAGTAGGGATTCTCCTACAGAGCGAAAGCAGTGCTGGTAACTAGTGGATTTCTCTTCATCTCCAGGTACCACAATAGTACTTGGCACATACTATATGTGTGTGAGTAAACTATCCCAAAGGCGGCCCCCAGAGAGTTTCATCTATAAACTCTACTTATATCAGCCAATAAATGTCTGAATTCCCTCAGGTTCCAAGACAACAAATCACCTTCAGTTCTCAGCCATGACCCTACCTTCCCATGCCTTTTCCTGAAACTATAATAATCCCTATTTATCCACTCTACCTCATCTTTCAAAATGCTAGAATATTCCTTATGAACAAAACCTTTTATTTACTTGTTTTGTGATAGGGCTTCACTGTGAAGCCTTGGCTGGCCTGTGACTCACTGGGTAGACCAGGCTGACCTTGAAAACGGAGCTCATCTGTTGGCTGGGGGCTGGGGGCGGGGAGGCTGCAGTCATAGGAATGTGCTACTTCACCAAAACAAAAACTATTTTTTTTTTCCACCTTTGTGCCTCTGGCCTCCACAGAACGACGTCCAAGTGTCTTAAGGAATACAAAGCTTTTATATACATAGAGGCAAGCTGCCTCCTCAGTTCAGTTCGGAGAACATTAGCGCAAACTCCAACCTGTAACTCCATTTGGAACAACCTTTCCCACTTTACTCAACCCTCTGCCCATTTTCTGATGAATCGTCTCCAGGAAACCTTGACTTCCCCATCTTACTCCCCCGAGATCTGACTGCACTCGGTACATACCTCCACTACAGCATTAATCATTCTGATTTGTGATTATGGCTGGTGTCCAGGCCCTCGCTAGATTGTGAGGTCCTCGAGGGAGGGCAGTGTCTTAGTCATCTCTGTATTCCCAGTGCCTAGCTCATACACAATGCAGAAAGGCCATCCAGATCAAGAGGAAAGTAACCCAAGATTGGTTATAGGGGGTCAGATCTCTGGAAGAGAAGAGCCCATCACCTGCAGTGGGCCACCAGATGAGGGGATCTTGTGTTCAGGCATTTCGGAGACAGGAATATAGAAATCTGACACGGCCGCAGCCAGGTAAAACATCGCAGAAGAGCCTGTAAAACAATAATATATAAAAAGTCGGAGAAGGGAATGGGATTTGTTTATTTTCAGCTCGAGTTCCTTTGCTGTGGGGTAAGCAGCAAGCATGAGAGAAAGGAGGCTGGGGAGATGGCTTTACTTCTAAGAAACCTTTGGATTCTCTAGAGCACTCACCTAGTGGATTGAGAGCCAGGGCCGCAGCCTGCAGAAGATGCAGGTAGTCCGCCAAAGTGGTGAACTCTATGGCGAGGAAGGTGCCGGCAGCAGCTGCCTCTTGGTAGCTCTGCAATGCTGCAGCAAAGCCGGGGAGTGCATTCTCTTCGGCCTCCAGACTCAGCTTGCCCGACTGGGCTGGGCCAGAAGGCCGCAGGGCTGACAGCCAGGCCTGGGGCGGGAAGCGGTGGGCAAAGGGGAAGGCCGAGCGCGCTCGGTACAAGAACAGGACCCCATAGCCCGCAGCCAGGAACACCTCCGCCGACGCTGCCCCGCGGCGCCCGCTGCTGAAGTTGTCCAGAAAGCGCACGGCTCGGGCTTCCAGGGGGACCTTGGTGCCTCCGGACGTGACCAGCACCACCCGCCGGCCCTGCGCGCCCAGCCTGGCCGCAAAGCGAGCCATCACCTCGGCCCAGCGCTCGGCACCTGCGGGACGCGGCAACTCGGCCACCAGGTCCATTTCCGCCATCTGCACGCCAGAGTCGCTGCTCTCTGGGACCTCGGCGCCGGCCACGCCAGGTCTCCCGGCGCCACGCCCTCTTCCGGATACCCCGGCTACCCGCCCTGCAAGTGAGGGCTGCGGTGGTTCCCTGCCCCGTGTCCGCCCCTAGGTCCCGACCTCGCCAAGGCTTGAAATGCTTAGCTATGCAAAGCCCTTCGAAATGCGTCGAGAGGAAGTATCTTCCTCGGAAAATCCACTAAAAAAAAAAAAAAAAGCACAAAAACCCATACTTCTCGTGGGTTTCCTAATCTGGAAAGCGAAGTGGATATTTTTGACCTTTACGGGCCACCGTACATCCCTCCCGAAGCTTGGGTTCCACGGCCGTCAAATTCTGGCCATTTAACCTTTGGGATTTAGAGTTTGCTCTCTCTCCCCTCCCCAATTGCCGCTGTTAGTCCCGCCCCGCCCCCTTGACCTTGAAATCCGGACACCCCGGCTGGCCCGCGGCTGTCACGTGACGCCTGTGTCTTGCTGTTGCTAACCAGGCAACCGTCCTAGAGACACCGCTGGCTGCACCATGGACTTGATCTACCCGCTGGCTGTGCCCAAGGGGCGCCGGCTCTCCTGTGAGGTGTGCGATGCCCCGGCCGAGCGGGTGTGCACGGCCTGCACAGTCACTTATTACTGGTAGGCCCAAGAACGTGGTGCCTGGAGCCTCCGCTTCCCCCTGTGTGTCTGTTGTATGTGGCCCTTTCTGCCAATGACCCTTCACGGCCCGAACAGGCTTGAAGATGCGTCTCTAAGACTATCTGCTCCTTCTCCCGCTCTACTGGTTATTTGCCTGATGCTTTCCAGGGCTCCTGATCTTACCGTGTTACCCCCGTTCCAGGTGCTGAACTTAATGGGCCAGTTCTGTAGATCCGTTCCTTAAGAGCTCAAACATCATAACTCGGAAGACAGAGCAGTAAACAAAATGATAATTTCAGGGAGAAATGTCACAAGTCAAAGGAAATGGGAGGACAGACAGCTTCTCTGAGAGTAGACCATTGGTCTGAAGATAATGAGCTAAAAAGCCAGCATCCTTGCCATGGAAACATCACAGATAGGGTTCATAACTAGGAAAGGACTTGTGTCCTCAAGGACTAGAAGGAAGACTAATTGACCAGTGCACAGCTAGAAGAGGTAGGGGAGGTAGTAATTCAGGAGGAGATCTGTTATATGTATTCACATTAGCACACACACACACAAACATCCTTTTTTATAAGACAGGGTTTCATGTGGTTAAGCTGTCCCCAAACTCACTATGTAAGCTAAGGATTGAATTTTTGATCCTCATACCCACACCTCTCAAGGGCTAGGGTTACACATGTGTGTCCCTATGCCTGGTTTCTGTGGTACTAGAGATAGAGCCCAAGGCTCCATGCATACTAGACCAACTAACAACTAAATCACACCACCAACCCTAGACTGTGTTTTGGGCCTCAGAAAACTAGGTTGTTGACATTCTCAAACCTGACTCAGCCAACTGACATGTTTCTTAAAAGCTATTCTTATTCATCATACTCGGTAAATACTGTCACTTGGTTGTACTGAGCTGTGGGATGTCTGAGGATGGAAACATGGTGACTGGCAGTGTCTAAAACGGCTTCTCTGAGGAAGTAACATCTGAGTTGAGTACTGAGAGCCTAGTAGGGCCTTGCTTATGTGAAGAGACAGAGAAGAGGGTAGGTCTTCCCAGCCATCCAGGGCTGGACAGTTGGCTGAAAGCTGTGGAAGGGGCAGCCAGTGATTGCCATATTGTAGACTGGGCTTGTCACAGGTCATGAATAAGTCACAGCCTGCATTTAATGCTACATGAATAATGTATATTGGTGAATAATATATATTTCTTCCTATGAGTTGAGTCAAAAACGGTTCAAAAGTCTGTGGTCAGTCCGGAGGAGGAGGTTAAACCAAAAAGATGGAGGTTTGGGCCAGGCGGTGATGCAAGATTAGGGACTTGGAATTTATTCCTTAGCAAGCCGTGTGGGTGGCTTTGAGTTGATTTGATGTTTCGACCATGAAGAGGACAGGCGGCAGCAGCGTGGTACAGTGGGTAGCCCCTGCCTCGCCAATTCAGAGGTCCAAGTGCAGAGTGGACCTCTCTTCTTCAGACCACAGCGGGGGCCCTTCCCTCCATGTTGCACTCTGTAGATCCTCAGTCTTGGCCAGTAAGTCAAGCACTAGACTCCGTTCTCCCATTTTGGTGAAATTCCTGACATTTTGGTGAAATTGCTTCTGTTTGCTTCTGAATATATCTATGTTATACTTTGAACTGTGAATATGTTCTCATGTGATAGGACATTTATTTATTTAATTGTGTGTGTTTGTGCGCGCGCGCGCGCTCGCATACACACACACAAGTCAAAAAAGAGCTTTCAGGAGTTAATTCTTTGCTTCAGCATGTGGGTTCAAGCCCAGGTCATAAGGCTTGGTGGGAAGCAATCATGGTGGCCTGGCCTGGAACAGAACATTTTTAAGAAGGATAATTTTAACCAGGCGTGGTGGTGTATACCTTTAATCCCAGCACTTAAGGAGGCAGAAGCAGGTGGAACTGTAAGTTCCAGGACAGCCTGATCTACAAAGCGAGTCCAGGACAGCCAAGGCTACACTGAGAAACCCTGTCTCAAAAAAAAAGAAAGAAAGGATAATTTTATAAAAGTACACACTGAAATATTACTAGTAGATTAAGAGCCGTCAGTTCATAGCACAGCATATAGATAACAGTAATTTGCAATATTTTTCCTTTAATTGAATGTATGTGTTACAAATTTAAACGCCTTCACTGGCCAGCAAGGAGAATATGTCAAGTGGTATTTAATAATAAGATGCATAAGGAACTGGGTGTGGTGGTTCATGCCTGTAATCCCAGCATTTAGGCAGGAAGATCATTGTAAACTCAGGCATTAATGGTGAGTTCCAGGGGAGCCTGGGCTACAGTGTGATCCTTTCTGAGAAGGAGGGACAGAAAGGCAGAAGGAAGGGAAAAGAAAGAAAAAGAAAGGTCAGTGAATGGTAGAATGAATGCCTTGCCCAAAGACATCCAGACTCAGGTTAATAGACCATGCCAATGCTTGAGTAAAACACATCTGTCTCCTGAACCACTTAGTTGTGATCCTAGCTCATCCTTTCCATCCCAGCCTGTGGTGAAGGTTGGGTGAGAGAGCCGAATAATGAGGGCACCCAGAAATGAATGAACAAAGTTCAGTTTTTTCAGGAAGGCAAGCTATGTCACTTATTGTCAGTGGAACAAAAGAGCAGGAAGTTGGCTATGTTTTCTTTCCCATTATTCAGTTACTCAGCCTATCCCTCTGTTATGAAATGTAGCTGTTTCTGAATCAGTTAAAGGTTTTCAGTGATCTGTTTTCAGTAACTCTCTAACCCTCCCAGAACCCCTTAAAATGCTTTATATAATCTCCGTGGTAGTATAGTTTGTAAAGAAAATACTTGATTTTATTTCTGTCATTTGAAAAGGGAGGAAGGAAGGAGAGAAAGTGCTTGCATGCAGCCATGTATTTCCCATGGCTGCTTCTGTGGGCTTGAGTTGTTGCAGCTGAGGCCTTAGAGCTCCCAGAACATGCAATAGTTTTTATCTGGAAGAAAAACAGAAACACATTGATAGCCTTTCCTCTAGATTATAGTTACCTGTTTTGAAATGTGTATGATGTATAAAAGAGTCCATTAATGTCTCATACTTAAGTAAAAGTGTGTCATTGGCAGTAGAAATGCAAAAATCCATTAACTGTATATATATTTAACAGCAGGCGTTCAAAATACATAGAGCCAAAGCTGACAGAATTGAAGGGAGAAACAGACAATTCAGTAACAGGAGTCGGGAGCTTTAACATCCCACTTTCTGTAGTGACTAGAACAACCAGACACAAAATCCTTGAGGAAATGTAAGCCTTGAGCAGCACTGTAATTAACTAGACCCAACGAAATCTGTAGAGCACCCTAATAACAGAATGTGCACCCTCTCTAGTGCATATAAAATGTTCTTGAGGGTAGACGATATGTTAGGTTATAAAACCAATTTCAATAAATACGGAAGGAATAAAATCCTGGAAGGTAGGTTCAGTTATGGTGCAATGAAATCAATAATCAGTAACAGACAACACATTTGGTGAGTTTGCAATCAGGTAAAAAAAAAAAATAGCACACTCTTTAAAATCCAAAACCACACTCTTTACAATCTAAAAATGTGAAAGGGAGATTGAAAAGTGCTTTGAGATAAGTGAAAAAGAAACTACAACATACTAGAAAGTATGGGGTGCAGGCAAAACTGTGCTTACAGGGAACTGATGACTTAGCAGTCCCTGCAAATCTACAGTTACTAATGCACACATAAGAAAAGACCTCAGATCAGCAGCTTAGTATTCTAGCTTAACGTATAAAGAACAAACAAAAACATTTTTGTGGGACCCTGCTATTAGGATCAAAGTCTAGCATTTCCAGATAGCCTCTGAGCTTGGAAATATATGACGGACTCCCTTTCTCAGCTGGGCTCCCCCTCTGCCTGATTTGGGGAACCCCAGATCTACTAAGGAGTGTCACATAGCCCTTAAGGAGATTACAAGCCCAACTCTTTCCTGATAAGAAACCCATTCAGCAGGTACCTGGGGATTCCTGGAAACATCTACCCTCTGCAAATGTGATGTTTTGGTGTCTTGGTTTTCAACTAATGATCTTTAACCATACCCGGGGTTCTTCCCACACCCATAGGATGATCAATACTGCGTTCCCCTCTTATGATAGGGCTGTGTTACTGTATATAAATCAAGTATACCTGGCATGCCTAGCCCCAGAAAAATCAAACTCATTCACCCTCAAAACGACCTCCCACTGCCCAAGGTTTATAAGTCCCTCATTTCTCATGAAATAAATGTGCTGTGTGCCACCATCATCTTTTCACCATGATCGCCTGAGATTTGCCATTTATTCTGGGAAAGGGAGGGCTCCACCTAATCCCTGAAATTTTGCTGCTGAACTTCGGGGGTTTGGCTGGTCATATCTGCCTAGGTCACCGCTGGAGCCTGCTTGCCTGCCGAAAGCTTAGTGCTGACTGCCATCAAAGCTCCCTTGGCGCCTGTGTCTCACCGGACCTGCCTTCTGACCCACCAAGCTGACCAGGCTGCTTTTGCCCGCGCCCCCGCCATTAATACAGCGGCTTGACCAAAGGGTTGTAACACTGCAGTATCATCGCAGGCTTTTGGAAGTTTGTGTCCCCACTGCCATCCTATACCGGCAATCTCATTTAAGAGCTAATAATACCGAGTGGAAAACTCGTTTGAGCCTTGCCTAGCAAATGGGCCTCATCCTGAGCTCTCTACCCGTTCCTGAGAGAATCAGAACCTTTGAATCTCTGTTCCCGCCTGGAAGCCGACAACACCTGATTGTCCCACCAGAGAAACACACTTCTAGAATGGCACTAAGCCCGACATCAGCAGCAGCAGGGGATGTGAAATGGCATATATTCATCAACCTGTTCAAGCTTGGCCCTGTGTCGGTGTAGACATGCTGGGAAGAGGGGTAATATTAAAATTAGAGCAGAGGTGAAGGAAATAGAGAATAGGAAAAATGTAGAAACTACAGGCATCTGTTCCAAAAGAACACAAAAAACAAACAAACAAGCAAAGCTGACAGACATTTGGGCCTGGAAAAGAAGATTCAAATTCCTAAAATCAGATATGAAGTTGATACCATTACTACTGACCTTGCAGAAATAAAGGAAATTGTAAGAAAACACTCTGAACACCTATATGTCAAGAAATTAGATAATGGATGAAACAGACACATTTCTAAAAAGAAACAAACCTGACATAATAAACAATGTCTGGCTAGTTCTATAACAATTGATGAAAAGCCAAAACCGGAGAACTCTAGACTGGTGTATTCTTTCAAATATTTAAAGGAAAATGAACACAGAATTTTTGTAAAAAAAGAAGAAGAAGGATAAATAATTCCTAGCTCATTCTATATTGTCCCAGTAAAAACAAATAAAAATATCATAAGAAAACTATAGACCAGTTGGGCATAGTGGTGCACACCTTTAATCCCAGCACTTGGGAGGCAGAGGCAGGTGGATCTCTGAGTTTGAGGCCAGCCTGCTCTACAAAGCGAGTCCAGGACAGCCAGAGCTATTACATAGAGAAACCCTGTGTAGAAAAACAAAAACAAAACAAAAAGAGAAAGAAAGAAAAAACCATAATCATACACAAAAGACTTAAAAGGTTAGCTGTAAAACTACAGAAGTGCATATTCGTGTAGTTTTAGATACGGTATCAAGGGCTGGAGAGATGGCTCAGAGGTTTAAGAACGTTGCCTGTTTGTCCAATCCTGAGTTCAATTCCCAGCAACCACATGGTGGGCCATCTGTAGTGAGATCTGGCGCCCTCTTCTGGTGCGCAGGCACACATGCAGACAGAATGCTGTATAAATAATAAATAGACAAGATATTAAAAGGAACCAAAGTGAAACTAGATTAAGTAGACATCATAAAAAATTAATTTCTTGTTTGTTTTCTGAGACAAGATCTGTATAGCCCTGGCTGTCCTGGAACTCAATAGCAGACCAGACTGTCTTCAAACTTAGAGATCCTCCTACCTCTAGGATTAAAGGCATGCACCACCACGTGCAGCAAAACTTTCAACATTGTGCTGCAGAGGATGCTGTTGGGAAAGTGAAGGTGACTAAGGCTGTGAGGGAGTAGTCAAGCCCGGCCACGTGAACGCAGTGTTGGGAGCTGTCTGTCTGGTGCCTTCCAGGGCTGATGCAGATGAGATGGAGTCACTGTGGTCCTGACTTCAGGGCTTCTCAGGTTGACATAACCATCCCAAGCCTGTGGCCAAGCTCTCCTTATGGAGAGACACATCAGGGAGCTGAGAAGTTTCCCTGATCAACGCTGTTCCAGAAAATCATTCGCCAGGATGCTCCACAACACGATAAAGAATGGAAGAGACAGTGCAGTGACCAGGATGACCCACATCTGGAAGTGGTGAAAAGGAAGCAGTTTGAGGAGTAGCACTGTGCTTCTGTAGAAGAAGCCACTGTCAAACAACCCCTACTCTGTTCTCCACCAGGCACTGGAAACTGTGAGCCTGTGGTCAGGCTGGCACTCGTCTTCAGGACTGGCCATTCCTCCAGGTCACTGTGTCCCTAAGTGATGGAGGGCACTACTTTCTGACCAT
Source organism: Pachyuromys duprasi (assembly GCA_028658305.1). NCBI lineage: Eukaryota > Metazoa > Chordata > Mammalia > Rodentia > Muridae > Pachyuromys > Pachyuromys duprasi. The sequence continues at coordinate 95,615,931 of CM053763.1, forward strand.
GAAGCGCGTAATCACTGAGAGATTGAATACCAGCAGACCCTGGTGCCAGAGTGGCTGTTCTGTGAGCTGGAAACTTTTTTATATCAAGGGCCTAGTGAGCAAGAGGAAGTACACACGCACAAACACACACACACACACACAGAGAGACAGACAGACACTCACATGCATGTGTACACAAAAAAATGTCCAGACCCACAACTGTTGGTTGTAGCAGGAGAGCAAAGAGTCTGGGAGGAGCCCAGGGGAACCCCAGCAAACCATATGAGCCACTGCCCCCTTGAACAGTCCTAGTGAGTTAAGATAACTTCCTTTTTAAGAACCGTTTGTGTGCTGATCATTAATCACTTGAAGATTAGAACTGGCTTCCATAGTCCCTGACTCAGGAAGTTCCTCCAAGAAATTCATGCTCACCTGCTTGATGGTGGCATGTGCCTTTGATCCTCGCGCTTGGGAGGCAGAGGCAGGTGAAACTCTGTGAGTTCGAGGTTAGCCTGGTCTACAGAGCAAGTCCAAGACAGCTAAGGCTACACAAAGAAACCCTGTCTTGAAAAAAAACCCACCACCACCAACAACAAAAAAACAAAACTAAAAAGAAATTCATGCTCAGTCTTCTCCACTCAGCTTGGGGTACATCTTCTTTTTGTTGTTGTTATTGTGTTTGTTGTTTTGTTTTGTTTTTTTCTTTTGGGGGAGTGTTGAGACAGGGTTTCTCTGTGTATCCTTGGCTGTCCTGGAATTCACTGTGTAGAAAATGAATCTTTAATTTTAAAATATTTATTTATTTATTTGGTTTTTAAGATAGCCTCTCTGTGTAGCCCTGTGTGTAAGTGTTCTTGTATATCCTCAGATGATGGGATGAGAACTGTACTCAAGTTTTACTAGCACGTGGCTTGTGCTGAGCCCAGAGCATTTCTATCTGTAGGCCTAAACCTGAAAGCATCTAGCCTCTGTACAATCTAATCTTCTGCAAGCCTGGACCTTGAAGGCTTCGGCTGCCTAGGATGTTTTCAGTGTCCAAGACTTACCATTCTGGCTCAAAAACTCCTCTTCAAGCTGACTGATTCAAACTGGTTTCTTTTGTATTCTCACTGAATTGTTCTGCTTGGAAAAGCTGTCTCCTAACTCCACAAACTGAACTACACTGAACTGCCTGCACCAAACTCAGCCAAACTGGACTGAACCACACTGTACTCTACTGCATTCCTGCACTGTACGCTCCTCTCCACTCCCTGTGCTCTCTTAAGTGGCTTTTCTTTCCTGTCTGTTCTCATGAGGGTGAGGCTCATCCTATCTCTGACTGATTCTGTCAAATCTTTCTTCAATTTGCCACTTTGTCCCTCAATTAGATGTCATTGTTTGAGATTAAAGATGTGTACAAAAGGTGTGTCTGTGTCCTACCAAGATTATACAGACCTAGGTCTTTGGACAAGATCCCTTGCCAGAGTAGCCATGTGTCTGGATTAAAATTCCTCTATACCTGTAGACCAGGCCGGCCTCAGACTCACAGAGATTCACCTGCGTTTGCCTCCCGATTACTGGATTGCTGGGATTAAAGGCGTGTACCACCACTGCCAAGGCCTGGGGTATATTTTTTGATGTTATAAAAGGAAGCAGTTTTAGTATCAGAAAAGATTTATTAGAAAGTCTCCACTCTGACCTGGTTTCTGTGTTGTAGAACTTCCATTCATTAAAATTGATGCCTTTAACCCCAACATTCAGAAGCCAGAGGCAGGCAAGTCTCTATGAATTCAAGGCCAGTCTGGTCTACACAGTGATTTCCAGGCCAGCCAAGGGTTATATAATGAGACCCTGCCTCAAAAAAAGTACGTAAATAAATAATAAAAATTTCCTCAAAGGAAAAGAAAAAACCCATAGGATGGGAGAAAATCATACATCTGACAAATGTCTTACTTTTATATATATGTCCAGAATATATTCAGAACTCCTAAAAGCAGTAAAAAGATCCAGTTCTTTTTGAAAGGAACAAAGGATTTAAATAAGCTTTCCTCCCAGAGAACGTATAAAAATGACAAATTTGCACAGGAAAAGATGTCGGATAGTCATTGGGGAAATACAAATCAAAACCACTGTGAGAAACCCTGTCAAGTCTACCAAGACAACTGCCAACACAGACCTAAAGTCTCAGCAGGCAGGGTGTGGAGGACTTAGATCTCATACCCTGGAGCTGAGGCAGGAGGATCACCATGAGCTGAAGGCCAACCTGAACTACAAGTTGAGTTCCAGGCCTGTCTGGGCTGCAGAGCGAGACCTTGTCAAGCAAGGACAAAAATGCATTAAAAAGTCTGTAAACCAAATCATCATATCCTTTCTAAAGCGCTAAAGGCTTTGTGGCTTAAAACACCTTCTCACTCTGACCTTCTTAACTTTAACATGATCTCAAACAGATTTTATTTTATGTTAAAAGAGTCAAGTAGTTACATTGAAGACTTATCTCCCACATCACAGTGATTAGAGGGGATCTCATCAGTGCAGTCTGCAAATGCCACCCCCCACCCCAAAAGTCTTAAGACAGTGGTAGTGGTACTCTTGATGATACTGATTCTAGAAAAACATGTTCACGGCATCTTTCTTAGATCCAAATCATAGATAAATCCCTTTCCCTTCCCCACGAAAAAGATTGTCAACTATGTCAACTTCACTGCTCAGAGTGACCTGAGAACAATGTAAAGTTGTCTTCTTTTGTTTCTAGCAGGTGAACCATAGCATACATGCGTGACCTGGCAGTGTGAGCAGGTGTTTGTAGAAAAGATTTCTTCACCTGTCCCCTCCCAAACCCAACCGTTTTTTGTTTGTTTATTTTTTAAATAATTTTTGGTTAGCATACAAAGAAAAGGGGTTTATTGTGACCTTTCACACACACATGTATGCCTGCCCAAGCACACACACACACACGCACAAACACATGCACACACACACATTTTACTTTGTCCCTCTTCCATCCTCCCTCCCCTTCCCGCTGGTCCTCTTCCTTCTGCTTCATGACATACATTCCCATCCCTCCCTTTAGACCTCCTTTCATATCCCCTGTTCCACTTTTATGTTGTGTGTGTGAATTTAAATCTGCATTCCATGCATGATATGCAATATTTGTCCTCCTGAGTTTGGCTTGTTTCACTTAACACAGTGGTCTCCAGTTCCATCCATTTCCTTAGAATGTCATAATTTCATTTTTCTTTACAGCTATATAAAGTCCCACTGTGTAGACATGCTACATTTTGTTTACTTATCTGTTAATGAACATCTAGGCTGGATCCATTTCCTGGTTGTTGTAAATATGCAACAATAAACATGGATATACAAACATTTTTGTGGTATGTGGACTTACAGTCCTTCAGGTGTATGTCAGGGGTGATATAGCTGGGCCATATGGTGGTACTATTTTTAAATTAAACTTTTAAAATATTTATTATTTCATTGCATGTGTAAGAATGTTTTGCCTGCATGTCTGTCTGTATACTACATGTATGCTGAGTACCCTGAGTGGTCAGGAGAAAAGTTTGGATCCCCTAGAACTTATGAATGGTTGAGAGGCACCATATGGGAGTTGGAATCAAACCCAGGTTCTCTGCAGAAACAACAAATGCTCTTGACCATGGAGCCATGTTTAAGCTTTGGCTGTACTAGTCTACATTCCCACCAGCAGTTTATAAAGGTTCATCTTTCCCTATATATTCCCTGCATTTGTTTTGTTTTGTTTGTTTTGAGACAGGGTTTTACTGTGTAGCCCTGGCTGTCCTAGAACTCACTCTGTAGACCGGGCTGATCCCAAACTCGAAGAGATCCGCCCGTCTCTGCCTCCTTGCAGGATTAAAGGTGTGTGCCACCATTGCTGCTATTTGTTGTTGATGTTCTTTTTTGTTTTTCTTTCTCTCTGTCTTTAAAAGCCAGGATGACACAGTCTCACTGTGCAGCAGTGGTTGGCCTGGAATTCTCTATGTAGACCAGGCTAGCTTCAGACTCACGGAGATCTGTCTACTTCTGTCTCCTGAGTGCTGGGATTAGCGTATGCCATTACACCCAGAACATTTGTTTTCTTAATAACCATTCGACTGGAGTCTCAAGGTAGTTTTGATCTGCATTTTCCTGATGGCCAGGGATCCCAGTGCAGTTTTGTTTGTTTGGTTTGTTTTGTTGTTTTTTGAGACAAGGCATCACTGTGTAGCCCTGGCTGTCCTGGAACGCACAGAAACCCACCTGCCTCTGCCTCCCAGAGTGCTGAGATTAAAGGCATGTGCCACCACTGCCTGGTCCCAGTGTGTTTTTTTAAAATCCAAGTAAAGACATGAGAGAAAATAGACTCCATCCCAGAAATGGCTGGAGGATCCTGGCGGGTTTGGGTTGGGCTGACTTCTCTGGAATTTAGAGCTAGGCTGGGAGGAGACACAGAGGAAGATAACACAGCGTGTTCTTGTTGTCAGTGGCTCTGTGCATCAGAAGGCTGATTGGGGCAGCATCCATGAGAAGATATGCCAGCTGCTAATCCCTCTGCGAACCGCCATGCCCTTCTACAACTCAGAGGAGGAGAGGCAGCATGGCCTGCAGCAGCTGCAGAAGCGACAGGCAAGTCCTGTATTTGGCAGTGGTGAGGGCTTCCCAGGCGCAGTTGCATTCATCACGTAATTTCCCACATTTCCACCCAACACCCGCTGTCCTGGTGTGCTTGGGTGGCCGTACGATGGGGCCACCCATCAACACTCATTTTCTCAACACCCCTGAGGGTTGAAAGTACAAGTCAAGGTTTGTAGAGGTTTGTACTCCTCCCTCATTCCCTTCCCCCTTCTTCTCTCCCCCTCTCCCTCGTTTCCTCCCTTCTTCTCTTCTCTCCTGTGTATCTTTGGGTATACATGTGTGCTTGAGTTGGATGTGGATGCCAGAGGTTGAGCTGTTTACCTTGGGTTTGGTTTTGGTGTTTTCAGACAGGGTCTCTCACTGGGCTGGGTTTCATCAAGTAGGTTACCTAGCTAGGAGCCTGGCTGCCTCCTCAGTGCTGGTAGTACAAGTGTGCACCAGGAGGCCTAGCTTTTTTCCCCATGGTTTCTGGGTATTGAACTCAGGTCCCCATGTTCATGAGCCATCTCCTGAGCCCCAGATTTGGTGTCTTCTAAAACCTGTCTTCCTGGCTGATGGATGGCTTCCTTCTAACCGAGTCTTCATCGGGTCTTCCGTGTGCTCACATCACTGGTCTTTCTTTGCCTGTCTAGTTTTCTTCTTACAGTTGGGGATGGTAAGATGGCTCAATGGAAAGGGCACTTGCCTCTGAGGCTGGTGATCTGAGCTTGATCCCCAGAATCCACATAGTCAAAGGAGATAACTAACTTCCAGTTGTTCTTTGACCTTTACACATGCATTGTGGCACACATAGACACACATACACAAAATGTAATTAAGATGCCAAACAAATTGAACTAGAGTCTATGTGAACAGACCTCTTTTTAACCTAACCACCTCTTTGGATGGCATTTCACCCAAATACTATCATACTTGGAGGGATGAGGGTTTAGAGCTTCAGGACATGACTTTAGGAGACATGGTTCAGTTCATAGAATCCATATGCCAACTACTGTGATGAGACTGTGGGTCATGACCCCTTTGGTAAACCTCTGTTGCCAAAAATATTTACATTATGATTGTAACAGTAGCAAAATTACAGTTATGAAGTACCAGTGAAAGTAATTTTATGGTTGGGGTCAGAGCAGTAGGAAGGCTGAGAAACACTGGGATATTAGGCTATTGGGGTATAAAGGAAGTTAGGGATCCTAGCTTCTGTTATGGCCTTAAAAGAATATAAATAATAATGAGACAGGGTTTCTCTGTGTATCCCTGGCTGTCCTGGAATTCACTCTGTAGACCAGGCTGGCCTCAAACTCAGAGATCCACCTGCCTCTGCCTCCTGAGTGCTGGGGTTAAAGGAATGTGCCTCTCAGAATATAAATTATTATTTTGAAAAGTAATCCCCTTTGTATGTGTCTGCATGATTGTGTGTACAGATACACTTGCGTGTGTACGGACCAGGGGTTGAACTTGGGTGTCTTTCTCAACTGCTCCCTGCCTTATTTTTTGAGTCAGGGTCTCGCACTGAGCCTGGAGTACACCCTTTGGCCTAGGCTGGCCGGCTGTTAACATCCTGGGATCCCTCAGCCAGGTCTGTGGTTAGAGGTGAATACTACCACGTTTTTATGTGCGTGCTGGGGATCTGAACTCTGGTACCCATGCTTGCGCAACAGGCATTTTATCCACTGAGCCATCTTCCCAGGCCCCTAAAATTAGCCCTCTGACTGTCACAAATCTATAAACACCAGACTCATCAATTTTGGTATTATAAAACTATGATCATTAAGAACAATGAAGACTCAAATGTTGTTTTTATGTTAGGTAGGCAGGGTAATTCCAGAAGGAAATAAGTGTTTTACTTGAAATTAACTCGACTGTTAAGACAAAGGGTTTTGGTTTTTGAAGTTAAATTTTAATTTCTTGAGAATTTCATACCTTGGTACAGTTTACACAATTTCTACCCCTCCAGATTCTCCTGTGTTCCCCCATTTCTCTCAAATTCATCACCTCTTCTATAATTACTGTCATGTGTGTACGTGTGTGACCTACAATGTGGCCTGTATGTACATGTGTTTAAGGCTGATCCCTTACAACTTTGAAGCCCGAAGAAAACGGATTCTCCTTCAGGAGCCACTAACTACCTGCAACTCCTGTTAAATTTCCCCCATCCATGGCTGGTCTGGACTTTCCACAAGCATAATGTTGAGAGTTCATGGGTGCAGCATCCCTGTCCTGTCTAGAAGACACCATTTTGAAGCAGTGGTCCCGGTCCTCTGGTTCCCACAGTCTTTCTGCAGACAGACAGTTTTAGGTTGTCCTGTACCATCGATAACTTTCGCTGAGTTAGGCCAGGGCAGCACACCAGTTGGTGCACCTGTGAGCTCTCAGTGTTATGATGGGTGCTATTCACCGAGAGCCCACATTCCGAAACTCCTCTCTGCCAAGTTCTGAGCTAAAATGAAAGATGTCTGTCTCTGGACCTTGGACTCACAGTCCCAAGTTTGCTTTTTTGTCCACCCACTTCCTAACGTCATGTCTCCCTGGCATAGGCGGGCTCACTAAGTACCTTCAGCTAGATGTTGACTTTACCTGTATGTGTTTCCTCCTTCGCCTTTTACCTTGTCTCAGAGTGTCTATTCCTGCCTTCCACAGAAGCACTTGATTGAATTCTGCTACACGGTCGCCCAGAAATACCTTTTTGAAGGAAAACACGAAGAGGCTGTCCCCGCAGCTCTGCACTCCCTGCGCTTCCGCATGAATGTGCACGGCCTCAACTCTGTAGAGCTTGTGCCTGCCTACCTGCTCCTGGCTGAGGCCAGCCTTGGTGAGTGGAACTGACTTTAGACCATAGAACCTGCTGAAGGGCTGTATTGATCCTTGACAGGGGCAAGACACCTTTTGTGGAAGAGCAGGGTCGGTATGAAGTCTGACATAACAGGGTGAAGGCTGTGGCCTCAGCTGACAGAAGTCACTCAAGATGGGTCTGGTGTCCTTCATCTTAATGCCAGCACTGGGGAGGCTGAGGCAGGAGGCCACCCATGTCTACATAGCAAGTTCTAGGACAGCTAGGACTATATATATAGATTCTGTCACAAACAAACAAACAAACAACAACCCCCCCCCCTCCCAAGCTGGCCTGAGCAAAGGGAAGAAATCATTTAGGCATTTGGAGTGTGCCAAGGTGGATAAAGGGCTGACCGCTATAGGAAATTGGCAGGGCTCTCAGCTTTGCACCTGCCTCCCTTCTGTCCTCTCCCCTTTCTGAAGGGCTCCTTACCAAACCCAGGCTAACATCAAACGCACTCGGTAGCTTAAGTGGTGACTTTGGACTTCCGATCCTCCTGCCTCTACCACCCTTCTAGTGTTGAGATTTCAGGCCCAAACTACATTCCCAGTGTATGTGTTGTTGCGAATTGAACCCAGGACTTCATGCATGCTAGGCCAACTCTCTCCCAACTCAGCTACAACCCCAGCCTTTCCTGTCTCTGCTCCTCTGTATGTATTTGCTTCAGTTCAGCTATCTGTGGACTAAGTTTTAACATCTTGTCCTCACTGCAAGAGACAGTTACCCTCAGATATCAGACGTAGTTAAAGCTGCATGTTCTACTCTAGATTCAAGTTGAGAAGCAGCGATTGGTTAGCATCCAATTTCCATTACAAATTCCTAGAAGATAGAATTTTGTTAACCTAGCTGGGATGTAGCACCTACCTTTGTTCCCTGGGGTAAAAGTCATAGTTTAGAAATAGAGGAACCTACCACTGAGGGTGAGAACCCATGTTTAGCAGACACTGCCTGATGGCTGCAGTAGGGGATTAGCATCCTGAGAGGAATTTACATCATTTTAATGCATCTTAATAGCCATCATTTTGAATAACATCCTTCACGCCTGCGCTACAGCTCAGCAGTAAAACACATACCTAGAATGTGTAAGGTCCTGGGTTCAAGTCCCAGCTTTGAAAATAAAAAGCAATGCAAGCTGCTGTTGGTACAGTATAAGAGCCCAAGCAAGGCTTTCTGTCTAATGGAGATGGCTCCTGTGTCTAGAACTCTCTAGTGCACACTTCCCATAAAATACCCTCTTCACAAGCACAGTGCAGCCTCATCTATTAAAAAGATTCCATTCAGCCTTCTTCAAAAATATGTTTATAGGCCCCAAAGCTACAGAATCAGAAGAAGTCAAACTCAGACGCTGTCCCCCCTTGTTGCCATCTGTCAAATCTTCACTCTGAAAGCATTGCAGCTTTCCAGTGGCTTTTTTTGACGTTGACACTTGTAGAGATTATTGGCCAATTAAAGAAATTAAATTGCTTTTTGCATATGAGTGTTTCACCTTTGGGTATGTTTGTGTTCCTGGTACCCAAGAAGGCTAGAAGAAGGCAACAGATCCCTTGGAATTAGAGTTACAGACAGTTGTGAGCTGCCATGTGGGTGCTGGGTCTTCTGTGCTCTTAACCACCGAGCCAACTGTTCATTATATAGCATATCCCTCAGCTGGGTCTGTCTACCGTTTCCTTGCGATGAGGTTGAGAATATGGATTTGGGAAAGGAATGTCACAGAGGGGACAGTGTGTTCTCAGTCCATCCTGTGAACTGACACAATTTTCCCATTACTGATGCTTACCTGTAGGCAACAGTGATCAGAAGATGTTAGATGGAAAATGCTGAAGTGAAGTCTGGAGCAGAGGCAGGAAGGCAGGAGTTCAGGGCCACACTCAGCTACAGAGTGTCTGAATGCCATGCGGCCGAGCTCTGCCTAGTTTAAAGATCATAATTGGCTTGATTTGCAGTTCTGGAACCAGGGAGCACCTCCTTCCACCAAGGAGAACCTGTGTTCCCATATGCTCACCGTCACACCTTTTCCTCAGCGGTGCTGGGCTTCTCTGTCATGAATCACGGTAATTCTAGCTTTGGTTTATGAGGTGGAGTCATGTAAACATCCCATTCTTTATCAAACTCTCAGTGTATTCACTCATTTACAGCAATTTATCAGGACTCCTGGGTCCCTGTTTTGCTCACTGGATTTAACCCTCTGCTGTTAGTACTATTCATGCGTTTGAACTGTCCCTGATTTGACACTCAAGCTGGCTTCTCATCTCCTTGCTCTCTTTTGAAACATCTCCTTTAAAAATTTTTTTAAAGTTCCTGATTTCTGAAACATTATCTCCTAGGACCTCCCCCCCCTCCCGTTTTATTTTTCTACAGAAAATGAATCTGGACGCCCAAAGCCACTTACTAGACTTACTCATTGCTATTGGGGCCTTGCCTGTGCCAAGAATAATGAGTGTACAGAATTAAGGAATGGAGGAGTAAACACAATACTGTGATGTGTGTGTCTACACATGTCACATCCATGTTAGACACAAATAATCTCAGCACCACACAAAAGGAACACATGAACAAGGCGAAAGCAGCTCAGGAAGGTGACGATTCTTCAGGAAGGTAAAAAGGCTGTCCTAGACCCAAACCTGAAGATCAAGCACATGGGGACAGGAAGTTCACTTGTTTTATTTTTATAAGTTTTTTAAAAATTATTTCTTTGTTTTTATTTTATGTGCATTGGTGTCTGTGGGGTGTCAGGTCCCCTGGGACTGGAATCACAGAGTTGTGAGCTGTCATGTGGGTGCTGGGAATTGAATCCAGGTCCTTTGGAAGCCAGTGCTCTTCATTGCTAGAGCCGTCACATTCACGCCAGCCCCTCACTTGGCTTTTATTCTAGCACAGGTGGTGGCTGTGCCTTTCCCTCATTGGCTGGGGTCTGATGTCACAGTCATCTGCAAATGGCTACATTGAAAAGGAAATGAAGGAGAGTGGGAACAGTCACATACGTCTCAAGAATACAGCAGGGCCTTTGTGCAAACAAAGGTTTAACTGTGTCAGGAGCTCCAAACTTTTCCATAAAAGTTTTTACCAGGTGGGGGAGATAAAAGGATTTGAGTTCCTTGTCATGAACATGAGTTTTATGTTGTTTGACAGAAAGACTAATATTTAATATTTCTCACACATATGGCATGGGTCTATGCCAGCTCATTCAAACCCCTGCACAACAGTACATTCTCAGTCCAGTTTCCCATTTCGTATTTGCAGCCCCTTTCACACTGGTGCCTATAGTCATTGACCTGTTTGTATACAGAATGGGCTCCCAGAACCTGGTTCTTTCCCTCCAGTCCAAGTTCCACACCCCACCTCACAAAGATGCTGCCCCCTGCTCGTGTGAGCTCTGCCTCCTCACTGGGGGCTGATCTTCTGCATGGCCTGTACCTTCAGGGGTGCCTGCCTCCCTCACCCTGCTCAGGTCTGACTCCCCATCCTGGACTGTAGAAAGAGCACCAGGCAGGAAATGCAGCCCAGACTGCATGGACTCTGACACTGACTATGGGGCCTTGAAAAAAGTCACTTAGACCGAAGTCCCACCATCGCCTACCTGCTCACTAACTGCTCTTCCCTTGTCTTCCTTGGCTGTCTTCAGCCTCTCCTCCACTGAACAGCCCAAGCCCATTGCATGTCCAGAAAGACAGATTCCTACTGCAGCCTCAGACCCTGAGTGATGGCCTCTCTTCTGCTCTTTTCTGTCTTCTAGCTACAGAGACCTTCTCTCAAGTCCTTGGGGCTTGAAGTCCTGTGTTCTAGAAGTCTCTAAATATTTCTCCTTCCCTCCCTTCTACCTAATTAACTCCTTGTCTCTCAAGTCTCAGGTCATGGTTTCTATTCTTTGGTCTAAAGGCCTTGTCTCCAAGACTAGGTTGGACTTTTTTTTTCCTTTTCCTTTTTTAACTTTAATTCATTTTATGTGTGTGTGTGTGTTCAAAGGCATATGTGCCATGGCCTTCGTGGAGTTGGTTCTTCCCTCCCACACCCAGGCCATTTGTCTTGTAACATGTCCCTTTACCTGCTGAGCTATATTGCTTGCCCTGGGTCTCTTTTAAATCCACTCACTTAGAAGCGTTTTGGTTCTTTTCTGAGCACTCCATTTCTAGCCATAGATTTCTTGATGAGATTACTTAATCTCTCTCTCTTCCACTAGACGCAAGAGAACCAGATCCATCCTTCTATGAGGTTATCACACCCAGCACGGCACAGGGCAAAGAGGGTTCTCAAAGAATGCTGGTACCCCATGGCCCCGGAAAAGCCTCTGGTGGCTCTGAGTAGCTCTTCATAGGATGGCTCTGGGAATTAAGTAAGGCGGTAGACATGATCATGGAAGTTCTTTGAAAGCTGAAGTGCTGCTCAATGGAAGGCTTCAACACAGGCCCAAATCCTCCAGGTGCAAACTTTTTGAAACTGTAAATAAATCACAGTCCTCTCTCACATGTTTCCTTTCCTCCTAGAGACCCCCCCCCACCCAGAGTGGTCACCCTTTTCTTCTTTTTATTTATTTATTTTTTGTTTTTGTTCTTTGGTTTTTCTCTCCTTTTTGGTCTTTCCTTCTATTTTTTTTTCTTTTAGTAAATCTTAGAAGTTTAAATGAACTAGGAATGGCATTAGCAGCGACAGTTCAAAGACAAGGAAGGCGTCCTCATCGTCCTCTGCTGCAGCCCTCAGCACTCTACAATGTGCCCGTCACACCTGCCATGGACAGTCAGGGAGGAAGGACTAATTTGGGCTCAGGGTTACCCAGGGTTCAGGCCAGCGTGGTGGGGAGAGTGTAGCAGATCAGAGCCATGTTCCTCGTGGCAGACAAACCACAGAGAGGGAGGAGCCGACTGGGACAACTCTCCGGAACACCTGCCCTGTGGGCAATTTCCTTCCTTAAGTTACCCTCCAAAGTAACCGCTAAAATAAGGTCACCAGCTTGGGACCTGATGGCAAAACATGCAAATTCCATGCAAGCCATGACATAGGAGAGGCGGGGCCCACTCGTCTCCCTGTTTCCTTTCCTGGTCTGGTTGGGTGGGCTTCTGACCACCAACACTGGAGACTTCTCTTCTGCACTGCTGGTTTTACCCTCCGGTGTCTGCTTAATTAGCCTTCCATCAGAGCAGCAGTTTCCTAATCATCCAGCCTAGGCTCTTTCTGCTGCATCTCAGTGACTGTTCGTTCCCTCCACAGCCCTTCATGGTTGTTTTGTCAGGAGCCTCTCTTTGCTTGACCACAGGTTCCTAGCAATCAGGGACTCTGCCATTCAGTGTGCTCTGAGCACCAAGCATAGTGATGCAGACTCAGGAAGTTGGGTGAAAATACCAAACTTGATAACTCTGATAACTGTTTCCCAGAATTGCCGGCAGGCTTGTCACGGATGCAGACGGGCTAGCTGGTGTGGGGCAGCCACATCCTCAGGAAAGGCTGCCCCCGTTTCTTCCCCCAAGTACCTTCCTTGTGACTGCTACGTTCTGTCTTCCTTTGCTTTCATCACCAACACCTGCAAAATCTCCCCTACAATGCAATGTGTCTCAGGTGCATCACTAAGCAGTGTCAGCCTGTCTCCAGACAGATGCTACTGGTCCCTTCTTCTATTCCATACTCTAGTAAAGTCACCCTTCAGGCGAGTCCTGCTTCCTTCACACCTCCACCATCTCCCCAGCATCCTTACACCCAGCAGGGAGGCATGGTCTGTGAGAGGGCGGCAAGCTTGGACTGACCACTCATGGGGCACAGTGTGAGCTCTGTCTAAGGACCCATGCACTTGCCTTGCCCTGTCCAGCCCTCCAAACCCGCAGCCTCCTGATGCATTCTCCCTAGCATGCCTTTTCCTTCAGGGCCGATGTTTGCTTAGATGCAGTTGCAGCTTGGCCTTGGGATTTCCTCCTTCTCTTCCTCCTTCTCTTCTTCTTCCTCCTCCTCCCCATCCTCCTTCTTTTTCTGAGACAGGGTTCCTCTGTGTAGATGTGGCTGTCCTGGACTCGCTTTGTAGACCGGGCTGGCCTCGAACTCACAGAGGTCTTCCTGCCTCTGCCTCCCTGAGTGCTGGGATTACCAGTGGGCGCCACCACACCTGGCTCCCTTCTTCAGCATTGCCTCCTTGAGAAGAATGAGGCAGAGAAAAAAGAAATGTGTATGTGTATATGTGTACTGCTCTTGCAGAGGACTTCAGTTTCCAGCAGCCTTGTTATCTGACGAATCATAACTGTCACCTGACATCTCATAACTGCCTGTAGTTCCGGAGAACCTGACACCATATTTCTGCCCTCCTCAAGAACCAGTATGCATGTAATCCACCCCCACATACATATAATCAAGATAAAATAAATATTTTTAAAAGCCCGGTATAAACTTGGCATGGTAGTGAACACCTTTATTTTTCAATACTCAGAAGGCAAGAGAATCTCTATGAGTTCAAGGCCATTCTGGATACATAGAGTTGAAGGCCAGAGCTACAGAGACTCTGTCTAAAACAAAACAAAATGAAATGAAACAAAAACAACCTAAATAAAAAAAAATCCTAATGTATCTCTCTCTGTGTATGTATAAAGGGAGAATTCACAGTCTATAAATTCACCCTTTTAAGGTACAATCTAATATATTCAGAAGGTTATATATTCAAAAGGTCATATAACTCACTACTATTTAATTCTAGAACGTTCCATCACCTCTAAAAACCCGTGTAATTATTAGCAGTTACCCCTCATTAGCCATCCCCTCTCGCTCCTCCCCCTGATGCACACCCAGCACCACCTCCTTTCTCTCTGTGTATGTGCCTGGACATGTCATGTGAATGGAGTTTGACAATATGTGGCTTTTGGTGTCTGGCTTCTTTCACTTAGCATGCTGTTTCCAATCCATCTGCTCTGTGACATGTATCCAGACATATTCTTTTTATGGCTAATCACAGTTCACTCATGGGTCAGAATATGCTTATTAACCAATGAGCATTTGTTATGAACAGATTGTGATGAACATTCACAAGCAGTTTTGAGGTACCAATAAGTGTTTGTATCAATGAATAATCTAAAGTATAAATCAAGTTTCATCACATATTCTTTAGTTAAAATTTAAATTATAATGTATTTATTTATTTAGGGGTTTTGAGATAGGGTATCTCTACAGAGTCCTAGCTGTCTTGGAACTATGTAGTTCAGGCTGGCCTTGAACTCATGAAACATTTCCTCTGCCTCCCAAGTGCTGGAATTAAAGACATCCATCACTGTGTCTGGCTTCTAACCTCTTTCACTACTGACTTTTGGCAGGTATGGGCCGGATAGTGCAGGCTGAAGAGTATTTATCCCAAGCCCGGTGGACAGTTCTCAAGTCAACTGACTGTAGCAACGCCACTCACTCTTTACTGCATCGGAACCTGGGCCTTCTCTACATAGCCAAGGACAACCACGAGCAAGCCCGATACCACCTGGCTAATGATGTGAGCAAGCTCACTTCAAACACCTGGGTATCCCCAAGAACAGCTGTGCTTAGTGTTTCCGTTAACTGAGCATGTCTCTAACACTTGCTGTTATACTGACCATTTCAGGAGCAGCAGCAAGAACTCGGCTCTAATGACCCCAGTTCACACCTTTCTTCTTCCTGGCTATGCAAATATGGCCAGGCCACATCTTCCCCAGGTCTCATTTGTTTGAGGCTAATCTGGGAAGACAAAACTGCACACTGGCTAAGAGAAGGGCCATGCTCCTGTTTCCATCTGCTGGCTCTGTGACACATTAGTTAATCTTTTTCATCACATGTAAGACACAGATCATAGAATGGTTCCAACCACATCAGTGCAATGCAGAGATTAATAATAGAAGATTGTAAGCAGTGGATTCTGTGGCTATTTGTTAAATTAGTATTAATGGTTATTAAATTTAAATGAGCTAGATCTATAGAAAGCACTTACAACCTCTGAAACTGTACAGATGTTAGACAGGAGGATGATGAGCTGTTCTTCTCAAGTTAGAGGGTTCCTAGTAGAATTTTTGGATTGGAAACCATTATCAGAATTCCTGCACTTGATCCAGATTAGGTTGGGACACACTGCACTCTGCTGGGCCCTTTTTGTGGTCTGTCCACTTGCCTCTCCCCCAGGCCATCTCCCCTTTGGCTGCCTCTGCACTTGCCTTAGACTATTTCTTGTAACTCGAGGCTATCATCCGTGCAACTCTCTGCCCTGGGAGGCTGACCTCCATGGACATCCTGGATGTCACTGGTGTCTGACTTTGCTAGGGATTGGCAAGTGGCACAGCACGGGAGAGAAAGGTAAGGGATACAGTGGGGAAGTGGCGGGTGGGACCTGGAGGACCGACTCCACCCACACCCCAGTTCTGGCAGAAGTGTTCAGTGCTCTTCTCTGGATACAGCTCTTGTCCGGTGACCATGCTTTAGCTGTGGCTGGTCTCCGCGACCCCTGCTGTCTTCTCTTGCTTTCTGAGGTATGAGGATGGTAATATTTTCCTCGCCGTTGCTGTTCCTGGTGTTTCATTATCCCTCTCTCCTTTGTACCCCTCCCATAGCTCCGGTAACTCTTTCATTAAACTAACTTCAGGCATCCCTTTCAGGTGGCATCTGTTTCCACCCAAGCTTTTAACCAATACTTTTTCTTTTAAAGAGAGAGGGTCTTAATTTATTGCATAGCCGTAGCAGTCCTGGAATTTGATATGTGACCAGGCTAGCCTTGAACTCAAAGAGATCTGCCCGCCTCTACCTCCTAAATGATGTGATTAAAGGTATGCACCACCACACCTGGCAACTTTCCTTCATTTCTGTTTGTTCTCTACCCTCTACATCTTTTAGTTAATTAAGCAAGAGGCACATTCTGTCTTGTGGTGAACTACACAATTAAGAATTAGATCAAACCCATGCTTCCTGGGTAGACACACACACACACACACCACACACTCCAGCACTGGGGCTGGATTCTCAACCTTAACCTCCCTCTCTTCCTTCTTCCCTCCCTCCCTCCCTCCCTCCCTCCCTCTCTCTCTCTTTCTCTCTCTCTCATATATATGTGTGTGTGTGTGTGTGTATGTGTATATGTGTGTGTGAGAGAGCCAAGTGGACATACACACATGAATATGTATATATAATATGTATATGTAGCGTATGTGTGTACACAGACATATATTTGCTGTTTTAGTTTCTTTCTTTTTTTTTTTTTTTTGAACAAGATCTCACTATATCCCAGCTGACCTCAAACTCATAGAGGTCCACCTGCTTCTGCCTCCCAAGTGCTGGGGTTAAAGGTGTGCCACACCTGTCTCTAGATATATTTTTTGAGACATGAATTTATATATTTCATATTGATCTTGAATTCACCTTCTTCCTACTTCAGCCTCTGGATGCTGGGATTACAGATATTTGATATCACACCCAGATTTCTTTCCCTTTTCTTTAACACACACTTTACTGATACAAACTACAAAATCATCCCTTTTCACGTGTACACTTCAATAAGTTTTAGTGCATTTGCAGATGTTTGTAAACAAACTCTGTGTATACACACATGCCCATTTCTCTTGGGAAGGTACCCAGAAGGGGAGTTCCTGGGCCATACAGAATCTCCATGTTTGAGGTTATGCCTAGCCGCTGCCAGAGGCACTATTTTTCACCCCCCACCCCCAGCCATGTCTGGGACTTTTATTTCCTACTCTCTCTCTTTTTTGAGATAGGGTTTCTCTGTGTAGCCTTGGATATCCTGGACTTGCTTTGTAGACCAGGCTGGCCTCAAACTCACAGAGATCCATCTGCTTCTGCTTTCCTGAATGCTGGGATCACAGGCATGTGCCCTCGAGACCTGGCGCCATTTTTTCTTTTTGAAGATAGCCTTATGAAGAGGGATGAGACTGTTGTGATTTCTTTTTTCATTTCTTGAATGACTGTCAGTGTTTAGCATTTGTCACATGTTTACTAACCATCCATGTATCTTTTAGAGGAATGTCTGCTCAAGGTCCCTTAGTCCATTTTCACATCAGGCTGCACTGAAGGCTTTTTTCTGTGAGTTCTGGACACAAGCCTTTTTTCATCATTCAGTGATTTTCAGGGTACTCAGGTGCCTTCTCTTCCTCCTGCGATAGATTTATTTTGCCAGTTGTGCATTTGGGACAGAAGACATCAGGACCTCAGGAGGATACTTCCACCTGGCCAACATCTTCCATGGTCTTGAGAAAATGGAGCTGTCTGACACACTGTACACAAAGGTGAGCCGGGGGTGTGAGAACTTAGTGCTGGCACTCAGGCTTGGCATCTTATAGCCGGAGTCAGGCCACAGCAGGAGATGCTCAGAGCCTGACTGACGCCATGAGCTTACACGGACCAGTCCTCATCAGCTTACACGGACCAGTCCTCAGGCTCATGTTTCCTCTCTCTCTAGTGCTAAATGGGCATGTGTAGAGATTCACAGAGAACCAGAGCTTACAGCAGGCTCTGCCACACCCATACAGCCATCAAAGCAGGCACACATACACAACAGAGAAGGAAGAACTTTTTATTTTTATTTATTTTTAATTAAAAAAAATTTTAAAGACAGGGTTTCTCTGTATAGCGCCGGCTGTCCTGAAACTTGATTTGTAGACCAGGCTGGCTTTGAGCTCACAGAGACCTACCTGCTTCTGCTTCCCGAGTGCTGGGATTAAAGGCGTGTGCCACCACCAACTGGCTAAAGGAAGAACTTTTTGTTGTCCTTGTTGTTTTTTGAGACAGGGTTTCTGTGTAGCCTTGACCATCCTGGGCTGGCTTTGTAGACCAGGCTGGCCGCCTGCCTGAGATCCACCTGCCTCTGCCTCCCTGAGTGTTGGGATCATAGGCATGTGCCACCACACCCAGCTTAGGAAGAACTTTTAAGGGACACTTACTGCTGCAATGCCCTCTGAGAGGGTTAAAGAACAAGAAACTGTTTCAAAATTTCTTTGTGTGGGCTAGGTAAAGGGCGATGCCACTAAGCCTAACCGTGAGTGTGACCCAGGACCCACGTGGTGAGAGGAGAGGACAGACTCCTGAAAGTTGTCCTCTGACCTCCACATGCACTCAGCAACCCACCCATCCCCACATATATAAGTGTACATTTAAGTGTTTAAGATTATTTTAAGATTATGTTTATTATTTTTTTATTAATTGTTAGTGTCTGTATGCTAATTTTTAGTGTCACAATTGTCATTTCTCTCCTTTCACCATGTGGGTCTTGGAGACGGAATTCAGATCATCATACTTGGTGGCAGTCACGTTTACTTGTTGAACCATCTTTTTAGCCTCCAAATTTAGTCACCTATTTGGCTCTCCTCTTTAGAAGGGGGCAGGCTTCCTGTGGATATCAGGCAGCTATGGCAAATCAAGTTGCAGAAAGACTTGGCATATCCTTACGCTAAGGCTGGACGAGGCAGGAGGAAAGGGTCCTAAAGGCAGGCAGCAGAGTCAGAGGCAGCCCCTCCCCTCACTGCTAAGAGTCCCACAAGAAGACCAGCTATAACATATGTGCAGAGGGCCTAGGTCAGACCCATGCAGATTCCCTGGTTGATGGTTCAGTCCCTATGGGCCCACATTAGTTGATTCTGTTGGTTTTCTTGTGTTTTTATTATTATTATTTAGGCAGAGGTGGGGGACAAGGTCTTTCTAATTAGTCCTGGCTGACCTAGAACTCACTATGTAGACCAGGCTGGCCTTGAACTTGAGATCCTTCTGACTACCTCTCGAGTGCTAGAATTAAAGGTTTGCACCACCACACTCAGCTTAAAGTTCTTTTTGTGTGTGTGCATGTGTGTATAGTTGTGTGCGCATGTATGTGAGCTTGCATGTGGAGGTCATAGTTCAACCTTAGGTGCTGTTTCTCAGGCACCCATCCACAGGGTTTCTGTATGCCCTAGAACTTGCCAAGTAGGATACACTGGCTGGCCAGCAAGCCCCGTGGGTCCTGCCGTGTCTCTTGCCAACACCAGGATGACAAACTTGTGTCACTGCAGTTCCCGTTTCAGTGGGTGCTGGAATTTGAACTCAGATCTTCATGCTTCACAGTGAGAACTTTCTCAACTGAGCTTTCTCTCCTGCATCCCAAACTCCTCTCGTGTAAAAACTTTCCAATATATGAAAACGCCAGTCATTCAGTCAGGAATCCCTCACTTAGGTAGCTATCAGTTCTGTGTGTGACAGAGGCCACCGTACTGGGACTGCGTCTTTCTATCTCTTGGAAAAGGGCATTTTGGTATAGCTGAAAAGCAGCGAACTTCGGAGTCAGACAGACCTGGGTGTTCTGCCAGGCTCTCCCATTTGTCGGCTCTTTCCAAAACTTAAGTGTGTTGGTAACTTCTCTAAGCCTGAGTTTATGCACATGGAAATGGGGGCACCTGCTTTGCAGTGGTAGCCACTGACTCTGGACCCTGGCAGGGCTGCCCCTAATGAGCCTGCCCAGCCCTCGTGCACTTGTTCCAGGTCTGTCTGGGCTCCTAGGGCTCGCTCGGCCTCCGTGTACAGTAGGAGTGGGACTTCCAGACTCGGGACACCTGGCTTGGCACTGATATGGCTGAGCTCTCTGCTGGTCTCATCACCCTGCTTTCCCAACAGGCCTCGCAGATCTGGCACACATACCTGAACAACCACTATCAAGCCCTCTCACGTGCCCGTTCCCAGCAAGCAGATTTACTGGGCAAACGATTTTTAAACGACACTGGCTTGGGTAAGTGGCAGGTGTGTCCGAGAAAGGGGAACAACAGTCTTTCTTCCCTCACACTCAGGCCTTGCGTCTATGTGGTCTCACAGAGCCCATCGGTGCCCGTTTTGCAGATGGAAAAAAACATGGAGACACAGGGCTCAAAGAGCCCCTACCAGTGTCAGGAGGAACTCAGATCCCTGCCACCACACAGAATCGTCAACAGGCAGATAAGGGCAGACCTAGAGAAAATGCTGGCTTCTAACTATCATCTATTTCTCACTTTTTCTCCCTCCAGTGGAGCTCTGTGCAGGAGTTGCCCTGTTGGCTCCTCCTGACACTGTCTGCCTCCTTTATAGGATGTGAGGTCCCTAGTGGCATCCCCAGGCCCAGCAAAGGACTGGGTGTTGGGTGGCACTGCATAGGGACCATGCCCTCTGAGATGGTAAAGAGATGAGATACAGTTTCCACTCAAAAGTCACCCCCAGCGCAGGGGAGGACACAGAGCGCACTTGCAGCAGCAAAAGAACATCCCACAGGTACAGACTCTAACAGTCCCAGGACAAAGACATGAGGATAGGTAGGTGGGTACTTGAAAGCAAGATTTTAAGCTAAGGTGTAGACATTGAAAAACCCATTTAGTTTTCTCATCAGGCCAGTGGTTCACACTGTAGTAGAAACACAGCCATGCACAGGTCACCATGTTTATTTAGCATCGTGGCTTCGTGCTTTTTGCCTTTTTCTTTAAGCTTATTACTTTAATATGTGCTCTTAGGTGCCAGTCGGTCATGACTGTCCAATACATAGTGACCAACACAAAAACGAAAACCTCTGGGAAGAAGTCACTTCTAATCCCAGCACTTAAGTGGTGGAGACAGGGGGATCAGAAGTCCAAGGTTAGCCTGGGCTATATAGCAAGTCTGATACCAGTCTGGGTTGCATGAGACCATGTTTCAATAAAACAGAAACAAAGAAAAAAAATCTCTGGGGGGTGGGGTGCAGACAGGCTGCTGGTCCGCTGTCTTTAACCTTTTCGGGGGGGCAGGGATTAGGGTACTGCAACTGCAGGGGGCCTGAACAGATCCCGAGGAATCTGGACTGACAAATTTTGTATTAGGAGCTCAGGAGCTTTCAGCCTCAGCAGTAGAAACCTTAGCAGCCCTGAGCTCTTGGGGTCACTGCCATGCTGAGCTACTAGACAGGGCTGGGGAGCTTTCCCCTCTTCCCACTCCTGGCAATCTCTGTGCTGCCCACTGTTTCCCCTAGAACCCCAATGGGGAGGCTGCAGCAGGCCACAGTCCAGTGTCTAGAGCAAGGGCAGGTGTGTGTGCCGGTGTGTGTGTGCCTGTGTGTGTCTGTATGTGTGTTTGTGTGTGCCCGTGTGTGTGTGTGCCTGTCTGTGTGTGTGTGCCTGTGTGTGCCTGTCTGTGTGTGTGTGCCTGTGTGTGTGTGTGCCTGTGTGTGTGTGTACCTGGGGGTGTGTAGATGCGGCAACTCCAGCAAGCCTCCTGTTTCTCTCCCAGTGCCGCACTGGGATTCCAAGCCCAAACATGACTGGTTTTCTGAACTCAGGTCTTTGTGCTCACGTAGCAGGCTTTTTTACCCACAGAGCCCCATGCCCACTGGCCTCCATGGCCCATGTTTCTTTTCTCCTCTTCCAATGCAGATGAAGCCCAGGAAGCAGAAGCCATTCGGATCCTAACTTCCATCCTGAGCATTCGAGAGTCTACTTTCAGCAAAGAGCCCCAAAAAACTATCCTTGTTCTGAAGACCCTGAGCTTGCTTTACTATTTGATGATGGATAATTCAAAGGTAAGCTTCCCCAGAAAAGCTTCCGTCTAAATGGAGACAGTGAAGCATCTAACAGTTCAGTCCAGCTTTGTTTTGCCCACTGTCCCCAGGGCGAGCTTTCACTCTATAACATTTCCGGCAGGCTGTGTGATAGGCTCTGGGTTTCTTCTCACAGGGGGACATTTTCCAGAGCTACATGAAGGAACTGAAGCTGGGCAGTGTAAGCGAAGCCTGGGTGCAGGAAAGTCCTGAGGATGTTTGTGGAACCTGAAGTGACCACTGTGACACAGCTCCCCGGTTCTGTGGGGAGTTAGGCAGACAGGAACAGCCAGGCAACTACTGAGAAGGATGCCAGCTACTGGCTGAAGCCCTTACATGACTGTCAGGTTTAATTCTCACCTCTTCTTTACAGATAAGGAAACCGGGGCATTGAAAGGCTTGATTTTCCCACTGTCTTATGGGCAGTAAGTGGTCTATCTCAGGCTATTGACTAATTCATCCATTCAAGTACTTATTGAGCATCTACCACTTAAAAGGCTTTCTGCCCAGACAGTAGCAAACAATCAGACAAGTTACTTCTCTGTAGAACTTAGAACATTTGGAGGAAGGGAAGTTACCATAATCCCATAGACATGTAAGTGTCTAATATTGTCTTAGACAGTATAAAGTGCTCCAAAGAAAAACAGAGCTGAAGGGGGGCGGGCTTTCAGGAGGCTTTTCTGTGTGGACAGCATGAGGAGTTCCACACTGCCTCCCAAGCTGGCATTTCTCCCCCTCTCTTCTTCAACCAATTCTTTTAAGAATCGGGGACCCAGTGTTTTGCACAAAAGGGTCAGGAGGAGTGCACTAAGGTCACAAGAGAGTGTGACAGTACAGGACACTGTGGGGGCACAAAAGAGGGGTGCTAATCCTGGAATTCTGGCAGAAACAGTCAGGGAATAGGACATTTTCCCCAACGATTTTCAAATTGCCGGCTAAAACCCCTTTTCTACAGGTCAGGGTCCATTTTTTAGGGGGAAGCTGTTACTCCAAAGCATGCTAAGGATGCTAGGTCTACTAGAGGTGCCGAGACAAAGAGGTCCATCTGTATACTGAGACTAGCACGCCATTTCCTTCATGTCTTTCCTCCCTGTCTAAACCTGCAATCCCCCACCTTCTTCATCAAAACACCATGACGGAAAGCAGCCTGGGGGCGGAGAGGGTTTATTTTAGCCAAAACTTCAGTCACAGTCCACCGAGGGAAGTCAAGGCAAGAGCTGAGGCAGGAACCATGGAGGAACGGTGCTTACTGGCTGGTTCTCTTCCACAACCCAGGCCCACCTGCTTAGGGACGGTTCTGCCACAGTGGGCTGGGTCCTACATCAATCACCAACCAAGATGCTCTCTGACAGCCAGGGCCACGGGTCAGCTCTTTAATTGAGCCTCCTCCTCTTCAGGTGGCTCCAGGCTGTGTTAGGTCTATAATAAAAACTAAGCAGGACACCCACCATCTTTGAACACCTCTTTCCTGCTTTCTTTGGTTCTTTGGCATATATTAATGCTAAAGATTCTGCCATAAACAGCTGAGTGTGGTGGAGTATACCTGTAATCTCAGTACTCAGGAGGTAGAGACAGTAGGACTGGAAGTTCAAGGTCATCCTCAGCTACACAGTGTGAGGCCAGCCTGGGCTATGAGAGACTCTGCCTCAAAAAAATGTAAATAAATAAATAAGTAAATAAATAAGAGCGATATTGTTATGATTTACTTAGTCACTGTGCTTCTTGTCCTTTCTGCTCTATGTAAGTTTCACAAGGACACGGATTTCTGTGTATAGTCTGTCCCTGGGCAATAGCAGCCACCCAATTAACAGAAAGGGCAGAAAAGATAGGAGCCAGAAACTACACTGAGAGAGATATCTGTGGAACCTCTGTCCAAGTCAGAACTTTGGGCCCCAGGGTCTTCTGGATGTTCTACTTCTGGCAGCAGTGACCCCTCTGCCTCCTGGTTTGAGACCCTCCTTCCCCAGATCTCTCTCTGCTGAGGAGGTATGCCTGTTCTACTCCAGTCAAGTCAGATGCGCTCTCCCTGGCTGGTGAGAGAAGGTGGCCAGTTCCCTTCGCAGTTTCTGAGCTAAACACAAAATCAGTTTCTTACTGTTCTTCTTGCCTGTGGCCACTTCCTCTTACCACTGCAATTCTGTTTCAGGCAAAGGACTATGCTATGAGAGCCCTCAGCCTAGCCGAAGCATATCGTACTGTGGAGGAGAGAAGGGTTATTCGAGATCTATTGGATATCATCTACTCTGACGAAGAGCGAGAAGGGCGCGCTGCCACCTAGAGATTGCCACGCTGCTGCTGCTGCTGCTGCTGCGGCTGCGGCTGCGGCTGCGGCCTGACAGCAGCTGTGCAGGGTCCAGTGCGGCTTCCATCACTCCCCAGGGGGCTGCCTGAGGCACCGTGATTCTATTAACTTGTGATGTATGGAGCTTTGGGCACAGTAGTCAATAAAGCGTTGTTTATCATGACCTTGCCATTGCTTTATCATGACTTTGTATGGCTCT
Organism: Pachyuromys duprasi; assembly: GCA_028658305.1. Taxonomy (NCBI): domain Eukaryota; kingdom Metazoa; phylum Chordata; class Mammalia; order Rodentia; family Muridae; genus Pachyuromys; species Pachyuromys duprasi. The sequence continues at coordinate 95,640,331 of CM053763.1, forward strand.
GGGTAACGTAGAGTTACATCATTAAGATGGTGTTTGTAATTAAACAGTCTGTCATGTTCCCTGCAAGCCTCCCCAAGTGAGGGGATGAGGGATAGATTATATTGGAGCAGTTTCTCTGACCCCAAAATTAAGTCAGCATTAATTGAGGCAGACTATGGAAAAAAATAATTCATTATAATTCCTAGAGCAATCATTGAGAAAGTAATTGAAAATTGTTAAGAATTAATGAATGGATTAAAACAATATACTAAAAATATCTACTTAGAGAAAAATACAGCGAAAGTGGAACAGAGGGACACAAAGGATGTGAAACAAATCTGAAGGGCAAAGCATAGATTTAAGGGGGTCCCAGCAAGCACTAGCTGAGACACCATTTGAAACAGGAGTGAGCCATGTGTTCTGTCTAGAGGAGCTCCCCTCCCCCAAAAAAACCAAACTTGTAATGCAGAGGACAGACTGGGCCTCACATCTTGACATGCCTAATTTAAAGCTCAGGTCTCTAGGAATAGCTTTTTTGCTTGCTGATTTTTGGATTTTTGAGACAGGGTTTCTCTACGTGCTTTGTACACTCTAGTGATAGCTTTCTGACATGCACTTGAAAACACATATGCACCTTGAGGACTTTGGACACATAGCCCATCCTGGTTCGCTTCCTTTCATTGTTAGAATCCACAGTTGCCTGGCTAGTGGTGTTTACCTTTAATTCCAATACTTAGGAGGCAGAGGTGGGTGGATCTCTGTGTGTTCAAGGCCAGCCTCGTCTGAAGAGAGTTCTAGGACAGCCAGGGCTAGATAGAGAAACCCTGCCTCAAAACAAACAAACAAAAAAGCATCAATCTATGATCTTATTTTATGGTTTTTTTTTGTCTGATCAACTCTATCTTTCTCTTTCTTTTGGATTGATGATATTTTTTTTTCTCACTGCATAAAAAACCTGTTTCATTGAATTTTATTCCACCGTTAGTTTGTTGTGTTTCTGTAGTTTTAGTGATAACCCCCAGAAACTCAAGCATTCATCTGAGCCCTATCAAAATCTAAGGTCAGGGCTGTGGATGGAGCACGGTTGGGCCTTCAAGCCCTGGGGTCGATCCTCAGCACCACATAAACTGGGCACGGTGGTACACATTTGTAATCCCAGCCCTTAGGGGGACCAGAAGTTCAAGGTCATCTTCAGCTACATAGTAAGTTTGAGGCCAACCTGGGCTACATGATATTCTGTCTCAAAAAAAAAAAAAAATTAAAGGCTGGAGCAATGGCTCAGAGGGTAAGAGCACTGGCTGCTCTTCCAGAGGTCCTGAGTTCAATTCCCAGCAACCATATGGTGGCTCATGACCATCTATAGCGAGATCTGGTGCCCTCTTCTGGCATGAAGGCAGAACACTGTATAGTTAATAAATACATCTTTAAAATATATATTATAATCTGGTCTGGAGAGATGGTTCCCTGGTTAAAGGCACTTGCTGCTCTTCCAGAGTTGCTGGGTTTAGTTTCCAGCGTCCACACAGGGCTTCTCACAGTTGTCTGTAACTCTTGCCACAGGGCATCTCTGGATTCTCCAGGCAGGGTGTCTTAGGGTTTTATTGAGGTGAAGAAGAGATACCATGATCATGACAACTCTTATAAAGGACAGCATTTAATTGGGGGCTGTCTTACAGTTTCAGAGGTTCAGTTTATTCCTGTCACGACAGGAAGCGTGGCAGCATCCTGGCTGGTGTGGTGCTGCGGAAGGAGCCGAGGAGCTGAGAGTTTTACATGTCCACCCGCAGGCAGCAGCAGGAGACTTTGAGCCACACTAAACCAGCATTTAAGACCTTAGAGCCTTAAAGTAGGTTACACCCACTTGAAAAAAGCCCCATCTCTGTTTTTATGAGACAAGGTCTCACTGTGTAGCCTCGCCTGCCTTGGGACTCTGTGAAAAGTAGGTTGGACTCAGACTCACAAAGATCTGTCTTTTGGATACTGGGATTAAAGGCACATACCAGCATACTCACTGGGTCCTAAAAGAGAATCTTAAAAACAAACAAACAAATAAACCCCAAAACCATAGCTCAGTTTCCCACCAGGTCATCATGCCTTTCCTTTGCATTAAAATACCCAGCAGCAAAAATTAACATCTCAAGGCAGAGCTGAGGGATTACCCCAGGAAGAGGGGGCCAGATTCTTTTCCTGTTGCAAGCACACATGCACTGTTATAAAACATGTGATGCCTGGGGACCCATGTTTAGCAAAGTCCATTCTGAAGAATTGGTCTGCATTCCTACTGGCTTTAACTGTGGGCCCATGTTATGCCACAGAGCCTCAGACGACCACGATTCTACCCAAGTGGCTTCCGGTACCCACACGTCTCACCGTGACCCGTGACAGCTCCAGGCACAGATGAAGTGGCTCTGTGTCCACGGTGACTGAGGAACGGCATCCTCCAGGCATGGGAGCTCACGAGAGACAAACATTTGGCAAAGACGTGCCTCAAAAATGATGGAGGAGCATCATTTGAGTGACAGACTGCCTCGGTGCTTCACTTGACATAACGTCTCCCCTGCTAGCTACCAGATCGATGGCAATGTGGTGGAGGTTCACATTCTGCTTCACGTGTGTTCACATTCAAGTACAGTTTCAACAGCTAATATGATGGGGTGGTGGGATGGTATAACAGGGCAAAGGCCTGACCACACATCTCCCCACACTCGGCTCCTCAATATGTCATTGCACACACATGCACACACACACACACACACACACAATGGATGGATAAGTAAATGTAATTTTTAAAGTTTTAAAATAGCTGGTGAATATATAAATAAGCAACTGTCATAACTTCTAAAATTATAAGCACAAGGTTATTAACTAAGCCATGATTATATAGAATGAACATTGTTACTTACTTGCTGGCAAATTTTTTTAATCAGGATTGCACATCCCCCCCCCCAAAAAAAGATCTTAATAAACAGGGTTGGGAAAAGAGAGAGACGATTTTTTTTTAAAGCTTGTAGTTTCTAATATCCAGTATATATAAAGAACTCAAGAAGTTAAAAAGCAAGAAACCAAGTAATCCAATTAAAAAATGGGGTATGGAACTAAAAAGAGAACTGACTGTAGAGGATTATAGAATGGCAGAAAAACACTTAAAGAAATGTT
>CM053763.1:95643965-95659548 GCA_028658305.1 Pachyuromys duprasi
ACCCTGGTGAGGGAAACAGGGACTGTTTCAGTCATGAACTTGATGGCTGACTCTTTGACCCTCCCCCATACATGCCAGGGAGTGACAGACTGGCTAGATCCCAGGGGAGGACATTGCAGCCAGCCCTGAGGAGACAGGATGAGAGGTTGAATGGAAGGGGAGGAGATCCTCCCCCGTTGGTGGACCTGGAGGTGGCGGGGAGGAGGGAGATGAAGGAGGGAGAGGGAAGGTGGGAGGGAATGAAGGAGGGGGCTACACTTGGGATGCAAAGTACCTAACCTGTGATTGATATAAAAATAAATAAATTTATTAAAAAAAGCTTGTAGTTTAACATTTAAGTTTTACTATGAGAAACAGTTGTATGTAAGGGGGCAGAAGAGGAAGAGAAGCCAAGAGAGTGGCCACTGGAATTGTTTTCTGATCTCACAAGCGGATGGGCTTGTGCAGCCAAGTGAAAAGCCCCAGGAAGTGGGGAAAGGAATGTGGATACTGCTGGGATATAGTGGCTTGGACATGCCTGGGAGGGGCTGAGAGGTGAGTAGATATTCAATCTGATGTTCAGAAAGGGAGCCAGAGATCAAGAGAGGAATTTGAGATTGTCTTGTGCATGGTCATAAGTATCTTGGAACTAGAGATCTCACAGGGAGGGGTGATGTATAGAGAAGGAAGGGAAGAGAGCCCGAGCAAGGAAATTGAACAGGTAATGGAGTTGAGGCAACGGAGCCCTGGAGGCTGACACATGCTCTCAGAACTCCCATGATGCCTTGCTTCCACCAGATCCCACTTCCTGACTCTATTTGCTTATTCTACCACATGGCTTTACAGTTTTCTCTATACATATCTATTGTTTTCTTACTTGAAAGTAAGTTGCAGATCTGATGCCATTTTAGTCCCAATATATATTTTACATAAGAAAAAAAATGCATTTTCTTAGTCTCATCAGGCAATTGACATAAATCTAGTACTATGCAATACAATGTGGACCATATTCACATTTTCAGTCCAGGTCTTTGAGAACAAGAAACACCAAGCTACTATATTTCTTTGGTCATAGACACTGGGATCGACAGGGTATTGCTTCTCAAATGTTCTCTTGCTTTGAGAATTTCAGCCAAGATGGAGTAGTAAATGAACATGTAAGGGAGATTAAAGTTCTGTGAGTCACTGAGTGAAACTATCCTACGATTGGTTGACTGAGGTGTGGGAGAAGTCTATTCTCCGAGTTAGGCTGTGACAGCAGCGGCCAATGCAGAAGCATTGCCTGACAGTGAGCCAGACAGGTGGTACCAGGAGCAGGAAGCTGGGAGGGCCCAGAAGAAGACCACAGGATGGCAGGAGTCAGGGGAGAAGCAGTCTCGAAGGAATCACTCAAAGGAGTGGCAGTTCAGCATTTACCAGCTTGGGGAGGTGACTGTAAGCAGCCCTAAAAGTCTCTCTACTGGTTCCCACATTACCCATTTCTGCCAGAGCCATAGACTAGGTGTTTAGGCAACAATCACTCCCCCTTCCTAACACCTCTTGTCATGACAAATTCACTGGCCTCTGCTGAAGCTCTGTGGAGTTCTGGACGCCTGGGGTAATCAGACTGGGAATTAATGGTGTCAAGGGCTTGTTGTTAATGTCCTATCATGTGACAAGAGCAGATGAAAACCTTTTTGTTTGTTTGTTTGTTTTTAAGATAGATGATTGTGAACCATCACATGGGAATTGAACCCACGCTCCTTTGCAAGAGCAGTGGGTGCTCTTAACGATTGAGTCATCTCTCCAGCATCCCCATGCTTTTAGGGGAGATTCTCTCCTGGTAAAACTAGAGCTTTGAAACAGTAAGGGGAAAGTAGGAGGGGGAAGTGGAACAGGGGAGCGTGTCAAGAGGCAGAGCGAATGAAAATAGCTTGTTCCAGCCCCTCCAGGGACAACAGCATGAGAGCCGCTACTTAAGTATAAGCAAACCTCTCCGGCAGTCCCTCTCCTGAGACTCTAGACCCATCTTGTAAACTGTGACCTGAGGGGTCACATTCTTTGGCCCTTGTCACTTGGAGCCTACTTTCCCTTGTTATTTTTATTCTCTAGTCTGTGCTGCTAATCCACACACAAGAGCCTCAAAGGAAGCCCCTGGAAGGAGGAGGAGCTGCTGGGAATCCGATCGGGGTTTGGCCTTAACAAGTGCGGCCAGGGTGTCAGTGATTCATTCCGGTGCTGCAGGAACAGCTGGGCGTCTGAGAACTGGGTACGTAATTGGTGGTGACACTTCAGCGACAGAAGACTTTGAGGCACAGCGTGGTAGGTATGCCTGAAGTCAGTGGAATCCTCCAGACTCCAGCAGGCACCTTTTCATCCCTTCCACACGCTGACACTGTGGAACACCCAAGGGAAGAGTTGCGGCAAAGCCTGTGGCCTGGCTAGTCTATGGGCAGAGAGCAAGGCAGCCAGAGAGACACTGGGACGCTGGGGCAGGCTTAGTGGAGACGTATAGAAAGTGCTACCTCTACCTTCTCCCCAGTGGTGTTGCCAAAACAGAGGTAGCATCAAGGAGGGAACAGATCTACACTGCTCAGCCCAGTACAGTTGTACCAAAAACCACGTCCAAAAGCGAACTATGATCACAACCATTTGTTACTCCAGGGGAATCTGGCGCCCTCTTCTGGTACCTTTGGGTACTGCACCCACATGTCATTCACTCACCCAGATACATACACATAAAGGAAAATGACAATTTTATCTTAAAGAATATAATTTTAAAGAGGACAGAAAGACCACATTCACAGCATTTGGGGGTGAAGGATTACAGGAATAGCTTTGGCGGCAGCGGCTGATGCTGGCCCTGTCTCTCACCTCAGCCTGAGTTTCCTGACCTGCTTGATGCTTCTGGGAGCAGCGTTAGTTCAGGGACCCTCAACATTCTCATCCCAGCTCCTTATCCAAGACACCTCCTGAAATGTTAGGCAGGAGCAGCCGTGATGGCCCCACTGGCCTGTCAGAGCTCTCTGAGTGGGCGCGGATTCTCTCAGTCCCAGGGGCCTCCTGCCTGCAACACCACGCTGCCATTTGAAACAGCTTTTAAGTCTCCCACTCGATTTGAATTGTAATTCAGGCAGCAGCGCAGGAGAGCATGGCGAGCAGCCCAGACAAGCTCACGCCATCTGCAACAGTGTTTCCTCACCCATCATCCTGACGGCAGGGAGCTGAAACCATTCAGAAAACACTCTGCCTTTGAAAGGAAAATTACTGTTTTTCAGAATGCAGCTGGAGAGCTAGTGAATAGGATAACGTCTCTCCGAGGCGTCCCCCTCATTTTATGATATGAAAATAATAAAATGGAGATTCAACATGCGACTCTTACTTAAAAGGATGTCCAAAAGCCGCAGAGCACAAAGGCGAATGAAGCATTCTGGTCTGAAGTAATAATCTTGATAACAAAGCAAATCATTCCAAACTGATTTCTCCTCTTTTGGGAGAGTTAACTTTGTTGTTGCTATAAAATCTGCTTGCAAATGAGCTCTTTAGTGTCCCAGTTAACATCTGTTCTTTCTTGACAGCACACTTTCAGTTCGCCAGTTGTGCAGGGGAAACCCCTCAGTGGACTCTCCCATAGGGAACGGAGCTTCAGTGTTTCCCTTAGGGAAGACCGAGACTCACAAATCACTCCAAAACTTCCCAGGCAAAGGAAACAGATCTTTTTTTTCCCCACATGTGAAAAACAGAGAAGCTAAACAGAATCAGCAGGAAGCAGTGCTGGCAATGGGTCTGCCTGACGTCACATCAGCCATGCCTGTCACCGGGTCACTGGCTTCCAGGAGAGGCTTCTCAGTCCTGCCCCTCCCCCACCCCCAAGCCGAGGGAGTCCTGCACTTGGATGCATGTTCTTTCCTCCGTCACCCAGTGGCACTAGTGTGCCAGCCCTAGGAGGAAACAAACTTGATCTGTAGTGTTTGCCCATCTCTGAGGTATAGATACCTCCACCCAGTGGATTCCAAGCCATCACTGTGATGTCACTGAATGGTGAGGCTAGGAAGAGATACCAGGCAGTGTACCATTGTGACCTAGTTCCATCACACAAATACAAATAACACCAAGAATGCAAATAGCAGAGAGACAACCATGAGGTTTGGAGTTTTGTTTTTCTTTCTCTCTCATTTGTTTTTGAGACAGAGTTCCTCTGTGTATTCGTGCCGGGTCTGGAACTTGGTAGCCTGGAGCTTACTGAGATTAGCCAGCCTTTGCCTCTGAGTATTGGGATTAAGTTTTTGAGCTTTGAACATTTATTTATCATCTACCTACCTACCTACCTACCTACCTACCTACCTACCTATCTATCTATCTATCTATCTATCTATCTATCTATCTATCTATCTATCTATCTATCTATCTATCTATTTATTTTTGAGGCAGGGTTTTCATGTAGCCTGGCATTTAATATAGCCCAGGATGACCTAGAACTTTGGATCCTATTGTCTCTACTTCCTGAGAGCTATGATTACAGGTGTGGGCTGTTTGGTTTTATGCAGTGCTGGGGATTGAACTCAGGGCTTCATGTATGCTATGTAGGCACTTTACTTACCAGCTCGACCACAAACTTAGCCTCTGCTTGAAACATAGACTTACATGGTTTGATCATAACCCGAGACTGTGATTAATAACCGTCTCACAGTACTCTTGATTAATAAGCCGTCTGTTCTTGTGGGCCAGGACTGGTCAGCATATCACTGCTCTCTGGGGATCTCCAGGCACCTGTCTAGTCTTGACTTCACAAAAACATTACCAGTTCTCCATCATCCAGGGTCCCTCACCCTCCCTTAATGATAAATCAGCACTCCTACACAGGAGTGCCGGGAGTCCCGCTGAGGACCAGCCTAAGCCAGCAGCAAGCAGCATATAGCTTGCTCTTCGGGTTGGTTCCATCTGACCTCAGGGCTGTCGTTCCGGCCAAGTCCAGATGGTGCTATTGTACCATCAGCGTTCTCGGCACGGCTCCCCTCCCCACTCCCACACCCCCTGCCTTTGACAGGTTTAATGTGGCTCCCTGGCACCTCCTCTGTCCATGTGATGCAAAGCCAGCAAATCTAAGCAGAGCCAAGAAAACCAGGTGCTAAATCATGCAAGGTCAGGCTTCCTAGCAGCTTCCAGCCTCCTGGCATCCTAGGCAGCTTTGCCTTCAGGATTTTTCTAAGTCACATACATCCCCCACGGCTGGCACTGCTGTAGCACAGAATCTCAAGGATGGATGAAAGCTTCCAGGCATTAAGCCTGAACAACAGTCGGCTTCAGCAGCCTTCAACTCCCCCCACCCCCCGTTCTCCCAGCTGCAAAGCTGCTGTGTGCCAGCTTTTATCCCTTGGTACTCAGCCATGATCCTGGGAAGGCACTGCTTATGAAAGCCAGGCCTGTGGTATGGGCTTCACGCTCAAGATTGTGTTTATTGCTCACATTTATAGCTGACAAAAGACTTGGTAAGATGTGGTGGCTGTGCCTGGTGTCACACAAGGTCACCTGGTCTGACACAGATCTGACTCAAATTGGCGTCGTGGTGTTAACCAAGTCAGCGTAGTGAGAATGAAGTGTGCCGCCCTCAGAGATGGCATTCAGGTTCCCCAGGGGTAGGGATCTGACTCTGTTGAAAAGCCACCACAATTTAAGGCGAAACATTGACAGAAATTGAGGTGAGAGAGAGAGAGAGAATGACTGCATAAGGGAGTGCGGGCAGATTTGACTTGTTCCAGGCAGTGGAGACAAAGACAGAAGGAGGAAGGGTGGAAGGAGGTTCCTCTGTGGCCTGTGAGAACATTCCCCGTGTTGCTAACCCTAACCCTGCTGCAGCCTGACGTCCCCTCCTACACTGCTCACACATGCACGGGTGCTTGTACTCCTTTAAATGGTGCCGTGAGTAGAAACGGAGGAAGACGTGAAGCTTTGTGTCTTGATGGGTACAGTGTGGGGACAAGACAACACCATTGCTGAAAACGAGGTAGCAGAAGTTTGGGGCCAAGAAGGTGCTGCCAAAACAAAAGCCCTTCAGAAACCACAGAAAGTCGGGGGCTCAGAATAGAAGCCCAGTTACCAGACTCATCTGCTCTCAAGGGGCAGTCTGACTGTGAGAGTGACACAGACGGGAGATGGGGGAAATCTTGGCGTCATTGCTGACTGCAACTGAAATGTGTCATGGGATTCCCCCTCAGCTGAGCCTGACAGAAGGTTACACACTTTAAAGCCTTAACCTCCAGGGCTTCTTCAGTAAGCTACGTCAGCCATGTCAGGACACAGGAAGCCCTTAGTCAGCTTGACCTGAGCCTCTTCCCTCACATACCATCATCGAGTGTGGGGTGAAGCAAAAATACTCTTCTCTGGTCCACAAAGGGCCCAGACGTATGCTCTGCAAACCTCCTTCACGCCCACGAGTGCTGAGGCCTCGGCAGCTGGCTCACTCAACTTGAGAAGAGCAGTTCATCAGAACAGAAAGGCGAGAGGGTGGGCCCAGGATGACAGCAAGCCCTAGCTGTGTGGAGGGAGAGCCGGGCCTGGCAGTGCTGGGTCCAGCCTTGCTGATGACTGGCGCTGGGTGTTCCTGGCTTCTGGAACTCTGACTCCCCATTGCAAGATGGGGAAAACTCTCATCTCCAACCTGGCTCTCTAGGGTCACTTTTGTAATGCTACCTTGGAATCTTGGAGGTTATGGAGGTTACCAAAGGGGGCCGGGAAACCAGTTTGGCAGCCCACCTACATGTGGGGAGTGGGGCATAGGAACTGGATCTTTAGGGGGAAACGGGAATGCTTGAAGGAAGTTCAGGCTGAGCCCTGTGAAGTGCTAGAGAGGCTTCAGGGTTCATGGATCTGGAATCGTGACCGGCCTCGTTATAGGAAACGATTAGAAGAGTTTGTCTTTGAGGATGGTCCTTTCTGTGGTGGCCTGAATGAGATGCTTCCTCCCCCTACCCCCATAAGTCTTGGGCCTTAGAACACTTGATCATCCCCAGTTGGTGGCTGTTTGGGGAGGCTTATGTGACCTTGCTGGAGGAAGTGTGTCATTGGCCTTAAGTCTTCCATTTTGAGTACAGTCTGCTTCCTGTTTGCAGTAAGAGATGTGATTTCCACCGTGCTGTTGCTGCTGCCACGCTTCCCTGCAGTGATGGTCCCTCTGGAACCATAAACCCCGCATAAACTCTCCTTCTGGAAGTTGCTTTGGTCATGATGTTTTATCGCCGCGACAGAGAAATAACCAAGGCGTTTCTTAAAGCAGTTACCCACACGAACCGTGAGTTCCCAAGCCAACGGCGATGCCGGGGCTTTTGTTTTTGTTTTTTTTTTTTTTTCTTTTTTCAGTAACTCTTCTTTTGGGTATTTCATTTTATTTTATGTGTATGTGCATTTTGCCTGCATGTATATATGTACCATGTGCATTCCTGGTGCCTGTGGAAGCCAGAAGAGGGTGTTGTATTTCCTGGAACTGGAGCTCTAGTCCTAAGGTACCAGGTGGATGCTGGGAGTTGCACCTGGGTCCTCTGGAAGAGCAGCCACTGCTCTTAATTGCCAAGTTACCTTTCCAGCCATACCACCAGGTTTTCTGTCATGCCCTAAGAACACGACCTTTGAGGGCAGTGAAAAGTAGCTGTTGCTAGTGTCCTTCTTAAAACATCTGCCCAGACTACCGTCAAGTAGGGGCTGAACCTGCGAGGACCAGGAGTGTTGTCCACCTGTACCTGGTGATGGGATCGCTCCCCATGTTCAGCTTTGTAGATGGCCTTCTGTGACATGGTTGGTCCTAGAGCCTTCCCTGTCCCCAAATTAGCTGTTTCCACCCTTCCTCTAGTTGCAGGGTGTCCTTACTATGATTTAAGCCATTTTCTCTCCTTTCCTCTAGAGTTCCGAGTGATCCTGATCTTACCTCTGTCACAAAACTATCCCAGGCCCTTCCCTTCTGATGTCTGACACAGAGGGCTCAGGTGGGAGTGCTGAGTCAGCAACAGCGACTCATGATCCACGTACCCTGCTTCTCACATCCTAAAGACCCAAAGTCTCCCATCCACTGCCCACTGCCCCACGCACAATCAATCAAACAAGACACCTGAAGGCATTGTTCCCAAGTGCAGAGTCATGTATATTCTGAGTGACTGAGCTATTGACATTCAAGTTTTGACCAGTTTCAAGATGTTGTTACCAGACAGTGGGAAGGCCGCATACACACCTTGAATCTATATTATGAGGAAGACTTGGTGTTGGCATATGGGAGTCAGGGGTTTCAGGTTATGCAGGAAGCATCCAGAAGGTTCTTTGGCTGCCCCAAGAACATTCCTCCTTTCAGGTTGTGAATTATCTCTGGCTAGAAAAGAGACCTCTAAGAGGCTGCATTTTTTTTAAAAAACATCTGGGCCCCTATTGCTGTTGAGTTTGCTAACACCAAGAGTTCATAGCCTCTTCCTTTCTTAACACTCTCAGAGTGATGAGAAACATAAAACTACGTGTGAGAGGCATCTGTTACCACCTCCCACAAACGGACAGCTGTGCTTACTAACTCACTTCAGCCTCAGAGTGGGCTAGAGGTAAATGAAACAGGCCATTTTCTCTGTCTACAGAACGAAAAGATGGAGACCCAGAACTCAGGGGGTCAGAGAGCTGGGAGAGTTAGAACCGGACTCCCGCTCTGCATCCCCATGTTCTTCCCAACAAGTGTAGGCAGCGGTGGCAAGTATGGCTGGGCCATGGAGCTGAGAGCCAAGTAGGTGTCCATGGCCATCTGTGGTATAGAAATCCCAGAGAGGGGCTAGGATCCAGATGAGTGTCAGCTTTGTCTGCCTTTAGGCAGGGTCAGTTCTGGGCAATAACACCAACGGCAGACATCTTTGCCGGCTGGGAAATGGGCCTCCTTTGGCAAGGGAATCTGGAAACACCCTGAGGCTCAGGTGGGGCCTGCTGTGGACACAGAGCAATAAGAAGAGGCTTGCACTAAACAGTGAACATGGTGAGTGTGGCCTCCGAGAGGCCAATGCCTGGCTTGCATCTGATCACCTCCGGCAGGTGGTCTATAAACTATAGACTGTAACTATTACCAGCCTTCTTTTAAAGCCACCCTGAGCGCTAAGGAGAAGATGACACATCTACGTCTATAGTAAGGATGGACTGTTGTCATTTTTCAACTGTACAGACACACACTTGGGTTATAGTTCAGAGGGAAGCACCCAAGGGTGAGACTGCATAGGAGCTACAGCTGTGAGGCGCGACCCCTCTGTGACAAGATGCCGACATTTTTCAGTTGTACAACTGTTGGTTGGTGAAATCTGGCTTTAACTACGATATTTTAAAGGACAATTTCTCCTTAAATGTGTGTTGTGGAAAAAAATGTCATTGTTTTGGCTTTCTACACACTTCACACTTAGAGTAAGCACAGGTATTATGTGCCCGTTGGGTGGTGTTGCCTTCAAAGTGGATACCTTAAGGAAAAGTGTATGTGTTATTCCAGTGTAGCTGACCCAACTCACATTTCTAGAACCTTATTTGGAAACTGGGAACTTATATGCTTCCTCAGAATGGGAAAATCTTTGTCTTTTGTCTATAGTTCTTAATAGCCAAAGAGCATTATGTCTGGTAAATACAATAGGTGTTGGAGCTTGGCACTGCCTTGGCAGATAGCACTGCCTTGGGGGAGGAAGGTAAAAGAACTTAAACAAGGCCTGTGGATAAAGTTAGGAGGCCTCTTTCCTTTGATGGCTTCTGAGGTAATCCCAAAGAGGAGTCCTCAAGGTTCTTGGCACCTGCCATGAAGTAACTCAAGGGGATGGATGGTCTCCCAAGTGGCCACAGCGAGGTAACTCTGGATGTGTTTGTTTGGGTGTATTTGGTCACTGCTTATTTTCAGTTAGGATTTCTATAAGCAGAAACACAAAACTCCATCTCCACCACTTCTCTCAGGGGAAGGATCTCATCTACTGCTTGAAGAGTTAAGGTGAAAGCACTCGGTATCACGGCTACAACAGCCACACTTACCCCTCCACAAATACCCACGTCTCCCCAGTTTGGAAAAATGGGTAAGGACAGGTTCCAGTAGCATGTCCAGAAGGGGGCAGTTATCGTCCAGTAACTTTCTGTGGTAAAACCCCATTGGCTTCCGTGTGACAAGTGAACAGAGTCCATTGCAAAGAAAAGTCCATGGTGCTGAATTCGAGTGCACAAGAAACGGTGTGTGGCCAAAGCTCATCCAGAGGCATTTCCAGCTGAGGCCAAAGGCAGCAAAGGTGTGTGAAGCTGCTGGAGCTGGCGGTCGGGGAAGCGGGGTATGAATCCCGAGTGACCAGGCAGTCTGTAGAAATCGCCCGTTACAGAGCAGGATGCATGCCAACCGCTGAGGTCAAAAAGGCTCCCCCTCACTTTCTATGAAGCGCTCTGGTGAGATGGCTCAAGCGCCAGAGGAATGTGGTAAGATGGTGACTGGGGATAGCAGAGGCTTCCTCTCACAGCCTTCTCAGAGCATCTCGCCCCTCTGCACATGCCTCCATCTCCTGGCTGCACAAGAGAACAGCATCTCCAGGAGTCAAGCTCATGCTCAAAGATGTTTAGCAGCCAGGGACAGCAACACAGCGCCTGAAGCCCTACCGTTCCATCAAAGTGCTAGCAGTAGATGTGCTCACGTCGATCATTCGGGATGTTGTTCTTGGTGAGTGTTTGTGTGTGTGTGTGTGTGTGTGTTTTGTTTGTTTAAATATATGAATCTTTGTTCAAACCGTTGTTAGAAAGAATGCTGAGTGCCCGGATGGGATTTTCTAGTTTCTGTGCAAATGAAATCACATTAGTCTTGATCTAATTCACTGGATGCTACTCAGGGAAGCAGTAGGATTTGGTTTAAATGCTGCCAAAAAAAAAAAAAAAAAGCAGGAATTCACTGGAATTGTGAGGCAATCCTGTTAATGCTGTAACCAGGCTCGGGCAACATGGGGAGGCGGGGCCCCTACTGTTTTTGCTGAGGAATCCCGGACCTCGCCCAGTTCAGGCTCACTCTCACTAGAGGTAGACCCATTGGTGGTGGAATAGACATTCTCTGCAGCTCCCTGAGCCGATGCACAACCATTTGGCTCATTCTTCTCCCTGGGACTGGACAGGCCCGGGAGGATGGCCATCTTCCCAGCCTGCCTGTCTGGCAGCAGGGACATGGCATAGTCTGCAATGATCGCCCCTACGTCTAAGTTGCATGCCTGGTCGAAGGCTAGGAAGCCCACGTTGGCATTTGCCTCACACACCATGAAGGAGCCATCATCCATAATGAGAAGGTCAATGCCACAGAAATCCATGCCCAGGATGTTGGACACCTGAATAGCCAGCTGCTTGCCTTGCTCTGTCAGTGGACACTTGACACCCACACCACCTGGGAAGAAAGCACAGGAACTCAGAGGTGATAAATGCCACTCACTGATGATGATAAGGACCTTCCAGAGAGACAGCACTGGTGACAAAGGTAACAAAGTTGGGGCTGGAGAGATGGCTCAGTGGTTAAGAGCCCCTGCTGAGCTCCCTGGGGACCCTACTTTGATTCCCAGTGCCTATTTCACATGAGTCACAACTATCTGTAACTACAAGGGATGCAATGTCCTCTTTTGGTCCCTATGGGCACCCAGGGACCTATGGCATACAAACATACATAAAACATTTAAAAATAAATATTGGAAAAATCACAGTGCCTGAAACACAGTACATATTCAATAAATGGTTGTCAGGGAAATGAAAAATTATAATCTATTTATCATATAGCAGATAGGAACAATATGCTTTATGATCAGTAACAATGCTGGGCTGAGCCTCAGGGTCAGGACACCCACCCAGCATGTACAAGGCTCTGGGTTCAGTCCCTAGGACCAGAAAATGAAAGATAGTAATGATGATGATGATGATGATGATAATGATAATAATAATAATAATAATATAGACTGTCAACCTCAGGCATGTATACCTGCAAATACGAGGTTCCACACTGTTGTTCTATCCATGGTTATTGTGTAAGTGAAGACAATCTCTGAAGAGCTCAGCACAACATCAGACTTAAGGCAGAATTTGCCTGCGTGGCCAGAGCATCTCATGACTGTAGGCCTGCACAGCTTCTGGACCACATGCTAGCCCATAGCAAGACCTGCCTCATAATCCAGTGATTCCCAACCTGTGGGTCGTGCCGCTTTGGGAGTCCAACAACCCTTTCACAGGGGTCACATATCAGATGTTTACATGAGGATTCATAACAGCAGCAAAAATAGTTAGGAAGTAACAATGAAAATAATTTTATGGCTGGGGGGGGGCGGTCACCACACCATGAGGAACTGGATTAAAGGGTTGAGGAGTTAGGGAGGTTGAGAACCACTGTTCATAATCTCTGTCCTCCTGGCTCTGTTGGGGCTGGCTGCTTGTGGACTTTTAGTGAAACAGGACCCAATCAGCAAATGAACTTTTTTATAGTTAATGAACTTGGAGCATGCACCTGCTGAGTCAGGAAGGAACTGAGGGCTTTTCCTTTTCCAAATTATCAACACAAATTCATTCCCCAAGGTTGACCACAGTCTTCTGTGATGGAGACAAGGATCTATGTTTCTCTTGCGATGTCTCCATTCCCCATGACAGAAAATGAGCTTCAATTAAAACATGAGAACAAATACAACATCTCTACTGGCCACAGCCTTGGTTCAGGACCTGGGTATGGTGGACCTTTCACACCGTACCATAACTTTGCTATTCACAAAATTCACACTTGAGAACTATGCAATTAAGTCATACAACCCTGAAAAAAAATTGCAAGAAAAACAAATCTTAATGTTTTAAGTAAGTTGTGCTTTTGCAATGGGCTGCATTCACAGCTCTCTTGGGGGCATTTGGGTTGCAGGTTGGACTTGCTTGTAAGGCATGTGTTAAACGATCTGAGAGATTGCAGTTTTCAAAGCTAACTCCTAACCTCCCTCCTAATGCCTTCCATGCTTTACTCAGATGAACCTTTTCCCAAACGCTGGTCCTTGCATCACTCCCTTATCAACCCCTCACTGATGTCTGTTGAGTCCTAACATCTATACAACAAGGTCCCATACTTTAGTGTCTTGACACCCAGGACTGTCTTCCGGCCCGGCCCTTGACCTCCTGCCTATCTCCTGGATGGCTTATGGCCATAGAAAAGGTTCCCTTCTCAGTCTCCTTGAGATCTCCACTCGGCAGAGGGTCTGAGTAGGGATCAGTATGTGTTCACTGAGCAGGTCGACTAGCCCAGTGAGGTGGTCTGAGCCCGTCACACCTTCCCCATCTTACCTAGAAAGCAGTTGCTTTGCATGCGGCCGTCTGTGGAGCAGCGCAGCATGGAGCCGATCACCTGGCCGCCCACCACCACCACCCGGACGTCCTTCCCGTGTGACTCCTTCACATACTTCTGGAACAGGTAGGGCACGTCATGGCGGACCAGGTGGCAGATGTCGGAGAGGTGATGCTTGTCTCTAGCCAGAAAGACAGCTTTTCCTTTGAGAAGAAAGACGGAGAGCAGGGGAGACTGCTGGAGAGGCTGTGCGCCTGTCTTTACAGTCCTACCCCCTCAGCCCGCCTCCCTGCCCCAAACAGGTACCAGCTTTCTGGAACTTTTCATGTACTGGCTCCTCCTGTTTCTGATGAAACTCTTTCTTCCTACCAAAGAACACTGAACCTTATTTTCTTCAGCTTTTAGCCCTACCATCTCTCTCCTGGCACCCAATTTTTCTTTATTTGCTTGTTTGCTTTTTGTTTTGTTTGGAGACAGAGTCTCACTCTGAATATAACCCACACTGCCCTAAAATTCAACTCCTGATCCTCCGAGCCTAGCTTCCCAGAGCACCGAGATTACAGGGTGTGCGCTGTGCCTGCTTGTGCCACTCCCCGCCCCCAATGAAATGATAAAGTATTCCAGAAACGCAGATAAAGGGCCAATCAAGTTCCCGAGACTCCTAAAGTTGGCGCTTCCCACCACCCCAAGGTTATGCACGGCTCCATCTCTCAGTCTGTCTCTCTGTCTCTTGTCTTGCTCTAAATGCTCTAAACCACACACTAGGCGGACACTCATCTTTGTTTACAGAACATGATTAATTGAACACAGCTTAGAGGAATCTCAAGTGTGGGTGGAGAGAGTTGCAGAGGACAACCACAGCACAGTAAGAGGCCCACAAACTCTACGATTTGCCACCAGACAGGCCTGAGGGCTCACGGGAGGGAAGCTCTGACAGACGCCCTCCCTTCGTTTTTGTGTGTGGTATGTACCTGTATTCACGTATATGTGTATGTGGGAGACATGGAGGCTAGAGGTCAATGCCAGGTGCCTTGCTCTATAGCTCCCCACTTTCATGTGTACACACAATGTATGCATGTGAGCTTGACAGTACGTGCAGCCACACGTACATGTGTAGGCCAGAGGAGGATGTCAGGTGGCTTCCTCTGTCAATGTCTACCTCACAGTCCCTAGGCAGGGTCCTTAACTGAACCAGCAGCCAACCAGCTCCCAGGATCCACCTGTCTCCGCCCACCCCACCCTCAAAGCTGGGGGTTAGGGGAACGTAAGCTTTTGACGTGGGTGCTAAGGTCTGGAACTCACGTCCTCATGTTTGCACAGGAAGTACAATACCCTCTGCGCCATCTCCACCATCGTGTTTTATGACACAGGTCTCTCACTAGGACCAGCCTCTCCAAAGTGAGGGTTCTGGGCCCGCTCCACCACACGTAAGCTTTTTAGGTGGGTGCTGGCTGAGTCAAGACAAGATCCTCATGCTTGCTCAGCAGGCACTTTACCAACTGAGCCATCTTCCCAGCTCCCGTTTCCTTCGTTTAAGTGGATGAAATTTATTATTTGGCCATCCTCACTTGGTTCTACAGAGAATGGCTCCCTTTCTGGTTGGCCCCCCCAACCCCCTTGGAGAGCATTCCTCTGTGACTCTGAAGAGCCTGTTTGCTACTGAAGTCTCCCGGGCTCCTGCAACCCTCCACACCTGCTCTCTATCTGCATCTCAGTGAGCCGGTCTGAGCAGCATTCCAGACAGGTTTGCCCTGAAAATTCTGGCATGAGCATGCATGACTGCTCATTCTCTTAGGCAAAAGTGGAAAAGAAAAGTTTCCTCCAGGTATTCTGTCACCATCACAAGGGAAGTAGAACAGCTTTGCAAAAAAAGAAAAAAAAAATGGGGGTTGTGGGTAGAAGGTTGGTGAGTAGAGAGCACTTGTGGAAGCCTGAGAACCTGGGTTTGAATCCCACCCCCCCACAACAAGCAGGTGTCCTGTGCATGTCTCTAAGTCCAGCTCTAAGAGTGGTGGAAACAGGAGGACCAGTGGGTTTGCTGTCTGCTCTCTGTTTATGGAGAGAACTAGCCTCAAAGAATACGGATGAGTGTGATAAAGGAGGACACCGAAATCTTCCCACCGGCTCTGTGCGTGCAGTGTGAGTACATGCACGAGCACACACACTAGTGGCATATAAAAGTGAAAAGCAATGACCATATTGCCAAAAGCAATATACAGATTCAATGCAATCCCCATCAAAATACCTTCACAATTCTTCACAGACCTTGAAAGAAAAATACTCAACTTCATATGGAGAAACAAAAAACCCAGAATCTCCATCTCC
>CM053763.1:95660048-95934735 GCA_028658305.1 Pachyuromys duprasi
GGAAGGGGAGGAGGTCCTCCCCTGTTGGTGGACTTGGAGGTGGCGGGGAGGAGGGAGATAAGGGAGGGAGAGGAGGGTGGGAGGGAATGAAGGAGAGGGGCTACGCCTGGGATGCAAAGTACCTAACCTGTGATTGATATAAAAATAAATAAATTTATTAAAAAAAAACTGAAAAGCAACTCCCAACGTATACAGACAGCATTCAGGGCTGGGAATGTGGCCTAATGGAACCAAGCACATAAAAAGCCCTGGCTTCCATCTTCAGTGCCATCGAAAGAATCATTTCTGAAATCATGGAATTCTAGATACCCAATGAAATTTGAGGAGAGGACCTAAGTTACTTAAAGGTCTCCAAGCAACAAGTTACAGGAGATATGCAGTTAATGTCTGCTAGTGTGTGTGTGTGTGTGTGTGTATGCATGTGTGGTATATCTCTCTCTCTGTGTTTTAGTGGAATAGAATAACCCAGATTTAAGAACAGAAATGAAGGATAGAAGCTGGGGACAGTGACGTATGCCTGTAATCCCAGCACTCAGGGAGGCAGCGGCAGGCAGGTCTCTGTGAGTTTGAGGCCAGCCTGGTTTAAAAAGCGAATCCAGACCAGCCAAGGCTACACAGAGAAACCCCGTCTTGGAAAGAAGAAGAAAAAAAAAGAAGAGGAAGAGAAGGAGGAGGAGGACAAGGAGGAGAAATAATGAGGAATGATTTAATAGCTATAGCAATAGATGTTCATCCAGAGAACACAGGTTCGATTCCCAGCACCCACACAGTGGCTCACAACTGTCTATAACTCCAGTTACGAGGGATACCATGCCCTCCCTGGTATCTACAGGTACTGCACGCATGTGGGACAGTGTGCATAAACAGGCAACACGCTCATACACATATAAATCAGTTCACTTTTTAAGAAGTTTAAAAACAGAAATGAGAAAGACTGAGTGAGCTCTGCCCCATTCTTCAGGCTCAAAGAAGCCCATGGACCTGTTTATTCACAAACCCTGCAATGTGACAATTTGCACTGGCTAACCTGTGAACTTGAAAGCAGGACTTGACTGCTCTTTGGGTGTCTACCTCAGTCCCTACACCACAGCGAGGGTCAGCAAGCTTCTGTTTAGGCTGTTGCATCTTGTTGCAGAAGCCTTGACCCCAAGTGTACTCTGCCATCTGAGCTACATACAACTACTGCAGGGGGAGACTACTCTCTCCTACCAAGATCTCTGGCACACCCCTGCTCTGCACTGAGCATTGTAGCAGGCCTTAGAGCAGTGGTTCCCAGCCTGTGGGTTGAGACCCCTTTGGGGGTCGAACGACCCTTTCACAGGGGTTGCCTAAGACTGTTGGAAAACACAGATATTTATATTTTGATTCATAATAGTCTCAAAATTACAGCTATGAAGTACCAACTTCATAACTTTATGGTTGGGGTCACCACGACACAAGGGACTATACGAAAGGGTCGCAGCACTAGGAAAGCTGAGAATCGCTGCCTTACAGAGACAGGTGCTCAGAGCTCCACCCTGAGCAGCATCCAAAGCTAGAACTGTCAGGCAGTGCAGCATTGTAAAGAGCAAAATGCTACAGAGACAAAAGGAAGAATGACTGATTTTGTCTAAAAAGGTGGTGGTGATGAGACAGGGGTGTGGTTTGATAGAGGAAATGATGTCAGGAGCTGGGCTGAAAAAAATGAGCAAGACAGTACTCTACTGAAGTCAAGAGAGAAGATGGTTATGGGGCAGCATGTGAACAATCTCTCTGCCGTGTGAGGACAGCATAGGAGGAGGCTGTCTGAAGAGGACTTGGCACTGTGATGAGGAATGTGGATTTGGTCTAACAGGTAACCTGGGTGAAGTGGAAGTTTCTGGTTTCTTTGCAACCTCAGTTGTGTCATGTGAATATGTTTTTTTGTTTTGTTTTGTTCCTAAGTGTGGGACTTTGGAATGTCTCCTCCCAACCTCCAAGGAAAACAGCCCCCATGAAAAGGGGTGTGATATTGCTGGAAACTTCCTTGTGCAAGGGGCATGGTTTTTGTGAGCTGGAAAACATCCCTGTGTGGACTCTGAGGGAGGATGAATAGAAGCCCACAATGCTTTTTGCATTGCTACACTTTACATCACATTGTGGGTTTTTCGCAGAGAGAAACGCTCCAGAGAAACTGATCCACTGCTTTGCTGCTTTGGCAGACTCATGCTGTTTGGGCAGAGTCTCTCTTGTTGAGTGTTGCTTGCTGCTGCTGTGGTTTGCTGCTTTGCTGTTTGACTGGACTGCTGGTATCCTGATGGTGGATTCTTTGGTGGTCCCAAAGAACCCAATGACACTAATCAACAGGAAGTAGCTAAAAGAGGTCTACAGCCCCTTTCCCTACTAATCGCCTACATAAGATGGGGAGGAGGGGTACAGGGGAGATAAAGCTGTGTAAGAGCCTTAAATAAATTAGGTGGTGGAAAATCTAAGGCTACACATGGGGGCTTGGGAGCGTGTTCAGCAAGGGAGAACAGATTTGTTTCTGAGAATCTACTCCAAAGAAAGAGCAGATATGCTGGCTGGGGACTTCAGCATCTAAATCTGCCCAGGGGATCCTCTGTTGCCAGAGTTCAGCGAGAGATGGGGCTCTGACAAGAGGCCAGAGGAGACTGAGCAGAGCGAACAGAACACGCTGTAAGCGTGCACGGTGTTCCTGTTCTGCAAAAGTGCAGCTGCACAGACCGGCCATGAAGCCAGCCCAGCAGTACAACTGACCCCGGTGTCCCCGTGTGCTCTTCACCACCACCGGGTAGCCCAGGGGCTCTGCTTCGTCGATCATTTTAGAAAAGTCTTCATGCCCACCTGCCAAGAAAAAGTGAGAATCAATAAAGTGTTGCTGATGGGGCAGAGGCTGGACCAGCACCTGCTCCCTTAGAATGCTCTGATGAAACCAGTCCAAGTCCACCCAAACCCAGCAGACATAAACCACACCTGTACTGTGCAAGGTGGGAACTACTGCCAGCAATTAAGCCCTGTGTAGACAGAAACATCACACCAGCTGTTATTCTTACAGTTGGGTCCTTCCCAATGACCAGAATTCTAGGATGGCCGCCTCCCTACCCCTCCAGGTGAACATTCCTTTATGCAGTCCCCTCCCCTGAGTGGGGGAGAAGCCGGTCAATATGGGAGCATAGGTTATCACCCCTGGGGTTACATTACTACTCTGTTAACCCGGAGTCTATCAAAGGTGGGGAGGAAAATGATTCTCGGTGGGGCCAGCTCTACTCAGATGAATCCTTTAAAGGGAAACAAAACTTCAGGAGCATCTCCTGTTGTCCTTGAAGGAGCGAAGTGCTGTGCTGTAGAGAGGGCCATGCAGCAGGGCATAGTAGGCAGCCTCCAGGACCTGTGATTGGGCCCCTGCTGATGGCCAACAAGGAAGTAGGCACCCGCTTGTCACCTCCTCACAGGTCTTCCACCATCAAAGCATTCCTTTTCTGATCTACTTCCTCACATGCTCAGTTCTCTCCCATCCTAAACAAATGGAATCCTGTTGAACTCCAAGCTGCTCACAGGTTACAGATTTCAGCAACTTCACTTGCCCTTCAGCTCTTCACACCTTCCACGATGGTTCCTCCCCCACCACTGAGCGGAAGCAGTCTTCTTGTCCTGGGAAGCCACCTGCGCCTTTCAGGACACCATCCTTCCCATTGGCCTCTGTGACCTCACTGTTTCCTCCTCTTACTTCTCAACTTGCATCTACCCAGTTCCTTCCATAGGCTCTTCTTCAGCCATTCCCTAAAAGATTTCCCTTGGAGCTGGAGAGATGGCTCATCAATTAAGAGCACTGGCTGTTCTTGCAGAGGACCTGGGTTCAGTTCCCAGAACCCACATGGCAGATTCTCTCTTTTATCCTACCCCGCCCCCCAATTTTATTTTATGTTTTATTCTTTTGTTTTCATTGAGATGATCCCACTTTGTAGCTTAGGCTGACCTCAAACTTATGATCCTCCTCTCAGGTGCCAGGATTACATTATAGGCATGCATTACAGCCTGATTTGATCTCTTCACTGCAGTAAATATGTAAAACATAAGCATTCCATGTCAAACCCTTTCAGCAGACCCCTTAGACCTCCACTCTTTCATTCTTCATGTTCACACAGAGTAACCTCCTATGCCTCCCATTTCACATGGCACAACAGGGGCTTCCAAATCCTGGTCCCCAGCCTTTCGGAAGCCTGAGGTTCACTGCTCACTGCCTCTCACGCATCTTCCCAGTCTCTGCCTTGTCTTGTGTCATTCACTCTCCAACGTGATCTGCAGGGTGACTTGTTGGCACCTCCTGTTCAGAACCTTCCTGTTCCTGTTGGGGTACCGCTATCTCCTCAGCACGCTTTGTGCATCACCCTCTTATCTTTCCGACCTTGGGCCTCATCTCTCTCGTGGGCACCCTTAACCTTCTGCAGCTACTGGCCATACCACCTGCAAATTACGCTGTCTTTACCTCTGGCTCCTTTTCTGTTCTCTGTTCCTGGCCCTTCTTGTTGCAGGCTGTCGTTAGCTGAGATATCTTTTCCTTAGATGAAGGAGGTGGTCCTGGATGTCTGATCGCTTCCATAGCGCCTATGAATTCCTGTACCACTCAAGGGCAGTGATTCTCTCAACCTTTTGTTTCTGAGGCCATGGGAACACCCTGTGGGCAGGACCTTTCTAGCCCAGTGCTTCTGCAGTGGTTTGAGTAAGAATGTCTCCCAAGGTTCATATATCTGACCGCTTAGCCAATAGGGAGTGGAAGAAACTCTTTGAAGGAATTTGAAGGGTTAGGAAGTGTGGCCTTGCTGGAGGAATTGTGTCATTGGAGGGTGGGCTTTGAGGTTTCAAAAGCTCACGTTGGGCCCTGTCTCTTTCCTTGCTTGTAGGTCAGGCTGTAGCTCTCAGCTACTTCTCTAGGGTCATGGCTGTCTGCCTGTTGCCATGTTCCCCACCATCAAGATAATGGACTAAATCTCTGGAACCGTGAGCAAGCTCCTAATTAAAAGCTTTCTGTTGTAAGAGTTGCCTTGGTCATGGTGTCTCTTCACAGCAATAGAACACTGACTAAGACATCTTTGTATGGTGGCTGGTCCATGTTTACCGAATGACTACAAACAGAAAGTGGCCAAGGCAGTTCATGAAGAGGGACTGGCCAGTATTCAGTATGTTAAATTTCCCCAAAGGTAAACAGACTCATAGGGAAAAGCAACCAGAGACACGGGAGGTTTCTGGGGGAGAGAAGAGAGACACCAGTATTTTAGAAAGGAGTCAAAAATACGTTTTTTGGGAGACTTACCATAGGAGAAGGTGTCTGGCATGGGGACCCCATGTCCCGCCAGCTCTTGGAATGTCCAAAACTTGTTGATGCAGTTTAAGATGCTTTGAGGACGATTGACCAAACGGCAGCCCAGCTTCTCCAGGTGCCTCAGGATGGTGATTTCACTGTCCGACTGGACAGAGGGCGTGGATACCCGGACAACCACCACGTCGGGGAAGGTGGTCAGGGGTTTCTGGCTCAGCTGCAGACCTGCAAGCAAGGGCTAGAGTGAGCACAGCACTTGCCAGTGTTTTGCTGACCGGAAGAAATGCTTCCAGAGTTCATCTGGCCAAAAGAGAGCCTCAAAACTGCTGCATGGGCATCTTGGCCACAAGAGGGCGGTAGGCAGCACTGCCCTCCAGAAATGGGCAGACCGGGATTATGGCACAATGAATGAACAGAGAGAAAGAGGATGCAGTGCGCCAAGAGTGACGCAAGCTAGAAGAGTCCACAGCACAGCTGTAGTCAGGCTCTGTTTCCCTCCTCTGGGGCCAGTGGCCAGAGGCTGACAGCTTCAAACAAAGGCCTCAGTGCCACCCAGCCCTAGACTCTTCAATAGCTGAACCTCGAGAAAAACCTACCAGCTGCAACATTATGCAACCACTTCCGGACTATGGTTGCATTTTTGTTTTGTTTGAGACAAGATCTTATGATGTAGCCCAGACTAGCTCAAACTCAAGATCCTTCTGCCTCAGGAGCTGAGACTCCAGACCCACGCTATATGACACCAAGCTAGAGAATCTCTGTGAACATATAGTTGTATTTTATATATGCAAATAGTTTATATATGTCAATGTTAGATGGAGAAACAGGACTCTAGAGATGCTATACAAAGTGTTTGCCTAACATGTGCAAGGCCTGGGTTCAACTCCTAGCTCAGTATGAACTCATTGACAGAGGGGGGAAAATAATCCCAACACCGCTCATGCCCTCTCCCCCAAATAAACCCACTTCAGGATTCAAAATAACCGATTCATTGTGATCTCAACTATGTAAACACATGCTGGTTGAAAAAGGAGAAAAATATACATTTTTAACAGTAAGAATAGGGTTAAAAGAAATCTCTCTCTCGTTTCCTCTCTTCCTTTCTCTCTCTCCCTCTCTTTCTCTCTCTCTCTCTCTGCAATAGGGTCTTTCTGTGTAGGCCTGGCTAGCTTGGCACTCACTATGTAGCCCATGTGGATTTGCCTCACAGCAACATTCCTGCCTCAGCACCCCAAGTGACAGGATTATAGTGACAAGCTCCTATGACCAATCCCCCCCCCCCCAACTTTTTCTTTTTATCTGGATTTTCCAGAATGTTTTTTTTAGGTGTATATTACCTTCATGACAAAACAAGAGTTAAAATGCCTGTGAAAAATCAATTCAATACTTAGCAAGTACTGAACTCGAAATTCATTAAATGACCCTTACTGTAAGCTCCTGCAGCATACACAAGTGAAAAGATCTGAGGCTGTCTACCTGACTCTGAGCTAACCGTGAGCTCAGCTTAATGTGAAGACCCAAGAGGACCCTGAGCAGCCTGCAAGTTACTGAAGTTATTGAACAGGAAGTGGCAGGAAGATGTGTTTGGGCTTTGCCAAGCTCAGTTACTCTTCCACTCCTTTGGAACGGAGTGGGCATTTGAAGGTGGTGCAGAGGGAATGCAAGGGGTAGAGGCGGCCGTACAAACGCGTGGTGTCTCTCAGCCCTGACACCCTAGGGTTTGTCTACTCCAGCCAGCACCTGGGGCGGGGTGAGGGTGGCAGGGCACAGAATGTGTGAGGCAGTGAAAACTGAGTTTCGGGATTTCCTGGATCTGTCTCCACTCTAACCAACCTGAAAGGAAGTCCCCAAATGCTCTAAAGAAAACCTTTAGAGTACAATCTACGGACCCACATTATAGGCTTTAACTTATAGCACCGTTTTAATATATCGCACCAAAAAGCAAAATGCAAAAGAAGTCACAATTTCTCCATCAGGGATTCAGGTGTAGAGTGTTGCTCCATGGTAGGGTGCTTGCTGACCTTGTGTGAGGGCCTAAGTCTGAGGTTCTCCTAAGCCCATGCAGTGCTACACAGTGCTATCTCCTAAGCTAGGCATGGTGGCACATACCCACAATCTCAGCCGTCGGGATGTTGAGGCAGAAGGATAAAGAGTTCACAGGCTGTGTGGCTACAAGGCAATGGTGTAATGACAATATCAATATTGAAATTCTAAGCTGAAAAAGAAGAAGAAAAAAATCTCTGAAACAAAAACCAACCAAACAAAAAGCAAGCCATCTGCAAAAAGGACTGTGTGGATCTGACTTACAAGTCAGCCATTCCAAATGGCTTTTACTGACTTTTTTTTTAAAGGTGTGGATGTAGAGGGACAGTTATTAAGTCACACTTTCTGCGGCAGCCCTGTTGATGCCGTGAGCCTAGCAGCTACAACTGTCTCAGGCCTAGTCTATAGGAAGCAGCCAGGTTAGCTTCGCTCACCAGGAACAGGACTGAAGCTGCTTTTCCCTGCAGTTTGAAAAATCCCCTCTCCCTTCAGTCCTTGGAACAAGTAGTGGGAAAGTGAGGACAGGGCAAATTTGGAAGAAAAAGAAAGGTAGCCACATGGATCAAAATGGTGGATAAATATGGAATACCGAGTACATCGTGAGGTAGTGAGACAGAGAGACCAAAGACGCTCTGAAAACCAACCGAATACTACACACACAAGGCACCGACACTGTCTTGGCACAGACCTTCCAAAAGCAAGGTAGGATGATTTTTTTTTTAACTACTCAATGAGAAAGCAATTTGGCAACAGACAAGCAACTTAGAGAAGCAAGAAGCAAGACAAGCACCCGGCTTTCAAATTCCAGCATGAGCCCACGGACAGACAGACTTCTGCACAGGGAGAGAAGAATTCAGTCCATTTCTGGGAATATCGACCACAGAGCACAGAGAGAGAGCCCAGCCTCCACAAGCAGCAGAACAGACACCTGGGAATTCTTACCAGGGCTTCATCTCTCTCCTCCAAGTGTAAATCTCTGGGCCTGGCTCACTCCCACAGAAGCCTTTAATAAAGGAAGAATGCAATGGGTTAGACAGAACCCCAAAGGCTCTGCCAGGCTTGAGGACAGGTCTGCCGCCTGCCTATGCTGCTGTCTGGCCCTGGGCACGAGGGGCATGTTGGGTTTGGGGTTGCACCAGCTCCAGGTATCCACGGGTTTCATATCAAGGGGTCCAGCCAACTGCAAATAGAAAGTACTGGAAAAACTTCATTTATGTCCATACTGAAAATGTTCAGACTTTTTTTTCCTTGACATTATTCCTTAAATAATATGACTATAGTATAGCAACTCAGTTATATAAAAGGCCCTGGGTTTGAATCCCATCCACCTTTAAAAAAATCTACAAAGAATCTACAATTATTTACATAATATTCATACTGAATTGAGTGTTCTAAGAGATCCGGGGGTGTGCTAAAATACAGGAGGATATGTGCAGGTGACATGTTAGGGCCTAGAACATTTATGGATTTTGGTATGGAACGGAAGGATCTAGAACAATCACCTGCAAATACTAAGGACAGCCATACATCTTTGTCTTCTGACATTTCTGACACTCCTGCTCTGGGCCTTTCCACAGCCCTTGCTTAGTCTCCTCATGTTGGCTATTATCACATCACTACAATGTGACTTCGGGTAGAGAAAGCTGCTTCTCACTCTGGCTTTAGTAAGAGCAGCAGCCACATGGGGCCAAAAACAATTTGCATTTGGGGCTGGCTCCTTGGCAAACCTTCCTGCAGAGTCTGAGACCTTTAACCACATAGGAATTCACACCATTAGCACTGACTCCCAGGCAGGCACCTAAGCCTACGTAAGCCCAATGCAGTTAGTTATAGCTTCCTGAACATGTCAGCTCTCCTGGGCCCTTAATATTCTCATTGTGATCTGCTGGCCTCAAGCCACGGGAATGGAGGATCCTCGTCAGCTGGAGGACAGGGCTCGGCTTGGCTGAGGTGAATGGAAGGAAAGCTATCCTGGCTCTCAGATAATGAGGGATTTGACATGATTCAGTATCGACTTAACCCAGGGAGGTAGGTAAGGACACAAGCAGTTTCTGGGCTCCTCCATCACTCAGACACCTGGCTGGGCTTAAGATTTACTATGCTTAGCCTCAAACCACTTAAAAAAAAAAAACTAATCAAGAAGATCACTCTGTCCTCAAAGAAGTCAATAAGATAGCTCTGACGTTAAACTGGTTTGTGCAATGACCCTGGTAGGATAAAGCAACTTTTTGGAACCGAAACAGTATTCTCCATCTTCTACTTTCATGGGTCGCTGTATCACAACTTTCCCTCGAATTCTTTTTTCATTTGGAAATGTTTTAATGCATGAAAATAAAATAGCAATGCTACATCTACTGGTGCATACCTGCCGTACTAGCTTGCATTTCTCTTGCTGTGACAAATCACCACCAAAAGCAACTTGGAGAGGAAAGGTTTTATTTCATCTCACACTTCCAGGTAACAGTACATCACTGAAGGAAGTCAGGACAAGAACTCCAGGGAGGGACCTGGAAGCAGGAACTGATGCAGAGGCACGGAGGAGCGCCGCTTTCTGGCTTGCTCCCCATTCCTTGCTCAGCTTGCTTTCTTATACCTCCCAGGACCAACAGGACCACCTTCTCAGGGCTGGCACGGCCCACAGTAGGCAGGCTGCCTCCACATCCATCATTAATGGAAACATTAATTACTATTAACAATTAATAGTAATTAACAAGCTTGCCTACAGACAACTCTTCTCAGATAACTCTGGCTTGTGTCAAGCTGGTTTTTAAAAAAGCTAACTAGCCTATCTGTAATCCCAGCATTGAAGAGGCTGAAGCAGAATGACCATAGCTTTGGGGCCAGCCTGGGCTACATGATGAGCCCTTGTTTTAAAGCAACAATAAAACAAACAAACAAAAAAGACTCAATAATAATGACCCAGGGCGGAAAACGTAGGATTACTTCTTCAAAGAATCAAATCTGCTTCCATTGCCTGTATCGGCATGAATAAACTCAGCAAAAGTAAACTTTTGTGCATTTGTGTGTTCGGGAGCATATGAATGTGCTTTACAAAGGAGATGTAGTGTCACTGTGCAAGAAACAAATCATGATTCGAAGGCAGAGCTCTAAAACTTAAAACTCCACTCCCTGACCTACCCAGAGGAAGAGAAGCATGGCCGTCTGTCAGATCTGACTATGGCTGGTGTTTTGACTGAGCAGTTATCTGCTCTGTGCTGGGTAGTCTCCTAAGAACGGCCATATTTACCATCTCATTTATCATCCCATCCTATGATCTAGACCCTAGGAAGAGATTTGACTGCAGGGGCCTGGCATTTACACAGAGGGGATGCACTGGGAACTACACATGCAAGTCACTCAAACACACACACACACACACACACACACACACACCCTTGGCTTCACAAAAGAAAGCTTCAGCACTAACCTGGATTCCAGTACCCTGGGAAACAAAAACCTTTCGTGTACAGAGCAAGCAGCAGAAACAGCAGGACACTGAGGGATGAGAGCAAGGGAGGCCCTCGCTTGGGGCAACTTTTAAGACTGGCATTTTTTTTTTTTTTTGCAGGATCCTGTGACTGTGGCTGGCGCTGAGGCTCTGGAAGGTGCCAGGAAAGAATCGATAACCTCCGTGGTGACTCCTGCCCCCCTCTGGATGTTTGCTGTGTTAGGAGGGAGCCCTGTCCTCAGAGTACAGCAGGCTTGGGTCACTGCAGCTTCTCTCTTTCTCTGGGTTCTGCCCCTGCCACCTCCCATGAAGGAGTCATCTGGAATCTGGGGTAGATCCAGTCATCACTGTGCTTATCCTTTTGAGGTTCTGGGAGGGAAGATGCTCAAAGAAATCTCTTCACCTCATGAAACCCAGGGTGATTTATGGGGCCTCTTTTCCTTCCCCACCCCCTGCTTTTCTGAGGTCACTCAATTCGATGCAGCCTTTATTGGCCTGTTGGCTTGAGGCAGACACACCTACCAAGCAGGGCACAAATGTGAGGCAGGCTGCTGCAGCCCTCCAGCAGTCCCCTCGTGGAGGAAGCTAGAGTCAGACTCAATGCATGGACTATTTTGTGCTCATTCAGCATATATTTATTTGGCAGCTACTTTGGGCCAATCTTCAGTCTGGGTTTGCCCGAGGACACCCTGACACCACAATTTAGGCTCTTGTAGCCGAACAGGTGGTAATTTCAAGAAATGGTGAGAGGGGAGTCTGGGAAGAGTGTGTGGGAAGTTAAGACTGTGATCTGTGAGTTGGTACCCTCTGGAGGGGAATCCCCCAGCACTGAGTACAATACACCCACCTGGGGTTATCTGTGCCAGCTAGAATTTTGTCAGCTTGACACAAGCGAGAGTCACTTGGGAAGAGGGAACCTCAAGTGAGAGAATGCCTCCTTCAGATTGGCCTGGAGGGAAATCTGTGAGGCATTTTCTTAATTGATGATTGATGTGAGAGAGCCCAGGCCATTATGGGCCGTGCTACCCATGCTACCCAAGGCAAGCGGTCCTCAGCTGTTGGAAAAGCAAGTGGATGGAGCTGGAGAGATGACTCAGCGGCTAGAAACATATACTGTTCTTCTGGAAGACCTGAGTCCCATTTCCGGCAACCGCATCAGGCGGCTGGCAACTGCCTTTAGCTCCCCCCCCACCCCTGCCCCGAGAGTGATCCAACTCTTCCGGCCTCTGCAGGCACACACTCACATGTGTGTACTGACATGTGCGTGCGTGTTCACACAAACACACAATTAAAAACAAATCTTTAAAAATATTAAGACAACAACACCAACAACAGAACACCAAGCTGAATAAGCCATGGAGAGCAACCCAGAAAGCAGCTCTCTTGGGCTCTACCTCAGTTTCCACCTCTAGGTTCCTGCCTGAGTTCCTGCCCTGGCTTCCCTCTGTGATGGGCTGTGACCTGGGAAACTTAAGTTGAATAAACCCTCAGCTTCCCAAGTTGCTATGGTTGTAGTCTTTATTACTACAAAAAAAAGCAAACTAAGCTTCAGGCGGGATTTGGAAGAGTCCAGTTGGAACTGACTTGCAAGCCTCTTCCCTGGGGACTAACTCTCATACTAGCAGAAGATGCTGTGCAAGCTGCCAAGGGAGAGAAGCAACCAATAGCCCTACCCAGCTGTAAAGCCTATGGGCCGCAACAATGACCAGCCCAGCAAGACAGCCCCAAGGGTACAACAGTGCCACTTTCATCTTGGGAGTAGCCAACAGCCGTCTAATTGAACTTCGGACCTGCTCAAAAGGAGGAAATTTGTGGGGCTGGTACTGTAAACTTCACCAGCTACCCACGGTTGGAGAGGTCACAGACCCTTGACAGAGAACCTGCTACCGCCATTTTCCTGAACCAATGTTAATTCCAAACCGCATTCTAAATACTTATCCTTACAGCCACAGGCATGTGCAGCTCTCGCTCCTCATTAAGGAAGTATCTTTAAAACAAACAGCATACTTCCCGACCTCCTTCAGCTCTTGACTAGAACACACATGTGGGTGAGGACCACCCCCGTCACCTTCACACTGCAGCCATTCTCCACCTCCTGCTCTCTTTCTGTCTTAGCTGGGGTTTCTATTGCTGCGAAGACCATGCCAGCTCCTATAAAGGAGGACATTTCACTGGGGTTGGCTTACAGTTTGGAGGTTTAGTCCACTATTGTCACGGCCAGAGGCACGGCATGCAGGCAGACACGGTGCTGGAGAAGGAGCCGAGAGTTCTCTATCTGGGTCTGTAGGCAGCAGGGAGAGGACTGTGAGCCATTAGGCCTAGTTTTGACCTCAAAGCTCACCCCCAGTGACACACCTCCTCTAAAAAAGCCACACCTACCCCAACAAGGCCACACTTTCTAACAGTGCCACTGCTTATGGGCCAAGCATTCACACACAGGAGTCTATGGAGGCCATTCCTATTCAAACCACCATATCTCCCCCTTAACTTTTTCAGAATTACTCTGAATCATTTACTTACCTTGTTTATATTCTACCTCAATATAAATGTAATTTCCTGGAGAGGCAGTGACTTTCCAGCACTTTTAGTCAGGCACCTAAAACAATACCTTACACACAGTCAGCAGACAGTGACAGAATAAGCAAGCGAGTGATTTCGTGAGGGTGAGGACCTTGTCTGTTCGTGTTTGCCATTCTGTGTCTCCAGAGCACTGCCTGGCGCACTGCTCAGTAAATACCTGCTGAGCGAAATGGGCAAAATGGAGAAATTGGATTGTGGTGAACAATAAAACATAAGAATAAAATTTAATAGTAGAGGTGCAAGAGAAAAAGACTCATCATTCCTATCCAGTCGTCAACGAAGAGTAACTGAATCACCACTTGCTGAAGGTGAGGTCTCGAGTTACTTCTTTTGGAAAAAAAAAAAAGCTCTCAGTTTGTAGCGATGGCTAGCCTGAAACGCACTGTAGAGATCAGGCTGGCCTCAAACTCACATCGACCCACCTGCCTTTGCCTCCCAAGCCCTGGGATTAAAGGCATGGATCACCATGACCAGCTACACATCCCCCACAGCCCCTCCCCCTGCACTTTCTTTTTGAGGCAGGGTTTCATACAGTCCAGGTTAGAAAGAGCTTGAGTTCAAGGCCAGCCTAAATTGGAATCAAGGCAAGACTGTATCTTAAAAAATAAAAGGCTAGGCATGTAGTTCAGTGTCAGGGTGCTTGCCTGACATTTGAACAAAGCCCTGTGTTTAATTTTTAGTACCACAGATAAAAGAGAAGCTGACCTAGAAAGTACTTTGCAGTACTGGAGATGTCCGGTGGGAGATCACTTGCCGAGCATCTACAAGACCCTAGTTTCAGTCCCTGAGGCTGCATGAGCATAAATAAATAAACAGATATGGCCACCAAAGCTTGAGCTCTGAAAGCAGCAGGAATGCTGAATCATTCAGCTCCTGAGAGACAAATGCTAACATGCCCCGCCTCTCCAGGTCAAACTCACTTTCTCCGTTCCTTATTATGAGTTTATAACTATTTTTTCTTTCTTTTTTACCCCTTAAGTTGGTTTCTGATTCTGACCTGAGGGTGGCCAGAGAACTTAACCGTCATTAGTAAACCTGGCTTCAGACAACAGCTCACCACGAAAACATGCTCATCTCATCATGATCTCCTGCACTCTGGATAACTGCATAAAAGCCTGTGTAACTTTACAGTACAAGCCTCACACTTCAGACTTTACCTGAAGGCCTACTATGTACTGGTTATGGAACAAATACTTGAAGAATCCTAAACACGGGGTGGGGGGGTAGAAGCCTTGTACACAGCCAAGTTACAGTGAAAACCCAGCGGGTGCTACTCTGATGTTGTTTGGTAGCAGGTGGAAGATACCTCCGTGGGGATAGGGCAGGGAGCTTGGGAAAGACTCCAGGAGATACCAGTGGCTTGAACTAGATTTGAGGGATATTTGGGATTCTACCATCTGGGAGGAACCAGATGGGCACCTCAGACTGACAACAGGAAAGCCAGCATCGACTAACACATGAAAAGACCGAAGAACCCACCGAGTATGGCTGTAATTCCCAGCTGCTGTTGTGTGCATAATTACCTCACTGATGCTTATGAGAATTCATTAGTAAAGAGAACCTAGCACAGGCCACGCGCTCATGTGCGAGTACTACTACGACTATGTTTTTACTGTCGTTATTATTAGTTATATGCAGTTTGGTCTTATTTGACACGTGCATTTAGGAAAATAAGCACTTATTGAATGATTAAAGAATCTGCAGATTCTGAAAAGGGGGGGGACAGGGTATTTATGATTTTCCTAATGTGAAGCCAGCAGAGAGTAAAGGGGGACGCTTTCCATAGGACTACTTGAGTCACCTGAAGGTCGTTGCTTTTTCCTCACAAGCCCCCACCCCACCCAAATCTAGGTTGGTTAGGGTAGCTGAAGGGAAAGTAACCACCACAGACAGGTGTGGTGGTATGGCACTTTAACCCCAGTCCTTTGGGAGGGGAGGGCAGAGGCAAGCGGATCTCTGGAAGCTGCAGTCAGCCTGGTCTACATAGCAAGTTGCAGGCCAGCCAAGGCTACCTAGTGAGATCCTGTCTCAAAAAGGAAAAAAAAAATTCAAAAAGCCAAAAAATAAACAACAATGAAAACCGGTCTTCAATTTCTCCATCCATCCAGAAAGCATCTATAAAGATTTTCCTGTAGCTAAAAGGAAATAACTGGTTTGTGAATACAGACACTTTCACACATGAATTCCACTTAATTGTTTAAGTGCTTTCTGAATCACTATGATTTAACTTAACCTTTTTTCACAGTTGATTCTTTGAAACGGAGTTTTAGATACCCAGAGAGCATTTTCAGAATTGCTGATGGGCATGACGAATGATTAGAAAATCTGACTACCATATCTCAAAAACGACATCTCCACAAGCTGAAAAATAAGCAAGCAAACTCATTCGGGGAGTGGAAAGAAGTATAAACGAATGACTTAATTTACATGACCAAAATACTTAACTATGGCAGCGAAAGCACGGACGGACTTTTCAAGCTTGGAGAACCTCAACTCTGTAAGACACACGATTCAAAGGGATGGGGGCTGGAAAGACGACTCAGTGGTTAAGAGCACTGGCTGCTCTTCTAGAGGACCCGTGATGTATTCTCAGAACCCACATGCTGGCTCCCAACTGCCTGTAGCTTCAGTTCCCAGGGGTTGCAACGCCCTCTTTTGGCGTCTGATCACACTGCCTGTACATGGTACACAGACAAAACACCCATACAGATAAAACTGCGAAATGCAAAATGTAACAAAACCCTAAATTCAAAGTCAAAGTGATATGCACAAAGCGAAGCTAAGACACTTGGGAACAGAAAAGCTGTAAGAAGAAACCAGTTCTTCAGATTGTCTGTTCAGGAACGTAGTTCACTGTTGACCATTTGAGTGGGTTTTAGCAGCCGGGGCTTGGGAAATGGTATTCTTTACACTTAACCACACTACTTTGAAATGTGAGGTGGCTAATGCTTGCGTACACTTCTCCAAAAGTATATACAATCTGATCCTGCATATAGAAGACTTAAATACACTGACAGATGAACAATGCACAACCGAGCTGTTTCTCTTGGGGACACGTACTCAAAACCTCACTTGTAAGCAGTCTGTTCAGAATCCCTTCCCTTGCTGAAAGGACTCCAACTGAAACAGATCAAGATGATATATAACAGCATTCTAAGAAGTATCCAAAAGGGTCAAACCCGCTGGACCCGCTGAAATAGCTGGATACCGAGGGCTTGCTGAGAACACAGAATGTAAGCCAGTGAATTTGAGTTTCCAAAGTCATGGACAGCGTATACAAAACAGGCACGTATTGACCAAAAAAAAAAAAAATCTGAAAACAATGCACATTATTAGGTAGGAATCAGAGATGATAACCACGTCTTAACATCCAAAATTCCCCTGGACCAGGCACTGAAGGGATGAGTAAAGTCTGGAGGGCATGTACTTGACTATTTGGGAATCAGAATTTAACGCGCTATGGAAGGAGGACGAATTAATGAGAATCATCAATCGTCTCCTTTCGCCGCTGACACTCCAGAGACAACCTCAATCTTTCTGGGCTGTCTTCCATAATTAGGTGCCCACTTTGAGAACAGTGTTCTGCCCGGGGCGTTCATCCGTGGTGCACACATAGTTCTGGAAAAGTTTCCCCAACATCTGCCCTAAGAGCAATTTTGTGAATTCTGGATTGGCTCCTTACGTTTCGGAGTCCAGCCTGTGCTGGGAGAATCTACAATTCGAGGTCTGGTGCCTTTAGCCTCAGGTGAACGCGAATGCCCTACTAACCCTTCTCCTAAGTGAATTAAGGGTCTTCTTTACCCTTGACCTCAGGATGCTGCAAAGAGGGACTACCTCGGAGAGCGGCTCAATGCGGGGAGAGCCGCCGGCTCACGGGATCCCGGCGTTCCTCCCGCCCTTCTGGGACTGAGCTCACCTAGGTGGCCGCCGACGACGGTGACGGCGATCTGGTCCAGGAACACCGCCCGGAAGCGCACGTCCTGCTCGGAGCAGCGCTGGCGAAGCGCGCGCAGGATCTGCACCTGCGGGTAGTCCTCGCGGATGAGCCGGTCTGTCAGCAGCCAGACCTGCGCGCACATGGCGACCGAGGCGGCGGCCGCCCGCCCGCGCGACCCCCTGGCGCGTCCCGGGCGAGCACCGCGGCTCCGCTCGCGCCGCGCGCCAGGCGCCTCTGCAGCCCCCGCCGGCGAATGCGCCCGGTCGCCCCGCGCCGCCGCCGCCACCGCCGCCGCCGCCCAGCCAATCAGCACGTCGCGCCGCCCGGGGAGGACGCGGCCGGGAGCCTGCGGAGCTGCGCAGCCTGCGGCGGCCGGGCGGGGCTGGGGCGTCCCCGGGAGTCGGTGGGCCCCAGGCGGGGTAGGCGCGGCGCTGCTCCCCCAGAGAGAGGCGCGAGTCTGAGATGCTCCACTGTCCTCTTCCAGGCCCCAGCCTGGCAAGGTCACACGGCGGCCGGCCTCCGGAGCTGGACTTGACCCTTAGAAGAGAGAACCGTCTACCCCAATCCTGGCCTGCAGCCTGGGCTGGGAAGTGGAGGCAGCCGAGTCTTGACAGCCTCTTCAGACAATCAGAAGATGTTTATGCTTTTCTCAGGGCCTCAGTCTCTTACACTAGGCATCCTGTACCGGTTTCGCCAGCTCTTGGCCATCATAACCTCAGTGTCATAAAAAACAGGTCTGAGACCTCACGGAATTAAAAGGACCCCTGGTGTGTCTCTCTTCCCTTGCAGTCCTATCACCTGCACCCTACAACTCAGTCATTTGTACAGATTGTCCTTGGTCCTAGCCATTTGCAAATTCTGCCTGTAAACAATAACGTAAAACCTGATAGTCAATTCTTGAAAAAAAAAATATATATATGTATATATTGTGCACAAGGTAAGCCGGTGGAGAGCTACCACGGCTTGCGCATGAAAATCAGAGATCAACTTTCAGGAGCTTGTTCGCCTTCCTCTTCCACCACATGGGGTCCAGGGATCAAAGTGACGTCCTCCAGTTTGGCCACAAATACTGTTACCCGCTCAGCCATCTCAACAGCTCCTAGCTACTCACTTCTAAATAACTATGAGATTGACTTTAGCCATTTGAGTTTCCAGTTCATGAGAACATCTTTTAAAATTATGATTATTATTATTTTGGTTTTTCGAGATGGGGTTTCTCTGTGTAGCCCTGGCTGTCCTAGAACTTGCTCTGTAGTCCAGGCTGGCCTCAAACGCAGAGATCCACCTGCCCCTGCCTCCCAGTGCTGGAATAGAAGGCGTGCACCTCCACCACCTGGCTTAAATTATTTTTTTTTGTGCATCTATGATGTGTGTTTGAAGTGCACGGGCACATGAATGCCACAGGAGTTTTAGGGGGCTCACAGAACAACTTTTGGGAATGGCACTGCCCATGTGGACTCCTGAGATGGAATTGGGATCACTAGGTTTGCCCAGCAACACTTTCATCTGCTCAGCCATCTTGCTGACCCTAAAACATCCCTCCCTTCCTCCATCCTTCCTGCCCTCCCTCCTTCATTTATTTATTTATTTATTTATTTGTTTATTTATTTATTTATTTAAAAGGAGTTTTACAGTTTCAAGCTCAACTCAGCAATGACATCTCTGAATGGACAAGACGACCCAGGTAAAGTGCGGGTACTGCTGTGAATATCATGTCCGCTAAGATTAACGCCTCTGGAAAAGTTCTGTATAAACAAACTTTCAAAAAAATTTTTTTGCAGCAATAAGTTTGCAAAAACATCTCCTCCCTGGTCCCTGAATTAATTTCCTTTAAGTGATGGGAACTGTAACCCAGTGCTTTGTATTTAGTGCTTTTGAAGAGCCACAGCTCCCCTGGGAAGTTTGAGGCTCTGTCCTGACTGCTGTTTCCTTGAGATTTGCATGTTTTGGGGGGATGGGGTGGGAGGTACAAAGGGTCTCATTATGTAGCCCTGGCTGGAACTCACTATGCAAACCTGACTAGCCTTAAACTCATAGAGATCTACCTGTCTCTGCCTCCCACGTTCTGGAATTAAAGGCGCTGTGTCACACCATGCCCAACCAACCTTTCGTGGCATTTTAAAAACTGTTTTTGGAGATAGGGTCTCATGTAACTCA
This sequence comes from Pachyuromys duprasi, assembly GCA_028658305.1. Classification (NCBI taxonomy): domain Eukaryota; kingdom Metazoa; phylum Chordata; class Mammalia; order Rodentia; family Muridae; genus Pachyuromys; species Pachyuromys duprasi. The sequence goes on from CM053763.1 coordinate 95,679,510, forward strand.
GACTGCCCAAAACTTGCTATGTAGCCAAGGATGACTTTAAACTTCTAATCTCCTGGCCTCCACCTCCTGAGTAGTGGAATTGCAGGCCTGGGCTGCCAGGCCTGGTTTTATGCCAGCCCATGGTATGTATTTTGTGTAGTTTTGTTCTTACCGGGCTACTACAGAAATACTTATCAGGTGCTGTTAGGGCTCAGGAAACTTTGAAATGGAAGGAGAACAGAGGCAACTTCTTTTCCCACCTTCTGGTCTTGTTACTCTTACTGGGCCCTTCTTCCTCAAGGCAGAGTATAGAAACAAGAATTCTTTTTCCCACTGCAGGTCATAAAATCTGGAACCCCTCTTCCCAGAAGCCAACTGTAAAACCTAAAAATGTGCTGGTAACTCCCCCTCTTCCTTGGTGTAAGTACAGGCCATTAAGATCTGACCTTCCTTGTCCAATGGCCAGTCATATGAGCCTCAGTCCAAGATGGATCCTACCCCAGCCCAGAAGGAGGAATTGCTACACTGAGCATCCATGAAGACTCTGGACAGACCTGGCCAAGTTTCCTCACCAAGTCTAGTAGCATTACATTGTTTTGTTGACAAACAAAACAAAACACAAAAATCTCTGCTTTTAAAAGCCATGAGAAATTTGCTTATTCTGAGCCCAGTATGAGTGACCATGATCTGGAAGCATGGGTTCAGCTTACCTTGAATGACATATTCTGCCATGGAAAAGGATAAACAAACTTTTACAGCCACAGGACAAAGAAAGTCATAATTTAGTATATTTGATAAATAAAATAGGACATCCAATAGGTGAGCTATAGCCAAGCACAGAAACGTTTGCTATTGGTTTCGTGTGCTGGTTTTTTTTTTTTTTTTAATTAATGGGTGATCATGTGAACACAACCTACCACCACAAAGTATGCAGTTGAGTTTCCTGTGTTTGGGAAATCTTGGATCAGCACATCCCAGGTGCAAAAGATAAATCTGGTTCTGGGAAATGAATTTCTTGGCCACAAGATCTTCCCTTCAGTTAAGTATCATGTGCTATCAGCTTTAGGTTTGGTAGCGGTCTCCTAATCTTACCAACGCAGTCCGAGAGTTTTACCCAGTAGTCATGAGGGCATTAGGTCAATCACCGAGCCTGAAGGCGAATAACTATTGGAAAGACTGAGACAAACCAGCATCCAACTTGTGACATTCCACTGTCCACTAGCCCTGTATGCTCCACTCAGCCAAGCTCAAGCCATCTGTTTGATCTTCAACATGGCTGCAGCTTCCTTCCCCTAAGAATATCTAGGAGCTGATCAGAATCAAGCCGGGGTGAAAATTTGTTGGATAATATATGAGAATCAATAAAGTTCAAGCTGCTTATAACCCATTTTCAAAGCCATCAACATAGATGTTGTCATGATCAAATCACTACCAAGGTAAACATACACCCCACAAAGAAACCAAAAGATCACCTTATTCTCAGCTTAGCTAATAGATAACCATAGGACAGAGTTCAGCCAAAAGCCTGAGTCCACACATATGGTGAATTTGGGGACAATATATTTATACTGCTTCCATCCCTCATATAAGAGGGATGCTTATATGATCTGTAAAGCAGACCAGCTGTTTGGTTTGCTCTTGAAATGTGGCCATTCTTTTGCTGCCAGACTAGTTTCAGACTCTTGGATTCAGTGAGCTCCTCCAACCTTGACTCCAGGGTAGACCGCTTTCTGCGCATAGCGTCCTGCCCTGCCCCGCCAGAGCCCCCTGCTTTACTCAAGTGAGCTTGTGCTATTTGGAGACCTATTTTGTGTGGCACAGAGAACAATAGCCAGGTTCTCAGTTTTGAAGCGAGGGCCCAATTGAGCCTGTGATAGCCGGACTGCGTCACAGGCACTTTTGTATCACAGGACGAAAACTAGTAGCCTCTGTTGGAGACAGTGATCCTTTCAGCCATTCTCAAGGGCACACACCGATTTCACTCTTGATCTCTTTCCTCTTTGCTGAAGAGTTTGAAATGCTGGCCCATCCTAGACTAGAGACTTCGATATTTAGCATAGGCATGCTTGAGTCTGAAGGTGGGAGGGGGCAACCCTGCTCCCAGAGTCAGTTTCTCAGTGAGCTAGAAGAGCACATGACAATTCACAATATAATGAGCATTACAGGATTGGACTGGGTTTAACAGCGGAAAATGGACAATCGCCTTTTAATACAGTGACACAATGTCCTAGTGAAATGTGGACTAGTTAAGTCTTATATTATGATACAATACTATACGAAGTGATATGATATGTTTTAGGGGCTGGCAAGATGACTCAGCAGGCAAAGGTATTTTCCCTCAAGCCTGACAAGATCAATTCCCTGGACCCACAAGGTGGAAAGAGAAAATCTACTCCTGCAAGTTGTCCTCTGATCTCCACCCGCTCACTATTCCACACAGAAGCTCCACGCCACATCAGTATGTAAACATAGCAACAGTTAAAACAAATTCCTATTTTAGACTTTGTTGTAGATTTCTGATACACTTCCTAAAGCCCTTGCAATTTATTAAGTGGTAGGAACATCTTTGGCCACCTTTGACTATTTTTAGTTGTTTGTTTGTTTATCCCCAGACTCTGAAATCAGTCTCGGGTGTGAGAGAAGTGAGCAGAACATGGGTTATTGCTCTTGAGGACCACATTTTAATTTATGTTAACGAGGTGACTTTGGGAATGCCCAGTGTGGGGTCTGGTTACCAGTGCAATCAACCATATGGTTAAGAAGGTGGGATCATGCAACCCACCCACATCCATCTCTAGGAGGATCTGGGTTTAGTGACCAATGGCCAATGACATAACTGACCCTGCCTACTTAATGAAGCAACCACAAGACCCCACGAACACTCCTAGAGTGCTGAGTTGGTGAACACAAATGCCCTGGGAGATGGCACCAGGTTCGAGCCTCTCACCCCAGATGCCTCTCTTCTGCCTGGTTGCTTCTGAATTGCATCCTTTATCATAAACTGGCAACTGTGAACAAAATGTTTCCATGTGTTCACTGAGCCATTCTAGCAGGCTATGAGACCTGATTACAGAATGACTGGGAAACCACAGCTTATAGCCAGAGAGTCAGGAGTACAGGAAGTAACTGGCACCTGATGAGATCACAGTCTTAGGGACCGAACCCTTAACCTGTGAGGTCTAACCCACAGCCTGTGGCAATGAAAGTGCTATGTGAATAATTTTGATTCTATATTAAGAAAATAATGAATAAAAAAAGGATCTGTATAAAGTATTTTTCCTCTTATTTTCAGTGCCCAGTTGGCTGAATCCATTGATTCAGAACCTACTGCTATGGGAGGCGGCTGGGTTGGGGGCGTCAGGGCCAGGGCTTTTTACACCCAGAAGTTCTGGGCAGGATTTCCTCTCTCGTTTCCAGGATTCATTATACAGAAGATTATTAGATTATTGAGATGGTGATCCAGATAAAGAAAAGAAAAAGGAGTCTTTATAAAAAATTACCAATGATCCCAAGCAAGAGGATTTGCCAAGTATACAGAGGATCAAAATTCAGTCGTGTCAAAATAGCCTATAATAAATGGAAGGTGGTACATTTAAGGAGTGAAGAAGTACCACACATGCATAGATGCAAAAGAAGCAAACTAGCCACCTGGAAATATAGCCAAGGGAAGAATGGATGGGTGTGGAAAAGCAATGATGAAAGGCACAGAAGAGTCGAAGGATGCTGCGTGAAGCCTGGAAAGTCAAACAAGTCTTTGTATTAATGGGACCAAGCACAAGGTGCCTAGCATCCAGCATCTATTGATATATAATTTTTGGGGGGTGGGGCCGACATAGCTTTGCAAGGTAGACTGTAAGGAAGGTACTGAGGTGGTTGTGGCAATCATTAATATTTGTAATTCTGCCCTAAACTTGTTTCCTGAAACCAGGTAGGCCAGTGGGTTTCAACCTTCCCAAAAGTGCAACCTTTTAATACAGTTCCTCATGTTATGGCAGCCCCATCATAAAATTATTTTCGTTGCTACTTCATCATTGTAATTTTGCTGTTATGAATCGTAATGTAAATATCTGTGTTTTCCAAAGGTCACAGGTTGAGAACCACTAAGGTAGACAGTTACAGTTTTCCAGGGGCTTTCCCTATATCTCCTGAGACTGACCCAGGATGGAATGCAGAATGAAGGATGCTTTTAGGAAACAAGTCGGCTTGGAATGCTGGGGGCAAGCCTGGCCTCCCTTGTCAACATCGGAAAGTTGGTTTGATTAGAACCTACTGTAATCATCGGCTCCTGCTACCCCCATGCTCACTGTTAAGAGATTAGTATTCATTCTGATTTGTTTGTTTCCAGGACGGTTTTAACCCCCAAGGGCTGTTGGTAGAATGACCCCCAAAGCTGAAAGCTTCAGTGCCCCAGTCTGGGCCTGTAGCCCCGTAAGCTCGTACTGCCGAGCAGCAGCGCTGATGCGGAGAAGCTGCTCCTTCCCTCGAAGATCCACTGACCTGCTGTCCCGCCCGTCTCAGCCTGAGGTATGTTCAGTGAAGGCAGGTAGCTGGGCTTCTCAGAGTAGAGAAGCAGTTTAAGAGCAGAAAGGTAGAGGAAATCTAGAAAAGAACCGTTTCCATACAGATGTTTCCCGTGGTGTGAAGGGAGAGGGCACAGGACCCACAGGCATTTGCTTATCCCGCCATTTCTGTCACTGTGGCAACCAACTTCTGCCTGTTCCGCAGGGTCATGAAGTGCTTGGGCAATCATTACCTCCTGCAGGAGGCGAGGGTATTTCTTTTAGAAGCACTGTCTCAGAGTCCCAGGAGTCTCTGTCCAGCAAGTGAGACAGCCTGTGGTTTTGTTTGTTTGTTTATTTGGTATCTCAAGACAGGGTTTCCCTGTGTAGCCTTGGCTGTCCTGGACTCATTTTGTAGACCAGGACGGCCTTGAACTCACCGAGATCCACCTGCCTCTGCCTCCCAGGGTGCTGGCATTAGAGGTGCGAGCCACCGTGCTGGCTGTCTCTGGTTTTGTTAAGGGACCAGTTGGCACATCACTTATTACTCGAACTCTTACACCGCACTACTGATTACTTCCAAATGCCCATCACATCACCGAGTGGCAGACTAAGTTTCTCACACTCGGTGTGAGGACAAGGGAGTAGATTTTTGCCCTTGATTTGCAAAGTCTTATCGACACACTTGAAGTGTAATACACCTGCTTCAGCTCAGTTTCAATCACCAGGTTAGAAACACTCTTGCTTTTCCTGATGAAGACACACCCAGGATTCTTTTGTTTGTTTGTTTGTTTCTGTTTTTTTGAGACACGGTTTTTCTGTGTGTAGCTCTGGCTGTCCGGGATTCTCTTTGCAGACCAGGCTGGCCTCAAACCCTGCCTGAGTGCTGGGATTAAAGGTGTGTGCCACCACCCAGGATTCTTACAGCAAGGTATAACAAAAGCATGTACCATCCCCCAAACCTTTGTTCTTGCAAAGTACTCATTTACACATGTTTCCTACCACATCTCTGCACCCCTTGAGGATCCTACTTGTCTCAAGTTGGCATCATCATCAATTTCTTTCACATAGGAGGTAGGTTTGGGATACTGGACAAAAAAACAAAACAAAACAGTTGGAGAATCCAAGATTCCAAGTCTCTCTGGCCATATTCCCTCTTGTCTTTTTCTTTTCTTTTTTGAATGGCCAGGGAGGCCGATGAATAGTGAATATTCATCACAGCTACCCAGCCGTGGGCCTGGATGCTTCCCTGACAGCTTGACCAGAGAACAGCTCACTGCCTCCTTCTTCTGTGGGAGGTTATCACTTCTGAGACCTGCCCTGGGTGCCAAGTAGTCAAGAAGCTTGCTGACTGCTGGCTGCAACCAGGACGGTGCTCTGCAAGCTCAGGTTCCTGTGATGTGTCTGAGGTCTTCACCGCTGCTACAGCACAGAGTGGCACCCCTTTTGGAGGGTGCTCTCCAGACCCAACTCAGAAGTGTGAGATTCTGCCTCCAGGGGCCAGTCTCCTGCCTCTCCGTTCTGTCTACCAGATTTAGAGTGTCAGTGGTGCACCTGTCCTGAGGATGCAAATAGTAATAATAATGTCATGACAGTACGACTTTAGTTATCAGCCAGGCGGCGTTCCCAAGCCAGAAGGGTGATTTGGGGAGCCATATGATCTTTTCTTTTGTATGCCCGACCACGGGCCAGATAAAGAGAGTGTGGAGCCCAATCTCAAAACATCTACGTAACACTTTCACATCTAAGGCTCAAGGAGCATTGTAAGAGGGGAGGGGGACTGTGAGAGTCAGAGGATCAGAAGCTCCACCTGTAAAGTCTCACCAATATGACTGCCCAGATGTAAGCTGAGTAAGGATGACACCGACAAACCGGACCAGGAAAAGCCCACGAGGCCTGCTCTACAGGAAGAGCTACAGGCAGTTAGGTAAAGCTGGGAGCAGGAGAGATAACCCTCCACAGGGAGGAATACGCCAATTGGTTATCCAGTGCTGGTCTGCCCTGAAAACATACAAATAACATTATACAGACGCAACAGATTATATTTAGGAATACATATGTATGAATAAATATATATGTGCACACAATCACAGCAGATGAAAAAAGAGGCCATGAATTTGAAGGAGAATGGGGAGGGATATAGAAGAGGGTTTGGAGGGAGAAAAGAGAAGAGAGAAATGCTGCAATTACAATCTCGGAGAGAGAGCTAGTGTTCCTAACAAACTGAAGATCCATTTGCCACATAAGATAGGTCCCAACTGGCTAGCTCAGGTACCCAGACCTCTTCCAGGTATCTTAGAAGTTGTTCATTTACAAATGACGGAAAACAATTTTAAACCAATGTAGGAAAAAGGGAATTGCTGGCTCTCAGTCCTTGGAAGGCTAGGGAGGCCCCAGTCTCATCTGACCTAGGACTAGAAGGTGTCCACATCGCCCAAATTAGTTTGCTCCTGCTGCTCCTGTCCCTTGCTCTCTCTGGCTGCACTGTTCCCTTCTCTGGTAGTTACCGCCTTCCGCACGGCAGGGGAGGTGCCCCTCTTCACAGTCTTTTGTTTTACTCTTGGCTTTGAGACAGTGTCTCAATACAAGTCCAGGCTGCCCTCAAACTCTCAATCCTCCTGCCTCAGCCTCGCCAGCGCTTTGTGTTACAGGAGTGTGCCACCACACCTAGCATTTGGTTAATGCAGGTAGTGATCCTCATTAACAAGGTCTTCTAAAGCTGGAAGTGGCGACAAGCACCTATAGGAAGCACCTCAGGAAGGCTGAGGTAGGAGGATGGCCAGTGGAGGCTGACACGAAATCAATCAATAAATAAGCAACGACTCCATAAAACTTACTTTTTTGGGGGGTTGGGGAAGTCTTGGGCTTGAGAGCTGGTTCAGTGGTTATGAATACCTCTTGCTCTTACATAGGGCCTGAGTTTGGTTCCCAGAACCCATTCTGGGTGGTTCTCAACTCCCTGTAACTCTAGCTTTGGGGCATCTGACACTGACTTCATGACATCAGTTCAGGAGGCCTCCCTAAGCCTCCCTGTCCTCTCCATCGTTACCATCTGGCTAGTTGGAGCTTCATCAGACAGGCACAGAGATAGTGCAGAGCAGACAAGGTGGATGTGCCTAAGGGTAAATAATTGTGATTTTTTTCCAAGTAGAAGAAAAATGGAATTAAGAAACAATATCAAAAACATTTTAAAACGTTCTTTATTAATTGTCCTTAATATTTCTACCTCCCACTTTCCCGTCTGTTGGTACATGCTAGGTGACAACAAAGTAAATAAGCAGGAAGGCAATTAATATTAATAGAAAAAAAGCAGAGACAAAGAACAACAAATCACACCCAGTTCAATAGCTCATGGTGTTTTCCTGGAACTTTATGATGTACATCGCTAGTGGAAAAATATTTTGTAGAGTGCTCCATCACCCTACAGTTTGGAAAAAAAAAGATAAATAGCTTGCCCCAAGTGGGCTGGAGCTAACTACAGTTTCATCAGTAAATTGGAGCTTTCTTTCAAAAAAGATATTACTCCCATTGTGTAAGTGAAAAATGGATTCCTGGAGGGATACAAATAGGCCCTTCTGAATGGGAACATCTTTACAGGTGAATGATTTTTTTTTACTGTATCATTTATTTATTCGTTACTTTAGTGTGTGTGAGTGTTTTGCCTGCATATCTGTCTGTGCACCATGAGTGTACCTGGTACCTACAGAAGCCAAAGGAGAAGCTGGTCAGATCCCCTGAAACTGGAGTTACAGATGGTGGTGAGCTGCCGTGTGGTTCTGGGAACCACACCTGGGTCCCCTGCAAGAGCAGCAAGTGCTCTTCTCCGCTGAGCCATCTCACCTGAATATGTTACATAACTGAATACTTTGAATTAGTTAGGTATAACATTTGCTTGAACATCATTTTAAAAAGCAACAACAACAAAACCTTTTTTTCCTCCCTCAAAATATAGACGTGTGACAGCTCAGGATTGCTGTGGTGTTTTCTCGGTCATGGAACTTCCGGGTTCCTCCTTTCTGCGTACCATTTGTCTCTACCACACAGCTGTCCATTACGCAAAATCAGATATGGACTGTGAAGCTGGAGCCTTCTCCTCTGTCTAAGCAGCAAGAAAAAAGATGAAGAGGTGAAGGACAGTTACATCTTCCTCCAAAGCCCTTCCCAGTGGCCTCCGCTTTCATCGAATTGATCAATCTGCAAAAGAAATATGAACTGTGGCTTTCCATCTGGGCACACGACTTAGCATTTGGAAGGAGGGCATCACATGCTGGACACAGTAACGGACATGCCTGTGACCCTCCACTTTTATGGTGTCTTTCTTTCAGTCACAGAACCACTACCACCACTGATCTGACCTTGGCTGTGGAGCCAGAGGTTACATATTTTTTCAGCCTCCTTTGCGGTTGATTGCATCTTTAAACCATAGGAAGTGAGCTGAGGTATCTGAAGGAAACTGCCTGCCCTTCATTCTTTCATTTCTCCCAGCCCACAGGCAGTGCACTGATACGTGGTGGAAGAGTCAGGTATGTACACACAAAGCCAACACCTCAGATGACGGTGCAGATGCCAGGCAGAAGGTACTGTTTCCCCATAACTCTGCAGGGTGGAATTACCTACTGCTCTGGACCTTCTGCCTGTCTCTGTTGTAGTTTGAGAGAAATAAGCCAGCATCTTTTCTAGTCCCTGTACTTTGGTATCCTTTATTCTGGTGGTCTTGCTCATATCCAAATACACTTTCTTTGCCTCACTTTATTTTTCTGCAAGATGGCAGTGATGTGATGTGTTCTATGGAGTAACTGGGAGATGTAGCAATAAGGTAGCATCGGAGCATGAGTTGGATACATCAGTTAATAGCCTAGACATCGGGAGGCTGATCATAGCACTTTTGGAAGCATGCCGCTTGCTTTATTGTTAGCATAACAGAATGTTGTGGCTACGATTTGATCTTTGACTTAGAAAAGCATGAGAACATAAATGTCTTAGATGTAAACGTAAGCATAAAATCTGTCATTGCGACCAGAATGCATGCTCTATTCACATCCTCAACTCCCCTGAGGTTAAGCAAGTAAAAATGTGCTTATTTTCATGGCCCTGAGTTTGGCAATCAGCAAGTGGGCTTTAGGGTGGCTGCTGCCTCTGGGCTGTCTACTATGTGACATGTTAGGAACTGCATGTGGGCAACAAGTGGCAGGAATAGCTTGAAGAAATCGTGATCTTTGTTCTTGAGAGTTACGGAACTGAAAAGCATCTCCCATCTTGGTCTTAGAGAATGGGCTGTGCATCTTCTTGGCCCAACCACTGTGACAAGGGACCATCCCACTCCCCCACTCCACTCCCCCACCCTGGTCTAGAACCATCCATCTGCTGCTGCACACATACCCACCGCTAAACCAGCTCACCAGAAAGATGGGCTTGGGATAAGCGTCCTCTGACTGCTGGTCCAACTGGCTTTTAGAATAGTCAACTTCTTTGTCTCGACACATTTCTCAACTTCATTGCCGTGTTGTCTGGTAAACGTCCTCATCTGATTCCAGTAATGAGTAAGTGAAGGTATTTTTAGAGGAAATCCTCCACTGTTTGGGTTATTTCCCTACCACTCTCTTGCCTGCACTGTTATTGACTCAGAATAGAACACAGCAAATGCCAGCTAGGAAGAAAAAGAGACCTTGGTAGAGGAAGCCCCAAAGAAACAAAAAGAGAAAATAGAAAGTTCCTTTGATAGGCTGAGTGTGAATCAGAGACTGGGAGGCAAAGCACAACCGACTTGTGGGAAATCTCAAAAAGTGGCAATGTCCACTTCCTGTTCTTTGGGAGCTGCTGTCCACTTCCTGTTTTTCAGGGGAAGGGATCCAGACCCCTTGAACAATTCTGAATTAAGGTTTTCTTGTGGGGATGGGGGGAGAGGGTGGGGTGAGCTGGGCATGGTGGCACACACCTTTAATCCCAGCACTCAGAGAGGCAGAGGCAGGCAGATCACTGTGAGTTCGAGGCCAGCCTGATCTAAAAAGTGAGTGCAGGATAGCCAAGGCTACACAGAGAAACCCTGTCTCAAAAAAAAAAGTTCTGGGTAGTGGTAGTCACACCAAGGAAAGAAAGGGCTGAACGTAGTCTCCCAGAATCCACCACCAACAGTGTTGAGAAAAAGTCAGCCAACGGTCCCTTGGGTCCCTAAGGGGACAAAGAGGCACTAAGAAGAGCCACACGAGTAGCAAAATGAGTTGCAGAGGCCTCAGTAGTTACACATTAGTATGGTGGTGTGCACTTGTAGTCCCAGCTATTCAGAGGCTGAGGTTGGAGGATTGCTAGGCCCAGGAGCTCAAGGCCAGTCTGGGCAACATTCTGTGACTTAAAAATAAATAAACAAAAGGAAAAGGTGGCCTGGTGGAGTTGGCCTCGCCTCCTTTTTCTCCTCCTCCTCCTTCCTTCTTTGTATGTAGGTGCTTTGTCTGCATGCATGCCTACAGACCAGAAGAGAGCATGGATTGTGAGTTGCATTGTGGTTGCTGGAAACTGAACTCAGAACCTCTGGAAGAGCAGCCGGTGCTGCTGAGCTGTCTCTTCAACCCCAATCCACTTTTTTCTGGCTAGATTTCTTTCTTTCTTTCTTTCTTTCTTTCTTTCTTTCTTTCTTTCTTTCTTTCTTTCTTTCTTTCTTTCTTTCTTTCTTTCTTTCTTTCATCCTCAGGATTGAACCCAGGACCTTGAGCATGCTAGACAAATCCCCTTCTTCTGAGCTATGTCTCTGGACAAAGAACTTCTTAAAGAAGGCCACAAGACAGTGTGAGGCTTTTCCTCCTACTCTTATGAATGGGGGCAAGGAATTGACATTGGGGGATTGAAATGATAAACAGCAGGAAGCACGCTTTCAAAAAAAGATTTGCTTTAATTTTAATCACGTGTACATGTGTAAGTGTGTCAGTGTGTGTACAAGTGCATGCTGTGTTTGTGTGGTGCTCATGGAGACCAGAGGCGTCAGGGCCCCCAGAGTCACCCCCAGAGGGTGGCTCACTTGGAAACTGATCTCAGGTGCTCCGGAAGAGTAGTACATGCCCTTAACCACTGAGCCCCAGGAAGTATGAGTTTAGAACGAAATTAAATTTAAATGCATAGAGCCAAAACCACACTTAAACCATTTTTCCCCTTGGAAGAAAGGACACATTATAGAAAGTAACAAGTGTTCTATTCTTTGCGCCTCTGAGTGGTAATGTGCTGGGTTTTCTCCTGTGTACACAAAGCTGGTATTTTAAAAAGGGTATGCGCAGGGCAACACATTTGTGAGTACAGATCCCAAAGTCTTAAATGAAACAGGCAAACATAAGCCATTAGGATAGGAATTAGGATTAGGATCGCATCCAAGAAGTCTTTAGTCCATAAATGCAAGAGCAGTAGGAATGATGTCCGGAAACGCCTTCCCTACCAGCAAACCACAAGGAAATAGATATCAGAAAGAGAAAGGTCAACAGACCACCTTGTAGACGTTTCCAGCAGAAAACAGAAAGAACAAAAACCAACCAAACCAAACCAAAATCACCGTCTGCTTCTCAAACCATTGTCTGTGGGGCCGCACAGTCAGTCCTCTGTGTCTGAAGACTGTGTGCCCGTGGATCCTGCCAGCATAAACAGAGAATATTCGTGTGTGCTGAAGGTACATGCGTTTTCTGGTCATTATTCTCCAGTGGTCTTCTCTTGAGCACCTTTGGCAGAGGCAGCAGAGATGTAGTGATCTAGATTAGCGTCAGTTAAGTAGTTGCCAGGCTGAGCCGCGGAAGTGGCATGGCAGCCTTCAACTTGACAGCTGAAGGAGAGGCAGAACTGAGTGGCCCAGAGGCCGAGCTGTGGAGCTGTGGAGTTGTGGAGCTGTGAGGGGTCCAGCTGCTTCACAGCTGAGGGAGAGACACGCGACCAGTTCAAGACCGTGGCCCAGGGCAAGAATGAGGTGAGGGGTTGGGGAGGCGGACTCGGAGCGAACGAACTGCTGACGCTAAAGAAAGCTATAAATAGTCGAGAAAACAAACCGCGGGTCCTGGGAGTTGGAGGAATTTCAGAGGGCTGCCAAGCCTGTAGGGCCGCAGCCAAATATCTCAGAAACCCCCCTAGCCCGGGAGATAAAACACGGGTTGTGTCAAGTGCTGAGGCATCCCAGGGCACAGGCCTGCCCAGAAGCCGTGATGCCAGTCGCTGCCAAGAGCGGAGAAATCCTGTGTGAGGTGGTCTGAATGAGAACGTCCCCTATAGGCTTATGTATCTGAACCCGTGGGCCCCGGCTGGGGGAGTCGTAAGAGGTGTGTCCTTGCTGGAGAAAGTGTGTCACTGGGGGTTTACGTGTTCCTCTGTTCTGAGCTTGCTCATCTGCTTCAAGCTCCTGGTTGAAGATCGGAGCCCCTCCGCTTCTGCTTCTGGCGCCACCAGTGCCTTCCATCTGTTGCCATTCTTCCCCGCCAGGACGAACCCTCACCCCAAAGAACCGTAAGTCCAAATAAACCCTTCCTTCTAAGAGCGGCCTTGTTCAAGGTGTTTTATCACACCGACAGAAAAGCAAACTAGAATACTAGATCTGCACAAGAATTAAGGGTTCCGATTGCCAAGGCTGTAGGGAGCTGTAACCGCGGAGCGCCCACTGCCGCTCCTGTCTGACTGCTGCTATCCAGCGCTGCTGTCAGCGCTGAGGGAAAAACGCCTTTCTCTTCGCTTACTCATGACTCCCACCCAGGGAGAGCCAACTGATGGGTAACATGTTAAGTCCTTTCTGTCAGGCACTTGGTTTCACTTGACACGTGTAAAGGAAATAGGAGCTGTAAAAGTGATCTAGAGCTAGACGTGACCTACAGCTGTAAAACGGCATGTAGATTATAGAGCGTTTTATTTTATTTTTAATTTATTGGTTTTACTTTTTGGTTTTGTTTTGTTTTCTTCTGAGATGGGTCTCATTAGGAAGCCTTGGCTGTTCTGAAACTATGTAGACCAGGCTGACCTGAACTCATAGAGATCCAACTGCCTCAGTTTCCCCAGTGCTGGGATTAAAGGCGTGAGCCATGGCCGTGCCTGGCCCTTTTCTTTTGTCTTTCTGACTTTTTTTTTCTTTCTTTCACTCTTTCTTTTTTCTTTTCATCTTTTTTTTTTTTTTGGACTAGGTCTTGCTGTAACTTTGGACTTGCTATGTGGATGAGGCTGGCTTCAAATATGCAGAGATGTGTCTGCCTCTGCCTCTTTAATACAGGGATTAAAGACTACACCATGACCAGCTTTCATTTTCTTGATTAATGTTTGATACGGAAGTGTCTGGCTCACTGTAGGCAATGTTACCCTGGGCTGGTGGTCCTGGCTGCCATAAGAAAACCGGCTGATCAAGCCAAGGGGAGTAAGCCAATTAGCAACATTCCTCCTTGGCCTATGCTTCCATTCCTGCTTCAAGCTCCTGCCCTGACTTTCCCTCAGTGATGGACTACAATTAAAGATGAAATAAGCCCTTTTCTCCACCAGTTGTTTATTGCAGCAACAGAAAGCACACTTATCTCACACTTGAGCTGTTGCTATACTTCCTCAAAGCATTCTTCTTGGGAAAAAAAATAAATATTGCAAACATGAGATAGACACCTATTTTCATATTCATCTGCGTGGATGCTAATATTTTATACCCACACTTGCTTTAGATTTTTCAAAAAGGAATAAACATTGTAAGTAGAGGCAAAATCTGTATACACCATGATAATTTCACTTCTGTCCCTCTCCCACTTCTAGCAACCATCATGAATTCAGTGTGTCTTTGATACTTATGTTTGTATGTGTGCCATAAACATGTTTTTAACATGGCTGTTTCTTTATGTAGATGGTACCTTACTCTACATATTATTTTGCAACTTGATTTTCTGTCTCCTTAGCATGTTTGAAGTATATCCTTGCTGATGCCTATCACACTGATTATTCCATTTGAATGCTTCACGGTAAACTATCTTGTGAATGTGCTGAAACTGCACTTTTTCTTTTATTGGACATATGAGCTATTTCCCTTTTTAAAATTACAAATAACACTGCAATGTTTCATGATGTGTGTGTATTTGTGTATAGGCTCATGTGGTACTGGTGTTTGGACCCAGGCCCTCATGCATGCTCAGTGTGTATCCTACCAGTGAGCTGTACCATCAGCCTGATCATTCGCATATGTAACTCTGTGTACATATGTGTGAGGGTTTTAATAGCCTGACAGAATAACCAAAACAAAAGGGCGGGGGGAATGTGTGAGTCAAATGGATTCCAGTTTTTCATTCTCACAACTATACTGGCAGGTTTTTTATCCTTCTTGAGACAGGGCCTTGCTAAATTACCTTAAGTGTGTGATCCTCTGATCCCACTCCCCTAAGCAGCTGGAATTACAGGTATGCACCGCTGTACACAGCTGTCTATTTATTTCTCATACGGTAGAAGGAACTGACAGTCTGCTCACCAGCATGAGAGCCCGGCGTTCTACCTCCGACACTCGTACCTGCATCATCTCCCACTTTCCTACTTCGATGGGTGTGAAATGCTGTCCCTCAGGCTTTCTTCAGTTGCCTGATAAGGGATCAGGTGCACTTTTTTTTGCATATTTATTTGTCACTCAGAAATCATCTAGAAATTACCTTTGCCCCTCTTTCCTGTTGTTTCATATTTATTATTGATTTGTAGGAATTTTATTATAAATTTGTGCACCTAGTCAATAAACAAACCATTTCCTCCCCCGCCCTCCACTGTTTTATACTATTTTATGTGTATGGATGTTTTCTCTGCATGTATGTCTGTGCATCATGTATGTGCCTGGTGTCTGCAGAGACCAGAAGAGGGCGCTGGATACCATGAATGTGAAATTGCAGGTGGCTGTGAGCCACCATGTGAATGCTGGGAACTGAACCCAAATCCTCAGAGAGAACAGCCAGTCTCTGAATCACTGAGCCGTCACTTCAGCCCTTCATCATTTCTTCTCTGTGGAGACTTTAAGCTCCTCCCCTGTTTCTTCTCAAACATATGAACAGGCTGTTATAACAACAGTCACCGGGCTGGGCTGTAGAACATTAGAACCTACGACTCCTCTCAGTCTGTTTGGAACCTGCTGCCTGACCTATGGTCCCTCTACTCTACCCCTTCTGGCTTCTTTTTATCACTGTTTTCTATGTTGTGTTGCCTATTCATGATGACTTAAGCTGCAGGGAAATCTTTTCCTGCTGTGGACTCCCTCTGTAACTTTTGTCTACTTTGTAAACCCTCGAGGCAGGAAGGTGACCAGCTTGAAGAGCTCCAGCAGCCAGACCCTTCTCCGGACCTCTCTAACAGTCACAACTGTGTTTCCAGCCTCTGTCACTGTCACAAAGGTCATCTCCAGCCTGTAAAAGAATCCTTCCCAGATTATGAAGGGTCTGAACAAAAAGCCACCAATTCCTGAGCACGAAAACCCATCAATCCCCAGTCATCACCCTGGAAAGCTCCACCCTCCTAAGAAATCCTCTATAAAGGCTGTGTCTGCTCTGTTCCCTGTTGTCCTCGCCCTGGAGCAGACGGCAGCCGACCCTGAATTCGTCCCTCCAATACATCTTTTTTAATGAGATTTGCTGCCTGGTATGGCTCGCTCATCAGAAGAAGCCAAGAAGCAGTGAAGAGAAGAACGGAAGAAGTGAAGAAGTGGGGGGCTGAGGCTCCTGAGCAGCTCAGCTGGGGATACCCTCCCCTTGGAGCTGCAATGCCTCTGCTGAGGAGGCTTCTTCGCAGAGCTATGTGGTTCCTGGGCTTCCAAGTCCCACGACACCTCTCCACCTGAACAGGAAGGCCAACGTGTTGAGATCAACGCTTAAGTTCCTGCATGTGAGAGCAGCATGCAGTGCTGGGCCATGGTGTCTCCTGTTACGCTGAGAGCATCCATCACCGATCACCCCAATGCCAGATTCTCCCACTGTAATCAACGGTCTCATTTATTTATTGAGTAGTTTGCTCTTTCATCGATATTTTTAAATTTATTTATTTTTATTTTTATTTTTGCGTTAGGGGCTCTTTATGTAGTTCTAGCTGTCCCGGAGGTCTCTACATAGACCAGGCCTCAAACTCACAGAGACCCACCTGTCTCCGCTGGGATTAGATGAGTGCACCACCATACCTGACAAAAATTTACTCCATATTTTCCAATGGCACATTTGAAGTGCCAAGTCTACAAACATTCAAAGCCTGCTTTCCGGGGTCTTTTTCTGGTTTTGCTCACCAGTTTGTCTGGCTCTATGCCAACATCATGTCATCTCAGTCCAGTAACTTGAAGGGAAGTTGATACTGGCAGGTCAATCTTTTCACATTTTTCCACCTCTTCAAGATGCCTCGTCCTTTTTTGCTCCAGGTTGAATTTTAACATTAGACTGTTTTGTTCCATAGAAAGTCATGTTTGGCTTCCTTTTTATAATGTGATTGGATGCCTGGGTAAATCTAAGGAAGAATTTACGTCTTTTGACACCGACTCGGGCAACTCGTGAACCTGTGACTTTCTCCATTTCGGTGGTCTCTCTGTGCGCTTCCATGTGTGTTTGTCATGCTGCGTTGTGACTGGCACATTGCTTTAGGATTAGGAGACGGATTTCAGTTTTCTTCACAATGAGTTTATCTAGTTGCCACATTAATTCCAAGTTATCTTTTTTTCAAAGATTTTTATTACTGTGTGCACTAATTAGTGTGTGCGTGAACACACATGCACACTACTGCTAATAATGACTTTAAAAATAAAAGACTAGATTTCTTGCTTTAATTAAAAAAAATCACAATTATTCACGAATGCAGCAACTTTTCTGAACTTCCTCATTAGATTTAACAAAGTCTACTGTAAGGGACTTTCAGTTCCAGTTTTAAAGATTTTTTTTTTTTTTTTAGACAGCTCTCTCTATGTAGCCCTGGCTGTTCTGGAACTCACTATGTAGACTAGGCTGGTCTTGAACTCACAGAGACCCACCTACCTCTGCTTCCTGAGTGCTGGGATTTCTTCCTTTACTGAAGCTGCCATCGCCCTTAGTCAGAGCTATACACTCCATCAGTAAATTTAAGGTTGCTGTGTTTCCTTATGTTGGGGGGAATCTTCAGCTCTTAGTATAAACAATTCTCATTCCTTTGACACTGACTTACATGAACTTAAACTGAGTTATGTAATTATAATTTTGACTACGATATCACAGCTTATGTAACAAAAAGAAGAATCAATCTTTGAATGAGCATAAAACTCAAGTGCGTGATAGCCCATTACCTGCAAGAATTCACACTGATGGTCACTGTAAGACAGAAATGAGGGTGTAAGTGGAAGCCGGCGATGGAACAGTGCCAGAGGCCTTAGCGACGAGCTACCTCTACTTCACTAAACTCAAAGAACAGGTATTGATAAACTGCCATGCATTGCGTACTATGCTAAGCATCATTGGTTATAGCAGAACTGCATCCTAATCTAAATGCACTTGCCTCTGAGGACCAGAAGCATCTATGTCCAGCAGGTCACAGCTGTCTAAAGCTCTGTCTGAGGCGGGGAGGTAGATAGCTGAACATAAAGGCGGCTTAAATGTCTCACAAGCTGACAGACATATTCAGTTCAAGTATGTAAATAATCACAATAAAAAACAGAGACAGAATTTAATGACACACAATCGGTACCATAGGTCGGAGAGTGAAAGAGTCACTCAGGATGAAGAGGAATCAGAAAAAGAGATGGACTATTGACGTCCGCACCGGCCAGCTGTCTTAACTTTTTTCTGTCATCAGTCACTTTGAAAACTCGTCTGGAATCTGCTTGAGTTGTGATTTGTTTTCTTTCTGACCTTGCAAAGGGCCCCCTTCAGCCTTTCAAATGAGATGCAGGTATGGCATCAGCCTTGGAAAACAGACAGGCTATCTTCAGAGCAAGATGGCTTAGTGAGACTTGCCATGCTGTGAGCTGTGGGTTTGATGAGAGCGTCCACCTCTTTGAGTAAAATGGAAGAGCAATGGAGGAGGATTCCTGATCAACACATGCACACACACCAACATTCGTGCACACTCATACATGCGTCCATACTTGAAACATGCACTGCACTCGCGCACACGCTTGCACACACAAGGGGGGAAAATGGAAGCCTGGCTTAAGGCTGCTCATCAGCTGATGCTGGGATGGGGAAATTGTCCTGGATTGTCTGGGTGGTGTCCTCGTGATCACAATGAAGGACAGAGGTGACAGGGAAATGACAGAAGAGTTTTGTCGGAGTGAGGCATATCTGACCTGACCATTGCTGGCTTTGGATGTGGCTGTGGATGTGAGCCAAAGCATGCTGGCGGCGTTGAGTAGACAGTAAAGGGAAGGAGACAGATTCTCTCCCACTTCTTCCAGAAGAACCTAGCTATGGGACAACGTGTTCATAGGACAGTGGGGCTGATTTCTGACTTCTAACCTTCAGGATTATTAGACAGTAAGTTTGTGTTATTTCATGCTACCACATTTGTGACAATTATTTATAGAAGCAATAAGAATTCACGCAAAGTATACTGAAGCCAATCACGGAGACTCATGGGCATATGCAGATGTATGTCAGCAACCATATTAAAAGCACACAAAAGAAACAGGTGAAATTAAGCTTCAACAGTACACTTTATTATACTAAATATGACCTGATTTTTGTTGCTTTAACATTTAGTCTGCAAAAGATTACCAAAGACATCATTCTTTCGACATCATTTTTTTTTTTTGCAAGTCCTTAAAATTCACGCAACCTTCCATTTGCAGCAGCGGAGTCCAGCGCGTCTGCATTAATTTCAAGGGCTCAGTAACCTTCACGTGGTTGGTGTAGCGGCTGTATCAGGCAGTGCAATTAGAAGCAGAACAGACAGCAAGTGGAGCCATGAGAAACACCTGCATTTGGGAGATCAAAGGAGGGAGAGGAGCTGATAGAGGCAGGAGGATAATCAGGAGACAGCACTGTGTCTACGACTCCAAGCGTCTTTCCTGGGGAAGCTCAGGGAAGAAGGTCATCATACACTTCACTCACTGCAAAGGATCCTTCACTCTTGCATTTTCCTTAGCATAGCTCTGCCCTACACAATCACTTCCATTTGCCTTGGCTTTGGGAGTCTCGTGTATGGATCCAAATGTAAGTTCAGGGGCTCTAATGTAGGTGGCTGGGGGATAACAGGGTGACTAAAGGAAAGGAGTAAGGAACAGAGAGGTGGTACGAAGTTGTCAGGGGGTGTGATGATTTAAAACAGGTGCCTGGTGGGAGTAAGATGAGCTCGGGTTACCATGACAACCGATTATTTCATCGGTTCAATGACCAGTTGCCATGGTGACAAAAAATCTTTGTGTCAGTGACATAGATCCCAAGGGAGAGGATGCTTGTGCAAAGGACCCCATGCTCATTGGTAAAGCTTTCACATCTGCACTAATTTCTGCATTGCTTGAAGTCTGTCTCACAGCTAACATCGGTGTTCTCCTCCCCTGCCATGTGGTCACCACTTGCAAAATGTACACATTTTCATGTTCTACACGATGTCTTCCCACTTAATAGTCTTTAATTGTTTTGGTAATGTATCATTTTCTCTCAAAAGACACACTTCCCTTAAAGGCAGGGGTCATTCTTACAACTGAGTTGCAGTTTCCAAGGACTCAACATACTACGCTCACTATACAGTGAGCTAATATAGAGTGGGTGGGGGCTTCTGGGAAGACACAGACCTTGGGAGCCAGCCAGATTTGGATTGGCTATCTTCTCTGCCTCTGCCATCTGCCAGTTGTGTGGCCTTAGAAAAGTTTTGAGGTGGTTTTTTTTTTTTTTTCCTGCTTTTTGAGACAGGGTTTCTCTCTGTAGCCTTGGCTATCCTGGACTCTTTGGATGCTTTGTAGACCAGGCTGGCCTCACACTCACAGCAGTCTGCCTGCCTCTGTCTCCCTGATGCTGGGAATACAGGCGTGGACCACCACACCCAGCAGAAAAGTTTTGTTTTGTTTTTTTCTCCTCCTCCTCCTCAAGAAAGAACCTCATTACATAGTCTGAGTGGTCTGGAACTCACTCTGGGATTACAGGCATGAGCCACTATGCCTGGCTCCAGAAGGAACTTTTAATGTAAAAAAAAAAAAAAAAAGAGGACAAACCAATTTTCATGTAAGAAATCCATAAAGTGACTGGATGTGTAAGTATTGGGAGGGATTATCAAAGATACATCTTATGGCAAATAGGATGACGTGGAACTATCAGCAATGTGGACAGGCTATACAGAAACTGACAGAAAATCTTTGCTAGCTGTACTTCAGACAGGGCGTCAGTAATCAGAATACATAAAGAACTTCATAACAGAACTTTAAAAAAACTGCCAATCAATAAATGAGCCACTGAATTTAATAGATATTTCTCCAAAAAGGGGATTCAAATCAATAAATATTTTTAAAAGTGTTTAACATACCTAGTCATCTGGGAAGTGCAAACTAAGACCACTTTAAGATTCTAGCTTGTCCCAGTCAAAATAGCTACCTCCAAGAAAATTAATTGTAACAGATAGAAGATGTAGGTGAACCTTAATCCTTACTGTTGTAGAAGTATAGACTGTAGGGAAACGAGTGTAGAGGTTTATCAAAATTTGCAAACTTGAAATACTATAGGATCTAGATCTACTGACCCTGGGATCTCTCTATATATATTCTACAAGGGCATTTGCACATCACTCTATTTTTTGCAAGGAAATGAAATCATCCTAGGTGTCCACGAACAAATGAAAGGAAAGTGAAAAAGTGGGCCATATATTACATTTTATATTTACTTACCAAAAAAAGTAGAATTATGAAGGTTTCAGGAAAATGGATCGAACTGGAAGATAGTCTGTTAAGTGAGGTAAGCCAGCCAGGCACAGAAAGATAAACACCACACACTTTCTGTCATCTGCCGGTCCTAGCTTATCCCTTTTATACATGTGTGTTTATGTGGGAGTGAGTGTGTGTAGTTGTCAGGGGAGTAGAAAGGGACCCATGAGTCAGGAAACACAGGGTTTGAGGAATCGTTATGGGGAGGAAAATAGAGCAATGCGAAATGAAGGTGGCAAAGGCGCTGGCAGAAGGGTACAGATGGGAGGAGGGATCTCAATGATGGAGGGAAGAGATGAAGGGGGCAACCAAAGCTATGCATATATGAAATGCCATAAAGAAGTAAAGCATACTTTTATGCTAATTAAAATAAATGTATAAAAGTACATATCTTAAAGACTACTAGGAAAACATAGATACGGTAAACGTCTTCAGTGGTAGGATATAAAATTAAGATATAATATCAGTAACCTTCCTGTATATAAGCATGCAGAGAAATTAAAAAAAAAATGCATTCAAACTGGATGTCAGCATGGAGAAGAATGAAAGGCCCTTATCACTCACCCAAATATAACTCCACTCAGATGAATCAAAAACTGTAACATAGGATATGAAATTCAGATACTATTAGAGGAAAAAGTAGGAAATACACCTCAGGATACAGGTATCAGCAAGGTCCTCCTGAACGGGAGTCACTGAGAAAACAACGGACAAGTGTAGTAACATTTTTGAGAATTCTGGGATTTGGTTTAAAAAACAACAACAACATAAGAATGGGGTTTTGTTTTAATCCCAGGTGTGGGGATTTGGGGCTGCTTTGAAATGTCCATAGCAGCTATGATTTGCCTCGTGCTCTAGCAGAAGCTTGATTTTCCCAGCTGCAGATAATTTCTGTGATTGTGTGGCATTTGGAAGATTGGTTTCGGTTTGTTAGTATGGGTAGTCAAAGAAGAAATAGAAGGAATTAGATTCAGGGATTAGAAAAATCCTCTCTCCCCTTTATCTTTGTTTCTCTCCTATCTAGTGTTAGGTGTTGAAACTGGAGGAAATAAAGGGTGGGAGGGAAAAGAATATACAAGGTTGTAAAATACCAGCTACAGAAAAGTAGAGTTTTGTGAAATGAAGGCTTGTGCACAGCAAAGGAAACAGCTACTAGAGGCAGCCCACGGATTGGAGGAAATCTGCTAGCTGCCCATCTGACTGAGGATTGCTATGTAGACTCCACAAAGGACAAGAAAAACCTAAATAAGAAAATGACTGGGTTAATGAACCAGCTACGTGGGTGTGGTGGTATATGTCAGCATTTAGGAGGTGGAGGTAGGAGGATCAGAAGTTCAGGATCATCTTCAGGTACTTAATCTTTTTTGTTTGTTTTGGTTTTGTTTTTTCAAGACAGGGTTTCTCTGTGTCCTAGATTTTCTTTGTAAACCGGGCTGGCCTCGAACTCACAGGGATCAGTCTGCCTCTACCTCCCTGAGCCCTGGGATTAAAGGCATGCACCGCCAATCCAGCTGCAGGTATGCCAGGCCTTGTCTTAGAATAAATGAATGAATGAATAAGCAAACAAATGTGCTAATTAAATGAACAGAAACTCTCAAAAGGCAAAGTACAAATGACCAATAAATCTACGAAAAACGTTCAAACACCCTGGTGACCAGAGAAACACAAAACTACAATGAGATTCAATCTTTGTCTAATGAGAATGGCTGTTACCAAGAAAACAACAAACAGTCAAAGATTCAATCAAACAGAATCTTTATGCACTGCTCTTGGGGATGCAGATTAGCCAGGGCACAATGGAATTCAGCATGAAGGTTTCTCCCATAACTAGTAGATGTATCCTGATCTGATATGAATCATTTCTGGTCATTTATCCAGGTCAACATACCACACTTGCAGATCAGTCTTTATTACAAGAATACTCACAAGTAGCTAGTTGTGGGAACAACCTAGGTGTCCATCAACAGAGGAATATGTAAAGAAAATGTGATGAACACATACAAAATAGATTTTTTTCTATTCATGAAGAATGAAGTCATATCATTTGTAGGAAAATGGATGTGTCTAGAGTCAAAATAAGGCAGTCTCAGAAAGATGGATATTGTGTTTTATCTTGCTGTAGTTCCTAGATTTTATGTGGATGTATAAAATCATGTAGGGTGAAATGGAGGTATACAGTCAAAGTACATTGTGGGTAAATGTCCTTATGTATTCAGTACCAGGTAAATCAATATACACTGATGAAAATAAAAATATGGTAAAAAACATATATCTCAATACCCAGAAATTCACGTTAAGCTTGTAAACATGATATTTTGCTGTAAAGAGAATTTATATCTTTTGTAGGTGTATTTGAAAATATGAGTGCATTAATTTGTTTGATGTCTGGAGTTTGCTTCAAAGTAACACAGAAGGGGCAAGAGGAGGGTGAGGGCCGGCTGGAGATGAATTTGGACTCCCTGCCACTTGATAGCTGTCACAGCTGGATGACGAATATAAGGAGTTCCTGGCATTTCTTGTCATTTGCATAGGTGTCTGAAGTTTTCCGAGATGGACAATATGAAATGCATAAGGAACTATATATTTGAAATGATGTTAGTTGTCTTTCTTCTTGCCATGACAACACCCCCGAAGCAGCCAAACTGAAGAAGGAAAGATTTATTTTGTCTCACAGTTCCCATAGTTTCTTGGTCTTTTGCAGTTGGAAAGACTCTTAGGTGATGGGAGGTATGGAGGAGGCTGTTCATCTCATGGCGGGTGGAGAGAGAGAAGGGGGTGGAGACAAGGTATATAACCTTTAAGCGCACCTGCCCCCCCAGTGACCCATGTCTTTCATCAAGGTCCCACATCATAGTTTCCAGATCCTCCCCTGAAGGAGGGGTGTTTTGTGAGTAGCCTTAGTGGGGGAATGAAATAAGTAATAATGAGCAGAGAAATTTCAGCTGTGATGTAGTGAGTCCCACTCACCTCCTCACCGAACCCTGGGCAGGGTTGAGAGAGGGAAGGAACCTCAGTTATGTTTCACCTTTCTTGGAGCTATTATGCTCCTGTGTATCTTGCTTTAAGCCCTGATGCATTTTTCTAGACTAAGCTCAAATGTTCACATATAAGGAAACACTTACTTAAGACCCTCATCTCAGTTTGAATTCCTTCTTCCATTCTCCTTTCTCTCTGAGTCAAACAAAGAACTAGGAACAGCTAATACTCACAGCTCTTCTGGGTACTCTGAGTGTTGTGGTTTCTGTTAATTCACAACACATCTATCTGGCAGGTACTATCAATATTCCAATTTGCAGATAAGAAAACTGAGCTTAGAGAAATTAAGAAATTTGCCCAACTAGAGTTATTGAGCTCAGGGTGGATTTTACCAGCAGGTGGGGAGCTCATGTTCTTGATCACAATTATGCTATACTGCCCCCTAGCTACTGCTTTGTCTTTGTAGTATCTTACCTTTTTTTTTTTTTTTTTTAAACATCAGTTATTTATTAGCAGTTGTTTCTCTAAAAACACAAACACAAGAACTGAGCACCTGTGTAGAAGGAGACACCAGGACAGGGGCTACGGGGCATTCCTTGAACACCAAGTCTTGGCTTCTTCACTCACTCCAGGGCTCCAATGCTACCTCTGACAAGGGAAAGGAAACTGCTCAATCCCTGAGCACATAAAGGTCACAACCACCTTGAGGCTACAGTGCTAACTGCTGCACATTCCAGCCCACAGCTCTACCAACAATAGCAAACCCACCATCAAACTGCTGCTCCCAATGACCCTTGCCGTCTAACCCGGTGGCCTCTAGCCTGCCTCCTGCATACTGCAGAGCTCTAGCGCTAACCCCCACGTGCAGTGTCTGTGTTCACGTATAAAGGTTTGTTGAGGACAGCCCAGGTATGTTAACATTTTAAGGGGGGCAGTAATGAACAGGCTGAGTCGTCCTGCTTTTGAAGGATTCATCCACAGGTTTGGACAGGCTAAGTCTACATTGTTCTCAATGATTGCATCAACACTTTCCCATGGAAGCTCCCCCAACCCCCTGCTCCCTACATCAATACTAGGCATTAAACTGGAGGCCTCACACATTTGGGAATGGTAATATAGTCAACCATACTGTCTCTGTGGTACTTGGATGCTTAGTACTACAAAGTACAAGACACTTTGTCATCTACAAGTTAGCCTACCATGAAGATCACTATTCTTTACTCTTTGAAGATGTCTAGAGAATGTTAAGCCTTGGGGCTCTCTGCCCTCATGTTCATCTTAGTTTAGTGTCAACCTACATGTTTTTCTTTATCTAGTCTCATTATCAACTTGACTAGGCTAAATTTCCATTACCAAGCCCTCTGGAACCTATCATATTTTTCACAGTTCCATAATGCCTCAGGAGGGTGTGTGTACCTTTAGTGAACTCCTTCACTCCAGGCCCCTGAGCCCATGTCCTGCTCTTCATTTGTATAACTTTTAAATGAAGTAAAAAGTACAACATAAGAACAATAATCCCCTAACCCAAGTTAGCAACAAACTGTAGCATAGCAAGAGCTTTTGTGGTGAATTAGGAGATCCAAGTTACAGTTCTAGATCATTATACAACATTAGTTTGACAAAAATATGGATGCCAGGTCCAATGATGGTACTGTGTTTAGAAACAAATGGGCATACTCTGTCTCAAAAAATACAGACTGAATTCTAACCTTCATTATTTCCCTAGGTCCTGGGGTACAACAAGGCTTACAGAGGCTTATGTCCACAGACCAAAATTGAATTTAATTTTGCTATGTCCCATTTCCTTCTTTCATTCTCCCCATGCAATCTCTTTACCTGGAAAAGACACCTGAGCTGTGAGAAAGTCCAGAAAATGTATCAGTAGCTATAAACTTTGTTTTGCTGCTGTAACGATCCTCAGATCTCAGTGGTCCAATGGGGTTGAGGTTGTTTTTCTCATTTGCTGGGTCCTTCCCAGGTCTGCTGTGGCTTTGTTGTGATTTTCATTCTGGGTCTTCGACAGATAGAATAGCCTGTACCCTGAGCAGCGATGGTCATCAGGACAGCAGGAAAAGGAGAGCATGTGCCTAGAGGCTTGGCTCATACTGCCACTCCCACTCTACTAGTCCATGCAGGTCACATGGTCGATTCTGCTCTCAATGGGAAAGTCTAACCCAACCTCGAGAAGCACTGTAAGCATTTAGGAATGGTAATATAGTCAACCATACTGTCCCTGTGGTACATGGATGCTCAGTACCACAAAGTACAAGATACTTTGTCATTTTTCAGTGGCTAGCCCCAGGAGGTTGCAATTTTCATATCAGTATAAACAATGATTGGGGGTTTGGAGAGTCTTTGAAAGTGTTAAGAACAAATGCTAAGAATCAGATGGTTCTGGGTCCAAATCCAGCCTCTGCGTATTCTTCTTCAAAACAGAGATGAACATTTGCAAGTTTGTTGGTAAGATTAAATAAAAACACACAGAGTCAATTATGCAGTCCACAAAGAATATTCGATAGGTGATAGCTACTCCTTCACCACTCTCCCTGCAACACTGGAGCTTCCGAAAGGTTCCCATTTAGTTCATAAAGCACAAAATCAGCCAATAACATCATACCTTGAAGCTAACAATTTAATTTCCAAATCTGTACCCAGAGGGTCAAGTTCCATTAAGCTGCAAACCTTGCTGACAAGTCTCTGCTAGCCAGATTCCATTCAGTCTAACACTGTCTAAAACATCACTGGAGGAGAGGAGAACTCCTTTTTGGCCACTCTGTGTGAACATCATTGACTTACCCTTCCAAGAGCCACCATTTCATCTACACTATTGCTTACATCTAAGGTAAACAATTCATCCAGTCAACTCATTGGCTCATGTTTGCTCAGCTGTCTTGGTGCCTTTGTGTCTCTCATTTTGTTTTTAATTATCTCAGTTGATTCTGAGAGTGGAGGTAAGCCAAGGCTTGAGGCAGGTTACAAGGAACAGAGAAAGACTGTGTGTGTGTGTGTGTAATATACCAGTGCAAATTTAGTATCAGACTAGCAAATAAATTCTTTTGGCTTTTACTGGTGGTGGTGGACTTGAGTGTAAGCCGGACCTTTCTACAGAAAATGGTTGGCTCGTATAGAGCAGGACGACTACTTTTTGGGAATTACCAATTGTCAGAAGCTGACGCCAAGCTACCAGAGTGAAGAACCCAGTTTAAGGATAGTTTACACAGAGCAATGTGGTCTAGCTCCAGGTGACAATTATTTGCCATCAGCCATGAGTATTTAATGACCATTCTGAAGACTCATATTTCTGTGGCTTGGTTCTTCCTCTATCCACCCAACCTCCCCCACTTTGTATAAGCTGTTCCCTCCTCACTTCAGCTTTCCTCTGTTCCCAAGCTTGCTGCTGTCTGTAGATAGCAAAGCTCTGCTCATTTATTGTCTTAGCCCCACCCTTATCTTTTAGGGGGGAAGCTCTGTCTCCTGAGGCCTACAGCTTCCTGCACCAAACTGAACAGTTTGCCTTGCCTCTTCCCCGTTTCCATGGCACAGATACAAGTCTCTGCCGACATGCATTGAAATGAACTGTTTATCTATTCATGTTCAACTCCTTGATATTTAGCACAATGCCCGGAATAGTAGGCACTTCATAACTGTTGACCACTCTTTAAGTGTGCACAGTGACTAATACTCAAGTGTTGTCATTAAGTAGATGTAAGCGGTTCTAAGAGCTTCCCAATGGCCTGTATGTAATTTTTAATTTTTTTTGCATCTAATACAAGACATGACATATTATATACAGATACCCAGGGAATCTGGAAGGCTCTTCAAGGGCTAGAAATGGGAAGACCCTGGCTCATGTTCTCTCTTCTCTCTCCTGCAAATCTTAGCTCATTTTTTAAATTCATTTCCCATTTCTCCCTTTGCGTTTGCCACAAATACAGAGAAAAGGATCAGAAGGAATCTTGTTTGTCTAAGGAGTTACACTTGTCAAACATTCTGCCATTAAGTACTTCCTGTGTCCAATCTTTGTAGGGTTCTTACAGCTTGGCACTGGACTGTGTCCTTTTCAGGGAATTTTACAGTCCATGTGAAGCTGAGGAAAGAATGCAAACAGAACAACACCACCTTCATCTCTCTGCTTTGTGCAATCTGTCTCAAGTATCTGTCCCCAGACTTAACAATCTCATCTTTGAGAGCTGGCCTCAACATTCCCTCCCAACCTAACTGCATCTTCCAAGATAGCAAACTTCTTTTTTTCTAGGCTGACTCTTCACCTTGTATATAGTGAACAGCTGCCTTTGGGTGCTTTGACTTGACAGCCTGTGTACAATCTCTTTGGCTAGGCTTCTGTGGATTAAAATCTCTAGTTTGTAGATACAGGTAGGGATGGAGAGAAACTAAACTTGATATAGGTAACACAGAAATATTAGATTTCTACCTAGGTCTGCCCTTCCAATCTTGGTTTTAAAGTTTTCTTCTTTGCAAGGTCCCAGAACCTTTCTTGTTGCTATGGCCATTGCAATCTTGTGTGTGTGTGTGTGTGTGTACTTTTCCACATTAATTTTTTAAATTAATTTTATTGTGTATGTTTAAGGTATACAGTGAAAAGTTATGGGATGAAAATCCATGGTGAACAGGTTACTATAGCAAAGCAAATTGACACATCTGTCATCTTACTATTATTACTTTTTTTTTTTTTTTGCTTGTTTGTTTCTGTAGCCAGACCAGCTACCTACAGTATACCTACAAAGCAGAAATCCTATATAAAGTACAATCTTATCGGTCATCCATCTTTTGAATCCCTGTGACTTTTGGTTCTGTTCCTCAAAGGCAGTGGCCACCCTATCCTGGCAGGTATGTAAATCTGTTCTTTTCCCCAGTTCTAGGGCCCCCTGTAAACCAGAATGAACGTTCTGGAGCAGTATCTCAGAATTCCAAACCAGGGAGAAGTGTCCTGTCCATGACTTGTAAGAGGAGGTGGTGAATGGGTTTAGAGCCAAGTCCATGAGTGTTCTTTATACTTTTTATCTCTATCTTCTGGCTGACTTTACCCAAGTGTTTCAGGGAAATTCCTGACTGTGGTCTTTCATGATCCTGATCTCAGCTTCAGGTTAAACCCTGATGACTCCTGACTTCAGTTTACCTGTCCACAAATGAGAACAGCTATACCTACCTCTTTAAATATGTGACCTTTAGTATTGTTCTGTTGATAGCCCAGATGGGGGAAGGTGGCCTTTGAGAGCTCAAAGGCTGGGATGGCTAGTGTTAATTATGTTCAATTGAAGATCCACCCAACAGACCAGCAAACCAGGCAATCCAATTCCCTTGATGAACTGGATCTCTGGGGCAGTCTACTCTTTCTCAGGAAAGCTGGCAAGGTGGGTAGGGGGGGCATCTTCTCTGGGATTATGTTTTGCTTATCATAGTGTTATGTAATTAACTTACTTATTTCCCACTAGACTACGAGCTCTTTGTTGTTGAGAGGGGGTCCATGTGGCCCAGGGTGGCCTCAAACTCACGATCTTCCCACCATAGCCTTCCCAGAGCGAAGTTATAATAATTTTAAATTTTATTGTGGCATGCATATGCGTGGAGGTCAGAGGACAATGCTGTGGGAGTTGGTTCTTTTCTTCTACGTTTACATGGGTTCCAGGGATTGAACTCTGGTCATCAGGGGTGTGCAGTAATCTCCTTTACCGGTTGAGCCATCTTGCTAGCCCCTAGACTAAATGCTTAAAAATATAGAGCCTGTATCTTATTTTCCAGCGCGGCACTGTCCTGGTCTAGACCATCACCTTGTCCCCGGGTGATGTCACCTCTGACTTCCAGCCTTGTACTGTAAGCACACCACCCACTTATGCTTAAAGTTCCCCACAGGATCCCCCTTTGTCCTCATCTTTCACCTCTCACCACTACTTCTAATATGTACAGGGACGTTTTAACCACAACCACACCGAATCCCTTCACTTCTTTACGTCGGATTCCAATCGACTTATTATTGTGGCTCACCCAGGCAGCTTTCTTTAAAAGAACGATCCTTCCAGTGTTCCACACAGCTCTGTCCTGACCCGTTTTGTTCCCTGCATCTTTTTAACATATCACACAATTCTTTTTCTTTTTATCACCTTTGTCTCTGTCCAAGAGGGAACAATAGTTTCCCTCCCTCTCTTCAGTACACCAATTTATCTTTAAGCACTAGAGCAGTGCCTGGGACAATGACTGGTAAGTCTTTGTCGGACAAATGACTTGATAGACCCTCAGAATCTTACTGAGCACCACGGAGAGAAGTGAATGCTTTGAATTCCCATTGCCAGGAGATGCCTAGCAAACCAAAGTGTTCAACACTTTGATGAAGTAGGGAGGGCTTCGAACTGTCTTAGCTGAGCAAAGTTGCCAGGGCTGATTCTCTTAGACCTTTGCCTTCTCATTCAACCAGACTCACTGACAGCCATCTAACAATCGAATGCCCAAATACTGGGCACCTCCTGTGAGTTCACAATTGTTCTTGGTGCTGAAGAGGGAGTTCATGACTTAATGCAACATCTGCAACAGCAAATAATACCTCCCAAGGAAATTACGTGTAAAAGGACTGGGCAGATTGTCAATGCTAATAGTTCAGAGGTAGGATCCGTGAAGACCGAGGAGAGTCCAAAGTTTACCAGAAGTCTGAACAACCCTGCTAAACGCTCCACCTGTTGATAGCAAGGCCACGACCTGGCCAGTGAACTTAAGATGGGGGTTGGGGGTGGGGGAGAGATGACGCGGCAGGGGTAAAGACAAGATGACCTGCCCTGGCAGGGAGGGGCCTTGAACCCGGGTTCTTGACGTTCCGAAGGACGCGTGTCCCCAAGCAAGGTCTAAAGCGCCCCGGTGGCGGCCGGGAAAATCCGCTCTGTGTACTTGTCGGGGCTGAGCAGTGGCAGAGGTTGGAAGGCGGGGAGGTCACGAGGTGCATTCCTCAGGAGTTGGAATCCCGGGACAGGGCCGGGGGCCGCCTCGGCCGCCCTCAAGTCCGAAGCGCAAGCGCGGCCAGACGCTCCGCACTGCCCAGCGCTGGTTCCCGCCGGCCGCAGGCAGGCAGAACCGCGGGAGCGCAGAGGCACTACTTGTCCCCGCGGAGGGATCCCTCGCACAGCGCGGCAGCCGAGGCGCGGAGGACGCCGGGCCGGCAGCGCTGAGACGTCGCGGGAGGCGGGGGTGGGAGGGAGCGGGCCGGGAAGTAGTTCCGGGTGCGCGGCCCCGGATGTTGGCTGCTCCCGCCGCCGCCGCCGCCGCCGCTCTCGGCGCCGCTCCGGGCCTGGGCCGCTCTCAGAGGGCGCCGTTGGGATCTCTCGCGGGGAACGGAGACGCACGCAGCGGCCGGGGGCTCGGCCGGGCCGTCCCGGCCTGCGCAGCCTGAGGTGAGCACGCGTCGCCAGGGGCTCGGCCGGGCTGGGGCCGCGGGCGGGGAGGCG
Source organism: Pachyuromys duprasi (assembly GCA_028658305.1). Lineage (NCBI taxonomy): Eukaryota > Metazoa > Chordata > Mammalia > Rodentia > Muridae > Pachyuromys > Pachyuromys duprasi. The sequence goes on from CM053763.1 coordinate 95,711,216, forward strand.
GGGCCGGGGCATCTCCCGGGACGCGGGCGGGGGCTGCCCTGGGCGAGCGGCGCTCGCACTCCTCGGCGCACGCTCCCTGTGGCCCGCGGTGGGCGCCGGGCCGGGCCGGGCGGGGTGGCGGCCCTCCCTCGCCCGCGGCGCCGCTCTTCAGCTGCCGCTGCCCCTCAGCCCGACGCCGCGGGCGCCCGCCCCTCCCCCAGGTGGGCCCGCGCCGCGGATGCCGGGGCCGCGGAGGACCGCGACAGTCGCGCCCTCGTCGCTGCGTGACCTGCGCCTGGCCCGGGCTCGCCCCGTCCCCGGCGCGATGGGCCGTCCTCCCTCGGCGCTCCGGGCGCTTTTCTGCCCGGACGGCGGTCCGTGCCCCGCGGGTCGTGGGTGCCCGGCGGGGGCTGAGGAGGTCCGGGCGAGGGTCCCACCGTCTCTCCCATCCTGTGGCCGCGTCCTTCTCTGGCGTTATGCGGACGTGTTGCTGCTGTCCTGCGTGTGTTGCATCCTGCCCACGTGGTAGTGTCCCGTCCCTCCCACCCCCTCCATTTTTGCAGTTGGTCAAGAGGGAGTTAGCAGGATGGGTTTTTCCCCTCCTGCTTTTCCCCCTCCGCCCCGCCCCGCGATTTCTTCCGGGCAGCGTGGAAGGTGTTAAGGTCAGTTTGTTTTGCCGAGGATGAGTGTTGTTTGATGGAAGAATCAAGAGCTGTACTCTTACGAAATTGAGACTAGTAGGGGACATACCAGACCTTAGTTCATTGACATCTTTTCAACCCCAGTAGCTTTCTTCCTTTTACTGCCTAATCCTCCAGAGAGCAAGCGCTTGCTACTGCTGTGTTGGTGTGCAAGGTTTTCCTTTCTCTACTTTCCGTGCGTCTGTGGCTCAGTGTTTTCTAGTCTGCGTTGATGCAGTGCTCTGGTTGTTGCTAGATTTCCTGAATGAATCGTGTCAGGGGGCTCGAGATTGGTGGTGGGCTTCTTTTTCCCTTCACTGTTTGTTGCTCTCTCTCTTTTCCCTTTCTGTTTTGTTCTCTAGTGAAAAAGTATGCACGTTCTATTGGGTACTAGTTAGATATATAGTTTTCTCTGGCAGGACTAGGTAATTGTGCTTGCTGTTCTGAGAGCTCTTTTATTCTACTTTTCTAAAATGCACTAGGTAGTACTATTGGGCTGGTTTTAAACTGTTTTGAAATACGTGGTCCCGCCCACCTTCCCCTTAATATGTCTTCCAGGTTAAGGTTTCTATTTTCCTTTTCTTTCCTCCTCCTCCTGCTTCTTCTTCTTTTTTTTTTTTTCAAGACAGGGTTTCTCTGTGTAGCCTTGGCTGTCCTGGACTCGCTTTGTGGACCAGGCTGGCCTCAAACTCACAGAGATCCACCAGCCTCTGCTTCCCAGAGTGCTGGGATTACAGGTGTGCGCCACTGCGTCCTGCATGCTTTTTTTTTTTTTAAAGGTCAGGTGACCCCCATCTTTATTTAGGAAGGGTTATGTAGATGGGATTTAATTTTTGAGGCTTTTTTTTTTTTTAAATAAGCTTGAAGCTCTTTCCTGTTTGATTTTGTATTGGAGTTGAAGTGATTCTTGTTTTCTGTTTTGTGCTACTGGGGAGTTTCTCATGCCTTTATTAGGTGTTTTGTGGATGAGGTCAAGAATGTTTATTGTGGCTTTCAGTTTATTAGTTTGGGTGAAATAAAACTTTGAAGTCACTCTTTAGATGTGAAAAATTTCAGTATTCTCTTGTTTTCCACACTGAAGTTTTTCCCTTTTTATTTTACTTTTATTTGAGACAGTTTTATGTAGACCAGGCTGACCTCTAACAGTGTGGTGAGGGCTGGCCTTGAACTCTTGATCTTGCCTTTACCTCCCAAGTACTGGAATTACAGGTGTGTGTCACTATTACATTGTCACCTTAAAATGTATTTTTGATACTTCCTTTTCCCTTTTGGTTTGATACAAGGTGTCAGTATATTTATTCTTCCTTTTCCTTCTATGTAGAGTAAAAGTATTTAAAATACAGATTCTATCTGCTTTCATTATGCTAAGTATGGGTGGGGCTGTGAAAAATAGAATGTTCTGATATATTCTGAGGCACATTTTTTATAGTAAGGCAATCAGCATTTTTATACTTCTGTACAGTGCTGTGAAGTTAGATATATAGAGACACAGGGACCAAAATATGGGTATCTGAAAGCTTCAACTTGTGTTGAAAAAGGAGTAGAAATTTTCTGTACTTTTGGAGAAGTGACTTTATGTCTCATTCATTTGTGTGTACTAAACAACAGGAGACTCACATTTGGAAAAATATAAGTAATTTCCAATCGTGAAGAAGCTGGTGTGTTCAGGAGATTAAGGTGATTTACAAAGGTGGAAAAGTGGCTGGTTACATGAGATCTATCAAGTAGCCTGACTGTCACAGAGGATTGTATTTGTGAATAAGTATGCATACTTATAAGATTGGCCAGGGTACATTGGTTGAGGATCTGTCAAGGATAGAGGATTTCACTTGGTAGGGTGCTGTAGTGCTTTAAGTCAGTGAAATGATGTATATTGTTTCTGTGTAAGCTGAGTGCAGGAAATAGGAAACTGTCTAAAAAGTTCTTGGAGAGTTTTAGGAATAAGAGGAGGGTCTGACATAATGAACTGGTTGTGAAAATAAAATCAAAGCATTATTGAATGCTTTATAGTATTCCCAGAATTGTTGTAAGCTCTCTATATGTATTTAATTTATTGTCTTTATCTTAAGGTCTTGTAATCATGAAGTGACTTAGGGCAGTTTCTTAACTGTATCCATTTAATCATTATTTATGGCAGGTAGTCAGGTGAGATGTAGATTTGCCGTGATGGGCCTGTAAGTGGTAGTAAGGTATTTGAACAGACATTTGTCAGCAGGGGTGTAGTATAGTGGGAAACCTGAGGAATTTGAGATTTTGCAGCAGGCTGATAGAAAAATAAAACATTCTGAGAAGAACCAGGAAGTAATTTCTGCCACAGAAGTTAAGAATAGGAAGATTTTTCTATAAGGGAGGATCTTGACAATATTTAGTGGTTTTGTTTTTGTTTTTGTTTGTTTTCTTTCAAGACAGGATTTCTTTGTGTAGTTTTGGCTATCCTGGACTCACTTTGTAGACCAGGCTGGCCTTGAACTCACAGATATTCTCCTGCCTCTGCTTCCCCAAGTGCTGAGATTACAGGTGTGCATCACTGCACCCAGCTGACAATATTTAATATTTAATTCACTTTTAAAATTCACAGACAGCGACCTTATTGCAAAGATAATTGAACTAGAGAAGAAATTTTGAAGGGAAGGTAACATGGTGAATTAGGTTTTCATAGGATCTGTAGAGATTTTATGCTGGTTAAAGGCCTCTCTGGTGATTGATCATGTCAGAGTCACTCAATTATCAAAAAGGAGTTTGTCTTGAGAAAATAAACTAAAGCCAGGCTGGTGGTGGCATGTGTCTTTTATCCCAGTACTTAGGAGGCAGAGGGCCAGGAGTATCTCTGAGTTTTAGGCCAGCTTGGTCTACAGAGGAGTTACAGAATAGTCAGGCTACATAGTGAAAACCTGTATCAAAAAGCCAACAAAAAGGGGGGGGGGGAATGTCATGGTAATCCCAGCACTGGTGAGGGCAGCCAGATCTATAAGAGGAGCACAAGATAGCTAAGGCTACACAAAGAAACTAGTGCTCTGAAGAGTTACTTTCTTCTTTTTGTTTTTTGTTTTTTCCCTTTCTGCCTTTCTGTATTTGAAACAGGTTCTCTCTATGTAGTCCTGACTGTTCTGGAACCTTCTGTGTAGACCAGGCTGGTTTCAAACTCAGAGATGCCCCTGCCTCTGCCTCCTGAGGCCTGGATTAAAGGCCTTCATGATCATGCCCCTAAGGATTACACTATTTCACATTGACAGTTTTTTTTGTCTGACTTTGGCTTTGTTTTAAGGGTTGTAGGTAGAGTATGTGTTAGTGTTTCAATCCCTTATTATCCCTTATCTTATTGCCAGATAGTTTACAGTATGGATATACTATGTTTTTATCCATTCTTACTCATTTAAACCCTTGATTGTCATCTAATATTCACTCTACCAAATTTCCTAAGGCTTAATTTTTAGTTTATAAAGCCTATTATACTCTACTAGCCATTAGGGATCAAGAGGTAAGTCGCAGTTGGTCCTTGAACATGTGTAGAGCTTTCATGATTTATGTGTGTTTTCTAGTACATTATCTCATTTGATCACACAGCAAACCTGTGTTGTAAGAAAAACACTTTTTAGGATGAAGTCGTGTTAGATGATCTTTGTACTTGAAGTGCCTGGAGCAGGTGGCATTATTGGTTATTTGGGGCTCTGTGTGTGTGTGTGTGGGGGGGTTGTGCATTACTTAAAGGCTTCCTGTGTAAATTCCTGGAGATTCAAGGGGACTGGGAAATCCGTATCACTCAGAAATCACCTCAATTTATTTAGTGTCCCCTCTTTTGGGAAAAAAAAAAAGTTCTGTTTTGTGTGTCTCTAGTTAGCCTGGAACTTGAAGCTATTCTCTGTCCCTACCTTGTTAGTGTTGAGATATAAGTATGAGCCACAACAGCCAACCTGGAAATTACTGACTTTTTATGATGACTCTTTGGGTGAAGACTTAGCAGAATTTTGTTACTTGTTTGTTCTGTGTAGTCAAAAGAGTTTATGTTTCTTTTAGAACTTTAATGATGTTTAATGTGATGATAATAGGTAATGTTAGTAATAACTAAACTAACATTTTGAGATCTTACTTTAGCAAAGAAGTATTTAAAATACATTCATTATAGGATCCTTACAACAATCCCTAAATAGTAGGGATTTTATTAGGAGATTTTCACAGATGAGAAAATGGACACTGAAAGGTGAAATAACTTACATAAGGGTACATAGGTAGGAAATGGAAAGAACCAAGTTTTGAAGTTTCCTAGTCAAATTTCAGAACTCATATTTAATCACTACACTGTTTTGCTCACTGATTTATTAAGCCATATTAATAAAAAAAGGAAGAACGTGACCAGAAAATGAAGATTGGATTTTGAATATAGTTGGAAAAGCAGTGAAAAATTATTTGACATTGCATGAGCATTTCTTTTAATGGGTCCTAAGACAACATAGATGCTGAGACATCAGTGTGTTTTGTTTCATTTGTCCTAACGGCTTTACAGCTAAAAACTACTATATTTTCAGGGCTCTTCACCGTCATCATTTTCTGTCCTGTAGCTCCCTCATTGACAGTATTTAGAAGCTTCAGCTTGGGAGCCAAAGCTCATTTGTACCTCTCTCTGGAGTTTTCTCTTAGTTCAGATTTTGTTTTTATTTTGAACAGTTAGCTTTTCAGTTTTACACTCCATCTCTTTCTCCTCAAAACTCAGGAAAACATCGCAGTGGCATTTCATAATAACTTTAAAATTTTTTTACCATTTTAATTGTCATAACTGTATTTCAGTGTACAAAAAGAATCAAAGTACAGTGTTTTTGCTCAAGAGATTGACTTATACTGAGATTTGGAAAGGCATTCTGCTGTACAGGATTTTTGATTTAATAGAATTTGTTATAACCAGATCAGCAAAGCACTACTACTGTGGGCCATCTGTTGGGATATGGAAATAGCTTCGTAGCAAAGAACCAGATGTTGTACTTATATTTATAACAATGGCACTCTACTTATTTGAAGTAACCTTTTGTTGATAGATACCTTTAGCTGCTATTCTATTTGATATATGATAATTTGATGTTTTTCAAACTGATAAATACTCTTGTACAATCAGGTCAAAACAAATGACTTACAGTGCCAAACTTTAATACTACAATAAGATAAGAACTTTTACTTGTATTTATTTTATTTTGGTGTGATTGGATCTATATTATCACCACACTGTCTTTATTTTCCATCATCAGTGAGTGAAGTACTCTGACAGATTCAGACTTAGGAAGAGGAACTGTTAGAATGTAGTATTAGATGGCAAGTAGCTCAGTTAGGAGTGTTTGCTGTGATTATGAGGACTGGGGTTTGGTAACAAGCCCTGTATCCTGCATATGCCTCTACTCCAGCTCAGGGGATTCAACACTTTTCTGCCAGGTGTTCGAGCTTAAGTCACAACTTGTACACACATGTTTCCTTACATCCATACAGACACATATAATTGAATAAAATAAATCTAAAAAAGAAAGGGCTGTTAAGGTAGCTTAATAAGTAAAGGTGTTTGCTGCCAAACTTGACAGCCTGAATTTGGTTGCCAGAATGCACATGGTGGAAGGAGAGAACTGACTTCCGCAAATGTCCTCCATCCATTGTATAGGCACCATGGCATGCCTGCACTCCACTCCACAGACACATGAAGTATGTCATAGAGTATAGTCCAAGAGAATTGTTAAGAGCTCGCTCTCACAAGCTGCTTGGGCTTGCTTGCTTGTTCATTCATTCATTCATTCATTCATTTATCTACCTACCTACCTACCTATTTATTTATTTATTTTCAAGTCCTGTGTAGAGGAGAGTCTTGTGCTCATTTGAAGAGTTGGCCATCATACTGTGTCTAAAGGAGACAAAGTCGACTGACTTTCACTCAAAATTTTCATCCGAAGGACAAAGCTAAGAGCTGCAACTGAATTCTTCCTAGTCAGTAAGAATTCTGCTTAGTGGAATAGGATCAGTTAGAATTAGGGTTTAGTGCCAATGTATATGTTTTAAAAACCTTAGAAATTGGAATCTACTTTTGCCTAAGGTTGAACTCTGACCTTACTTTTAAACTAAGTAGATCTTAATTTCTAATGCTAACTGTGAGATTTGGGAGAGAAACATATTAGGGGTAAGACTGCTAGCATTCAATAGCAGTGTCACATTTTATTTACAGAGAATTAGTTTGAGAGGAGGTTATAATATAGAAATAGATTATTGTTTATATTCTAGGTTTTGAATGATTCTTATTAAAAATAATTTAAATGGTGTTTCTGTTGCTTGGTTATAGAACTTTTGGAAATGAGTTATAGTCACAGAAGTTAATATACTACAGTCAAGGGTAGGTTGAGTCTTTGAATGAAGGTAGGGCATAGTGTTGAAGTTGGAAGTGAGTGGTTTTTCTGTTTTCCTTGCATATATGAATCTATAACACGTTATTCAGGCTAGACAGGTAAGGAACGAAGTAGATGGAATTGATGGTTTTATGTATAAGTGGATAGCAAACACCATCAGAAATACTAACTTTGTATGTCAGAAAAATTATGTTTCATATTATTTAGAGCATGTATGCTTTTGAAAAATTTCCACTTTACATTTGGATGATGACTGATGAACCTTGCAGTAGTGCTGTTATACAGGTAGGGTAACGCTTGAAGTCTGTTGACAAGAGTGTCACTCAATTACTGTTAGGAGAGCTGACACTGGAACCCATTTCCTGTGTGCTCCCTCTAGGTTTTTTGTTTGTTCTATTTTTGCTTTTTTTTTTAATTAGAAAATTAATGAAGTTATAGTAAGGAGCAGACCTTAGGTTTTTGAAGTGGAAGTGAAAGGCCATGGAGCTCCCAAAATGATCCTTTAGATAGACAAGAGTGTATGTTATGATAGTGTAAAGCTTCATTTTTAAACTAGCAGGGACAATTCTTGTTAAATTAGGTTCATTTTTAATCATTGGACTCATCTTACTTCAGTCTGCATCTCTGTTGTTAGTACTCTGGAGGTGAGATATGAAGAATCACAATGGGATTTAAGGATTGCTAAGTAGTTGTTAGGTCTTTCACCTGCTTTCTCTCAAAATGGAAGTATATGCCAATATATTTTAGAGAAAATATACTTGTAATACAGTTCTAATGCAGGTATCTGGGTTACTGATGTAGATTGAGACCTGTTGGTAGGTGAGAAGACTGATCATACACAAGGAGGTTTTACTGAATAGAAATCAAAACATACAACAACCAGACTGGGAGAAAAGTATGACATTGGGTAATTTAAAATGTCTTTTTATGAACCTTTCTGTACAGTGAGCATGTTTCATTCAGAACATTTGATTTTTATGGTTCAGATAACAAATTGGAAGTTAAGTCTTTGGAAGAACAGCTTAAATACTTGTTTTTGTTGAACTATTTGCTAAGAAGTTATAAGTAAGTTGGTTTGATAAATTATTTGATTATAGTATTATGGGTTAAGTTGTGAGTGTATGAGATGATTTCAGGCTTTCTTTGCATTAGAATTTGCTCATTTCAAGTTATTATTTTTTGGTCTCAGAAGTAAACCAAAAATCTCAGTTTACTTATGGTAATTATTTCTCAATTTAATTACCTGAAATGGCAGTCTAGTTTGAACTGAAAATGAGACCTAAGGATTTATTTACCTGTTTCCATTATTTGGCAGATTTTTAATAAGAAAAACCAAATTGTTAATGTTTGTTTAAGGTACTGTTTCAATTCAGGAACATTGAATTAATTAATTTCTCTTATTTGATTACTCATTTCTTTGTTACTTTTTTATGTCTAGACAAGTGAAAAGCAGAGTCCTTGCCAGCAAAGACAACAGTTACTTAGTTTGAGAGATACCACAGAGCTGTCCTTCCCGGAATACTGGTGCCTGTGATTGCTTCTGATGACTAGTTCTGGAAAGGCAGTGTTTAGTATGTTTGAAGAACTTAATGCATTTAGGGTTGAGGATGAATGGTTTTAAGAAGAGCCGATGGCCTCATGATTATTTATTTATAATAAAATGCTGAGAACCATTGATGTAAAGAATGCCCTTGAACCTGTGAGGTGTCTTAGTGGGTAAAGACAGTTTGCTTCAAGCCTGGCAACTTGAGTTTGATCTCCAGGACTCACGTGGGATAGAGAGGAGAGAACCAGCTCCTGAAAATTGTCCTTTGACCACCTCAAGCACACACAGCATACCCATAAATGATGAATGTCAAACAAACAAACCCAAAAATGCCCTTAAGGAGCATTTCTTCACCACCCTCTTCCCTGTTTTTGAGACAAGATCTTGGTATAGTTCAGGCTAACCTTGAACCCACAATCTTTCTGCTTCAGTATCCCAAGTGCTTGCATTCTGGTACGTGCCACTAGGCTTGATCATCTAAGGAACTTTGTTACTGAGATAGATAACTTAGGCATTGTTTTTTTTTTTTTTTTTTTCCTTTGGGGGTGAGTGCATTCAAGACAGAGTTTTTCTGTATAGCCTTGGCTGTCCTGGACTTTGTAGACCAAGCTGGCCTCGCACTCACACAGAGATCCACCTGCCTCTGCCTCCTAGAGTGCTGGGATACAGGTCTGCCCCACCGCACCTGGCCTAAGCATTCTGATTTATGGAAGGTTATCAGATTTCTTTTGATACATGATAAAGAAATCTTACTCTAGCATAGAGGCAGGATTGTAAGTAATAAAATACTTGTAGCTTTGGCAGGAATTGTGGGAAATCAATAAATTGTCACATTTGGAAAAATACCTTTTCATATACGTTAACAAAGTATTATGGAACTTTTTTTGTCTTTTATAGTAAAAAAAATAATGTTTTTCTTACTTTTTGAATATGCATTAACAGCTAGGAAACCTCAGGAAAAGAATATTCTCAGTCTATGTATTAGAAGTGAGTTTCAGAGCTGGAAAATGTTTTCTTCTCCCAGCTAATAGACCTAACTTCGTAGCTTCTTCAGTGATTCTATACTTGATACGGTTTCCTTATTTTTTATTTTATTTTAATGGAGACAGGATGTTACTAGTGCTCAGCCCTGGCTGCCCTGAAACTTGGAATGAAGACTAGGCTGACCTCAAACTCACAAACAAGACCACCTTTCCCCTAGTGTCGAAATCAAATGTGCATTCTACCATAGGCTACAGATCTTTGGTTTCTAAACTTTTTACTTGTATTATGAATCTTTTTCCTCAAACATTCATCTTTAAAGGAACTCTTAATATGCCCTCCTCAAGCAGCACAGTACTCCAATGTGAACTAAGTTAGATGTTTACGAGGCTGTTACCCTCCTTGGTCTGGATACTAGCTTTCTAATGAAGTTTGAGTCTGTATTTACTTTTTAGTAGCTGAAGCACTACCCTGTCTCAGTCAGTTTCCATGTTGATTTACAAGAATTTCTTTGAGTCTATTTGGAGAGTTTTTTTTTTTTTTAAATGGAGCTATCAAGTGAGTGCCCCATTTTTATCTGATTACATATATGTTGTTTTCTCAAAGGTAATGTTAATTATTTGCTTCCTGAAATTTAAGAAAAGAGATAATTAATTGTACAGATACTGGAGTTGAATAAATAATACCCTAAGACTACAGACTACCTGTTGTATTGAATATGTTCGAAGTATATAAAGTATGAGCTGGGCCTGTAGTTTCAGCTACTTGGAAGGCTAAGGCAACCGGATCACACACTTGAGGCCTGCATGGGCTGCAGAATAAGTTCAAGGCCAACTGAGAAATTTAGTGAGACTCTGCCTCAACATAAAAAGTAATAAGAGGTCTTAGCATATAGCTTAGTGAAAGAATGCTTATCAAATGTGTGGGATCTTGGGTTTAATTCTTCATACTGTTGCCCATCCCCAGTATATAGAATAAAAAGAATTTTCATTTATTGAGGTTCAACAGTTGAGAGTTACTTCATATACCTCAAGTGTCTTTCCTTTCTTTTGTACTGATGTGCTACTTTATTTTTATTTTTATTATCATTACCCAGAGTTTGAGACATGGTCTCACTGTGTAGCCCTGATTGTCCTGGAGCTTGATGTGTAGATCAGGCTGACTTCAAACTCATGAGCTCAACCTACCTCTACTGGGATTAAATGCATGCACCATCACTCTAGACTTATATTCTTATACATGCCTTTATTGCATTTAACAATTCATAGTATTTTCTTTTTTCTTCTCATATGTACATGGGGTGCCTTTGTATATTTGCATTTTGTGTTATATGTATGTATGTATGCATGCATGTATGTATGTATGTGCACATACATGTGTATGAATGGAGGACCAGGGTTGACGTTGAGTCTTCCTTAATCACTCTCCTCACTCATTAAGGTAGGGCCTTTCATTTGAACCCAGATTTTTTCCATAGGTTTGCTTGAGGAAAGTCCTGTCTTTACCTTGGAAGCACTGTAATTCTAGATGGGCAGTTATTATGCCTGCCTGGTTTTATGTGGGTTCTGTGGATTTAAACTTCGGTCTTCGTGGTTGCACAGCAAGTCCTTTAACTTCTTAGCCATTTCTCTGGGTGTGGGTCATCCTTTCCCAAATTTAAATTGACAGTATTTCATGGATGTCACTTTATTTCCAGTACATAATCAAATTCCTGATAATTTTAAAATGCCTTTACAATTGGCTTTTAATTGAATCAAGATCCAGGCAAAGTCCACACATTGCATTTAGTTGTTTTTAAATTAAATTTTTAAATTTTAGTCAAACCATAGCTGCCTTTATCTTTTTAAAAAAAAATTTTTTTTTTTTTGAGATTGGTCCCTCACTATATGTAGCCCAGGTGCCCAGGCAGTCTGATGGTTAGTAACCTAACAGAATCTCGAATTAGCTGGCAAGGAGGTGGGCCTCAGTTTAAGCCTGTGTGTGGGGATTTATCTTGATGCTATTATTTGGGTGGCACTGGGATCTTGGAACTGATTTAAGAAGTAGGTATTTATTCATGCTTTCTGATTATGGATGCCATGTGACCAGCTGCTTCAGGCTTCCTGTCACTCTGACTTTCCCTCCAGGATGGGCTGTACTTTGAACTGTAAGCCAGAATTAAGACCCTTCTCCTTTAAGTTTCTCTTGTGTGTTTGTTTATCACAGTAGCTGGGAAAGACCCACAGATCCTGAACTAGAACTTGCTGTGCAGCCAGGCTAGCCTTAAGCATCCTCTTACTTCAGCCATCAGGCGCCATCATGATATGCATGAGTCAGCATGCCTCACCTTCTTTCTGTTCACTTTCTGTCATCATTTGACACCTTTGGTTCTGTTATCTGTCTCTCATACAAAAATCTTTTGTATTATTTTTGAAACATGTAGCTGACTTTTTTTTCCATCAGTTCAAGTGTTTTGGGAAGTTACGTACAAAACATATGCCAGGGATTGTGAGATGGATGGAAGTTATTTGACATTAACCCACTACGAACCAGAATTCCAGGGCCAGACACAGGTGCATAGTGAACCAGTTCAGGGTAGATTTTCCATGGACTTATGTCTTAATTACAATAGCCTTCCTTCCCCCTTCTTCCCTCCCACCTCCTTCCTCTTGGTAATGCTGACAGTGGAGTGAATCTGCCTGCCTACCTGCCTGTCCATCCGTCTGTCCATTGATCTGCCTGCCTGCCTCCCATCCATTCATCTATTATCTATCTATTTATGTGGTGAAGCTTCATGTAATCCAGGATGACTTTGAATTCATATAGCCTGGAGCCACCATGAACTTCTGATCCTTCTGCCTCCACCTCCCAAGTGATAGACTAACAGGTCTGTGCCATCATGCCCTGTTTTAGAATCACCTGAATACATCCCTTTAATCATGTCCTGATTAGGAAACCATGATTGAATTTCTCTTGACTGAATCCAGATTATACCTTTCTGGTCTGTCACTCATGCTTCTACTGGCTGTTTTTAAAAACCACTTTAATTTAGTTTTATTGTGGTGCTGAGGAATTGTATCCTTAGCCTCATACACTAAGCATCCCAGTTCTCGCTGAATCTTACCACCATTCTGGAATGGAACTAAAACCAAGTTTATATTATGCCTGTAGCATTTTTATTCTTCAACAAGTTCACAAGCCTCTTGGAGAGGGAAAAAAAAATTGTGTGTGGTTCTTGGAAAAGGAGTATTCAGAGAATCTGAGTTGATGCCCTCAGCCTGTTATTCCCACTTCCTGATCCAGAGTTTCTGCCAGCTCAAAGAGAATGCCCCGATCTGGGTCTCTTGTTGATTCAGTGGTCTGAATCAGGGACATCAGGTGTGCAGTGTACATGTCAACTGCTTTGCCAGCACTGAAGCCGTGGCTGTTTATTACTTTTTGGTTGTGTTCAGAAATGACCTCAGGCAGCCACTCTTTGTTGAGCTGAATTGAAAATTATGTGAAACCTTTCTGATGACTTTGCCCTAAGCCTAAATTAATATATCAAAAACTCCTGATAGAACTTTTTTCCTCTTTTTGAAATTTATTAATTACACTTTATTCACTTTATATCCCCCCATATAGCGCCCTCCCTTCTCCCCCTGATAGAACTTTTAATTAACAGACAACCTGGGTTTCACTCAATATTAATAAACTAGGATTTCTAGGAATGGGATAGAAATGATAGCTGTGGAGGCACACAGCTTTAATCCCAATACTTGGGAGGCAGAGGCCGACCTGATCTACAGATTGAGTTCCAGGGCAGTTGGGTCTTTTTTTTTTTCTTGGGGGGTGGTGGGGTCAGGAGTGGTTTTTAGCCCGATTTTAGGGAGCAAGGAGTTATTTTTACTTTTTAGTTCTAGTATTGAAGACCATAGTTTCATTCATTTGGGGCATATTACAACATTTATTTCTCTTTGACATTCAGAAAGTATGATAGATTCATTTTACTTTTCAAAGGTATGACAGACTCTTGCTTTGAATTACACTAGGCAAAGCACGTAAATCCAATGCCCAAGATAAAGACACAGGATCCAAAGAAATGGCATGTTAGTTTTCTAAATATAACTGAGCTCAGATTTAAAGCTCAGAACCCTCAGCTCTCTGAAAGCCAGTTCTGTCTTTGTTTAGTGAGTACCATTAAAAATAATTAAATGGAAGGGCTCAATATATTTCGAGTGGATTTTTTTTTAGATTTGGAATATTTCATGAATATCAGTAAAGGTGATTTGAACAACATGATTTAGCTTAATATACTTTTGTTATATTTTCCATGAAAATAAATATATAAATTAGAAAAAGTTTTTTTTTTTAATTGAATCACATGATTTGATTTTGGGTTTGGTTGTTGTAGTTAAGTTATTGTGCAGAAGAGAACTGAAGCTTCAGGATTATCAGTGACTTAATAGCAGACCCAGAAATAGAATCCTCTCCTCTTTGCCTGGGTATGATTTTGTTTGAAGAGAGGCCTGTGATCTGATTATATAATTGCAGGAAGTAAGGTTAGGGTTTTGGAAGAAGTTCCAACACTGGTGTTACCACCTGCCTTAAGACCCTGGTTTGAAGCAGAGGAAAGAAAAGAGGCCAGTCTTAAAGTTTTGTGCTCTTATTCTTAAAAAGCTGAAGCTAGTGGTTGCTTCCTCCCTCACTTCATTTGTCTCTTCTTGGATTTGTCTTGTTTCTAGACAAGGATATATACTGTGTAGTTGATCTATAGGAAATAATAGTGGCTTCTTTCATAATTTTTTTAGATGTATGAACCTTAAAATTATTTTTATTTATTTGACAATGCTATACATACATACATTGATCATACCACCCAACTCTCCTCTCCCACTTGTATGAACTTCTGTATGTGTATTATTGTGTAGTGAAAAAAGAGTATATTTGGAAGTAGTGGAGACTGCAGAACACACTGTTGAATGGCTTACGGGGTTATCAGCTTGAAAGTGATTGTTACTGAGAGCTGCTTTCTAATTAAGTCATTGCTTTACTTTCTTCTTTGGCTCTGGTTGTGGGTACTATATGGGAAAGAAGCAGAATAAAAACATTTGTGTATGGCTGCTGAACTCTTCTCCATAACAAACAGATATTATGGGTTGCAGTTCACATCATGTAGCTCACCCATCCAATTAAAGTGTAAAAATCAGTGTTTTTTAGAGTATTCACAGGTGCGACTAGCACCCAAATCTAATTTTAGAATCCATGCTCTCCCTTTCTAGGACACTCCATACTTTCTAGCTGCCAATCCCTGTCCTCCTTTTACTTCTCTCCTTGGTAGCCCTAAGGAACCACTAATAGAATCTATTTACTAATTCAGATTTGCCAGCATTGGATATTTTGTATAAATGGAATTATATGCTGTATAGATTTTTGTTTTTGTGTTTTGGTCTTTATTCTCTTTAGCATAATGTTTTCAAGGTTGTATGTGTTGTACCATTTATCATTTCTTGTCAGTACAGGATGGACACAGTACTTTCATCAGTTGGTGGGCATCTGGATTCTTTTATTCTTTTGTTAGGATTTAATCTTCTGTTCAAGTTTTTTCTATGAGTTTATATGTTCAGGAAGATTTTCTTCCTTTTTCTCTTCCTTCCTCCCTCTTTTTTTCTTCCTTCCTCTTTCTTTCTCTTTCACTCCTCTGGCTTATATGGTATGATAAATCAGTGTTTAGCTTTTTGATAGCTGATGTGCTTTCAGAGGAGCAATGCTAGCAACTAGAAGATTTTAAGAACTTTAACATTTATAAATTATTTAACTGTTGTTATGTGTGGATGCTCTTACCATCATGGCTTCTGGTGTGTGTGTGTGTCAAATTTAGGTAGTCAGGTTTTCATGAGCTTCCACAAGCCAGATTGCCTGATATGATTGTGGTGTTGGTTTGTATTTCTTTTGAGTGAATATCTGTATTTGTGAGATAGTCGCCTGTCTTCTTTGTAGCTAACTAAGGTTGTTGAAATCCTTACCTGTTTTTAAATTAGGTTGTTTTTTGAGTTTTGAAGATTCTGTATATATTCTGGATATAACTTAGTCTTCTAATTGGTCCTAAATTATGTGGAGATAGAAATATAAGACACAGAGACTGGGTTAGTGATCTGGTCAGTTTCAGATCTTATTTTAACTTGGTTTTTAAAAAATTGTGTTTTCAGATGTACATGTGTGGAGGTCAGAGGCTGATTTTATGGAGTTAGTAGTTAATGTGGGTTCTGGGGATTGAATGAGGGTGCCAGACTTGCAGGACCATTTCACCACCCCATTATTTTAACTTTCTTTTTTTCAACTCTGGAAGAAATGGGTTGATAGATTCATTGAATAAATATGAGTGACAATAGTCAGATTCTGGTGATAAAAGAAAATTAAGCAGATGAAAATTTCTTTTGTTGTGAAGACTTAAGCAAGGCCGATGAAAGTTATAAATTATTCCCCACTTTTCTCGAGTTCTAAATTTGTGACTTTCCACTTAGTATACAATTTGTAACTAACCTTTTTCTAATTTTGCAGTCTAAGTTAACTATTACATAATTCTTCTGACCCTGAATACTCCCATGATAAGTTAAGGATCCCTGAAGACTTAATTCTTTTATGGGAGTGATGACATGGTAGCTTAGGATATACCCCTGCCTTGAGGCGTGGCTAGTGGGACTGGGATGTATAACTGATGGTTTCTCAGCAGAATTTTTTTTTCATTGCACTTCTGGTACATTTCTCCTATTCTAGTTGATTCAAATACAAATTATTTCCACGACTGCTTTAATGGTAAATACCTTTGACAGATTGTTTAATTTACTATGCTCAAATAACTTGAATTGAAGGTTCTTTATGGGTCTTAGTAAAGTTTATACTTGTGAAACTTTTAAATTCAAAAGTAAAAAATAAGGGACTAGCTTCTTGATCTAATATTATTTATTTTCAACAGACTTAATTCTTTGAGACAGAATGTCTGTAGCTCTAGCTGCCCTGGATTTGGCTATGTAGAACCAGGCTGACATTAACCAAAGATCCGTCTACCAGTGCTTCCCAGATGCTAGGATTAATTAAAGACATGAACCACCACATTTGGCAGATTTTGATTCTTAATCTTTGACTATGTTCAGATGTTCTCATTCAGGCTACTGTCCTAGTAACCTAGAGGTGAAGTTTTCCTTCTTCCTACAGCAGAAGAAATCAAGCCTCAAGTTAACCGTGTATCTAAATTCACACAGTAGCTTTCAGAGTTGGAATTCCAGCTGAGGTCTTTAGCCACAAATTCTTTGTGAATTACAAAGCACTGCATCTGTAGGTGGAGGAGGGGAAAGAGATATTGAAGATAACAATTCAGTTTTACCTCTGCCCCAAATCATGCATTGTTACAGAGATGTTTTGTACTAACAACTGCATCTTAAATGTGTTTATAACCCAGTTTTATGTATCCTCAGGACTGCTTATATATAAAGTAATTCCACCCTCTCCTGAAGGTTATGTAATGCAGTAAACAGCATGTATTGGAGTATAATCATTAGCCAGTGCAGTCACTTTTACTCTGCTCTTTTTTTTTTTTGGTCTCTATACAAACTGATAGGAGAGAAATGCTACTAGCTATTGGTACCAACCTTCTTAATTTTTTTTTTTATGGCTGAAATTTAAGGAGTTACTTGCTCAGTTATAATTGATGGAATAGAGAAATAAGTTTGTAGCTTAGAGTACACCGGCTGTGAGATTGCCTGACTTTGGTGTGAACCTTAGGTTTTACAAACTTTCCACATTGCTGGTTAGTTACTTTAACTAAGATTGAAGTGTTTGTTCTTTTAGTCATGACACTACTTTAGGCAGTAATCTAGCTGAAAAATGGAGAAAATGGTAAGTTAAGTCATTGGGGCTAGAGCAGGTTAGAGTGACTAGGAACTGGAACTGGTTATAAATAGGCACTAATAGCCAGGGGTTCTGAGTATGTGATGATTGGAGATGCAGTGTGGAAAATCATTTTTCCCTTCCTGAGTTCTGAGCTGCTTGTCAAGTAAAGCAAGAATCAACTGATGAAGAAATAAGATACAATATATTTTGAAAAATTAATTTTCTGTTCAGATGAAATTCATAGGCTTTAGTATATTTGCAAGATTTTATAGTGATCATTACCATCTATTATATTTTTATTTTTCCTAAAAGAAACCTCTTAGCAACCACTTCTTACTTGCTGTCCTCCACACCCACCCTCCTGACAACAACATTGCCATCTTTTATCATGTCCCTAGCTAGAGTTTGCCTATTCTGGACTGTGTAAATGGAATCATACAATGTGTGACCTTCTGTGTATGAGTTTTCACTTAGCACAAGCTTTCAAAACTCATCTGTGTTGTAATACATAAAAATATGTCATTCTTTTTATGGTGGAATAATATTGTTACATATGTTGTCATTGATTATTGATATATACATTTTGTTTTTCTATTCATCAGCTCATAGTCATTTGTTGTTCCTTTGTTCATCTTGTCTCCTTCCTTCCTTTTAGATTTTTTGAGACAGGGTTTCTCTGTGTGGCTCTGGCTGTCTTGGAACTTACTTTGTAGACCAGACTGCCTTAATCAGAGATCCACCTGCCTCTGCCTCCTGAGTGCTGGGATTAAAAGAATGCACTACCACTGCCTAGCTGTTCTTTTACTATGAATAGCCAAATGCTATGGAATGTGTTTGTACAGATTTTTATAGGAATATATAAATTGACTTGGAGATACATATGTCTTTAAATAGAATTGCTGAGTCTATAGTAACTGTAAACGTTTGAAAGAGCGCTCTCTCTCGCTCTCTCTCTCTCTCTCTCTTTCTCTCTCTCTCTGTGTGTGTGTGTGTGTGTGTGTTTCTAAGGATTGAATTTAGGGTTTTGTGCATACTAGATAAGTATTCTTCCACAGAGCTGTTATCTTTAGTCTCCTTTACCTTTTAAATAATAACATAGGAGGATAGGAGAATATGACTTCCAAAGAGTTAAAAACTCATAAAATGAGTTTCGGCTAACTCCACAGCTCTTCATTGCCACCTACCCACGGTACCAGACTACTGTGGATGATGTTTGGGTCAGCAGAGCAAATGCACCCAGATTACTGCTTCACAGAGTCCTAGGTGGAGAAGGAAGAGACCAAGTCCTAGATGTTCACAACTTTTATTAAGTTCTAGCCACTTACAAAGCTATTTCTTTGGAGAGGAATAGAATTAAAAGGCCAAGAGTGTTTAGAGAAGGTGTACTTCATAGAAGCCAAGAGTTGGAAAGAAACAGTGGCTCTAACAAAGAGTTGAGATAGAGCCCTGAGAGCCATCTTAGATGAAAAGAGATGATGGAGCCACTTTTAGGAATGGTAAGTTTAGGATTTTCAAGAGACAGTGTTTTGTATGTGGTTGGAGAGCTGAGGGTACTGTGCTGAGACAGACAAGGGTTTGATCTACATATTGGCTTTAAAATACAGTGCTAGTGTTTTTACTTGTGTAGTAAAAACAGCAGAAAAAGGTTTTGCTTTATACTTGAGCTCTTGGTTTGACTGTGCTGATACTTCTGCTCTTTCTTGCTAAGGGTGACCTGTTTCAATTGTGAATTCCTTTATTCGCGCGTTCATTTATTTTGAACCCCTGCTTGGGGGGGGGGTTCTTTTTTTTTTTTTTTCCCAGACCTAGATCAAAGGTGACTTCCTCCTATATCCTACAGGCACTTTAAGCAAAATTCTAGCTCTGAGCCTGTGTGCTGGGGAGATGTCACTACATTGTACTTGTCCCATCCCCTTGTTTGCACTTAGTGCCGAGGAATTAAAAGACTTTTCCTTCATTTCTCTTGAATAAGACCTATGTTTTGGTGCTTTTACTTTGAGAGGTCTTACAGTTGCAGGTTGTAATTCTTAGTTTGTCAGAATGTCCAGGAAAGGCTGGTTTTAGTACTCTGCCTACCTCTCTAGTTTCCTTATCGGCGTCTAGTTTTACTCTCATCCCTCTTTACATACCAAGTATTTGATTCTTTTATAAGTGTTTTAACATATGTAGCCAGCATTTAAATTATTTTCAGTGGTTAGGGTCATCAGACCATCCGTCTTGTTATCCCATAGAAACAGAAGTGTCTTTCTCTTCAGTTAGTTTCTGAGAATCCATTAAGTTTCTTAATCAAAGGTTATAAACTTAGAATAAAATCTAGTTATTTATTTGGCCGTTATATTGTTTAGAAAATAAGAGAGTTCAGTTAAGAATTGAATTTGTTCTTTTGAAAACTTAGAAGTTCTTACAACACTGTCTAAAATGCTGCCTAGTAGCATTGTGCTGGAACTGGGAAAAGAAAAGAGCAGGCCATTCAGGGCAAGCATTGCTTTCAGCTGCTCATGTCTCACCTGCACGTACACTACACTTTGTGTACTTAACCTCTTCCTATCTTTTATAGTACCTGTTCACCCTAGGCATTTGTGTCTAGTAAAAATACTGGCATTCTGCCATTGTTCTACAGTAGTGCTAACAGATAGATTTATTCATTGATTCTAAACAAGTTTGTAATGGCTGCCACATAAAATTAGATAGGTGGTATTATCCCCAAGTTTAATGAAGAAAATAAAAAATAAGCCTTAGTAGTGTATCACAATCTGAACTATTCAATTCCCCTGTCACTCAAGTGCTACTCTGCTCTTAACTAATTTTTAAAGCACTGCAACTATTTCTTCAGATGAAGTATTAGTGACATTTGTTATGCAAAATCAATAAAAATAGCAGTTTTTAATTGAAGACTAGTTGTGTTGGGGAGATGATATGGGACCTTCAGTGCTAATGGTAGCTTTCAGGTTTCTTGCTGGAATGCCTAAGATTCTACAAACGCTTTGGACACACCCTGTGCTATGACTAATCTGTTAAATATTAGGAGGTCTCAGCACCTTTTGGTGTCAAAGTTACACTGTGTGTTTTCTGTGTGATTGATGCATGTGTTTTTGATACTGTCACATACTTTTCATTCATACATGTTTTAATAATGGTGATTGGTCAGGATTTTAATTAGAATTGTGTTAGAGTTTAATTTACTTTAAAGCATCTAATAATGAATTCTCCTTTACTTTTAGATTCTCTTTGTGGCCAGATGGGTTTGTATGGACAAACTTGTCCATCTGTAACTTCATTAAGGTGAGTTGCTCTTTTTATTTTTTTATTTTTTGTTTTGTTTTTGAACATCTAATGTTTGAAAAGTTAGTTGGTTATGTCATGTTGCAGTGAATTTCAAGGTGAGGCTCAGAGTAGCAGTTTTGTTATAGAATATCCTCGTTCTGTTTCCTCAGAGAAGTACAATAAATCACCTTTTCTGTAGAAAAAATGCTGCTGTTTTGTGAAGTAGTGCAGTTTGGTAGAGTAGGGGTATGCTTACAGAGATTTTTAAGATAATGGGATTTAGATCTGTTCTTAATCTCCAGGAATAATCTTGAACATGAAACAACATAACTACACTTTTTGTTGTTGTTTCTTAAAAATCTAATCTGTTTTCTACTTGCTTTAATTAAAAAATGTATTTTGGTTGCTTTGTAGCAGATTATTAAGAAAATAAATTACGAACTTGTTTCTGTAGAGTGGTTAAGCATGTTATTTAGATTATTCTTTTCTACAGTAAGCAAATAAATGTAGAGAGTAGCAGTTAAGTTGTTTAATACAAGCTAGTGGTCTCAGATTTTTTAAGTTACCAGATTCTTTCTTTGAATCCAGTTTCATGTTAGGTCCAGTGAGTAAAGCAAACAAATAAACTTTCCATGTTTTGTTCTTTAAGTGGCCTCTGAGGGATTGTTATTGGTTCAAGAACAGGTTTTGAAAAGTAACCTTCCTTGTTATGGTGGCTCATGGCTTTAAAGCAAGCATCTGGGAAGCATTTTAATTTTTATTGAAGGCTTTCAAATTAAAACATAGAGTTTAAAATGTTAATCCCAATGTTACTGGGTGCTGTAGTCAGTATCATTTATTCACCTGATGCGCTGCCAGCGTCCTTCTAACATTTTGTGACAGTAGAATAGCGTCAGTTAATTCCCCAGTGAAGTACAGTAAAGTATTGTTGCGGCTGTTTTGCTTCTTCTTAAGCAGATAAGTAGAACTATTTGTCAGATACTGAGTTAGCCGAGGAGGAAATGGAAGAGACTAAGAACTATAGGAGTAGGTGTTATTTTGAACTGGGCTAAAGTAACTCCAGGGAAAGCTTCACTGAAAAGGACACATTTGAATGAAGAGCTGGAAGAGTGCTGGAAGAGCCGTATATATATATTTGGTATGTGGAGAATGAGCACGCTAAGTAGAGGGAATCTAGGACTTGCCACGGTAGGAGGCTCTTCTCTGTTTGAGGAACATTATTCTGGCCAGCATTTCTGGAACAAGTAGATATGAATAGAGGGCAAGAGGAAGCGACAATACATTGCTAGTATCATGAGTGTGAAGTTAAGGAGTACATAGGCTTGAGACAGATTCTGGTTTTCTAGAATGATAGAGAAGGAAAATAAACAATGAGTTTGCCTGTTTGGATTTTCAGAACAAGCATTCATTGGAGCAAAGATCCTTGCTGTTTTCTGGAAAACTTCATGCCATTATGGCAATTTTCCCATGAGAATGCATTTTTCACCTACTTAGTTTGAGTGTTGTATTTCATTTTTTTTTTTCTTTGAAGGCAGTGGATACCTGTATTGTTCTGGAAATAATTTTAGGGGGAAAAACCTGTCAATTTCTTTTATCTCAGAGCTGATGCAGAACTAAATTGACTTAGTGGTGATTTTTTTATTTAATATGATGGGAGGAGTGATTTTTCTTTTTTTTAATACTTAAAATTTGGGGAATGTCAAGCTATTTTGTAGACTTTGTACTTGCACTGAATAGATTTAATTAAAATATTTTATAATGGGACATGCTGGAACAATCATGTAAAAAGGCCATTGACTGATATTTTTAAATTGTTTGGAATATTAAGTTAGGGTTTTATTTACCATTTGGTTAAGTCACATGCTTGTCTAAACTTGATAAGGTTACAGAACCAAGATAGGTCTGTATTTACCCAGAGTGTGCTCTAATTCTTGTGTGAAATCTTCTAGAGTCAGCATCTTTTGAATATAGCTATAAATCTATCAGCTCAGACGTTGAAGCCCAATAACATCAGAGTCAGTAAAGACTCATTTCTATAGTGTTCTGTATGGCTCCTCTCAAAAACAGAAATTTCCATTCTCAGAGATATGTGTGTGAAGAGGACTGTTGTCTGTCATTGGTTTTTCTAAGTGGAAGCTCTTTTCAGGTAAGAAAGTAGTAGTAGTCCCAGCTCTTGAGAAAAGGAAGCAAGAGGATCAGAAGTTCAAGGTTATCTGGTTACATAGTGGGTTCCAGGCTAGCTTGGAACTGCATGAAACCCCGTCTCAAAAAAAACAGGCCAAAAAGAATTACAGGATGACAACATCATACATACACACACACACACACACACACACACATATGATATATATACCATATATGCATGCATACTGAGATTGTTTTATCACATGTGGTTTTATTTATAAGTTAGAAACCGTACCAGATATCTGGACAGAAGATACATTAGTAGAACCAATGTAACTAGCTACAGTTGTTAACTAGGTAAAAGAATGATAAGAGTAAAACTCTTTAAGGCATTGTAAAGAGAGACTTAAAAAGACACCAGCTACTCAAAGGACTTGGTGACTAGAGAAATATTAGTAGTTTTGAAAGATGAGCCTTTGAAATGGGAGTGCAAGAGAGAAGTTGCTCCATGACTGCTGCTGGTGTCTTAGCTTGCAAGATAAAGTGTATGGACTGAGACCTAGACTTCCAAGGAAGATACTGGTGTTTCTGAATTGGTTGTGACAAAGCTAGATCTTAAGTGTTAGAAAAACTGAGAACTGGTTTTACTTGTGCTGTGGGCAGGTCCTGGGTGAAGCAGCCTTTGCTAAGGGAGAGTGTGCATGTGTGAGTGCCTGTCTGTCTGCTTGCTTTATTTATTTGTCGTTCGTTCGTTCGTTCGTTCGTTCGAAGTCTTACTATGTAGCTCTGGCTAACCTGGGGTCTGTTAGGTAAACCAGGCTGGCTTGGAACTCATGGAGATCTGCCTGCCTCTGCCTCCCTAATTACTGGGATAAAGGCACATCCCAACCTGGCTCTGAGAATGAAGATACAATTCACTTCTTCCTTTTCTAGCCTTGCAGTCTGTTTTTTTTTGGACCTTTTCTTGGTAGAACTTTTAAAGAAGCCAGCTGGCAAAGCAGAAGTGTAGTTTACAGAGAATCCTAGCTCCAGATTGGCAAAGCAGAATAGAGTGGGATAGTGTTTGCAGCTGAGGGGCAGTGACTTAAGAACTGCCATACTTGTTCCAGAAGACTGCTCAGAAATGTGGCATAAAAATGTTTTATAAGATCTGTTTTAGCCTGTCTTAATGTGATTTTG
Source organism: Pachyuromys duprasi (assembly GCA_028658305.1). Lineage (NCBI taxonomy): Eukaryota > Metazoa > Chordata > Mammalia > Rodentia > Muridae > Pachyuromys > Pachyuromys duprasi. Next base: position 95,735,185 of record CM053763.1, read on the forward strand.
GTAGAATGCCTGCATGTTGCTGAAAAACTTCAGTAGGTTTTGAAAATCATGTGAAAACATTAAAAAAGAAACCCTCAAGATTAACAAGTACTTGTGAAGTCTGAATCTGCTGCCTTTACGTCCTGAGTTTGGGTAAGAGTGAATAGCGAGGATAACAGGTCTTTAGCATCCACTCAGTTCCTGGGTTTGAGATGGCAGGGCTGGAGGTCAGGTCCTGGTGGACACAGATTTTCTCAGCGTCGAATCTGTTTGGTTCCTAAGTTCAGTTAAGATGGATTTGAATCTTGAGATGTACATATATTTTATAGCTGAGTACTTAGCAAGAGTGAAAACTTCACAACAAAGCAGTTTTTCCTTGAGCATTTATTCTGTATAAACTAATGTCTGTATATCACGTGACTTTTGTTCACCTAATGTACCAGTACACTTGGATTTTGGTTTCCTCAAAGCAAAATAAAGTGATTCTTTTAATCAGCATAATTTTGAGGTATGTCTGTGTTATTGGTATATCAGTTATTCTGCTTTGGCTGTGTATACTCATGATGCATTTATCTCTCCACCCATAGGTGAACATTTGGGCTGTTTCCAATTTTACCTATTATAAATAAAAATGCTATGAAAATCTGTGTGCACATATATGTCTAAATATATGGTTAGATTTGGGTAAATACGTAAAAGTGAAATGATTGGATCATGTGATAGATTTGTGCTCAACTTTTAAAAAAACTGCCAAATGTTTCTAAAACAGTTACACCATTTTACATCCCAATACTTAATTTAGCTATCCGCTGTCTGATGCACCTGAGCGTCTTTTCAGGTGGCTATTTGACATTGTGTATCTTCTTTGTTCACGTACCTGTTCAGATATTTTGTCATTAAAAAAATTGGTTTGTTTGCTTACAAATGTGTGAGAGCCTCTTCTATTTCCAGATACAAATTCTTTTTGAGGTGCTTTTTTACAGATAACCATGCCCGTATGTATTTTCATTCTTCAGACAGCGTTTTTGAAGAACATAAAATTTTAAACTTGAGATTTATCAGTTTCAGCTTATGAGCTATGTGTGTTGTGTTAGCATTGGCTATGAAAGATTATAAAGATTTCTTTTACGATGTCTCCTGTAACGTCTAGATTGTACATTTAGGTCTATCATTATTTTTTCCCTGCTTCTTTGTGTATGGTGTCAGAGCATCTTTCTCCTCCATATAGATGAACTTGTTGCTTCAATTCAGTGACTTGTTTTGGAACTTTTATTGAGAAGCAACTGAATATTTGTTTGCATTTGTTTGCTCTTTGTTCTGTTGAGGTATCTATATAGTAGTTTTTGGTGTAAGCTTTGAAAACTGCTAGTCATGTATTTTAATTGGGAGGGGGGAACCTAACATGTGCATAGTGGTAACTTGAAAATTAGATAACAACTGTAGTGCCCTTGAGCAGATGAAGATAAGTTTTAGCAAAGAGTTTCAGCTAGGCTTATGACTTATGCCTATAATCGCAGCACTGGGAGACCGAGGCAAGAGAACTGTTTGATTTTGAAGCTAGTCTAGGCTACATATTGGGATCCAGAAGATATTTTTGGGCGCTAGGGATTGGTTGGTCAATGGGTAGGATGTTGCAACTAGATAGTATATTTTAGTGTTGTATTATGCTGCATGATTATAGTATGCACTGGGAATTGGCATTTCAAGGGGGCAAGGAATAACAGACTAGGGAAGAGGAGAGTCTTGAGAGTTCTCATTATGAAGAGATGGATATTAACAGTGATGCATATGCTAACTGCCCTGATTTGATCATTGTGTGTACAATTAAATAGGTAGACTCTGGTTGACTTAAAAGAAAACTTAAAAACCTAGTGAGAAAATTTAAGAGAAACTTCATTGTATTTTATTTTGTAGCCTCAACATTTGAATATGATTTAGAAGCTTATCCATTGTACAGTTTTCTTACAGCAATGTTAACATATCACAGTCTTTTCACTACTTGATAACATTATTAAGTTATGTCATTTTCTTAGGCTTTTTCCCTCCTTCAACTGGTTTGTGTGTGTGTGTGTGGTTTGTGTGTGTGTGTGTGTATGTATATATGTATGTAAGTATGTATGTATGTTCACATTCCATTAAACATTTTCTTTTATTGGAGCAGCAGTGAGTTTGAGACATTATCACTGTATAATCCTGGCTATCCAGGAACTCACTAGGCCAGGCTGTTCTCCATCTCAGAGATCAACACACCCAGAAAATTCAGTGTAACGTCAGAATGGCAAAGCTGAGAAATTCTGAAATGGTGGCAAGAAACAACACAAACAACTAACAGTCTTGAAAAGATAGGTCTGCAGAGACAAATACGTTTTAAGGGATAGCATCTTTACCTATGGTTTGTTGGTAACCATTTCAACCCAGATAGCTCTGGTACTTCCATACCTTTTCATACAAAGTATTTATAGTGCTAATGAGTTTGTATAGCTGACTTGTTGTGGGCTCTTCTTTATTTCACCGTTAATCCCCGTTTCATCCTCATCGCTAAATAGGAGAGAAAGGATAGAAGGAAGAGAAGAATTAGGAAAATTCTTAAATCTGTTTTTTTTTTCTTTTGTTTCTTCTTTGACCATGGCTACTAGCAAACTGCAAACAACCCTCCAACCGACCACCAACCTCATCTGTTGAGGTTCTAGCATTTATATACTCTCTGAAAAGTTCCCAGAATTCGAAATGTCACTATTTGCAGCTGTCAAAACCACATCTCTGCTAGAGCATGAGGCAAACAGTCCAAAGGAGCCCCACATCTCTATACCTGGGATTAAAATGAAAGCATATTCTTTAATATTTGTGTTAAAGAAAGAATTCTCTAAAAAAAAAGTGTTTTCATGAACAGTTTATGTTGTATACTCCTTTGGTCTTTGATTTGTTGATAAAATTATTTGTACTTTACAATCTCTTGTACTTTTAAGTGTTTGAATACATTTAATTTAATTCAGTTTAATTGCCTTTACCTTCTTACTTTCTTCAGTACCATTTTAATTATATCCTTAAAGTTGTTTTTAAAAATTATTGTTTATACTCTTGTATGCAATTATAGAAAGAAGTGTGAGAAAGTTATTGGAGGGGAGTGACAGGTGGATATATTGTTTTTTTCTGAAATTTCTAGTATTTGATGAATTATCTCTTCAGGCAAGGACTTAGATAAAATTTCCTCTGGTCCAGGAAGATTTTCTCTCACGACATTTGAAAAATATCTAAGAGGGCTGTAGAGATGGCTCAGTGGTTAAGGGCACTGACTCCTCTTCCAGAGGACCATGTTCAAATCCCAGCACCCACATGGCAACTCACAACTGTCAGTAACTCCAAGATCTGACACTCTCATGTAGAGATACATGCAAGCAAAACACCAATGCACATAAAATGAAGGTAAATAAATAAAATACCTAAGAAGCGCGTTCTCTTCCTCTTTGGTTTTGGGTGTGCACATCTTGTCTTTGTCGTTCAGCAGCCATGTGTTATATGGTGTTTTTTTAAGTTCTAAAATAAATATTTGCTTATTTAATATGTATGGAAAAAAAAAGAAAATTCCAGATTTTTTACTACAACTTGATGTGAATTGGTATCAGCTCATAGAGCAGAAGTTCTGTTTATTTAGTTTTTAGATTAATGTTTATATTTATAAAATTTTAAAACTCTTTTAGGAGTCCCAATCCTAAATCTTCCTTTTTTTTTTTTTCCTTTTTTTCTGAGACAGGGTTTCTCTGTGTAGCCCTGGCTGTCCTGGACTCACTTTATAGACCAGGCTGGCCTTGAACTCACAACAATCTCTCTGGCTGGGATTACAACGTGTGTGCCACCACACTCTGCTCATTTTTATTTTTAAGTCAGAGTCCTTGAACCCAGAGTCTGGTCTATGTCGTGCAAGCACTTTGTCACTGACCTACATCCTCAGCTGTTGGTTTTTTAAAGTGTCTTCCTCTGTAGCAAAGGTTGGACTAGACCTAGAGATGGAGATGTGCCCTACCTTCTTGAGTGCTAGGATTATAGGTAGTATGCCATCATGTCTGGCTCTATTTTCCTTTCCATCTAATATGACGGTTTCTTCCTTAAAACATCACAGTCTTGAAGGAACTACTCTTCTCTCTTCAGCTTCAAGAAAGCTGTAGGCAACATTTTCTGAAATTCTAGTTTTAGTTGAGTGTCTTCTCTACCTTGATTCTTCCTTCTGTCTACCCCTTTTAAGCTTTGGCTCATGTCTTACAAAAAATTTGAGTGCTTTTATGTAGTAGACTGAATTTTATCTAATTTTTCTTTTAAACCAGTGTTGAAATTATAACAAGGAATCTAAAAATAGATAGTATAGAGTGTATGATAATATTCTGAAAATGCTTTTTTAAATAAACATTTTTCATGACAGTTCTATGCACTGATAATATAATATAAATGATAGTAAATAGTATAAACTTCTTTTTGTCACACTCAGGTGTGTCACATTGCTGATTTAAGACTTACTGATAAGTTGGAGATTGTTGTACTGTATGGAAAAGTCTGCCATTTTAATGACTTCTTTTGGCTAGGAAAACTTTCATGATAGATAGCAGGGTTTATTTTGCCTTAGTTTTAAAATTCAGTGTGGCATTTTTAGCTCATGAGCTAGTTCTGGCCATTTTTACCATCATGAGAGAGCTTTCTGGACCATATTCTGAGAGCTGCTGAACTATGGAAGTTGCAAGCAGCAGCATAAACTTTGCATTAAGTGCATCATCTCCCGACCCCCTTTGTTAATGCTAATAATGCCAGGGAGGCAGAAGGTTTAAGAGATGTTGGATGATGAACTGAGGCAGTATGGTTTGAAACAGAGACAGAGAGAAAATTTAGTGGGAAAAAAATGACTGTGAGCACAAGTAACCTAGCATAAGAAGTGTTAATAGCAAATTCTGTTTTGGGTTTTAAATATCAGCCACAGAGATGGTTTGGGTGATAAGCGAAAGGGATTGATGTTCAATAGCCTATTTAGATAATTTTTTTCATATAAATATTTTTTCCCTGAGACAGGGTTTCTCTGTGTAGCCTTGGCTATCCTGGACTTTGCTTTGTACACCAGGCTGTCCTCGAACTCACAGAGATCCACCTGCCTCTGCCTCCCCAAGTGCTGGGATTTTACATGTGCACCATTATGCCCGGCCTACTCATATAATTCTATAGGTAAAGTTTTAAATGCAGAGTGTATGGCATTAATGGGAGAATAGTTTATGTCCCCACAAGCTTTTATGTGTGTGTGTATATATACATGAGTGAAAAACTTTCTTTTTTTTTTTCTTTTTGAGACAGGGTCTTGATACGTAGCCCAGATCATTGCCTCTGACCAAAATTAAAGGCATGCACTACACCCAGCCTAAAGTAAAATAGTTTTAAGATGAGAATTGTATATGTGTAGATTAAAAATACTTTGGGGGCTGGGGTGATGGCTCAGTGGATAAAGTGCTTTTCTACAGCATGAGGATGTGAGGTTAGATTTTCAGCAGCCATTTTAAAAGCTAGCTGGAGAGGTGGCTCAGCAGTTAAGAGCACAGCCACTCTTGCAGATGACCGGGGTTTGGTTCCAGCACCTTCCATGGTTACTCACAACCACCTATAACGCTACTTCCAAAGGCTACAACTCCCTCTTCTGGTGTCCTTGGACTCCTGCATGCATATGGTGCACATATACTCACACAGGCCTACACTTCACTTATACACACAAGTAAAAGCTGGTGGGTGTGATGACAAGCACCTGCAGTCTTGGCACTGGTGAGGCAGAGAGGTTCCCTGGAGCTTCCTGGCCTGTTAGACTATCTGAATTAATGAGCTCAAGGTTCAGGAGAGACCTTGTCTTAACAGGGAAAATGTGAGAGGATACTAGAGGAAGGCACCGGAGAGTGACATCTGGCCTCCACATATATGTATTCAGGTATACATACACATTCAGATATTGCACACACGTTAATGAATTAAAAAGAAAAGCATTTTGACCTGTAGTGTTAGCTTTGTACCTTCAACAGGGTTCTTACTGAGTATGGTTTGCATGAATTAAGATTTTTTTAAATCTAAGACTAATAGTTGAAGGGTAATTTGCAGAGCATTTAGAGAACAATGAATGTGTTGGGTTTATTAAATCCCTAGAAAGAGTTGGAGCAGCTACAGAGTTTTAACTTAAGAGAAGAAACCCACATGACATTAACTTGTGTAAAATGTGGCATCATTTTGAAGAGAGCTCTGACTAAAGACATTTTCGTCTGTATTCTTCACAGTTAGAGAGATTTAGATTATCCTATAAAGTTTTTTTTAAGCACAATGAATCCCCTAATCCAGAAAAGGTTGTTTGTGTTGTGAATTTACTTCTTTGCAAATATTTGGGGTAGGGCTTGGGACTGGGGTCTCATGTAGCCCATGGACTTAATAAGGAGTTGAGGCTGACATTGAACTGATGTTCCTCCTCCTACCTTCTGAGTGCTGACATGATAGTACCATGCCTATCTTCCTGTGGTGAGCTTAATATTGTTTTTAAATATGAGGACTTTACCAAATAACCTTGTAGGGTTCTTTCCCACCTATTTTTGCGATACATACCTCTGAAACCACACCTCCCCTCCTTGTTTATCTTGATGGCAGTTCTTACTAAAAAGTTTTTACATACTTTGTATTGTAAAATTCTTAGGACTCTAGGAAGTGAAAGAAAATTTAAGAAAGCTGAGTTTTGGTGAGTGACCTTTTGTTGTTTGTTTACTCAATTACCTATCTTGAAATATAATTTTTTCACCTTGCATTTTCAATTTAGACCAACAAGAATTTTTTTTTCTTTTTTTGGCTTGTCTTTTGGAAAGGTCATTTCTTAAAGTTTTAACTGATCAGTTATGCCTTAGTGGAAAGTAGTTTATTGCTGTTCCTTCTCTTTAATGGAACAGGGAACGGCTGCTTTGAAAGGGTTTTGCAGAAAGAAAATAGAAGGCAAAAGAAGAAAAATACCGAAGGCATCTAGAAACTATATTTGTCAGGATTAATCAGAATTCCTTTGTGGATTCTGCCCCCTTTGGGGGCTGTGTAAGGGATCAGTACTGTGGAATAAAGGTCTTATTTGTGGAATAAGTATATTCTCAGTTTTCATGTGCTGTCTACAAAAATTTTAAATCACCTCCTGGGTGATTGAATGAAGGGCTCATTTTCAGAGAGGTTGCTTGATGATTTTGTGAGGTTGGGTATGTGCATTTAAAATCACTGGCTGGCAATATTTAAAATTCATACTTAGTATAAGTGGTTTTCTTTGTAATCTTAAGTAGTTCATAAATTATGGAGATTATTCTAAGAAGGGTCTATCCACTGCTGAAGAGGTTCCATTGCATCAAAAGTAAATCCCTGAGGGAAACAGAGCTCTCTAAACTGGCCTGAATTCATAGGGATTTGCCTGCCTCTGCCTCCCAAGTGCTGGAATTAAAGGTATGAGCTACTGTACTTGGCAACATTTCTTTTGCTAAGGTGTCAGATTGCATTTCAGAAGCAAGAGTTTGTCTTTCAGTCTTACAGAGCTTCAGGACACTTTATAGGACGCATCAGATCATTGACAGGCCTGTGTTTAAGCTCAGGATCTGTAGTTTATCTCCTTTTGTAACTCTATAGTCAGTTTTTTTCTCTCTTAGGGCTTTGTTTTATGTGACGAGAAGGAGCCAGTGTCTATTTGACAAATATTTCATTTGCATCTTTGTGTAGTTTTTTATCTGCTGCCAAATCTTTAGGTGAATTACCACCTTCTAGAAACGAGTGGCTCAGTACTATCTGGGGTCACAGAATCATCACCATGATTAGGCTTATTTTTACTTTTGCTTGTGGCCTCTTCTTACTCTGTTGGATGCAGCATCTCCACCATTCTGCTTTGCTGTTGGAATTGGAAAGCTTTCTGAGTAAGCATTGCTACTCCTTGGGAATGAGGAAAAGTGCAGGCAGAAACCAAAGGAGTGTGATAAGGTAGTAAAAGCCTATGTGAGGTCATTTTGTTGGTATTTTGTAAAGTGAAATTAGTTTCCCATCTCCTACCCACATGTATGACTTAGTTTTGAGAAGTGTTTTGTTTGAAAGAGATGGGATCTCATTCAGTAGACCAGGCTGGCTTTGAACTCGGTACTACTGCCTTAGCCTCTTAAATGCTGAGACTATGGGTATGAGCTATCACACCTGTTGTGTTATACTTTGACACTCTATATGCTTTAAAAGTTGTGAAAAATTCCTTTTGGAGGTTCTTTTAAGTAAAACAGATGCCATATCAATTTCAGAACTTTAAACCTTAGTTCTTCTTCATTCCTTGTACTCCATTTCCATTTCTTTCACAAGCAATGTGTTCTTTTTCTCTTTGCTTCTATCTTACCATTTTGTCTGGTATTCCAGTCAAACTGTTTGTGTCAATCTGTGTTGGGTTGTACCTTTCCCAGGTTATAAAGGATGAGGCTGTTGTAAGTATTCTTCCATATGCTGTCTAATCTACTCTGTGCTTGTTCCCTTTTAGTCTCCAACAGGTATTTTGTCTCTTGATAGGTACTCTGGTCTGATTAAGCGTGTGTGCACTTGTGCCGACACATACACACACACACACACTGCATAGTCACTGTTTTAACCATTAAAGTTCCTTCTTTCAAGGAGCTGAGGATCTCTGTGATACAGGATATTAAACTTGGATATAAATCCTGTGCTATTTAATCTGTGCCTTGTAAGAAGAGGTTCTCCATCTTAGGTAGAGAATGGAAAAAAAGTAATTGCCTGGGCTTTTGTTTTGGGAGATATGTTTGGTTTGAGTTTTGAGAGAAAAGGAGAGGCCATTTCAGAAAATGTTTTTTATTCCTTATTGAATTACTGTTATTTTTTCAGCTAATCTGTACCTGCATGCTACTAGGTAGCACCAGAGATACTAGTTTATGGCCAGTGTCCTCAGTGGGGATGTGTGAAAGGGTAGTGAAGGTAGAATGCTTAGACGCATGATGTACTTAAATGAGTTGTGTTAAATACCAAATATAAGCTAAAACAGCTCTAGGAATTTAGAGAAGAATTCGTAAGACAATAATAAAGGCTAAAAATTTTGAAAATGTGTGATGGTTGTAGTGTCAGGAGAGAGACATCAAAAGTGCTAGGCTGTGATGACATGAGAAGAGTGTTGCTCAGTTCTCTTTGAGTGTGTGCATGGGACTTGTGGTTAGTAAGGAAGGATGGTGAGAAGTCAGTCCAGGAGGCCAGCGAGGAGGCTTCTGGAATGGGGTGAGGTAAGGTGTCCTGACATTTCTTAACCAGATTTCCATAGCAAGATTCCTTAGAGCTTTCTATGTTCTTTTAAAACTCACCACCATCTGTCTCTTATACAAGTGAACTGTCATCACCATTTCACTAAGAGGTTTCTTTCTGAAGCTACTGGTGGTCTGACCAGACTTAATGTTCATCTTTTTTATTTCTGCAGCTTTTGGCTTAAGTATCAAAATGGAAGCACCTTTTAACCTTATTACCAAGAGTATATAAACTTTGATAAATTAGAAACAACTCCTCCCTCCTTTTTCAGACTTTGTATTTGAGAAATTTTATGGAATACCTAATGTTTGCACTAGCACGGGAGATAATTAGAAGTGCAACATGATATAATTCTGACACAGTGTGCCATTTCTGGGCTGTTTAGATCTTCGCTTTCTTTAAGACACAGATGAAGATTTTTTCTTTCCTGCCTGCAGAACTGAAGTGAAGTCTATGTTTCCTTCCTGAGCCATTATAGTAGCTGCAGTTAACATTATTCCTTCACTCAAATTTTTTCACGTCTGATATTGATTAAGCCATCGGTTCCCAGAGGGCAAGAAATTGATAATGGCTCTCTGTGTGTTTATTACTCAAGCATAGTCCCATGCACAATATCAATTATGAAGTCTTGTTAAATGTATTGCTACACAAATTAAATACCTCCTTCATGCTGACATAAGTTCTTATTACTACAGCTTTCTGTTAACGTGGGAAATGTGTGTAACAGCCACCTTAAAATTTGAACAAGGTAAAGCTGTGTTGAGGGAGAGCCCTGGGGCAGCTAGAGCAATAGCATGCAGGGACATAATAGCAGTGCTGCTTTGGTGACTACACGGTGATAATGGCTCCTGTTTTTATAATCATCAGGAGCTGACTTTTTTGTTAAGTAAGTTTTTTGCCTGACATTACTTTAGATCAGTCACATAGGTATGGCTGTAATTATCATCCTCAGTTTACAGAAAGATGTAGAAAAGCTATTGACCTGGGCTATTTTTTCTTTTTTAATAATTATTTAATTTTTATTTTATGTGCATTAGTGTGAAGGTGTCAGATCTCTTGGAATTGGCATTACAGACTGTTGTGAGCTGCCATGTAGGTGCTGGGAATTAAACCCGGGTCTTTGGAAGAACAGACAGACAGCACTCTTAACCACTGAGCCATCTCTCCAGCCCTGGGCTGTGGTTTTAATTCTGTTAATTACCTGTATAAAAACAACCTCTAACATCAGTGTACCTTTAGTTTTTTATCTTTAAATTGACAGTCAGAGGCTATAAGCCCTAGGTCCTTTCCCTTACTCATTTGGTATAGTATCTTGAAATCAGTACATCCTTATTTCACCTGAATATAAGATACTCACACCAGGCATGAGCATTGCTACAGTGTATGATGGGACAATATGAGTTTGTTTCTTTGTTTGAAAATTCCTGAAGGTGCCCTTTAGGGAAATTTAACTTTGGTTTTCAGAAGAGGAGGGAATATGAGAAGCAAGGTAAAACAGTGGCTCAGAGCATTAGGGAAATAAGATGATATAGTAGGGGCTCTAGGCCTCTAAGTCTTTGTGTCTTCTCCCTGCCTTTCCTTTCCTCCTTTTCACCTTTTTTCTTCCCATCTCTTCTCTTCTTCCTCATTAGTTTCCCTCTCTCCCTCTATTTCCACTTTCTCCCTCTTTCTGGGACTCAAAAGTGCATTAGTACCTTCCCAAGACGCTCCTAAACTAGTATTGTTAACGTTTACAGGGTGTTTTCTCTTTGTATGTGTGGGTTGCTGATTGAGGTGTGTTGAGTAAGGACTTGGGCTGCTGATAGAGTTTTCTTTCCAAGATGCTGCTGCCTTCTTTCTGTCCTTTTCTTTCTTTTCTTTTTTCTTTTCTCTCCTTCCCTCCCCTCCCCTTAAATATTTAGTTTATTAATATAACTCGATGTTTTCCTTCCAAATTTAAATCGGGCTTTTTCTTACTTTGGAACTCCTAGGTTTGTAAATATTGGATCATTTTGAGCAGAGCAGGGGCTGTTTCTCTGAAATTCACTAAGGAGTCTCTTTCCCTTCAGGATGACATCTGAACTGGAGAGCAGCCTAACATCTATGGACTGGTTACCACAGCTCACCATGAGAGCAGCCATTCAAAAATCTGATGCTGCACAAAATGCACATGGAACGGGAATTTCTAAGAAGAACACACTCCTTGACCCAAACACAACGCTGGACCAGGAAGAAGTCCAACAGCACAAAGATGGAAAACCTCCGTACAGCTATGCCAGTCTCATCACATTTGCAATTAACAGCTCACCCAAAAAGAAAATGACTTTAAGTGAGATTTACCAGTGGATTTGTGATAACTTCCCGTATTATAGAGAGGCTGGCAGTGGTTGGAAGGTAAGTATTTTATTTAAATTATAGCTTTTGTAAAATAGGCATTGATAATAGTATTATCTGCTATTGAAAGTAAAGCTTTTTGGAAAGCTATAAAATTAAAGATTAGATTCTGACTTAACCATATTTAGGTTGCCAGAAATGTTGATTGATTGATGGTGTGTGTGTAATGCCATTGTGCACACATGGAGACTGAAGGACATCTTGTGAGAGTTGGATTTCTCTTTCTACTATATGTCACTGTGTCATTACCACTGAACCTTTTGTTGGCCCTAGAAATTTGTAGTTAGGGGTTGCCTTATTTTGGGAAGTAGCATGTTAGAGCTTTGTTACATCATGGGACTGATGTGGCATGGAATGCAAGCGCTGAGGATGCAGCAGTCAGTAAAAAGCGGCACCTGCCGTGCAGATGGGTGACAGTGAAGCTATGGTAGAAGTAATAAAACAGGATTGCATTAATACGTGGGTTTTAGTAAACTTTTATTTTGACTTTGAGATTTGTAGGAGGTACAAAAACATTTTCTCCATATACTTGACCAGCTTCCTCTGATGTTAACATCTGACAGAACCACATTATGATCAAATCCAAAAATTTTTATGGATAGAATACTATTGGTCAGACTAGGCTTTTTTCAGATTTCATTGTTTTTCCTTCAGTGTCCTTTATGTTTCAGGATCCCACATTGCAATTCAGTTGTCATTTTCTCTCCATTCCCCTCTAATTTGTGAATGTCCTATACTTTTATTATTTGTGATGTAGACATTTTTGAAAAATATTTGTAAGAAATGGAGTTTTTTTGTTCTTTGCTTTTTTTGTTTGTTTGTTTGTTTTTGTTTGGTGGCGGTTTCTCATGTGAGAATTAGTGCATTTGGGGCAGAATAACAAAGAAGTAGCCTCCCTGTTTACCACAGGCATCAAATGTCACCACAGCCATAGTTTCTTGGTCAGTGTGATATCTCTGGGCACTCCACTGTAAAGCTAGTTTTGGGGAGATATTTTGAGAGCATGTGAACACACGGTTTCTTTTTAAACTTTGTCCATGGATTTTAGAATTCATTGTTGTTTTGTGTTTGTGCACACACCTTCAGTCTCAGCAGTAGGGAGGCAGAGTCAGGCATGTCTCTGTGAGTATGAGGCCAGTCAGAGAGACCCTGTCTCAAACAAACAAACAAACAAAATCTGACTTTTTCTGGCCTTGGAGAAATGGCTTACTTGTTTTAAGAGATGGCTCTTGCATAGGGCTGGAATTTGTATTTCAGCAGCCACCTGTAACTCTAGCTCCAAGAAGCCCAGCACCACTTCTGGTCTCCATGAGCACCTGTACTCAGCTGCACACACATACGTACAGGTGGACACATAATTCACATTAAACAGAAAGATGTTTCTTATTTATTCAGTCATTTATTCAGAATAGTAAGTGCTTGTTCTCTTGTTCTTTATTGTTTTTCATTTCTTTTTTTGGTGCTGGCATTATCATCCTTTTTATTTTTTGCTTGAGCTGAACTATCTTAATCCTTCATTTTTCAAGGCATGGTCTCACAACGTAGTCAAGGATGGCTTTGAACTTGAGATCCTCTGTCTCTGCCTCCTCATACTGCGATTAAATGAGTGTGTCATCATGCCCAGCAAAAACTTTATATGGAATTTTCACTTGTTTGTTTATTACTGGTGATTGAGCCTAGAGTCTGCAACATTCTAACTAGCAAATACTTTACTACTGAGCTACATCCCCAACCCTCAGTGTCCCCCAAATCATTGCAGCTTTGACCATTGGTAATGCTTATAGGATGATTTTATTCTTGTTTCCAGAGTCATCTTATCCCCCCCCTCTTGCCAGCTCTTGAATCAACCACATATTTAAGGAACCTTTTGATATTACATTAGTTGCCTAGTTTCTATATGATATAACACATACTTCTGCACCTGTTTATTAATGTTTTACGTAGGAATTACCCAGTTGTGTGCTATCTGGGGTGTGTGTATGCTTTTGTGTGTTAATGTGTATGTGTGCATGTTTGTGTATGCCAAAAAAAAGGTTTATAGAGTTTTAGGTTTATATTAGATGATCGTGATTCCAGATTCTAGTAGACAGTCTCACTTTACTACCTTTAAATTTACTATCTTTAGTACCTAAAAATTCTCATACATTTTAGAGATCTTTGCTTACATACCATGCACCTGTGATGTGCCATGTGCTGTGGAAGATAACCAAATGTCTAATGTCTTGAGGAGAAGGATTCTGCCACTCTGTAGCTTCTCTGTCTCTTTCATACCACATCACAGTGTTTCTGTTTAGTAGCTTTAGTTAATGCAGCTTGAGTTAAAGTGGAATTCCTGCTCTTGGCTCTCCTTTCTACCTTCCTGTCATCTTGCTGTCTGTGAACATGATTTCTTGCTTTGTTTTTCTTTTACTTCTCTTTTGCTGGTTATCCAGTTGATGTTACCTTATTGCTTCAGCTCTTGTGAAATCTTTTTTGTGTTTATACATGCTTTATTGATAAGTTCAATCTTATAGAACTTATTTTTGTTTAAACAGCCCTGTCTTACTCCTTTTTTTCCTGTGCCTAAGTACTTAAATGACAGCTGCATTTTTCAATTGTCTATGTGCCAGACATTATTCTAAATGCTTTTATACCACTGTCTCTTTAAGTCACACAGCAGCCTTATTAAGTAAATACTCTTGTCCAGTTGTAAAAGTAAGAAAACAGAGGCTTAGAGAAATTAAGTAATTTTCCAGAATTTTTTAGATAGAGAATGGTAGAATCAAGACTTAGTACCAGACTTGGTAATTTGAGAATTTCAGCAGCAGTATATAGCCCATAATATTACCAAAACTATATGAATGGTTGAACTTAATTTGCAGATATAAAATTTCTCTTAACTGACTTACGAGTATGAAAATTGATTTTTAACTGTGCTTTGAGTGAATCTACTTTAACAATATTTCAGTAGGAGAAGTACATTTTTAAAGACTTAAAAATTATTTTTATTTTATGTGTATTAGTATTTTGTCTGTGTGTATGTCTGTATACTGCATGCCTTCCTGGTGCTCGTGGAGGCCAAAGAGAGTAGAGATCCCCAGGAACTACAGTTAGAGATGGTTGTGGGCCACTGTGTTGGTCTTGGAAACTGAAGCTGGGTTTACTGGAGGAAGCAACCAATGTTCTTAACTGCTGAGCCATTTCTCCAGCCTAGAAGTATATTTTAAAGTTGGACCCACAAAATCTGGGGATTTACCTAGGAAGCATAAAGCCCTAGGTTTGATCTTCAGCATCTGTACACCCCTATCTACCTACCCCTCCTCAAAAAACCCTAAACATTTGTTTAATTTGTTGTTGTTTTTTGAGACAAGGTTTCTCTGTGTACCCATGTCTGTCATGGATCTCTATATAGACTAGGCTGGCCTTGAACTCAAAGAATCTGCATGCCTTTGCCTCTTAAGTGTTGGGATTAAAGGCATGTGACACCACTGCTCAGCCAATTTGTTTTTTAAACTTCAGAATCAAAACATTATTGTAAAAAAGTGGTAGGACTTTATATAAACTGTATTGTCAAGCATTCTAGGTGCTTTTTGCTAAGGTTTAGATTAGGGAAATAGAAATCTCTTTGACAGCAGGAAAAACATGGTGTATGTAGAGAAAAAAAAATGGCTAAATTGAGTAAGAAAGCCTGTCAGAGATTTGTGAGTATTTATCAATGGATGTAAAGCTGAATCCCTGAAGGTGCCAGGCGGGTGAAGCACAAAGGTATGGAACCAGTGGCTGCATCTGCTGTGCTCTGGCTCTTGTGTTTCATATTAGGTCACATAGTGGGCATTTCACATTTTTCCTCCCTAAGAGAAGTGAGAAACCTGGGGTTTTGTGTAGAAGGTCCCAATTTCTAGATACTTCTAATTCTAGGGTTCTTTATCTGTTGTATAACAAATGTGTCTGTTTTGATTTTGTGTGGCCTGTGGGCTACCAATCTTTTCAGTTTAACTTCATGTTAATTTGAAAAAGGCTTACTTTCTCCTCTTCACTAAGGTTGGGTTTAGAAAACTAAGAAACTTAATACAGGATCCCTAAGGGTGTTTATTCTTTTTATTGAATGAAGGTACATGTAGCACACAATTAGGAAGCTATATAAAAAGCCCTTCAGAGAATTGTGGAATTCTGGGTTATTGTTGACACAATTGGTCATAGCTACTATTTCTAAGTCATAATCATATCCATTTTGTCTTTGGCTTAGTAAAAAGTGTTAACTCCAAAGGGTGTAGTTACTGTGAACTAATGGGGAGTATAAGATTCTAAAGTAATTGGTACAAAGAATAAAGTTTTATCAGAGTAAAAGGAAGGGGAATTATTACAAGGCTATTAAGGGAAACTAAATAGCAATTTATTTTGAGGATTTAGAGGGATATTTTAATGTATTTTTAAACACATGATTATAGGAGCTCCTAGCAGAGAGTTGGAATGAACCAGATTACAGAGATCTTAATATATATGACAGCCCATCTGAGAAACTTACGCTTCACTTTTTTGGAACAGTGTCTAAATTTTGATTATGCTCCTTATCAACCTGCTTGTCTTCAGTGGGTGGAGCAGGGAGTGGAAAAGTATGTTTTGTCTTTTGTTTTTCTATAAAACTAAAAGATTCCCAGAAAGATTATCTGGTACCATCTGCTTCAGGCAGACTTCGGTATCTCCAGGGACTACTATTTCATATTCATTAAAATTTATTCTTTCACTGAGTTTTAAAACACTGGATGCCTAGACTTTACTGTGCTTAATTTTTAATTTTCTTTTTTGCAGACCTGGATATATTTTGAACATTTATATGGAGACCAAAAGTTGGGTGTGGTAGAACATGCCTTTGATCCTAGCACTAGGGAGGTTAGAGGAAGGTGGATTTCATTGTGGTTTACATAGTGGATTCCAGGACAGCTATAGCTACACAGTAAGACTCTGTCACAAATAAAACAGCAGGAGACCAAAGACAACTACTTTTTTCTTCTTTGTAGAGGCCTTTATTTTTATTCTCCTTAGATTTTTAAGCAGTTCTGTGTCTTGCTCCTTCCGTCCTTTTGAGGTATGGATGAGGTAGATTGGAACAATTGGAAGGGCATTTACAGCTTATGAAGTCTGTATTGATTGAATAGAGGGTAGAAAAAAGATTTTTAAAACAGCCACAAACTATTTCAGAAATTGAGTCACCCAGGGTAGGAAACCTTGCTATGTTCACTATGAAGGGTCACGTAGAACCTTAACATTTAGTTAAAACTCCCTTTCATGTAACGACATTGAAAAAGATTGCATTATTTCATAATTGACTTATTTTATAACCTGAAATAGAGGGAAAGGAATTAAAATTTTGTGCTAATCACTTTTCTGAGGAAGATTAACTTTATAAGTCATTAGGATATAGTATAACAAAAAGATTGGGTGAAAAAAGGAAACCTTGGAACTAAGTGTAAGCAGTAGTAATTATGCTAATCACATTGAAGAAACTAGTATTCACATGTGTGCGTGGGTATGTGGCTGTTGTTGCTTGCATGGGTATATGTGGGACTAGATAATCTCCCCGAGTCACTTCTTTAGAGTCTTTTTATTGATACTGGGCCCTGCTGTTTTGGTTAGGCTGACCGCCACACAAGCCCCCCTAGAACCTCTGCTCTCTGGCCCCCAGGGCTGGTATTACAGATGCGCACTGCTGCACCTGGCTGTTGTATTTGCTGGGGACCCAGATTTAGGTCCTTGTACTTGTACAGCAGACACTATCTGCTGAGCATCCTTCCCAGTCTCTGAGCTTTTGACTAGAGCAGTTGACAGTGCCATGCTTTCTCACGATACAACTAAAAGTCAGAGATGCACAGAGGAATCACGATGATCTCAGTAAATTTGTGTTTAATGATTTTATTTGAGTAGAGGCATTCTGTACTTCCACTAACTCTCAACAAAGAAGGTTGGATGGAAGAACTTGAGAACAATTCTGAAAGTTTTATGTGCCTGATATACATTCTCTCTCTGCCTCATTCCCCCAATCCTCTCTTTTTGTCTTGCTTCCCACAGAAAAGGAAACTCACAAAGGGACCAAAAAAAAAAAAGATACAGATAGATAAATCTACTATTGATTGGCTTAGAGGTGCCAGGTTAAGAAAAAAAAGCAGTATAATGCTTTTGGATTTAGGCTCCTGGATTGAAACTCAAGAGTGTTTGAATTAATTATTCTGAATGGAACCTAGAAATCAATATGAATACATAATGATGGATTTTGAAAAATTATTTAAAAATTTTTATGTGTATGGGTATTTTGCCTGCATGTTTGTTTGTGCTGTTCACACATATGCCTGGTGCCTGTGGAGGCCAGAAGAAAGTTTCAGATTGGCTGGGACTAGAGTTACAGACAGCTGTGGGTGCTTGGAATTGAACCTGGGTTCTCTGCTAAAACGACAGTACTCTTAGCCACTGAGCCATCTCTCCAGCCCCATATCTTGAATTTTTTTTGATAAGCTGTTTTGGGGGTGGGGTTTTCAATGCCAAGCAGTATGTCTTTAATATTTACCCTGAGCCATTTTTCTCTAGGCCAGCTTGGATCATTCTAATCGCTACTCTCCTAACTTTTCTTGGGGTTATTGGAGATAAACACCACCCAGGTTGGGAAGCCTGAAGCAGCAAAGACTGAAGCAGTGACATGTGTGGTGTATGTATGTATGGGTGTTTTTATTATGCTTTTGATATGTGTTTGAACAGATTTTTGATGACTATAGAAAAAGCATTGTAGTCTAGGTTCTAGGTTGATGGCAGAGTCTCAGTCCTTATGAGGCCTGTTTACATTTTGTCTAAGAATGCAATGTAGAATAGGAAACCTATTAAACATAGTTGCAACATGATGAGAAATCCATGAAGATAAAGAAGTTAGGAGATCTGACCTAACCAGGAAAAGTCAGCCAGAGCTTCTAGGAAGAGGATAGATGGCTCAGTGGTGAAGAACACATGGCAATTTTCTAGAGGACATGAGTTCAGATCCCAGTATTTATGTTGGGCAACTCCTCACCTCCTGTAACTACTGCAACACCCTCTTCTGGCTTCCATAGGTTCCTGTACACATGTGGCATACAGCTACAAACACATAAAATGTAAATACAAATAATGTTTAAAAAATAACTGATAATTTAAATTAAGAGCAGATAAATGTTGGGTATATTCATGTAGCTGGAGAGAAGTAAGGCGGGGGGGGGGGCAGTAATTTTGTATAGTCAGCAACTTAAGGAAAGCCTAGAAAGTGAGAAAGGCCATCTGAGTGGAGTAGTGCAGAGCATGCATTTGAATGCTTAAGAATATTGGATTTTTATAAAATCGATAAGTAAGTAGCTGGGATCAAGTTTATAATGCTCAGACATAACTGTCTGCAGTGTGGGGAATGGCAGAGAGGGTGGGAGCACCAGGTCGGAGGGAGGCCGTACAAGTGTTAGTGAGCTCCTGGGCTGACAAGGTAATAGAAAAGATGGTGAAGCAGGTGAGTGACTGTCAGCTAAACAAACTAAGACTTGATAGAGTTGTTTTGGATGGTGAAGGAGAGAGGTGTTAGGGGTAACAAAGTCTCTGAGATTGGATGGGAGCGACAGTGTAAAAATTTTTGTCTTTTAATTGAAGGGAAACTGGGAGACCATATTGGGCAAATAGATCGAATTTAGTCTTAACCATGCTGAATTTGAGTGGCTTCTCCAAAAGCCCAGTTAACATTTGAAATAAGTTATGCACTTGAGAGAAAGGCCTATAGGGAGATCTGGATCAAGTATCGTAGATAGTCACTGACGCCATAGCTGTACATAAGGTCGACTAGGCAACAAGTACAGAAATGAAAGGATGGAGCAGAAACTTGAAAATTTCTAACAGGTAAACTGTTTTACGGGAGAAAGACCAGGTAGAATTTTGTTCTTTCCTGAAGAAGGGGAATCTCTTCACTTAATAGTTGTTCTTCTTCTTTTCCTTAACCTTATTTTTAGTTTTATTGCTGCTCTTGTTTATACAGGATCTTGTTTTGTTTCCAAGGTTGGCCTCAAAGTCATGTTTTTCCTGCCTGTGTCAGGACAGTAGGCCTATGTCCTCACGGCTGAGCTTTGACCATCTTGGTTATTAGAGTTTTTACATTTTGGACTCAAGATAGGGGGATGAAGACTATAGTTTGTTTGATTGGTCTTTGGTTTTACCTGTATATTTGGATTTAGCATTTGATTTCATGTTACCTACATTTTAAAATTTATATCTCTTTTACTCCTTTTTAGAAATCATATTAAGGTTTTGCTATATTCATCTGTCAGAGTCCATCCAGGCTGCTTTAACAAACACACAACAAACAAACCCCACAGTTGGCAAGGTGGGTTATACACAACAAACATTTATTTCACAAAAGTGTTGGAGGTAGGAAGTCCAGGATCAGGGTGTTGACAGAGTGACTGGAACCTTCTTTCTAGTCTTGGTTGCGGGCCTGTCTCCTGGGCTCATGGAGGCTGTCTTGTGAAGTCTTAGGTGGTGGGGCAGGAGTGGATGAGCTCCCTGAGACTTTTTCTCTGGACACTAAGTCCTTTCCATAAGTTCTCTTCATGATCTAGCCATCTCTCAGTGGTCTTACCTCCAGATATGACCACATTGGAATTAGATTTCAACACAGGAATTTTAAGAGGGCTGAAACATGGATTGTCTTTAACTATAACCTAACATCATATAGTATTAAGCTATACCATATTCCATGTAGCACTTCAGAAACTGAATTTTTCTAGCTTTTTATACATTTTGCTTTAACATACTTAAAATTTCATGTATTGTGTGTTTGTGTGTACCATGGTCAGAAGTTAACTCTCTGAAGTTATCTTCTCTTTCCACTCTATATGGGCTCCAGAGGTCAGATGTAGGCTGTCAGGCTTGTTGATGAGCTATCTCACTTGGCCTTTTTTTTTTTAATTAAAAAATTAAATTTATTATTTGTAAGAAAGAGATGGGGATAGAGAGTGCAGGCATGGATGTGGAGGCTACCCTGTGTTTTGGGGTGAACTCACGCCATCCTTCTTGTGCTGTACGGTACAGTATCTAACTGTGTATTGCAGGTGCCTTTTTCTGCTGAACCATCTTGCTGCCCTACATTACTTATATCTGTGTGAGTCTTTTAATCAGCTACTAGGTTTTCTTTAGCTATTTTAAATAAAATTACAAGAAATTTAAAAGTCTTTTTAAATGTACATCTATTTTATTTTTAACCATTTCTGGTACTTTCAATTTTTGTAGATCTTAATTTCCATTTAGTTTTATACTTCTCCCTAAAGGCTTTTCTTTTAACATTGTCAGCCAGCTGGAGATACAAGAAGTATTCTTTCACCTTAACCTTCCTTTTGTTAATTTTTTTTCCTGAGATATACTTATTTTACTTGATGTGTATGGGTGGTGTCTTGCCTGCATATATGTCTGTACACCATGTATGTACTGTGCCCATGGAGGCCAGAAGAGGATATCTAATTCTCTGGAACTGAAGTTACAAAGAGTTGTGAAGCCACCGTGTGGATGCTGGGAATTGGACCCATCCAGGTTTCCTGGTGAGCAATGAGTGCTCTTATCTACGGAGCTATCTCTCCAGCTATCCAGGACCTCACTGTATATTCCTCTAACTTGTAACCCTCCTAACTTGGCCTCCTAACTGAGGTACACACCATCACAGCAGACTTTGCCTTAGTTGTTATTGTTAGTGCTAGATGTTGAACCGAGGCAGGCACTCTTCCACAGAGCTATTATCTTCAGCCCTTTGCTTTCATTTTTAATAAAGATTATCTTTGTAAATGTAATTGACATTTTTTTTTCCTTTTTAGTTTTTAAAACGTCAGTTGTTTCTGGCCCGTGGAGTTTTGAAGAAACTCACTGAAATTCTTACCTTTAGATCTATCTCGAAGTTGCCTTCAAGATGTCTTCTTTTTGTTTTTTGGCATTTTAAGTATAATACACATAGTAATGTAGTGTCATCCCCCGTTATTGTTTGAGATGGCCTATAATGTAGGTGGGCCTTGCACTCCTCATCTTGCCTCTGCTTCACAAGTGCTGAGATTATAGGTTTATTCTACCAAACCAAATAGGAGTATAGGGGAGTGTGTGTGTGTGTGTGTGTGAGAGTGTGTGTGTGGAGAGAGAGAACGCCCGTGTGCATTAGGAATCTACCCTAGGGTCTCATGCATGGCAAACAAGCACTCTGACCACTGAGCTATATGCCTTCAGCCCTTTAGTATGTTTTTTTTTGTTGTTGTTGTTGCTTGTTTTTTTGTTTTTTTTTTTTAATTTTGCTTGATGTTCTTTGAAATTCTTGTGTTGTGCAGGTTGATATCCTGTGGTGTTCTATAAGATTTTCTACTTGTTTGAATTTTCCTTCTGTTTTTTTTCTCTGTCCAAGAGTCTTCTAAGAGTCATATTTGTTTGTTTCAAGTCTGTGGGTACATGCTGGTTCTGCCTGGAAAATATTTGCTGATCTGTCCTGAAGTTTCCCAAGCTTTTTTCCAGTGTCCAGTTTATTTATAGGCTCAGCTGAGGAATTCTTTTATCTTATGGGAGGGGGGCATTGTTGGGGTTAGAACCCAAGCATGTCTAGTATGTGCTAGAAGGTGTCTTCTACTGAGCTATACACCCCCTAGCATTTCTGTTTTTATCATTTTTGTTTTTTATGGTTTCTAAATCTATTAAAGTTCTTCATCTTTCAATGCAAATTGTTTACTTCATTTTCTGCTGGGTCTGAATATATTAATCATACTTAGAATTTGTTTCTGACAATTGTAAAATTTCATTTCTTTCTCAGTTGGGTTGTGTCTCTGACAGTGATGTTTTCTTTCTCAAATACTCTTTGACCAAGTACCCAAAACACTAGAAATCGAACAAAGTGTTTTTATTTGTAAAGAGAGAGCATTGTTTCCTCCTTCAGGGTACTCAGTCTCCCTCAGGGAAACTTGGTCGACTTAATCGTTGACCATTTGGCGGCACATAGATGGTGATGCTGACTTTGTCTCTCACGCACTACAGGCTTCTCATTCTTCCAGCAGTGTGCTCCTGTGGCCTTGCACTTCAACAAGAGACTTGTATGCTGTAGAATCCCCCTTTCCCCCTAGTTTTTTTGTCTTCAGAGTTTAGGTATTTAGACATACGTTGACCTTTTACAGGCAGGAGTCTCATTGGATGCTTTTTGTCCCCCTCTGTCATCAAACTTTTGTTATTCAGTGTCCTTCTGGTTCAAGCCAGAGTAGCTTTATAGCTGTGGTTGCTTTTGGATGGAAGTCCCTGCTCCTTTCTGAGATATAGCTGACCCATCTGCATGGTACCAGTGTCAGTTCTTAGGGTGCAGGGTAGCACCCTTACACCTC
Source organism: Pachyuromys duprasi (assembly GCA_028658305.1). Taxonomy (NCBI): domain Eukaryota; kingdom Metazoa; phylum Chordata; class Mammalia; order Rodentia; family Muridae; genus Pachyuromys; species Pachyuromys duprasi. The sequence continues at coordinate 95,758,197 of CM053763.1, forward strand.
TCCCAGAAAAGAAGGGTTTTGCCTCTACTTTTCCCTGTAGTACCAGTAGATATCCTGGAAAAGGGTTTCCAGTCCCTCTGTAGAAGTACTTTTTCCCATTCCCCCAGAAGTTATGAAGCCTTGGCAAAGTGCTATGGAGGCAGGATTTTGCTTCCATCATCCCAGACTTAAATATTTGTGCTTTGCTAAAAATCTACGGAAAGTTGGTAGGCTTAGAGGTGGTCAGCTCTTCACTCTTCTGCTGCTGACATTCACTTCTTTATTCTCTGTTATGAGAGACTACTCTTCTGGGTAGTTTACCCTATTCCAATCTTGATTTCTTTCTTGGCCTTCTTGCTTGCTTCCCCCATCCCCTGCCTCCTTTTTTTTCTTTTTGGCTTTTTGAGACAGGGTTTCTCTGTATAGCTTTGGCTGTCCTGCACTTGTTTTGCTGAGCAGGCTGGCCTCGAACTCAGAGATCTGCCTGCCTCTGCACCACCTCCTGGCTACTCCAGTCTTTCTAATGAGTACATGGTAATCTAATGGAGAAGAGGCTAAGCATGAAAATGACTATGTCTGGGGCTCTTCTTAATGTAAATTGACTCACTAGCCTAGTAACTTAGTCTTTAAAATTTTAGTAAGTTTCAGCTGAGCATGGTGGCACACAGCTTTAATCTCAGCAGGTGAATCTATCAGTTTGAGGCCAGCCTGGTTTGCAAAAAGAGTTCTAGTACAGCCAGGGCTACACAAAAAACTTTTTCTCAGAAAAAGCAAAGTTTAAAAAAAATAAGTTTCTTAGAACCTGCTTGACAGTAGTCAGCTTGTCAGTGTTCTGCTAAAGGTGAGACAGCTTGCATATTCAGTTTCCCTGGAACAGCCTTGGTCTTAGCAATATGGTTTTCTTTCATTTTGAGAATTTTATACATGTATACAATGAAATACCTACCCCCCAGGATTGCAGTCTCATTAGTTGCCTCGTAATCTAAGATCTGATACAGTTCCAAAATAATTGATTACAAAACAATGAACGGTATTTAGTCATTGTTTGAGATGAAGCATTTTTTGTAGTGGCTTACATTCCAAACAGAGGTAGAATTACCTTTTTTTTTTTTTATTTTAAATTTACAGTTTGGTAGTGAGATGGTTTTCAAAATATAGGCTGTATATGTCTCTTGATAAAAATGTATTTTTGAGAGAATATTTTGAAGTGTTATATTCTGTATACATAAACTTTGGAGAGGAAAGTTCTACCGTATACATTCTTTGTAGACTAAAGAAATTTTAAAATTTTTTTTGAGAATTTTATATACTGTATTTTGATCGAATTCATCCCCATCTTCTTCTGTCTCCCTGCCCATCCAGTCTTACCTTCTCCCCTTAATTAAAATCCATTAAATCCAGTTTGCATTTTCTGACTGCTCTTGGACATTGAGTCTGCCTTAGCATGTAGTCTACGCTAGGTGTCACACCATTGAAGAACACTGACTTTACCTTCTCATAGCAGTGAAATGTCAGTGGCTCTTCAGCTAAGCGTAGGACTTCACGCTAACCTCTTCTTGCTGGGATTTTTGTCTGGTTTGGGCTTATTTAGTTTTTGTGCATGCTGTCACAATCTCTGTGAGCTCATATGTGCTGTATCTATTCTGCTATGTCTGGATAACAGCATTTTCTTAAGTCATTTGCCACTTCTGCTTCTTAGAATTTTTTTGCCCTTCATAGATCTTTGAGTCTTGAGGGAAGGACTATGAAATTGATAGCTCATTTAGGGCTAAGCACTCTGAATAGACTTCAGAAATTTATATTAAAATAAAGTAGATATTATGCCAAAAAATGTGACCCCCACCCCAAAGATATCATTTTAAGAAGTGGCTAAATGTAGTTGGAGCATCTCTCTACTAAATATTTGGCCACGTGAGGGTAAATGGATAAACAGAAGTTATTTGGGTATGTATTTTGGAGAAAGGGAGCTTTGGGATATTTTCTGTTAACAGTCATTGTCCAGTCATTAATTATTAATGACTATTGATGGTAATATTAGTCTATTAATATTAATTATTCATCAATAGATTGTTTGTTCCAACACTCCAAGTCTCCAAAGGCATTTTCCTATCACTTAAGTTAGTTGGTAGTTCTTTTCTGCTGTATTGAGGAAGTTAGGTCTTTTCCTGGGCTTCTGTGCCTTGCATAGTTTTATCCTACTGCTTTTAATTCTTTGACAGATTAATGTATCCTTATGCTATCCATCCCAAACTCTCTCCTCCTTCCAGACCCCCTTCCACTTTCATGTCCTTTTCCTAATCTTGTTTTAGTAACCCGGTAGAAACCTGGTATCTTCTCCTAGGTTTTCTTTTTTCTTTTATAGACAGAATCTTGTTGTTTCTATATGCCTTTGTAATAAAGCAGTGGAATTTGTTTCTGTTTTAGAAAATTTGATTTTTTTCCATTTTATTAGTTTGTATTACAGAGCAAGGGATTTCATTCTGACACTTTTCTCCATTAATGTACTCTCTTCATGTTCACTACCTTTATTACTCCTTCTTGTTCCTATTATCTCCCCAAGAAATGACTATGAAGGGCTTTGTGGGTCTTTGAGATGGCTAAGTGGTTAAATATACTTAACTACTGAGCTTGTTTACCTGACTTCCATCTCTGGGACCTATATGAAGTAAAGAGAGAGATGACTCCCACAAGTTATCCTCTGACCTGCACACATGCATACTCTTGTGTGCATACAGACATTAAATAAATAGTAGATGTGATTCACTCAGAAATGGTTTGTGTACTTTCCCCAATAAGAAAAGTTAAAAAATTAATTATTCAGTTAAAAAACAACTTTTAAAGGTAAAAGAAAAGGGTCTCAGTTCATATAAAGTGGCATGTGTATATCTTTTTCAGAAGACATTATTTCAAGATACAGATATTTGTGAAAGCCCCAATAGTGTTGTTTAAGTGATAGCTGTATTTGTGTAATTTATTTAAAGTTCTGAAATGTCTATCCACCACGGGATAGTTTGTCTTCTGAAACGTTCTGATTCCAAGCACAGTGGCATTTAGAATTTTTTTGTTGCAGTGCTGACAGTGCATCTTACTTGTGGCCTTTAACACTTTAAAGAGAGTCACTATAAGCCATTTGGACCATGTAGGAAAGTAAGAAGTAAAAAGTTATCACCATAAAACCTATATAGACTAACTTCTGACATTTGCCCTTCTGGTGTATTTTCAAGAATTAACCACAGTTAAGGGGGTGAAATTATGGCCCAGAGGTGTTATGAGCACTTGGTATTCTTCCAGAGGACTTGGGTTCAATTCACAGAACCTACATGGTGGTTCAGAATCTGCTATAACTCGTTTCAGGGGATCTAATGCCCTCTCTTCCTTCTTTATGCATCAGGTATGCATATGTGTATACAGACATACATGCAGATAAAAACACTTCCACATCTAAAATAAATCTTACATACACAGTTAAAGCATATGTGTGCAGTTTTGTGTTTGATACTTAGTGTTTAACATTGAATCCTAGGTATCTTTTTGCATCATTAAGGTTCTTAAGCAATTAAATGCTAAATATATATCATTATTGAATCTGCTGAGAATTGACTATTCCAATAACTTGTTTTTGTTTGCAATATATGCTATGCCTGATTTGAAAACCAGAGAGGTTTAACTTTGAAGCTCATTTTATTTTTATCTTAAAGTATGTATGTGAGTCCATATAGGTATGTGCATGTAGGAGTGGATGCTCATAAAAGACCAGAACAGGGAGTAGGTTCCCTGACGCTGGAATTGCAGTTAGTTGTGAGCTGCCAGATATCGGTGCTGAGAATTAAACTCTGGTCTTCTGCAAGTGCAACACTCTTACCCACTGAGCCATCTTTTCAGCCCCTGAAGCTTATTTTAAAAGTTGGCTCTATTTGTAACTTATTCCAATTCATAGAACTATGTAGGTTTCTTATTTTGTTTTTAAAGATGAAGTAGGGTTTTAATAGTCCATTGACCCAAAAATGGTTTTCTTTTTTAATTTCAGAATTCCATACGACATAATCTGTCACTGAACAAATGTTTCCTTAAAGTGCCTCGATCCAAGGATGATCCCGGAAAGGTAGGACATTTTCTTAAATTGAAGTGATATGTCTCTTAGCACATGAATCACCTTCTCTAGTTCATTGATCAGGAGTTTTGGTGAAACAGCAAGTACTCCTGCCCACCGTGGCTTAGGGGATATGTGATATGTGATAGGAACCAAGTCTGTTGAAAACCCCATTTATTAATTGATTGATTGATTGATTGATTGATTGATTGCTTTTGGGGGGCAGAGCCTCAATATGTATCCCTGGCTGTCCTGGAATTCACAGAGATCCACCTGCCTCTGCCGCTTAACTGCTGCGATTGAATGCTTTGCCACCACCCTTAGCTTGAGAGGGCCTTTAAAGTGATAAAGAAGCCAGCTAGAGAGTTGGGTACGATGGTGCACATCTATAGTCCCAGCACTTGGGGAGGCAGAGGTAGGCAGATCTGAGTTTGAGGCCAGCTTGGTCTACAAAGCCAGTCCAGGACAATCAAGGCTACAAGAGAATCCCTGTCTTGAACAACAAAACAAAACAACAAACAGACAAAAGAGAAGCCAGCTAGAACTTGTCATTGATATCTTGCCGTGCTTTACCTAGCTTTTGCTTGGTTTTCTTAGTGTTGTGTGTGGAGTCTAATCTGATGATGAGCTGCTTATCAGGACCTATGGTGGGCTGTTACTATGGGGGTTGAACTGTGCACTTGGCAAGGAGAAAAGTGCTTTAGTGAAATAAAATTTTATTTGTACTCCATTCTCATAGTTGTTTATTATCTTCTGATAGCATTACAGTTTTAGGGTTTTATCCAGAGACTCTCCTTGTTATGTTTCAGTAGCTGTGCAATAGTAGTGTAGCTATCAGTTGTACATAGAGTCAGTTCTCTTCTAAAGCCTGGATTGCTGGGCGGGATCATATTTGGTTGTCGACATAAGTTGCTAGATTTGGACGGTGAGACACTTGGGCCTGTTGGCAAAATAACATTCTTATGTAAGTGGTTAGATATTCTTTGTTAGAAAATACCCTTTTCAGTTTTACTCTGTCATTTCAGTTGTAGTTTAGCTCATTCACGTCTTACTCTGAAGATCATCTTTAAGTTTCTAAGCATGTCTTTCACATGGTCCTATATAGTTCTTTTCCTCTCATCCTTTTGGCCTTCAATGCTTAGCCCTGGAGATTGAGCTCCAGTTGTGTTTCATTGAAGCTTGTTTTCTCTTCTGTAGAAACTGTCTTGTTATATCAGCTACTTGGTCTCTGATTTAAGGCTTGCTGTCTCTGTTTACAGGATCTTTCACAAAGCAGCCAGGAGTCTTGCAGAAATGCTGATTCCATACCCCAGTCTTCACTCTTCATTAGTTATCTACAGAGTCTAAATTTTTGAGGGTGAGGATCATGTAGATCTTGTTCACTGGTGAACCCCAGTTGCTTCCACAGAGGTCAGTGTCATTAGGAGGCACCCTTGTTGATAGTCGTCCTGTATCACCTTCAGGATCACTAAGGCAATGAGGGTGAAGGGTGGGGAGTTGAACATTCATTTCTTGAATCCCACACTCATAAGTAGTGATGCTTCACAGCGCTTGAGGATGTGCTTCCGCAGAGGCTTTCATTAAGATTGACTGGATTATTAATGATGGTCTTACTGTTTACTTTTCATTTGTGTTTTTAACTAACATTGTGAATAGGAAAGGATAATGAAAAAATTTTCTTTGAAATAGGCTTATTTTTAAAAGAACTAGTTATTTTTTTTAATGTCCTTCCTTTTTATTTTTAAAGATAGGACCATACTTTATAGCCCTGGCTAGTCTAGAACTTGCTATGTATGTCAGTCTGGCCTCAAATTTGTAAAGATCTGCCTGCATCTGCCTCCCTCTCTTGAGTGCTGGGTTTTAAAATCGTGTATGACCACACCCAGCGATTTTCATGTATATCACTCAGGTTGAAAGTTATTTTAAAAGACAAATAATTTTAAAATCTATGAAGGCACTAGTTGGATTTTATAAACATGTGATTCTGATTTAACTTGTTAAAAATTGGCTTGTTTTTGTGTTTTGAAGCCCTGCTGGTCTGATGTTTGCTATGGAGATCAGGCTGGCCTTGAACTTACAGCTGGCCTCTGCCTCCCTGGTGCTGGGATTGCAAGCATGTGCTATCATGCCTAGTTCAACTTTTTTTTTTTTTCTAGTTCAACTTTCTAAGGGAGTAAATAATCACTAAAATTAATACCTGTTTTCTAACTATTTATTTTAACTAAATTGTAACCAGTTGGAAGGCCATTAAATACTTGGCTGCCAGTTTTATTTTCTTTTGCACAGAAGATAAAACCCTTTCCTTCTTTAATTAAATAGTATTTTTGAGTAAGGTCGATGTTAAAAACATAGGGTTCATTTTGCAATTACCTTTTGGACCGTTTATGTCAATATGTAGTTAAAGTACAAAGGGACTGGAAAAATGGCTGCATTGTTAAACACATGTGCTACTCTTGCCGGTGGCCTGAGTCCAGTTCTCAGCACCTGCATTAGGCAGTTCACACCTACCCACAACTCCAACTTCAGGAGCTCCAACACCCTCTTTTGGCTTCTGGAGAAACCTATATTTGTGTGCACAAACCTATGCACAGAGATACACATGCACAAAATTAAAAAGAGAATCTTTTGAGAAATGGATTGAACAGTGAGAGGTATGAGCTTTGAACTTTTACCGTTTGTCTCTGGTTTTAATGTTTTGTATTCATCAAACCTACCGTTGTTCTCATTAATTTATTTAATCTTACAAACTAGGTTTATAATAATACAATTTCTTTCACTTGGGATCCCAAAGCTAAGTTTGAGTAATACCTATTTTCTTAATGATTATGGTTAGAAGTTGATGTTGCAAACTTGATCTTGAAACTAGTATATTTCTGTGAATAAGTTACTTTTATTTACTGCTTTAAAAGTTTACTTAATTTATTGTATGTATTTGGGTGTTTTATCTGCATATATGTCTGTTTACTATGTGTATGCCTAGTACCCCAGAGATCAGAAGAGGTTGTTGGATCTCTTGTGATTGTATTTAAAGATGGTTGTGAGCTTCTATGTTGGTGCTGGAAAATGAACCTGGGCCCTCTTTAAGACATCTATTTTCAAAATTTATAGAGAAACTATAAAGATTTGAGAACATGAAATAGAACATCAAGAGTTTAACAATTTAGCAAGAATCAGGTATTTGTCCCAAAGAAGGAAGACAGAAGTGTACTTTAGCACCTGTCTTAGGGCTGGAGAGATGGCTCAGAGGTTAAGAGCACTGGCTGCTCTTCCAGAGCACCTGAGTTCAATCCCAAGCAACCACATGGTGGCTCACAACCATCTATAATGACACCTGGTACCCTCTTCTGGTGTGCACGTGTACATGCAGACAGAATGTGCATATATAATCAGTCAATCTTTAAAAACACCTGTCTCAACGTACATGCATGTATTTTGTGAGGAAGTTGACTGTTTATCTGTGTCTTTGTATAAAGCCTGAGAGAAAATAGGACAAAGGGATAAATGAGAGTTTGGTTGGATAAAAGTAAACACATTGTATTTATTGGAGTAAGAAAAAAAACCCATAGGAGTTTGTAAAAGATACTTTAAGGTTTGCTGGTTTTGACATATATAAGTAGACTTAGTGGTTTTAAATCATTGTAGCTAAGAGCCCCAGTTGCCAACTGGGCATAGAAATAATGGAGTTTAGTTGAAGGAGCAGTCTGAACAAACTTTAGGTGAATCAGTGATTAAAGGAATTAATAACAAGGTTCAAAAGTAAAGAAATAGATGGTGCTAGTGATGAATGTCAAGGCGAAGGTCAGTTATTCATGTCATATCAGTCATTAGACACAGTGAGGTGTGAAAGCCAAAGATATCTTGGCATGGCGGCATGTGTACTTATAATTCCACCTAGGAGGCTGAGGCCAACCTGAGCAACGAAGTGAGAAGCTTTGTTTAAACAACAAAAGGCTAGAAAGATTGGGTCCTGTTCTTGCAGGGGACCCAAGCTCAAGTTGCTAGCACTCACATGTGCCTCACAATTGTCCATTAATTAACACCTCCAGGGGATCCAGCACTCACTTCTGGCTTCCATGGGCAGCCTCTGGCACTTATGCATAACTGCGGTGTTCTGTGAACCGTTATTTTCAGCTGCTTTGTATTTGCACATGCAGTGTGACACCTTGTTGTTGTACTCCCTCTTTCTAGAGCTAACCATTGTATCAAGTATTTAACTTGAAAGTTAATTTTTTATATGAATAAGTAAATTTTGGTCTACAATTCTAGAAAAATTAAGAAGTGGATAGTGTAACCATTGTGATCAAGATGTATTTCATTCTGTAGGAAATCAGGCTCCCCTTTTCGGAGGCCCTAGCAATAACTGATGAGTTTTTGTTTCTTAAAATTTTGCCTTTTCCAGGTTGGTATGTAATAGGACTCATACAGTACATGGTCTTTTTAGTTAGCCTTCTTTGATTTAACGTGATGCTTTTGAGATTCATCCATCTCATGAGCAAAACCGTTTGTTTCATCTTATTGCATGTATTCCATCCTATGGGTTTCTCATACAAAATGACCATTTGAGGGCTATAAGAATTTTTGCTGTTAGATCTTGAGATTCCTTTCTTTTAGGACTAGTCCAAATAATGATAACTATTGAGATTTTAAAAACGGATGCACCTAGTAGTTATATTAGGCTGCTGCTTTAGTGGGTTACATATTAAAGGTAGGTGAGCTGGGTGTCTTTAGACATTCAGGATGATGCAGTGAAACACACTCAACTATAAATTCTGAAGTAGTTAAGTTAGGGCGCTGATTAAAGAAAAGCACCTGATACGTTCACGTATCTTTAACATTTAGAGTAATATGGTAATTACATATTTTGAATTTATTAACTTAGGAGTAAATTACTTAGCTGTCCTTTTAGGTATCATCTACTTAATTTGATAATTAATGCATTTAGAAGTGATGAAATCTGCACTTGTTCCACAAGAATGTTCCAGGAATCTAAGTTGGCAATGGGATAGTTGTTCATGCATTCGTTCAGCCAGCCAAGCAGCCTGCCTTTGAGTGCTTACTGTGTTTAGTCATTAATAGTCTCCTTTGTGTTTTAGAGAGTGAGTGGTTCTGGTGCTTAAAGTAAACACTTTAGAGAAAAAGATGTTTATTACATTGAATCAATGGGAATAAACCAGACTCGCTGGCAAGTATAGGTGCTTTTCATATGGGACATGCAGATTGCAGGAGCATCCTAAGATGCTGTGGGGAAGGAAGAAAGATGGCTACATATAAACTGTGAATGAGAAAGAAAAGATTTAGATGTGATATAAAACTATAGTCGTAGGAATGAAAGGGTCTGGTTTCGTTTTTGAAGTTCTGTATATAGGTGTGCATTGAGAGCTAAGGAAGAGCAGCAACAGTGAGCATGTGCTTGACCATGGAGTTATTTAGAACATGTTGTTAGATCCTTAGTACAGCACTTAGGATAGGAATTGCTCTCCCTGGAATATAAAGTTATTACTGTTTCTACGTAATCAAATAGTAACATGTTTATTAAGAGTATTTTCAACCTGAGGCTTGTTAAAGGAAGGTCACATCACTATGTGATAAAGCAGGGTACTTTGAATGAGTAGAAGATGCACTTTATATAAAGTAATACATATTTTATGATGATAATGAAGTCATTTAAATTACTTGTTGATCTTTGATATACCTGTATTTTTTGTTTTTGGTTTGTTAAATCTTTTGAGATAGAAGCTCATTGCTCAAGCTGGCCCAGAACTCATATCAGTCTTCCTGCCTCAGACTCTCCCAGGTGCTAGGATTATAAGCATGAGCCACTGCGTTTGCTGTTTCATTTTTTAGAAATTCTCATTTGCCTGGTGTTTATGGATTGCCTATTTAGTCTTTACTGTTATATGCTATGGAGTTTTTAGTTCAGTGTAGGTTTTGGGTTTTTTTCACCCCTTTTCTTTGGAATTAACTTTCATTTTAGGACACCTTGAAGTTTAGTGGATTGATTTTTGGAAATGTAGTTAGTGGAAGCTGTGATATTTGGGACTATAGAGATTAAGCAGTTGTGTTCTTTCTTGGGTTGGGGAGGGGTGCGGGATATGTGCATGTGTTCACTGTGTCAGTGTTGTTGGTATGACTTGATGTTTATATTCGTATATTGTTACTTAGTAGAGCCCAGAGCTTTTTTTATATGACTGATTTTTATTCCAGATGAAATCTGGTCAAACCTGGTTTTAGATCTTTGAGTTCTTCATAGGTTTTTTTCATATAAGGGAACTTGTAAAAATGGCATTGTCAGGCATACGAGTGTGCATGCTTTCTCACTTACAGGGCTGGCTGCTTTTTGCCATCGGTTGTTTATTCTTGACTCATGTTCTATTTTTTGAACATGTAAAGGTAGTTTATTCATTTATTTGTTGATAGACAATTTGGGGTCTTTTTAGTTTGGGACTGTTATTTAAAAACTACTAGGAACTCATCTACATGTTTTCTTTTGAGTCCTCTTGAGTAATGAGTGGAAGGATTGCCAGGTTGCTAGGTAAGTGGGAGATGGTGCTCATTGTTCTTCTTGTGCCTATGCTACTTTCATTTCTTACAGCAGTAGTTTGTCATTAGGGGTGGCTTTCACTTCAAGTGTGAACAAGTATCTCACCATAATTTTGATTTGTCCCATCCTAATCACCACTGATTTTAAAAAGCATCTTTTCAGAGACATAGTCATATATTTTCTGAAGGTTCTTTTAAATCTTTTTTAAAATGTTGTTTCTGGGACATTTTTAAAATATATTTTATTGTGTTCTTATGTCTCCATCTCCTTTCTATCCCTTATTCCACTCTAATCTTTTCCAGCCTCCCAGCACTAGGTAGGAGAAAGAAGTTTAAAGGGACAGGGGAGAATACCTCCATAGGTTACTTCCTGCTGACTAGGGACATAGAGTTCCTTGAGGCAGGATTGATTTTTGCCGACAGGATCCCCCCAACCTCTCATCAAACCGTAGCAACAGCAACCGGGAACAACAAGGGGGGAACAGCAGCTGCCTTCTTCAGAGTGCCCCCACTCTTCATCCCATCTTGAGGTTCCTTAATATCTTCTCCAGAGTTCCCAGAATTAAACTGTCTGCAGCTGGAAAAAACACACCCTTGCTAGCGCACAAGGCAAATCATAATCACATGCTGTGAAGCGGCCTCTTATCCCACACCTGAAATTAAAACAAAAACATTAATATAATATGAATGGGTTTTTAAAGAAACCAGAACTCTCACTCCAGTTATATGTGTGTGTGTGCTTGTATGTGTTCTGCATAGAGGTCTTTTGGTATATTTATGTTGTGACACTATTTTCTCAGACTGAGGTTTGCCTTTTTATTTTTATAAGTATGCTGTAAAAAGAGTAGTCATGTTAAATGTTAATGAAATAGATTTTATTTTTAATTTACTATTTAGTGATTTTTGTGTGCTCTCCACACAGTCAAATGGTACCTAAAATTTTTTTTCCCGTTTCTTCCGGAAGTTTGATGCTTTACATTCACATTCATGATTAAAGTTAATATTTATGTGTGGTCCTTTTAATTGTTCTTTTGTAGTGTTATTTTTTAAATTGGCGTGTTTGTGCGATGCTGGATCAAAGCGTTCAGTATGTGTGGCAAACACTTTGTCATATTTAGCACCCACAGTGGACAGCTCACTACCACTTGTACATCTAGTCCTAGGGTATCTGACTCTCCCCTGGTCTCTGAGCCTGCATTCACATGGTGTACATACACATGTACAGGTACATAAACTAGAATAAAGCTCTTAGGAAGAACTCTAGTGGCTAGCATAGTCTAAAGAGAAGATAGAATTCAAGCAGAAATCAGGAGATAGAAATTCCTTCCAGGCAGTACCACTGACTTTGTTTTCTGACAATGAATTGGCTATGTCATGCATAACTAGTATTAGGTTAGAGGCCTCTTAATTCCTTTTTCCTTGTCTTAGTTATTGTTCTGTTGATATGAAGGCCATGACAAGGGCAATTCTTAACAAAAGGAAGCATTTAATTGGGGGCTTGGCTTTAGTTTTAGAAGGTTAGTCCATGATCATTTAGGTGGGAAACAGACTGGCATAGCACTGGAAGAGTAGCTGAGAGCTTTATATCCCGATCTGGTATGGAACCTCAAAGTCTACCTCCAATGGCACCCCTCCTCCAGCAAGGCCACGCCTCCTAATCCTTCCCAAACAAGACTGTGTGGGAGCTGTTCTCATTGAAACCACAATAACCCCTTGCAGATATACATTTTTGTTTAGATATGACTTGTATACCATTCCCTTATTTGTAAAGCTGAACTCTAGGACATTTCCATTTCATCACCGTGAAAAGACAATAGTTTCTATTAATGTTCTTCCCCCACCCACACACACTTCTCCCATTTCAAGTTCCTGGCAACCATTTATTTATTTTCTGTACTTAGGCATTTTCTTAATCTGAATAGGCCATACAAAGTATTTCAAGGTTGTTTCTACTGTGCGTTATTATTTGTAAAATAATATTTAAAATTTTATAACTGTAAAGAAAAGTTTATGCTAAACTGTAATACTAATTTTCTGGATACATTTGGAAGTAAAGTGATAATTTGCTTTATAATCTGACCATATGAGGAATTTGAATAGAGGTTATGGATCAATACATGATCTTATTGTAACTTATGTTTTGGTGTGGAGTAGATTATAAATATTTCTTTAAATGTTTTAAGGTTTACTGTAATACACAATTAATATTATTTATTTCTTTATCTTTAGGGTTCTTATTGGGCAATAGACACCAATCCGAAGGAAGATACACTGCCTACTCGGCCAAAGAAGAGGGCACGATCTGTAGAACGGGTAAAGCTCATTATGGTTCATGAGTGTTGAGCGTATATAAAAACATGTAGACTCTTAATAGTTCATTTCCAGTAGAGGAAGTGCAATTACACGCAAAGTAAGTTTTTGTTTTATAGTGTTGTGCATTTCTGCAGCACTTTTCAGACCCATTTTGTTTGATCTTCACAGTTGGAGCAAGGGAAGGCAGTTTAGGAATGGCTTGAAGGTTTTGCTCTATTAGGATACCCTCCTGTGTGAGACTCACACTCTAGGCTTCTGAGCCTTAATCTGGTAGCTTTGCTCTGCACCTCCAACACTGAGGATTGATTTTAAATAACAGCCATATCACAGATGCTCTCCCTGGATACATCAGCTTTTCTTCATTGTCCTCACAGTGCTTTCCTCTGCCTTCACCCATATAGGGGTTACTTTGTATATATCTGTGTGCCTACATTGGTATGAATATGGTTACAGCTAATTTACAATAATGAAAGACAGAAAGACCTTTGGTTAGTATTTCAGTCATGTGTAATAATAGGTAGAGTCAACACTGCAGCTGCCATCATGTGTTGACTGCCTCAGTTTTCCTCACCCTTCCTCCAGTTGTAGCATTTCAGCTAAGCGTTCATACTCACCCTCTTCTGCTGTTGGACTCACTTCTGGTGTTCACTACTAATTAAAGCCTTTTCTTATGTCCTATATTGTCCCTTCACTAGACTAATCTCCCCTTAAAGTCAAAGAAACAAAGTTTTCATATCTCTGGCAGTAGTATTTTATGCAGCCTCTAATATATATTAGATGTTTGCAGAGTAAATCAGGAAGAAAGATTGTAATGTGAAGAAAACTGAGTAAATGTGTGGGAAAATATATTTGACTTATGCCTGCCTGTTGCTGGCATAAAGGAATATAATTTCTAAGTCTTTAAGATTTGGACTGAGGCTTTATATACAATAAGACTATCTTTTAAAAAAATACTAATAATAATCAGGATCTCAGAATAGGTTTGAGTTAGGGCCACATGAGCATGGCCACAGTAGAGCTTAAGTAGGCAGCCTTGTTAGAGTCAGGCATCAACTATCTGTTGCCAGAAGTTTGAAGGAAGGGAAATATGCGCAGTGTTTAGTCCATGGTATCACCAAGCTGTTTGGGTGGGTAAGATGAAGGAGCTGAAAGATTGTGTTCTTTTCTCTGCCACTCATCTCTTTGGAACTTGGAATGCTAATTGGGTTGGCAGCTATGCACTGTGTTGGGGTGTCAGGCCTTCCCTTTACTCTGTTACTCTTAGAGAAACCTATTTACTTTTGAGAGGCTCAGACTGCTGGCAGTTGTATAGTCAGAGTGTAAAACACAAGACTAAAGGCAGAGAAGCAGGTGCTCTTGGATGTGCAATGTACACGTAGTACTTGATAAATGTGCTTTCTGATTTTCACTTTACAAAAATCATCCACGTGTATGATAGTTTCTCAGTACTGCTGATGCTTTATTTTGGCCCAGGTTGTCTTGGGTGGCAGTGTGGGAGAGGAACCTAGTGTGAGGAGATGCACTGACATTAGGATACATGTCATCATGTGGATACCTGTTCAGTAAATACTCTCAAAGAGAATGTTCTTCAAAGTCAGAACTTCCTGCCCAGATAAATCCCTGTTTCTGTATTTTTCATCTGGAAGTACTCATGGGGCTGATTTAAAGTATGTACTGTTTTTCGTTAGAAGGTTTTGTAATATATATTTGCTCTTGTTAGAATACTTTGCACTTTAAATAACTATTGGATTTAAGGAAACCCTCTAGGTCGTCATGTTCTGTTTTAGTAACATTTGTAAATCGAAAGTCTCTTAATTTAGTTTATTACAGTACAAAAATTAGGAACAAAGACAGGTTACATTATGAAGTTACAATTTGTCATTCTTTTTTTAAAAAAACAGTTCTTTAAATAATTTATTTTAATTTTATTTTATGTGCATTAATGTGAAAGTGTCAGATCCCTTGGGATTGGGGTTACAGACAATTGTGAGCTGCCATGTAGGTGCTAGGAATTGAACTCAGGTCCTTTAGGAAGAGCAGACAGTGCTCTTAACCACTGAGCCATCTCTCCAGCCCCACAATTTGTCATTCTTTTAAGTTGGGAAAGCTTATTAAATTGTAACTTCATGAATTAAGATATTTAGCCTTAGCCATGGGTGGTGGTGCACGCTTGTAATCGTCTTTTTGTTGGTGTGTAAATTTTAAGTCGGTTGTCAACTGATTAGGTCTAGGAAAGAATTTCTTCTGAGATCCTAAAAATAAATGTGATGCTTCTGAAGTAGATACGTACCTGACATGATGCGAGAAGGAAGGAGTAGTAGGTCTGCAGAAGTTGAAGCAGGAGCTGGAGACAAGTTGCCCGCCCAGGTCTTCCTCCTAACCCATTGTGAAGACAGGCTGTCTGTGGGGACTGTGCGGGGAGTGAAGAGTGTGTTAGTGCTGCCACCCTACACCTGGGGGAGTGTCAGCGTTCAGGGAGCAAAGTTGTACGACCATTTAGGGGAAATTACTGTGGGTGGTTTTGTTTTTAAATTCTATAAAGCATACAAATTATTTGATGAAAAAAGGCCAAGTAGTAGTTTATGAACTATTTAAAATATTTTGGCTTTTAAAAATCTGTAATTATCCAGGTTTTTTGCTTTTTGTTTGGGAAAAAATGAAGTTGAAATAGTACTTTTTGGTGAAGAAAAAAATCTTAAATTGTGTGCTATAAGGAATCATTGACATTTAATAAGACAAGAACTTGGAAAGTAGGAAAGGAATAATCTTTCTTATAATCCCTCATTTATTATTTTGCACGAATGTATAGGAAACCAGGGCACACAAGTACAAGGGCAGGGACCATATTGTGTGTGGAGAGCAGAGGACAGCTGGATTTACTCTGTCATTCCACCACAGAATCTGGAAATTGAGTCAGGTCATCAGGTTTATGTGGCAAGTACTTTTTACCTGGTGAGCTATGCTGCTGGCTCAGGATAGTCTATATTAAGATTGTTGTCATGTTATTGTGACTCAGTTTCTCAGTTGAGTCTGAGAAAGAGTAAGGATACATTTGAAAGAAAGGTAAACGTGAGCAGAGGAAGGAGTACAACCCACATTCCTCTCTTAGGTATAGGATGCAAGATCTTTAAGTTGTGAGAGAATACCCTGGGTGCACTACTTGGGAGGTACTGTATGTTGTCTTTAATGTATAATTGTAAATAAGATCTCCTAGAGGTTTTAAAACAGATCCTGCACATAGTGGAAGGTTTCATGTACATGGAACTTATTTAAACAACTGGGTAGGATTTTGTGTGTTTGGTTGTTTGTTTGTTTTTGTTTTTTTTTTTCAAGACAAGGTTTCTCTGTGTAGCTTTGGCTGTCCTGAACTCACTTAGTACACCAGGCTGCCCTCTAACTCACAGAGACATCTGCCTGCCTTCGCCTGCTGGGATTACAGCCATGTGCCATTGTGCCTGGCAGGATTTTGATTTTTCAACACTATTTATGGACAGTTTGTGTATAGCTAATTGCATAAAGTCTTATAACTTGAATGTTTTGATACCTATACTGTTTGTGAAATTATTATAAATTTTGTTAAATGAACATTTTCACCATTTTCAAAAATTTTTTCTAATCTGGAAAAAGTATTACATCTTTTTTATTTTGTGAAATGGTTTTTCTCTGTAGTATTGGCTGTCCTGGATTTGCTCTGTAGACCTGGCTGGCCTTGAACTAACAAAAATCCGCCTTTGCTTTCCTTAGTGCTGGGATTTATCACCATGCCCGGCTTTGAAAAAGTATATCTTGACGTTATTCCAACTCATAAAAGTTACAGTTCTGCATCCAGTAGAGGTTTTGTTTTGTTTTGTTTGTCAGAGGTTATTTTAGTTTTCAGCATAAAGGACTTGCATATTTCCAGTTAGACTTAATCCTGAATATTTTCTTTCCTGATGCTATTATAATTGAGTTTTAAACATTTTCCAGTTGCTTTTGCAAGCACATAAAATGATTCTTTTTTTGTTTGTTAACCTTCTAATCTATGATCTTGTTAGTTGTAATTATTTTTTAATGACTTGGAATACACTCTGAATAATTACATCATCTACAAAGTCTGACAGTTTCCCTCCCCCTTCTCCCCCCAACTCTTCTTCTTTCATTTACTGTGTTGGAAGTTACTGCATTTATAACTCACACTGAGTCTTGCTCTTTTGTTCCTGTTTGGCATTTGCTGCTTTTTTATTGGAGCATTTTTTAAACATTTGATGTATTTGGTTAGTATATAAATCTATAGTATGTTTTTTTTGAAACCTTTTTTTTAGTTTTTTAGTGTTCTGTGCTAATTTATGTATTTATTTTTTAACTATACCTGCTTATATATTTCTATTTAATCTTTGTGAGTTTTCTCACCACGAATCTCCCTTGTTGTAGTATCTGTATACATTGTCAGTTCTTATAAAGACAGTGTTATAATTTTTGCACGATTTTTTTAAACTGAAGAGGAAAATAATAGTCTTCTATATCATCTTCCATTTTTAGTGCATTGAGCCAAAGCCAGTCCTCGGGTGCTTTAATGTCCCAAGTTGACTCTGTGTTATAATTTTCCTTTGAGCAAAAGAACTTTTAGGTATGTCTTTTACCAATAAAAGGAATTTTCTCCCTCTCTGAAAAGAATGTCCTTTTCTTTTTTTAATCACACATGTATGTGTGTATAGGTATGTTGGGATAGATTCTGGCTTTGTAGCCTAGGCAGATTTCAAAGTCCTTGCATCAGCCTTCCAAGCACTGGGATTCACATTATCACATCAGTATACTGCCTTTTTGAATATTTGCGTTAATAAAACAGTATGGGTTGGCTTACATTAATTTGCTGGAGTTCTGAGATTTTTCACTGTGATGCTGTCATTTCTGTTGAGAAAGCCACAAGTCACTTTCTTATGAGTATTCTTCTGTATGTATATTCTTCTGTATATTCTTTTTGGGGGGGTGCTTTCTGTGTTTATTTTTCAGAATCAATTAGATGCATGTAAGTATGGTTTTCTTTTCCCTCTGAGTTTGTCCTTATAATAGTTCACTGAGCTGTTCAAATTTTCAGATTTGTCTTGCTAGATTTCTAACTGTTCAAATCATCAATTTACTTTTTCTTGTCCCTTTCTATTCTTCTCAAAATCATACCAACTAGTTATGTTTTAATTATGTTGATTAATGGTGTTTGCAGTGGTATTTCCATGTGTATGTGGGTCATGAGTTGCTAGTGCATGACTTGGGTAAGCCTTTTACTCAGTCTCCTGTATTCACTCACTCTTCTACTTGAGATTGAAAAATCAACTTAAGGAAGGGCTTGTTTTAGTTTCCACATATAAGAGTAAACATTACGCTTGTCTTTCTTCTGCCTTATATCACTTAATATGATGTCCTTCATTTCCTGCAGATGATAAGATTTCATTCTTCATGCTTAAAAGATACTCCATTTTGTGTATCCATACATATATATATGTGTATATATGCACACTTATAGGCAGGCATACTATATTTACCCACAATTATTGGTGGCCATCTCTCAGATTAATATCTTTGATGAATATGGGCAAATAATAGTGTGTTGACTTCATTGTTGTATACCAAGGAGTAAGAGAGCTGAGTGATGTGGTTCTGAACATTGTTTTTAGATTTATTTATTTTTATTTTTGGTGTTTTGGAGACAGGGTTTTCCTCTGTGTAGCTGACTGTCTTGGATTTGCTTTGTAGACCAGGCTAGCCTGAATTCTGTCTCCCAAGTGCTGGGATTAAAGGCGTATCCTACTTTTAGTTCGATGTGATTTCATTTCTTAATTATTGATTGATTGTTTTCTGTTTTAATTTTCTTCTAGGATTTTCAGTTTTAGGTCTTACACTAAGGCCTTTGACCCATTCTGGGTTGGTGTTTGTTGGTCTTCAGTTTCAGTGTTCTACATAAAGATAACAAGTTTTTCTGCCACTATTTGTTAAAGAAGCTGTCTGTCCTTGGTCTATGTACTTGGAAACCTTTGCTTAGCTTTGGCTAGCTATATGTTCTAGTTTACATTCTGTTGCTTTGAGAAAGACCATGACCAAAGGTAACTTGAAGAGGAAAGGATTTGTTAGGCTTACACATCTCCACCACAGTCCATCACTGAGGGAAGCCAAGGCAGGAACTCAAGCAGAAACCAT
This sequence comes from Pachyuromys duprasi, assembly GCA_028658305.1. NCBI lineage: Eukaryota > Metazoa > Chordata > Mammalia > Rodentia > Muridae > Pachyuromys > Pachyuromys duprasi. The sequence continues at coordinate 95,777,287 of CM053763.1, forward strand.
GGAAGGGGCTTGTTCTCTGTGCCTTGCTTTGGTGGTTTGTTTGTTTGTTTGTTTGTTTTATGGCACTGAGGACCACATGCCCAGTTGGCTGTGGCTACAGTGGGCTGGGCCCTTTCATCAGTCATTAATTAAGAAAATGTACACAGGAGCACCTGCAGGCCAGTCTGATTGGGGGAATTTATCAGCAGAGTTTTTTCATCCCAGATGACCCTAGTTTGTTTCAAGCTGCAGGGAAAACCAAAGTTAACCAGTGCACTGAGGATGGGTGAATTTATTTCTGGGTTGTCTGTGGTCCATTGGCTCAAGTATCTGTTACTATATTGGCACTGTGCTGTTTTGTTACTGTGGCTCTGTTGTATGTAATGAACTCAGCCTTTGCTCTTTTTGTTCAGAATTGCTTTGTTTGTCTAGAGTTGGATTTGTTTGTTTGTTTCCATATGAGTTTTAAGTTTGTTTGGTTCCCCCCCCCCCTTCAATGAAGGATGCTATTTTGTATTTTGATGAACATTACATTGAATTTATAGCTTACCTTAGGTAGTATGATCATTTTAACAGTGTTCTTTTCACTTATTCAGGCAACAGGTCTTTCTGTCTTTAGTATTTCCTTCAGTTATTTCCTAAAGTACTTTGTAATTTCTGTTGTAAACGTTTTTTTATTTTGGTTAGCTTGATTAGCATATTGCAGTGGGTAGGGGGTTAAGAATTGGACTGTTTTCATGAGTTTATAAAAATTCATGATTGAATTATAGAAAAGCTACTGGTTCTTAATATTTTTGTATCCTACTTTATAAAGAGCACTTATCAGTTCTAATATTTTAGTAAAGTCTCTGATTAGACCTTTAAAGAGTCACACAGTTTTCTGAAGCTCTCTGCTTTCTCTAGTTTTTGTTTATTGTTCAGGTTAGGTTATTGCTATTGATAAACCTTTCCTCATTCTTTTCTGTTCTTATATAAAGCTCATCATACTGATTATTTTTTCTTTCACAAATATTAATCTAGTTTTTATTTTATTTTCATCATTTTATTTCATCACTGAGCTTCTCCTTATTTTTGTTCAAACGTTTTATTTCATGAGCATTCTAGTAATTCATCCTAACACCTTAATCTTAGATGGGCATCTGTAGATTTTTTTTTTCCTTTAGGGTTTGCTGTTGCTTTGGTGGGTAGGATGAATCCAGGGCCTTAGGCCTTGTATAAGCCCACAGTTACTGTTACTAAATGGGACTCTTAAAAGCCCCAGCTGTGAGCTTTTAAGAGTTGGTGCTCAGGCGGGCCAGTGATAGTGGCAGCACCTGCCTTTATTCCCAGCACTTGTAACGCAGAGGCGGGTGGATCTCTGTACGTTAAAGGCCAGCCTGGTTTATTGATCCAGGACAGCCAAGGCTACACAGAGAAACCCTGTCTCAAAAAAAAAACCAAAAAGTCTGTGCTCAGTTGTGGCTTCTGAGGGTGAGATTTCTTGCTAGAGAAAATTGGCACCATGGTCACAAGTTATTCATATTGCCCTTCATTTTTAACCCTGAGGTTGAATTTTTGAGACACATACACTCTTTAAATGCAGATAACATTGTGTATGTTTTGGAGACTCATGTTTAACAGTGCATAGGACATATTATTTAGGATGTTTTTTGTTATTTTTATTTGCAAGCAGTAATAATACTATAAGAGAAAGGCTTAAACTAGAGAGAGATGTATTTCTCTCTCAGGTAAAGACAGAAGTGTAGATTGAATCAGAGGGATACACAATCCTCTTGCATGTAGTCATTTAGATGTCCAGATTCTTTCTAGTCTTGTTTTTCCAGGGTTTCTCAATTGCCGCCCAACTCAGCTTTCTGGCTAAACAAGACTGTTCCACCATATGTACATTTCAGTGTGTAGTGTGAGGGAGAGAGATTGCAGGCAAGCAAGTTCCTTTCAAAGAAATGCTGCAGAAGTTGCTTGTATTACTCAACATTCCATTGACCATGACATAGTCACATGGCCACAGCTTAGCTGCAGATAAGTCTGGGAAAGGTGGTTCCTAGCCTGCAGCTACGAGTAGATAACGTGGTGAAAAGAGAAGGAAGGAAGGTTGTTAGGCCAGCTCCACCCTACCCCTCCCTGTCATGAGACCTGCTGAAGTTGTAAGGGAGTAGCTGTACCAGCAGACTTGGTAGGATTAGGTCAGTAGCATGCCAGGATATAGTAAGAATAGAGAAGGGATTTTAATAGCTACTTATTTTCATATTAAATAGCACAAAACTGGATATTGGAGAATTTGATAAAACCCCTCCAAATTGTGTCAAATTGTTGGATATATGAGCTAATAATTGTTTATTTTGTTCTTGTATTTTAGGCCTCAACTCCATATAGCGTAGATTCAGATTCTTTGGGAATGGAGTGTATTATTTCTGGAAGTGCCTCTCCAACTCTGGCAATCAACACTGTGACTAACAAAGTAATTCCACTTTTTAAACATTCTTAAATGTCCTTGAGTAATATATTTTTTTGCTTTTATAATGGCAGTGGTTATGTATGATGAAGTTCAAAGATGATATAAATTTGTTCAATCCATATGTGACAGCCTGAGACTTGAATCTGAAATGTTGAAGTATGCACCAACACCAGGTCTAGTGGGGGCTGTCTTACGATTACAACTACAAAGGAAGCTGGCAGGAGGGTCACACCTTCAGGGTCTGACTGGGCATCAGAGTGAGGTCAAGGCCAGCCAGGGTAACTTCGTTAGACCTTTTCTTAAAAAATGTGTGGGCTGCCAAGATAACTCAGTAGATAAAGGGCTTGCTGCCAAACCTGAGGGATTGAGTTCAGTTCTTGAATTGAGACCCATGAAGTGGAAGGAGAAAATTGACTCCTAAAAGTTACCTTCTGACCTCCATGTGCTCAGCTGATTCCCTTCTCCCTCCCCCCACAAATATAACAAAATGTAACAGAAACTGTTTTTAGGGAGCCAGAGATACATAGCTCAGCGTTCTAGCATGTGTAAGACTTGGGTTCAGCCCCTAGTAGTGTCCTCCCCGCCACTCTCCTAGTAATAATGATAATACATCAAAGCAATTAGAAGAAAGTATTTGTTAGGAGAAATTGGAAGGTGCTTACTGAGTTATTTATGTGCTAATTTATATTTTTGACTCTTCGAGTTCCAGATAGGATTTCTGAATAGTGTTTTCATTTTTAAATTTGTTTTGAAATTTTGATTGGCTTTCCATATGTGTAGTTGAAAGAATTTGTCAAATTTTATGATAATTTTCTGAGGTTTTTTTTTTTTTTCCTTGCTGACAAATAACTTGAGGGAGAAAGGACTTATCCTGGCTCACAGTCCATCATGGCCCATAAATCAGAGTTACAAAGTGATGCGTGTCAGTTGATTTCTCCATTTTATGTAGGACCTGCCCAGTTAGGTGGGTCTCCCACATCAGTTCATCTAATCAGGATAGTCACTCACAGGTATGGGCAGGCTCCATCTCCCAGGTGATTGATTGCTAGGTCCTATCAAGTTGACAACAGAATCCAACAAAGCAATTTACATAATTCTGACAACCTTACACAGTTCAGTGTAGTGGTGGTCAGCCTGTTCTATGATATTCAAATCTAGAAATGTACCCAGAAATCACATTTGGTAGTCTGCTGTTTTTTGGTGATGCTGGAGATTAGGTAACATTGGAGTGCAAATGCCTCTTCTTTCAAAAATATTTCTGTGTCCTATGGACCACAGGAGTCTTGAGACTGTGCCATCTTTGTAACTCATGCTCAACCACTCTTCACTCTCGCTTTCGCCTTGTCCCTGTAGCTTTTGCACTCTTCTCTTTCTAGCCTGTATCTGCACTGTGTCTGCTTTTCTCTCCTTCATTTTTCTCATGCAAATGTATATATCATTGCACCTATGGGATCTGTTTGTAGAAAGGCAAAGATTTTCAAGAGTTTATTTATGACATAATCAGATTTCAATTTTGCAAGGACACGGATAGTTGAGGTATAATAATTTTTCTTCCTATGTGGCAGTCTGGAATGAGCACTGTCATTTAGGGGGAAGGAAGTATTTGTGTGTGTTTCCTGATGTGGTGGAGTTCCATGAAGTCCTAACAGTTTGATTACTCTATCTTTGTGAATTGGGCCTAGACAGCTGTACATCTAAATAGCATCTCTAATGATGGGCAGCTAAACTGAAAATTTCAGATGCAGTGTTTGGTTTCAAACCAGAAATCTCTAATATAGCTTTTGCATTAATCTAAGTGACAGTGAGGGCCTAAACATGGACAGCTAAAGGTATTACAATCCAGGAAGAAAATATGTTAGGACTTTCTGACCAAACTCAGAACAAAAAAATTATTATGATTACAAACAAAAAAATCCATTAGAATTGTAGAATTTGAACCCAAATTAGAAAAGCCAAATTATGTCCAGTGTTGTACCAACCAGTTGTAGAATATACGTATAGAATATGGAGTAGTTACCAAAATCAATCAGACAATGTTAACTTATCTTTAAGTCATAGAGAAAGTCTCAGCAGTATTTGGAAGACATGTTATAACATACAAGATCATATTTTCCAATACAGTGGAATTAAGACTAGAAGTCATAACAAAAAAGTGAGTCAGAAATGTGATATAAATTAGAAAATACTTTAAGTCAGTGAAATATAAGTGACTTCAAAGCCTGTGAGATATAAAATGATAGCCTCAGTTAAATACTGTAGGATTCATTCATAAAGGTTAAATATTAATTATCTGGAAACAGGCAAAACAAATGCTGTGAAGAATGATGGTAACAAAATGAAAAGGCAGTGAAGTAGAAAGTATTTTATATAACAATAATCAACAAATCAGAAGCCAGAGAACATTTATAAAAGATACAAAAACAGGTCTGGAAAAGGTGAAAGTCATAATGTCTGTGGTAAGAAGGTACCAGGCAGCGGCTGGGTGTGATGATGCACACCTGCAGCCCTAATGCTGGCCTCAGAGTAACAGAAAGGACCAGGAGGCAGAGAAGTAGAAAGGAGCAACCACCCATAATTGGAGAAAATCAACAATCAGAATAGAAATAACATGGATGGTGAAACTAGTCTAGGAAAGATTAAGATAGTTACAAATGTTCACAGAGAAGCCAAAAGACACCTTGAAAAATAAACTATTGAGTTGTCATTCATGGATAACTTGACTGTTTATGTAGAAAATACAATACAAAAGAATGTACAGATAAAGCGATAGTATTTTAATAATAAATTTAGTGAAACTCTCTTGCTGGGGAATCAGTATTTTTTCTTAGAAATCAGTTGTATTGTTATACACTAGCCACAGACAGATTTTTTTTTTTTTAATTTAGTTAGCTGTAAAGAGGAGGGTGGGCACACAGGCCACACTGCACATGTGTGGAGGTTAGAGGACAACTTTCCAGACCTGCTTTTCTCCTTCCACACGGGGTTTTAGAGAGTAAACTCGGGTCATCGTACTTGGCAGTAAATGCTTTTTCCCATTGAGATAGCTCACTGGCCCAGGGAATTTTAAGAGAAACATTTAAGTTAGAATTAAAATATAACAAGTACCTAGAATTACATAAAAGGTGAATTATACATGAAACTTTAAATTTTGATTGACAGAAAATAAAGCCATAACTAAGTAAATACACAGTCTTTATGCAGAAGAGTGTTGTGAATAAGTCAGTTTTTCTCAGTTGATGCTCATATATTGTTAGTTAAAAATCCTGATGTGCTTTTGGAGAAGGAAGGTGAGGAGGGAAAGATGTAGATAAATGACAAACTGAGTAATGTGGAGAGTCAAATGGCCAAAAAGGGGGATAGTGAAAGCCAGGCAGTAATGCGCATACCTTTTATCTTAGTATTCAGGAAGCAGAGGCAGGTGGATCTTGTGACTTCAGGGCCAGCCTGGTCTACAAAGAAAGTCCGAGAGAGCCGTGGCTACACAGAGAAACCCTGTCTTAAAAAAAAAAAAAAAAAAGGCCAAAAAGAAAATAATGGGCCTGCGGATGACTCAGTTGGTGAGGCGTTTGCCCTATGCAGTAGGTACTTGCTCATTCATGTGATAGAGTGCCTGTCTAGAATGAATTTAAGGGAGGAAGGGTTTGCACTCATTCCAGTGGGGACGTCATGGCAGCAGGTCACATTGTGTCCGAGTTCAGAAAGGAGAATGTGAACAGGAAGTGGTGCAACGGTTCACACCCTCGAAGGCCTTACAACCTTCTCAGATGGTGGCACCAGTTGGGGACCAAGTGTTAAACATGTGAATCTATGGGGGACATTTCATATTCAAACCATAGTGCCTTGCAGAGACAAGTGCCTGAGTGAATCCAAGAACCCGTTTGACTTGGCCACGTGCATTTGCAAGCCACATACTGAGGAGGCCGAGGAAGGAGGATCCCTGCATCAGAGGCCAGGCAGTCTAGCCTAGTTAGTAAACTCTAGGTTAGTGAGAATTCCTGTCACAAAGAGTTGGATAATATTGCTGAGCTTTGCACCTGAGGTACTCTGGCCTGTGTGTGTATACATGTGCGCACGTGCGTGCACACACACACACGTACACATAGAGATCTTCCAAATACTAAACAAGAGAAAGCTTATAGTAATAAGTAAAACTGGCACTAACATAAGACTAGACAGACTGAATAAATCCAGCAATGTCTTCAGTAAGTGTCCAAGGAAAAATCATCTTCTGTGTAGAAAAATCAGTTTTAGATAGATCCTAAGTCTAAATTATAAAGTTCTCAATCAAGCAAAATCTTTTTAGTTGGAGGAAGGCAATAATATTTAGAGCAGATAATGCAATAGGAAACAAGGCTTTCTGAAAAAGTAACTGTAAATGATTCTAACTTGGGAAAGCCTGTTAGAGGTAGATGTCTGTATAGTAAAACAGGAGATGAAGGTGGCTCTTGACATGGGCGGTTAGGAGCAGCAGCAGTGAACACAGGAGAAACTAAGGTAGTGTCATCTGTGGATGTCACAGTAACTCAGTCCTTTGTGGTGAGTTCATGGAGGTCAGAACTGGCTTCCCAGTAGCATATATTTGTATTTTCACTGTTGTGCCAAAACCAGAGGTGGGTAACATTAGCTACTGGCGTTTAATCGTGGCAGCGACACCCTCTGTGCTGGTGTTCTTTACTGCCACAGATTTCAAGCTAAACAAAACTTAAAACTAGGTTTACTTCGGTAAAACAGGAAGAAGTTTTATTAAAAAAGCACATGTCTGTTTAGTATTTTCTTGGGGAAAATGCAAAACAATTCTGTGTACTGAGTACAGTATCTCAAAGAAAAGCATGTGTTTGGTCGAGTTAGAAGTTACTGCGTTCATGGATTGCTGTTTTCACCTGAAAGAAAAACTGATAGGTTATTTGAGTATTGGCAAATAATTTTTAGTAATGAATATAGTGATTCTTGATTCTCCTGTTTCGAGGTAAACAGCCAGCATTAAAAAAAAAAAAAAACTCTTAGAATTTTAGGAGACTCCACTATAATGACTGCCAGTCTAAGACCTGTAAGACATTAGTGAGATGGGGTGATGTTAACAGCTGTAATTTTATTTATATTTTTATGTGAAATATTTTATTTTTTAGTGAAATATGTCAACACTTAGTCACTTAAGAAATCATTTTCTAGATGGTGTCATAACATTATGTGTAGGTAAACGGTCAGTTCAAAGTGCAAGGTAGAACAGTAGATTTTAAATGAGTATACAGTTATTTGCCATGGTTTCTAATTCCATATTGTGACATAAGCTTTTTAAAACATGGTACTTGACATGTTTTGATGTATCAAAGACAGTTACATGAGAATTTCATACTTTATGTGCTTGTACCAGCTGCACGTGGAAGCAGTTAATCAGACGCTTGCTGTTTCCCATCAAGCCAGACTTCAAGAATTTACAAAAATATGGACATCACTTTTCATCTTACTTGTTTACTGGAATAAAAATTTTAATGTTAACATGTAGTTGGATTAATGGCTATTTTAAATTAATTAATCAAATAAAATTATGGTATAATTTTAATATGCCAGATATGCCAATTTTAAAAAATTGTGTCACATATCTATGGTTTTCTGAGTATGTGTTTTTAGTGTCAGAGACACAATGGTGCCCCTGATGTTTTTAAGGGAGCACACTTGTATGCATATATTGACATATACACCATATATAAAACTGCATGTGATAGATTTATTACCTTCTGATAGGAAATGTTTATTAATTACACCCGCTATATTTATTTATGTTTTAGATAGACATGTACTTTCGATTGAGAGCAGTAAGAAAACTGTTTCATGGTGAACAAGGAATTCCACATTTGAAGACCACTGGCGTTTTGTTTCTTGCTGTAGGCTCAGTTGTGGTTTTGTAATGCTACTTTACGATCCTCTTCATTGCAGGGGCTGTGTATTGAGGTATATTGCTTTTCTTTTCATTCCAGGTAACACTATACAACACTGATCAGGATGGTAGTGATAGCCCTCGAAGCAGCCTTAACAACAGTCTCTCAGACCAGAGTTTGGCATCTGTTAATTTGAACAGTGTTGGAAGTGTACATAGTTATACACCGGTAAGTCCTGATGAAGTTGGGTTTTTTGTTGGATATTCATTTAGTATGAAAATTCAACCAAGCGTTCTTGACATGCCGATTAAAAAATGTAGATATGATCTAGTGAAGTTCTGTGGATTCCATCCCCAGGATCTGTATAGTGCAGAGAAAAAACTGACTCCTGCAAGTTACCTTCTGGCCTCCATATGTGTGCCATGGCTCATGCATTCCCCCCTACGTGTGTGTGTGTGTGTGTGTGTGTGTGTGTGTGTGTGTGTGTGTGTGTGTGTGTGTGTGTGAGAGAGAGAGAGAGGGAGGGAGAGGTGAAAGAGGAAATATGTATTTCTCACTAATCAGTTAATGAATTGAGCCGATAGAACAGACTTACTTTTTATTCAGTGTGGAAAACAAAGTCTTGCAGTGAATGGTCTTGAGTGTGAATATTTTTACTCTTGTACTCACTTGTTACCTCTAAGGAGAAGATGACTCAAGGCCACAGGCCAGTTGAATGGAGGCACCTTCTCAGTTGAGGTTCCTTATTCTCAGATGACTCTAGCTTGTATCAAGTTGACAAAAGCCTGCCAAGCACAACATTCAAGTCACTTATATGTGACAGTGTAGTTCTTGCAATGACCTACACAGTTCACTTATTTAAATATTTAAATATTTCGGTGACTTAAATACCTAATATAATGTCATGTGATTCATAATAGTGAAACTCTGTAATTTAGGGAGTAGTAGAATAGAAAAAGTATATTCTTTGTTCAGTACAAAAGAATTTTCCTCCAAAATATTTTTTATCTGATGGGTTGAATCCACAGACATAGAACCCATCAGTGTGGAGAGCCTACTGTACTTAGGTGATTAAAGATAATGAAGCGATTTTTTATGTAAGCGAATATATGTAAAAAAGAGTATATGTAAAGTAATAAAGCGAAATAAACATTTAGTGATTTTAAGTTTAAGTGTAAAGTATCTTCATACCAAAGAAATCAGAGGATAGGGCTTAGTATCAAAAACATAACGTAAACACTGAGCATTTATTGGGTCTGAGGCTGTAGCTCAGTCGCTAGAGTGCTTGTCTATCATGGTGAAGCCTTAAATTTGGGCAGGTGGTGCAGGTGTGTAATTCCAGTACTTGGGAGGTGGAGGCAGGAAGATCTGAAGCTAAAAGGGCAGTTTAGATTTAGACCTAAAACCCTGTCTCCAAAATGGAGGCTAGGGGGATGTCAGAACATTCCTAAACTAGAGAACAAAAGAACTAACATGTCACCCCTGTTGTGTGAGTGTGTGAAATGATTCAACTAGACGATATAGATGCTGTTTTCATTTACTACAGTGTCACCTCGGAGGTGGTGGCACACGCCTTTAATGCCTGCACTCTAGAGGCAGAGGCAGGCTGATATCTGAGTCGAGGCTACCCTGGTTTGCAGAGCCAAGGCTGCAAAAAGAAATCTGTCTCAAAAAAAAAATCAAATAAAAAACCTGAAAACAAAACCCAATAACAAAGTGTCAGTCAAAAAGTTCTCTGAAGCAGCAGTGGGCAGTGTTCCTTGTTGCAAAGATAGTTTATCTGTGATTAAGCAGTTTTATTACATAGATTGACTTTAAAAATCTACATAAAACTTAAAAGTAGGTAATTCTGAATAAGTAATATAATGCAGTATAAACCAGAGCAGAATGGTGTCGGTTACCTGACTCTCACATGGCAGTATCAAACTAGAATATCCATGTGACAGACTACATGAATAATGGGTTGCTATAGTGGAGGAATAGATTTTATATGGCAGCTGAACGCGCAGTAATAGCCATTTTGGGACTAAGAAAGACCCATGCCTCACTGAACCAGGGAGACAGATGAGAAGCTGCCCCATAAGTTGCCTTTCAAAGTAGAAGGGCAGATGAAAGCTTACTCGTCATAAAACCACACCTCATCACATATTTGGGGATTATCACAAAATACGCCATCAGCATCCTGCCATTGAGCCTCTCCATATTTGTGTGGTGCTGTGTTAAAGCCACCAGGATGTAATTGATGGAGCGCGTCCCCTTCATCAAAATTCTTATTTATTTTTGTCTTATATGTGTGGGTGTTTTGTATGGGTGTGTGTCTGAACATTCATCTGGAGGCCTTTGGATACCTTAAAACTGGGATTAAAAAAACTAAGCAAAAAAGATGTAATATTTTTCTTGTTATTATAAATGTTTTATGAGCACCATTTGAATAACTAAATTTTTAGTAGTGTATCAATTTTTGATACAGTCTTTCAAAAATACAGTTGATGGAGAGCATTTTCTAGCATATACAGGGCCTTGGTTCTATCCCTAGTACTACAAAAAATAAAAATAAAAGATGCTTAGGGGGGTTTCCTGTTTTTTGTTTTTGTTGTTTAATCTCATTTCAGGTTGTGTTGTTTTCAAAGATAATTCTTGCTCAGAGCTGCACACGCCAGACTAGTTGACCTTTGAGCTTCCCAGCACTCTCCATCTTACCTTAGGCCTTCTGGGATTCTAGGTGCATGCTCCTGCATCCAGCTCTGCTTCGGTTCCAGGGATCCAGACTTCAGTCCTCATGACTGAAAACCTGTCATGTAAAGAGCTAACTCACACAAGCACAAATGGACAAATATGCCCTTTAAACTTAATGTACATGCAATGCTTCTAATTTTTTGAGGTTTTGGGGATACTTCTCTGCAACCTGCATAACTCAAGGCACCTGACTCTTCCTTTTTGTTAAGGATCTCCTTTGGGTTTACGGATTTGGAAGTCACTGTTTTGGGTCTCTTTAGGGGGCAGGAACTGGTATTAGGGCTGTTTTCAGGGTCTTGCCCATGCTGTGCAGGGCCTCCACGAAGAACCTTCAGCCCTGTCTTCTGTAATGCTTACCTCTCCCGTTCTTTGTTTTCTTCAGCCAGCCTCCTTTTCTCTGAAAACAAAAAGTGCTATTTGGGGCAGTGTCATGTATATGCTGATGGTATTTGAACTTTAAGATGGTACAAAAAGGTGGAAGCAGTGTTGGTAGCTTTAGAGTATAGGGCAGTAATCATGATGAAGAGAGTCAGAATTCCAGTGCTTTCTCTCACTTAAATCATTTCCACAAGTCATTGAATTTCTTTGAACCCATTGTCTCTCTTATATCTATCTCTCTCCCCATGTATAAGAGATTTCTGTGATTTTTCTCTGACACTTAAAAGGTGTGCCTGGCTAGAGGAAGGGAAAGCCACAGGTTACTGACTTAGATTCCAGAATTGGCACTAATACTGAGTCATTATATCGATTGTTTTCTTTTATTAGGTGACTAGCCATCCAGAAACAGTCTCTCAATCATTAACGCCTCAACAGCAGCCACAATACAACCTTCCAGAAAGAGATAAACAACTACTCTTCACAGAATACAATTTTGAAGATCTCAGTGCCTCATTTCGAAGTCTATATAAGTCAGTTTTTGAGCAGTCACTTAGTCAGCAAGGTGAGCTGCTTTTTAAGTGTTCTTTAAAAAACAAACAAACAAAAAATGTAAATAGTTTAATTTCATTGACCAGCGTGCTAATTTTAGAGCAGCTACGGTGAGGTTGGGGTGTTGATTGCATTATGCCACTTTTGGCTTACTGGGCTCTGTATGTCTGTGTTGTGGCAGAGGAACAACACATTGATTTCAACTTGCAAGCACAGTCTACTTGATTACAAGGACATCCTGGAGCAGTGTGCTAAAGAATTCTCAATACCACATCTGTGGCACATGGATGTTGGGGTGGGAGGAGTTTTGTTTTTATTGTGACTAACATTAACAATGAGGTAACCATTAGAGTTTAATAGCACCAAGTTTGTGGGTTTGTTTGTGGCACTTTTTAAAAATTGTATGTGTGTGTACCTGTGTACGTGTACATGACTTCTTTACATATGCCTTGCTCTGTAAATACTACTACTGCAAATGTCATATGATAGAAAGAGCTCTAACCATAAATTATTTTGCTCTCTTTTTAGGTTTAATGAGCATCCCCTCCGAATCTTCCCAGCAGTCCCACACTTCATGTTCCTATCAGCACTCTCCTAGCAGTACAGTGAGCTCTCACCCACACAGCAACCAAAGCAGCCTGCCCAACAGTCACAGTGGCCTCAGTGCCACAGGCAGTAATTCAGTTGCACAGGTCTCACTGTCCCACCCTCAGATGCACACACAGCCTTCTCCACATACACCCCACCGACCGCATGGTTTACCACAGCACCCGCAGCGTCCCCAGCACCCAGCATCACACCCACAGCAACACAGCCAGCTCCAGCCGCCTCACTCCCAGCACCCCTCCCCACATCAGCACATACAGCACCATCCAAACCATCAGCATCAGACGTTAGCACATCCGCCACCCCCACCCCCTCAGCAGGTACCTTGTAATTCTGGTAAGTTTCCTCTGCTTGTGTTCGAATAGCTGTGTGAATTAGACCTGTCCTTTGTTATTTGGGCCTCATATAGTATTTACCACTGAAACCCTTTTTACTTGTTTCATCTTTGCTTTCTGTAGTCCTGTAGTTATACTTCATTCCATCCATGGGTGACTGAAGATTTCCTTAATTAAAATGCACTGGAAATATAGGCAAACTCAGCCTTGCTTACAGGTTTTAGTTTAGATTCTTGCATTGCTCTGACACAGCTTCTAGTGATACGTGAGAGAATGGAATGCATGACCTGTTTGCAGTCTTGCTATTCTATGGGAAATGTAAAAGAAATAGCACAAGTTATGCTATAAAGACTTATGCTTGAATCTTCAATGTGGCTCTTATGACTTGGAGTAAATTACTTGTTGTTACTGGATTTTATTTGTTTTATTTTTTTGTTTTTGTTTTTTAGGAGTGTCTTAGCAGGTGGTCTGAGCTGGTCTCAAAACTGATTTACCTTTTATTTTCTAAAACAAACAAAAAATCAAATAAGTAAAAAATCTATCAGACAAATACTTTTTAGTTTTTTTGTTTGTCTTTAATGGTTGGTTTTGTTTCCCTAGTTAATAATTCATAGTAGATTCTATAATAGAATTGAACATTTTCAATAATAAAATTGAAAAAAATGGAATATTTTTGAAACATTTTGCATTTACCTTTATATACATGCTTTGAGAAAGTTGTACAATAGCACTAAAACTTTTCAGGGACAAGGCAAATGCATACCTTATAGATAACAATATATTCCTCAGAAATTTAAGCCTATCCTTCATATGTTCCTGAGGGTATTGTTAATGAACAAATTGGGTGATTTTCAGGAAATAGAAGTCTGTGGTGCCAGGGAGGAAAAACGGTCCATTTGTAATTGAAACAATTGAACTTGCCCTGATTAGGCTTCTTTGCCAGTGGCACCTTACAGAGAGAAGGCGTCCCTAGGGTCAGAAGTGACTGTAGTGGCTGTGATAATTCACTCCTGTGAATTACGCATCCCATATGTGTAAGGTGGGACTACACAGATTTTCCTTAGTACCAAGGAATAGAAGGATGAGAACTGTCTTCCCGTATGTATTTTTCCACCAGTCACTATCCCAGCGCTAACAGTAGTGTCAACATTACCTTTTAGGTGTGTCAAGCGATTGGTACGCAACACTCGATATGCTGAAGGAAAGCTGTCGAATCGCCAGCAGTGTTAACTGGTCAGATGTAGACCTTTCACAGTTCCAAGGTAAGAGTTGGTTCCTCTCGCATAGAACTGTTACCGTGAATATTTTCTCTGGAGCATTGTTCCTTTGTAGTTGAAATCAACATCTCCTGCCAAGTGTATTGGTATGTGCCCGCTCTCTTAGCACTTGATAAGCTGAGGTAGCATTGCCAATAGTGAGCCTAGATAGCAAACACTCCTCCAGCCAGAAATATGTAACAAGATTCTGTCTGAGAGAAAAAGGCATTCTATAAAGGCATTGCTTTTGCAGTGGTAGCATTAAAGGACACATAGAAATTCCTACTAAATTGGAAGCTGATAATAGGAAAACATTATATACAAGAGTTCTGTAGGAATATTGGCCATATTTAAAAGAATCACGTTTTGCATAGTCTGTCTCCCTGTCCTTGCTGTCCAGTTGTATTTTAGAGCCCATAAGACAATCATGAGTATTGTTCATTTGCTGTCTACCTTTTACTTTTTAATTTTTTTCATTTATTATTGTATGTGTATGAAGAATGCTAGCGCACACGTGCAGATTACGTACAGATTAGAGGATGATTTGGGGGAATTGATTCTGTCCTTTCATGGTATATGTGGGTGTGCTTGTACATGTGTAGGTCAGGGGTTGATGTCTATCTTCTGTGGCCTCTCCACCTTGTTTTTGAGGCAAACTTTCATTGAACCTGAAGCTCACTGTTTTGACTTAGAATAGCTGGCCTCTGGTGATCCTCCTCAGGTGTGTGTCCATCATGTTTTCCCAGCTCCTGTTTGTGTTCTCTCTCTTGCCCCAGTCTCAGCTTCTCAGTGCTTGGATTCCAGTCATATGTTGCAGTACTTGGCTTTTAAGCAGGCTATGGTGATCCAGACTCAGGCCCTCAAACATTTCTACCCCCTTTTTGAGACAGGGTCCTACACTGGCCTGGAAGTTAACAAGTAGGCTAGGCTGCTGGCCAGTGAGTACCAGGGATCATTCTTCACTTCCCCCAAACACCAAGATTATATGTGTGCCACCAAATATGACCCCTTTCATAAAATGTGGGTTTTCGGGGTTTGAACTCAGGTTCGAGTGCTTCAGGCCTAGCACTTTAATCTTAAATATCTTAAAATGCCACTTTCTGCATGCACAACTCACTACATAATCTGAATTGAGTGAATGGAGACTTTGAGGGTTGAGAAGTCTTATATTGGTGTGTCTCTTGCAGTGCTTAGAGTTGTGTTCACTGTATTTTATGTGCTTTCCTTGTAGGTCTGATGGAGAGTATGAGGCAGGCGGATCTCAAGAACTGGTCATTAGATCAGGTTCAGTTTGCTGATCTCTGCTCCTCTCTTAATCAGTTCTTCACACAAACTGGCCTTATCCACTCACAGAGCAATGTTCAGCAGAACGTCTGTCATGGTGCCATGCACCCAGCAAAGCCTTCCCAACACATCGGGGCAGGTATGGGCTTACACACACTTACATACACTCACTGTCCTAGGCAGTAGGCAGTGTGATGTGTCACACAGGGAGACATTGATCTATTTGTACTGTGTTGTTTATAAGAAATGAATGATGAAAGATGATTTATGTGGAGAGTGAACAGTTGAAAATTTGAGGCAAAGCTGGGTGGTGGTGGTATGGGCCTTTAATCCTAGCACTTGTAAGGCAGAGGCAGGTGGATGTCTGTGAGTTTGAGGCCAGCCTGCTCTACAAAGTGAGTCCAGGACAGCCAAGCCTACACAGAGGAAGTCTTCAAAAAACAAAACTAAGAAAAAGAGAGAGCGAGAAAGAGATAAAAAAGAAAGAAGGAGAAAGAAAATTTGAGGCAAAAGGCTATTCTGTTGTGATTTCTTTGGATTATTTACTATTATCCTTTCTGATATTTAACTTTTTATTATTAAACATCTCTAAAGGATACTTTTTAAAAAAACATTTCATTTTAAATCAGTGTAGGCTTGCAACAAATAACAAAATGTTACATATTTTAAGGATGTTAAAATTAAAAGTTTAAGGTTTATTTGAAAAACGCACATCATGGCAAGCTGTCATTATGCAGGCTCTGTAATGAGGGCATGGGAAAATAAATTGCAGTGTCCCTTGTCCCCCATGTCCATCTCTCGTGTGTATCTCCCTCTCCCCCTTGCTGTGAAAATAAGTGTTAGGAATCTGACAGTTTCTGCAAGGTATCTTAAAGGTTATGACCTGCGGCTTTTAGAGGCCTTAGAGTCTGTTCACGCTTCTGTCAAATTTCTTCTCTGCTGTTTCCCATGTGTAAGTAGAGGGAGTGTTGGGCTAGGTCATCTGAGGGAATCTCAGGTCTGGCTTTCCTATGGTTAGTGAAAACTTGGGAGCAGCCAAATCCAGTGTGCTTTAACTTACTAATAGTGGGGATCAGTCCCTTCCCTTCTTAGGAAACATAGTAGTTGCTTTTTAGTTGCATTGCATTGTTTGAATTCAAGTGTAATTAATGTGATATACTAGCATTCCTAGGAACATGGCCTTCTGCTTTAATAATCCCCTGAAATCTCATTTGAATGAGGTCTGTGCTTCTTATCTGCAAACTTGTGATACATTTTAGTCACCTTGCTTGGTTTAGGTATGCCCTTGTGCAGGTCTTTGCTGTTACTTTGTGCTTTGGTCACTTAGTTAATCAGCCCATGCTCACTCACATGGTCAGTCAAGGGGAAAATTCAGAGCTGTAGAAAAATAGGCAACAGCAAAAAGAGCCTTTGAGCCAGGGTATATAGATTCTCAGTCCTGGTTTCTGCCAGATTTGTGCTCTTAGGCAAGCCTACTTATCTTTTTAAGCTTCCTTTGACTTCTGTAGAAAGCCCTTTTGTGTGTGTAGTGGGAGGATCAAGTGAAGTCATGGATGTACCAGTAATTTTGAACTTTAATGAAGTGACAGCTGTAGATGTCCTTGCCTATGAGCTTTTGCCAGTGTCCTCAACACCAGCGCGGCACCCGCTCTGGAAGCCAACTCCGTTTCATAAGGAATAATTTTCCTTCCTCACTCTGTTTGTCTTAACCTTTTTGGCTTTTTGACTATTCCATTAAGTTTCTAGTGCTTGCTTTGTTTTGCTGATAGTGCTAACATGTTTTCTCTTGTGTTTTTAATTTGATTAGGAAATTTGTACATAGATTCCAGGCAAAATCTCCCTCCCTCGGTGATGCCACCCCCTGGTTACCCTCATATTCCACAGGCGCTCAACACTCCAGGAACTACGATGGCAGGTAGTGTCTGTGTGCTATGTTTGGGACCTAGAGTTTTAACACTGAAAAGCTTGAGCTGTCCTCAGGTAAATGGGGCTGCTTTGAGAGGGCATGAACTCTAGGCCTGCGGTACAGAATATCTTTAAGCTTTTTTTGTTTGTTTGTTTCTGTTTTTTTAAACTTTGACAGGACTTAATGCAGCTTTCAGGGTCTGTTTTAACTAGCTTCTGTGGATTCTGTTCATTGATTCCAGAGAAGTAATCCTTTATTTTACGTGCATTGGTATTTTGCTTGCATGTGTATTTACGTGAGAGTGACAGATCTTATAGTTATAGACAGTTGTGAGCTGCCATGTGGGTGCTGGGATTTGAACCCAGGTCCTCTAGAAGAGCAGTCAGTGCCCTTAACTGCTGAGTCATCTCTCCAGCCCTGGAAGGAGTCTTAAGGATCACCTAGATAAGGAATTGGGGTCAGGAGAGAAAAGCTGCCCAGAACTCCTGGGTTGGTAAGGTTTAAGCCAAGACTCAGGTCCTGACCTTGCCCCTTACTTTACATGAGAAAAAAGTAAGTAATGTCTGCCAATACAGGGTGTGTGTGTGAGACCGGGAGAGAGCTGTGTGTTGGGCAGTGGGGAAGGGACTGTACTCAATGATGTGTCCTTTGATGAAGTAGAAGGGATTTGTCTGCTGCTACACTCCCAACCCTATCTCACCCCGTTAGTGATTTGCAGGTACTGTGCTATAGAGGCTAGAGCTCAACCAGATTGCCAGTCTCCTCCTTTGTGTCAAAGTAGTGCCTAACACAACAGTGGAGGGTTTATCTTTTTGTTAAATAAAGACATGTCGACATTTCTGATATAGTAATAATTTACTGAAAATCATAGCATTTTGTAAAATCCTATGTTAAGGATTCATGAGAAAAATAATTAGTGGGTAGCTTGAAATTTTGTTTTTAGAGTACAAGCAACAATAATAATCCAAAAAGAATTTTATAGCATTTCAAAGGATGTGCTTAAGCGCTAGTAAAAGGACTGCTATTAGTAAATTTTCTTACATCCCAGTCTAACTTCAGTGGTACAACAATGACTTTTTTCTTCCTTTATAGTTAAAACACTTTAGGTATATGGGTGTTTTGCCTGAATGTTTGCCTACGTACCACTTAAGTGACTGTTGCTGAAGGAGGTCAGAAGAGGGCATCAGATCCTCTGGACCTGGAGGTATAGGCCTCCATTTGGGTTGCTAGGAATAGAACCTGGAACTACTGAAAGAGCTGAGCCATCTCTCCAGTCTTCTGATAATCATTCTTGTGTTTTGTATTTGAAAACACATTACAGCAGAATAGTGAAATGGTTGTCAGCATTTTTCTTACGGCTCCCTTATTGCATAAAATGGAAGAATGTTTTTTGGAGTCAGGTAGACTGAGTTTATTTATTTATTTTTAAGTCTGTGTAGTCTAGACTGGCTTTGAATCCAATTCTCATGTGTGTATCATTATACCTGGATTTTTGTTCAACATCTTTTTGAAGGCTTTTGGGTGGATTCCAGGCAATGTACCCAAGTCCTACCACATAGGACATACTCCAGGAGCTGCTGTTTTCTTCCTGACTTCCCTGCCCAGGTCATTGAGAACCCTGCCTTCTTCCTTCCAGGCCATCACGGAGCCATGAACCAGCAGCACATGATGCCTTCCCAAGCCTTCCAGATGCGGCGCCCTCTGCCTCCAGATGACATCCAGGATGACTTTGATTGGGATTCCATAGTGTAGGCTTGTTTCTGCAAGACAGCCGACTCCAGCATCCTTTCTGTTCAGTGAAAGAAAGGAGTTAGAGTCCAGTTGAAAAAACAAAGCGATGTTGCCAGTGCTATCTAAATTCCTTTTGAAGACAATCAGAGATTCTAGCTGGGTAACTTACTGCTTTTATCCCACCCAAGCAAGAACCACGTGTTTGTCTCCCTGCCCGCCCTCTGTAGCTCCTGACTGTTGTGATTTGGACGGCTTTTTGCATATTCGTGTCAGTTTGATGTTGACCACAAGTGCCAGACTGATTTTTCAGACAGAGCCTATTTTGCTGCAAGCAGTTTATAGATACATATGTGTAAATATGTGTACAAATGTTAGTTGAAAGGCTTCAAGTTTTTTCTAATTGGATTATTGTGTCTTGACAAGAAAGTTACTGTCAGGTCTTATTTCTTGATAGGCCATTTTCTGCAGGATGTTTTCAGACGATATAGGGAGCTGAAAGGAAATCTGTTTTTTAAAGCCCAGCATCCTTTATTTAATCTTCAGAAATAGGAATAATCATGAATTCCACTGAGTAAATCAAGGAACCTGGAATTGGTACTCTCAGCAATGCAGAGGGCCTGTTCCTGAGCAAGGTTCGAATGCAGGGACTTGTAGAGTGTGTGTTGGACTTCGTCATCGTATCCCTCAGCTGCATTTTGACATTGCTGAAATGTGTGGGCTGATTGAGACTGAGTATTGCTTGGTTCTTCAAACAAATCAATGTCGCCATAGTCACTTACATATTTATTATTCAAAAGTGTTATTTTAATATTTATTGCTACTTTCTGTGAATGCACAGCTCTGTGGGATTCACTAGGGAAAATTTTGTCTGAAAGCATGGTTATTTTTCTGGATAAAGTTTACAGACAAAGACAATCAGAAGCATTTGTGATTCTCTTTAGCCTCACTCCTTTTACCAGGTGAATATGCTTCCTGTCTTAATTAGCCTTCCTGCTGATGGAGACTTAATAGCTACATCGGAATTTCCTGGCATTTGAATCCATCTATTTAGGCAACAGGACAGGGAGGCAGGGTTTATACAGCAGTGTCCTTGATGTTTCAGGTGACCCTGGAAGGGACTGCAGCTCCAGAGCCTGTCTGCTTCAGCCTTGCGGGCAGTGATGTCTGTGTGCACCCAACAAGGAAGCCCCTCAGAGCTTTTATCAGTTTTGTTTCCTGTCATGCCACAGCTTGCATGGGTTGTTTTGATTTTATAATGAGGGGGGAGGAGTGGGAAAAGATTTTATAATGAAAGTAGAAGAAAGGAGATTCTCCTACACAGCAAATAGATTTTTAATTGGTTCTTTATAGAAGGGGGGGAAATCTGTTTTAATGAGGAAATAGATTCTGTCAAATCAAGAAGAAATAAGTACTCACCAGTTGCTTGTGGGCTCAGCAATACTAAATCACATTAACTAAGCCTCAGTGAGTCTGTGGGTGAGTAATCTACTTGAACAAAGAGAGGTGTGTGTGTGTGTGTGTGAGAGAGAGAGAGAGAGAGTGTGTGTGTGTGAGAGAGAGAGAGAGAGAGAGAATGAATCACTGAAAAGCCATGGGGAGAGCTGGGAAGAAGGGAGAGTTTTGTGTTTCTCTGTTGTTTGGACCCCACTTGGCATGAAAAGGAAGCTCAGGTACAGCCCCTCAGGCCAGTGAAAACCAGAGGATTCTCAAGCAGCAGCTAACAGGTCTCTCTCAGAAGGACCAGGCAAGATGAGATGGCTGCCTGCAGAGGAAAAGCTTGTAAAAATGAGGTTCCCAGCAGTTTACTCAAGTCTGTTTTCTAGACACCCAAACAGCTGCTTCGTGACTAGGATCGCTGCGCAGCAGTGTGCACTTTAATGACTGGGTGTGGGAGTACTGCAGTCTCTGAGACAGCATGGCTTGGTGATGATTTTACAAATTTTGTGAAGCTAATTTCCCACTTAGCAATTATTTACTGATTTGCAGTGATCGATTTATTTATGAATATTTAAACTGACCAAGGATGGCACTTGAGGCCAGACTCATCGCTATTCTGTGACTCCCTGTTCCCCAGGGCCTCAGAGCAAGTGCCAGTGGCCCGTGCCCAGGCAGGGCTACCTGGTGTGTGCAGAGTTCCTCTAGTGGCCATTTCTGTTGGTAATTGATGATACAGAGCAAGTTCTCTTGGGCTTAAATTAACTGGAGACTTTGGGGTAAAGACTAATAAACGTACATAAACAGATGGGGGTGCTCTGTCCATGAGAAGAGTCCGACTGGCATTTGTGGCAGTGTTTGAAATGTAAATGTATGTCTGTGTGTTCCTGTAAATATTTAAAACATGTCTCTCAGATGTCCTTTGAAGTGGGAGGGGCTCGATCTTGGGATAATTTCAAACGGAATAGAGTATTTTGATATGTTCATTGAGAGGGTGATGTGTACATACCTATATTGTATATATGTGGTGACATGCATTGGCTTTTGTGCAGAAACAACCTGCTCTCTGTGCTGCTGTTGGACAGTCAGTGTTTTAATGTTTCTACAGTTTTCCTATTGCACGATTTCATATTCTGCCAATGGTGAGTGGCACCCATTCTTTGTAACCGTTTAGTGCTGTAAAGAAATATTTCAAGTGTCATTAGGGATTGTCGCTGCCAGAACTGATATGCATGGATGGCACTTAAAATAAATATATTATGATAACTGTATTTGCAGCCTGATGGTCTCTGTCATTTGCTGCAGTTGAGAAAGTAAGGTTGGAACCTGTGGCCAGGCCACAGAGTCCTTGAGAATTTGAGACAGTGCCCAGGCACTGCTGCCTTAGCCCTGAGCTTAACATTGTTTAATCTCTGTGCCTCACTTTCCTGAGCAGACACTTGGTGCAGGCTCTCCAGAGAGAAGGTAGCCACTCTGCCTTTAATGAGTACAGACTTGCCCAGTACAAAGAGCAACCAGCACTTGGCCAGGGAGGTCACCCCAGAAGTTTCCCTGGGGAGGAGAAGTGGCTGAGGAAAGCCCTTCAGAGGAGCAGGCAGGGCAGTTTTCAGAGGGCCAGTGGTTATCTCTCTGACACTGCTGCTCTACGCTGTGCCTCTTGGGCTGGAGCAGAGTAGAGAATCGTGGGCGGAAATGTGAGCAGGCTCAGAAAGGCTTAGCAGTGAGCAGGCTCAGAAAAACTTAGCAGTGGACAGGCAAGAAACTTGGGGGCCTACACATGGACATGGAATATTGTTCATCTGAAGAGGAGAGCTTCCTACCACTCTGTCAGTCTGCCTGGAGCATCTGTGTTATCCCACAGAGCACTGCAGGCCCATCCAGTGTTTGTGTTTACAGATGGGAACGGATCAGAAAGAAGAGCTTGCCCCAGCTTTTACCTCTAATTGTGGACTTAGGATGGTTCTGTCTGGGGCAGACTCCAAAGCTCTTTTCAAATCCATGGTTTGCCAAAGCAAGGGCAGTTACCACTGAGTATAACGTATGAGCATGCATGCATATCTTTACAGGGCAAGACTGGCCTAGGTTCCATTGTAGGCAAGTTTTGTTCATCTAGTGTTGATTAGTGTGCCTCTTTTTGGTCAGAGAAATCAGAAATACTGTCATGCTGCATATATATTTCTCAGCTTTATCATGTAACTCTGAGAGCTGCTCTTTACATATGACCCTTACTAATTGGGTAAAGCATCCTGGACAAACCATTGGAGCTCAGGAAGTCTTCATAGGAGGGACATTCAAAACTTCACACTGCTAAGGTCCTTAGAAAAGTGGTTAATACAGCCATATTTTGTTAAGCATTGAGACCCAGTTAGGAAGCAACTTGTTCCAAGTCTCAGAGCTACATGAGGACAACTAGGGGAAGATTGGAGAGTCATCGACCTAGGAGCAGGTCAGGCTTCCTGTGTACTGCTGGGAGGAATGGCTCAGGAGGGAAAGCCGCTTGCCCCGGCATTGATGACCTGAGTTCAGGCCCTGTAACCAGGGATAGAGGAAAACCAACTCCCACAGGTTCTTTTCTGACCTCCCCGTGTACTTGTTGCCTAACGATCTACCGCAACCTGATGGTATGGTGCTGTCACGGCCCTGTTGTGTGGAAGAGGAGTCGGCTTTGGAGAAGTGAAGGATACTGCAGCTGCAACTTACTCTTCAAGAGTAGAGGGCCTGTGTGCGATGGAGCGTTCGTGAGCAGAGCATCTCACAGGGAGTGTGCCGGGGCTGGTGCAGTTTGCTGTATGCGCTCCCGTTGGAGGCAAGTTGGCAGCCTCTTTTGGAGCTTAGGGACAGGTTGCAACCAAGCCAAGTAGGCAACATACTGGTTTACTGAGAGTCACTGCATTGGTTTCTTCTGTAGTAATATCGGGAGATTTTTGAACTTCCTCCCTGTTACACCCACCCCCTTACCCCAGATCTGATAAATTGAAGAAACACCATAGGAAAAGTAAAAGTAACTGGCTGCATCAAAACTTGATTCTCGCTCCATCTCAGGACCATTGCTGGTTCCCAGGTGTTGAGCAGTGTCCCAGACGGACGGCTGCTGTTTATGAGTACTTGCTGCTTAGTGTTCTCCCACGTAGCTGGTGTAGACCGTCACAGTCACTCTTAGGAGCCACCCCCTACCCCCGGCCTGATAGTGATATTTCCAACTTAAGTCCTGGCCAGGTGTGGTGGCAGAGCTGGTAGTAATGGCAAAGATGGGCTGACTCTCAAGACCTCTGTTCTCAGCAGGTTGCCTGCTGCCCCAGGTCTTCTAACTGCCCTTGGGGGGGGGGCACTGGAAAGATGGTGCCTAAGAGTGTGGCCTGTTCCTTTGGAGGACCCTAGTTTCCTTCCCAGCACCTGTGTTGGGTGGCTCACACCCACCTGTAACTCCAGTCCCCCAGGGGATCCAGTACACTGTGCACATACACAAAATTTTAAAATAGTAAAGGTCTTTAAAATCCTGTAAAGCAAAGGCTGCAGGGAGCGCCTGTCATCACCAGGGGGCAGCACTGCCAGCTCTGTGCCTCTCCTCTCTGGAAGGGTTCCTTCAACTCTGGGCTGTGCTGCCCCTTTGCAGCCTCCAGAGTTAACAAAGGAAGAGGAGCCTTCCCTCCCTGTCCGTGACAACCCCCCGCCCCCACCCTCTGCACACAGTGTTGCATGGCAACACTGCTGGATGGAGATGCCCATCCCCTTGCAGTTCTTAGGGGTCATGTGGGTTCACCCCACAGCTGCCCCGGCTGGACCCTCAGGAATGTCACCCCAAGCTGCCTGCCCACCTAGCACCAGCTGACGAGAAGGCTGACATTCCTCCCACAGGCGTGGCTCAGGCAGGCCCCACACCTTGCCCTCTCCAGCCCTGCCTTTGAGACTGAGCAGGCCTGGATGGTGCCCCGTGCACTGCGCTGTCAAGTGCATTACGATTATTGCCACCATTTGCCAGCTCCCTGCCCGGTACTTGACAGCCATTATCTGCCTCAGCACTCCCAGCCGTCTCGGAAGGTCAGTGCCATTATCTGCCTTTTACTGCTGGGTATTGCCACTTTGAGAGGTAAAGTGTTGGCCCAAAGGTCAGGGCCATGTGAGGGGGAGGACAGCCCAGATCTGCTTCATTCTGGTCTGTGCTTGTGGAGGCTGATCTCCTCTTCCACAGGGTCCCAGGTGCCATTGACTTCCCTCTCCCCAGCCCACCCTACCTTAGAACCTGCCCATGGCCCTATCTCCTGATTGTAGAATGCCACCTTTTTGCTCTCAGGACCCTTTAAAGGTCAGAGGGCAGCTTCCTGTCCTAGGCAAGTAATAAAGAAGTCAAAGGACAGTTCTCAGCTTCCCTTCCCACGAGTGGGTGATGCTCAGAGGCCAGGAATGGCCCTGGTTCACTAAAGCATAGGTGTGTGGCTCTGTGAGAGTGACAGTGCGATGATTGAGTGAATGTCACTGTGTAGTCTGAGTGGCTGTAGCTGATGTGGGGGGGGGCACATTTTCTGTGGATGCATGTTTCTGTGGGTGTGCATACGTGTGGAGGCCCCAGACTGATGTCGGGTCAGTGAGACAGGCTCTCTGTCATACCCAGAGCTCTCTGATAATGGCTAGTTTTGCTACTCAGCTTGCCTGGGGGGATCCAATCACCACCTTCCCAGGCTGCCAACCCAGTTTATGCGTGCTCTGCAGTTCTAGGGCCAGGGAAGCTCCCCAGACTCCTTTTTTAGGGTCCTGAATCCTAGGCGACACTCGCCTGGGGTCAGTCTGCAGACTGTCAGAGTTGAACCCTCCGAGTCTCCTAGAGATGTATTTTTCTCCCCATCACATACCTGACTTGTCCCCCGTGCTGCTCTCCTGGGTGGTGTTGCTTTGAGCTAGATGGCAGGTGTTTACCTCTACCTGCCCAGGCTTCCTCATCCTAGCAGAAGCTGATCCCTTGTCATTTGGCCAGTGGTCAGGATCTCTACAGACCTCAAGGGCCCAGCATAGCTGATGGTTAAGGCAATGAGAAAAATATGGGCTTTGGAGGTAGGTTCTAGGAATTTTTGGGGGGAGTAGGGGTTGGCAAGATGCTACCTTCCCTGAGCCTTGGTTTCCTCTTAAACATGGAACAAAACACCTTACCTCAGAGTGGTGTTGAGAAGCCAGCTGGAAAGCACATGGCAGCTGGGCACGGCCCATAGATCAGAGGAGTTTTTCTCCTTCCCCTTCCTCTGCTTTGACCAAGTTGTCAAAAACAGCTGGTCGCTGCCCTTCCCCCACTCCACTCCGTACCTGCTGAGATGACACACCCCCTTCCCTCCTGTATGCTCACCAGTTGCAGCTTATCTCCGCCCCCCGCCTTAGGCCTCTGCCCCAGTGTCTGTGCATGGAGGCTCTGCCAAAGTTCCAGATTGCTTCTCACTGTCATCAGGCAAATGCCCAAGCTTGGAGCCTTGCTGTCCTTTAGCCGGGACCAGCTCACCTTCCCTGTGCCCCCAGGTCTACATCTGTCAGAGGTCACTTCAAATATCCCTTCCACCAGCAGGCATACTGTGGCCTGGTCCCAGAAACCTGAGCTCTGGGCACTCCTCCCACAGCTCCCAGCATGCCCCACAAGGAGTCCAGTGGATTCTGTGTCCTGTCTCAGCTTGGGCTCCTCTGAGGGGGTTGGAGGCCGCTCCTTGGGGTGGGCACTCCAGCTGAGTCCTTCCTGCCCTCCAGGGTGGGAGGAGGAGGCAGCTGCTGTGTTTGAATGGGAGCAGATGGTGAATGAGTACCCATTCTCTCCTCTGGGCCAGCCAACAAGCTGACAAACAAGCAAACACACCCTTTCCACTCCCCAGCTGCCCCCTGAAGCATCAAGGGAAGGCACCCACCAACCTGGGGCCTGGGGGAGGGGAAAATGGGCTTGGGCTCTGGCCAGGGCCTTCAAGCCCCATTGGCTGCCATTTCCTGTGTGACATGAGTGCGCTGGTTATCCATTTTCTGCTCTGCAATGTGGGTATTGCTGACTCTTGGTGGGCCACTTTCTCTTCCCTCAAAGGGGAAGTGTGTGTGATGCCAGGAACAGAACAGGAGGCCCCACATTGCACCAAGTCCTCTAGGTTTTTCTTTGGCACTTGAGAAAATTGGATTTGGTTCTGGAATTTATAGCTATATGACCACTGTTGTCACCAAATCCACCTGGCAGTAAATCTGAAAAAATGTGCCTTCCTCTGGGCTGAAGGTGTCCAGAGCTTGTGTTTACATGTGTGCCATTGGACCTGTGCCTTTCTGCCATGCACAGACAACACAGCCGGATCCAACAGCCATGTCTGTGTGTACTGCATATACCCTTGGGAAGTCATGGTTTCTTAACCTCACTGAGCTTCAACTTGCCACTCCCACCCCTTAAAATGGGGGGATCATCCAGTTATTTCTTATTCGTTGCCAAAGCAGACTCGGGAGTTCCCGGACAGTTATGGCTTCCTGTGGGTTCTTGTTGGCAACCAGAGATTGCTGCATCCTTTAAAACACATTTACAAGCTTCACAGGTTGGACCAAAATGCAGGCCACACCTCTCTCAAGGTCACACAGATCAGGTCTAGTATCTTCAGGCTCTTTCTGGGCCTTGTTCTGCTTAGGCCTGAGTCCTACAGGCTTACAGGCAGGAGTCCTTTGGGAAGACTAAGTCTCCAGCGGACCTGTCCTTCGTGGGCACTTGAGAATCACAGTGAGGTTACCCAGACACAGCCTTTAAAACAAATCTGTTGGCCAAAAGGAATATCAGTCTCCTTGGGAAGCCCAAGGTGCCCCCAACATCAGGCAGAACCCCTCAACTTCCAGCATTGGAGTTAGGGCCAGTTGTGTTTGGGAGTAGAGTCACTGGTATTCACAGCAGCAGAGCACTCTGCCTGGGGCTTGGCCCAGCCATTTGCACAATTGTCGGCCACAGTTGTTAATTTCTGTGCCTGGGACAAGCACTGCCATTTTCAGGATTTCCTTTAGACTAGGTGGCATCCACAGAATTCCAGGCCTTCCCTGAGCTTTGGGCATTCAGCTTACGTTGTTGGCCTCTTGCAGGCTGGGCGGCTTCAAGTGTGGTGGGAAGGCTTCTGGAGCACAGAAGAGTAGAAATAGTTGAAACTTTGGGGTTCAGGGGCCCCTGAAAGTTGCTAGAAAACCTTGAAAGCTGCAGGGGAGCTGTTCTTTCCACCCATCTTCACAGAAGCTGGGGCTCAGGAAGGTCAGATGACTGAAAAGATGAAGCTGGCACTGAATCTGGGGCTGTCCAGCTCCAGGGCCTGGGCTCTGGCCTCCCCTCTCACTCCCGTGTAGTGCTGAGGTCCTGGCTGAATGGTGCACTAAGCAGGGGCCAGATCATGACCTTGTCTGGCAGCCAGGCGGTCTGGCTTTCCTCCCAGGTTTGGGACAGTAGTTGGTTGTCCCTAGATGCTGCTGCAGCCGGGACCAGGAGGTACGGTGGCCGTGCAAGTATGTTGGCTGGCCAGAAGAGGTGGTCTTGGAGTATGGGGAACCGAGACAGCCTCAGAGTCATGAAGGGAGGAGGCAAGGCATGCAGGGGGCTGAGGACAAGCCTTGGGATTCAGGGTGCAATCTTGGGGTTCCAGGAGTACAACTAAAGTCCAACTTCTAGCAGCTTCAATACAGGCTGATGAGGACGTATGTCCCCTGGGGATAGGGGAAAGGCAAGGATTGAAGTCAGAGCTGACCCCAGGTTGGGCAGGGACAGTAGTGGGAAAGGGGAGAAGAGTAGGTTCCTGCTTCCCAGAGCAGGTGGGGTTGGCTAGGGCCAGACCCAAAGGGATAGACCTAATAGCTACTTCCTCTTTCCCACTATGTAGAACTGCGTCATCCTGAAGGTCAGATGGACAAAAGAGGCGGTGGGGGTGGGAGCCCACTCCCCTCCCCCAATCAGGGCCACGCCTTAGAAGGGAAAACAAGAGCCACCTTGAGTCAGAAAAAGGGGGTTCTCTAATGCAGTCCCCACCCTAAAGCCAAATCAAATCCCAGCACGGCCCTAGGCTCCCACGTCATCCCAGACCTAACCCAAATCATAAACGCAGCCCCACCCCACATCCAGCCTCACTGCAAACTATTCAGTTGCAACCACACAAATAATCCCAAACCCAGCCTGGAGCCTCCATGCTCATTAGTCTCCGTCTCCAGCCCTATCCTAACTGGCATCTACTTAACCCAAGATTTACACTCTCCATCCCCAAAGCCAGCTCAAAGTGAAGGAATTTCCATCCCCAGAGGCTACGCCTAACCGTAGCCCAGCCCCTGACCTGGCGGCTGCCCCTGTCTCCCCAGTGCACCCCAGTCCCTGCTCTTTCGCCCTCACCACGTCAGCCCTCCCATTTGCAGCAGCAGTGATTTTGTGGCCAGCCTAGCACTGCGGTACCCTGCACATCCCCGCTCAGCAAGCACCCTTGCTAGGCCCTTAAGGTCATCTGACTCAGCTGAAAACCAGTGTGGAGCACAAGGTCTGTACAAACACACACACGCTGTTCCCCAAAGTACACATGTTCCTCTTCACAAATACACATACACGTAGACACACTTCAGGATGTAGCCGCATACACACTTTAGTGTATGCACACATACATCTTCGTGTACACACAGATCCCTCAGCACACACACATTCATCCTTAACAGACACATACTCCTCAGTGTACACTTGCATACGATCAAGCATGTACACACACCTCTGTGTATGTCACACTCTGACACACACATAGGTAGGCATATCTGTACACTCAGTGCCCGCACACAAACACACTTTAGTGCACACACAAACACACCTTTGCACATACACTTTTCAGAATACCTACATGTGTCCAATATACACGTGACATAAGTACTCATACACATCTCAGCGTACACACACCCACCTTGGCATATGTGCAATATGCATGTCAGTGCATGCAGGCATTTGCCTATGACCCCAAAGTGTCCGGGTTGGGAGGTGGGGTGCAGACAACAGAAATCCAGCCTAGCTGAGGATAGCATGGAAGGACCGAGTGTTTCCTGCCCTGCCCTTGACCCTGGGCCAGTCCCTTTTTGCTAGGCTCTTCTTCCTCCAGTCCCTTCCTTAGTACTGTCCGTCCACCCAGGGATGCTGCCAGGGTGGTGGAGCCAGCAGGAAGAGCGGCCTCCAGGACAGTTTTGTCGAGGGGCCGGGGGCTCGTAACACCCTAGGTCCTGCAGTGAGCATATGGGCTCGCTCAGTCGCAACAGGGGTCACACTGGAGGGAGCCAGATTCACATAGGTCCATCGCAGCCACTGAGAGCGGGGCAGGGCAGGGCAGAGGAGCCACGCTGCCTGAGCACAGGGTGCTGTGACCTGCTGTGACCGGGCTAGGCAGGTGGCCCTCAGAGTGGGTGGTGGGAAACTGCTGCTGTGTTCTAGGTAACAGCACTGTCACCGAGAGCTTCCTGTGTGCCGGGAACTGCTGGAACGCTTGGGTCCTCATACACCCCTCCCCCCAGCACCAGGACGTCTGTCGCCTGGGGAGGTAGATGGGACAGTGAGGTGTGGAGGGGAAACATCTGCCAGCTCCCTACATGGCAACCCGGCAGGTGTGGCTGAGAGGTGCCTCTTTCCTGCTCCCCACCCCCATGCTAAGGACCCTGTCTCTGTTGTCACTGTCGTCACAGTGCCACGGCCACCTCTCCGGGCCTCTACAAGGGCAGGGCTGGGTCTGCAGGGCCTGGCCAAGAGTAAATGTAGGACCCAGCCCAGGTGTAGGTCAAAGTAGTAGGGGGGGGGCGGGGTTCTGCCAGGTTGTGTTGATCTCTTATCTCCCGGGCTTCATTGACCTTATCTGATGGAGCCTCAACAGGCAACAGATGCGGCTGACAAGGCCCCAGGGTTACTGAGTAACCCCGGCCTCTTTAAAAGTGCCACCGTTTACTCCCCGGCACTCAGCACTGGCCAGTTCTGCGCTACACGCTGCTGCCATGAATGCCTGCTTGCTCTCTGTGCTGTGCCTCCTGGGTGCCGTGGCTGTCCTGGCAGAAGGGGTCACTGTGCAGGTATGGGTCCATCCCTGTTCGGTTTTCAGGATTCTCATCTTTGGAGTCCTGAAATGAGGAATGGGTTTCCTGTGGGATCAGTCTGGCTGTTTCGTGTCCCACTGGGACTCTGCACAACGGGAGGAGTTGGTGGCGGCCTTCCACAGAACAGAAATGTGGGCTTCACGTTGGCCTGTGGCTGGGCTCAAATCTAGCCCTGGTTCCTTCATCCTTGCCTGGAATACCAGTCTTGTTCCCAGGCATCAATTGCACCCATGAGGACCTAGGTGGTTGGGCATGCCTACTGATGACACCAGACTAGCTAGGGTGTTGGCAAGCAAGGGTCCTGTTCTCTCAGGGAGGCCTCTGGGATCCTGGAGGCTGGAGGTGGAAGCCCTTGGATAGGAAAAGACAGCCTGGGCTAGCGGGCCCACAGATCAGGAGGCCAGCTCACCCTCATGTGACAACCCCTGCTCTCCTGGCTCTCCTTAGCTGCTTCCCGATTCCTCACACAGTTGTGTGCAGAACTTGAGGCCTCTAGCAAGCCCAGGGGCACAGGAGGCTGACTTCACACTGCCTTGCAGATGGTCTCAAGCAAGCTGCCCAGGCTGTGGCTGCCTACAGCCTGGCCTCACGCTCTGGCTGTCTCTTTCAGGATGGAGATCTTTCCTTTCCTCTGGAGTCGGTGAAACAGCTTAAGGACCTCGAGAAGGTACTGAAGCCCAGGCTGGTGGGTCATAAAATGTTTGCTGCCAAGCTTCGTGAGCCTGTGGCTCTACAGCTGTGCAGCCTCCCTGCATTTCCAGAAGCCCTGAGGCCTCTCTGCCAGAAACCCAATGCTGAGGAGATCCTGCAGAGGCTGGGTGAGTGGCTTTGTGGTCAGTGTGGCTGGGGCATTCCCTGACTGGTGGTGCTGGAGGAGGAGGTGTGCTCTGATTGGTTAGTTCTAAGTGGGTCCTACAAAAGCCTCTTAGAAAGGCCTTCACTCAGAAGCATGGGTTAAAAGGAGCCCTTCGGTCCATCTTCTGGTCAAGATAACTGCATCTCTGTCCTGGTTAGAAGCTGCACTCTGATTGGCTGGCTTCAGTAATTCCTATGCCCCATTTGAGGCAGAAAACCCAGAGGGTCAGGGGAGACCAGCTTGCTGGTGGTTTGGTGACAGGTACCCAAACTCTAGTGGTAGAAGCAGGGGCTATGAGGGTAGGGTGGCTGTCTCTCACCGGGCTCCTTCTCTCTTGACCAGAGGCCATTGCTCAGGACCCAAATACATGTGAGATCTGTGCCTACGCTGCCTGCACCGGATGCTAGGATGATGTCGCTTGCCTTCCTTCTCAGCCCCCACGGAAGCCCCTTCTACCTTCTGGAAACAGTGGGGCTGACAGACTCCCATCCCTGGCATCCCAAACTATCCCTGCCGTGGCAGGGAGGAGGCTGAGGAGACAGCTGCCTGGGGAAGCCCTGTGAGCCCTCAGCCAATAAACCAGACTCTAGTACTCTGTGTTTCGCCTTCAATCCGTTCCTCAAGTCAGTCAAGCACTGTGTTGTGAACACTCACCTGCCCCTGGAAACTTGGGGTTCGGTGTGCAAAGTACAAGGCTCCCTTCCCTTGCTGAATTCTGCCAACCTCGAGACCGCCACCACACACCACACAGGTATAGGGACCACCCAAGAGGGTGGAGTCTTCCCACTTACCTCCTGAGGCTGCTAAGCTGTTAGGCCACCTGTGAGGACAGGAACTAGTCTGAGCTGGTTTGGGTGTCCCATACTCACAGGCCTTTGACCCGCCACTTAGGATCTGGCTCCCTCAGATCACCGGTGGTGCCTTTGCGTGAGTCGCATTCGAAGGAGCACTCTGCACCAACCGTCTTCCTGTGTGCCTGCCCAGGCTCCATGGCCTGTCCCGAGCCTCCCCAAGAAGAATGACTGTGTCCTGTGGTCACCTGTACTCCTTTGTACAGCTCTAGCCACCCTGTTGGTGACTTCTGTGCACGAGGAAGTTGTTCCAGCCTGGCTCAGGGTCAAGGCACCCCCCCTCCCCACACATACACCCAGAGACCATGGCTGCTTAAACAAATGTGTGTGAGGAAAATCCAGGACTCCAGGTCCCAGTCCCCAGCCTTCCATATCCTGTGTGATGTCAGGGAAACCACTTCCCTTCTCTGTGCCTCAGTTTCCTTCTCTGTAACAGTGTCTAGCCCTAGATCCTGTGAATGGTGCATTTCAAACTCCCAGTTTAGACCCAATATAAACATAAGAGAAATTCTTCAAATGGTTTTTAAAGAAAAAGAAACAGAAGAAGCAGGACCAAGGGGTCAGGCCGAGAATGGCTCAAGCAGGAGGCGACCTCACACAACACAGGAGTGAGGCCACTCAGCAAGGACATAGGAGACAGAAAGAGGAGGCTGCTGGGGCCTGTTCTGAGGGAGGGGGTGCACAGGAGCTGCCTCAGGGTGGGGTGGGGGGGGCTCCAGACAGGCCGCCTGTGGTCTGGGATGCAGACCTCTTTGGTCTAATGCCTGCAGAGGAGGAGGACCTTTTTATTATCCTGGGGTCTGCCGTGGAATAGCTGGATTCTGGGTAGCCATGGCTGTCCTAGACTCCCTTTGTAGACCAGGCTGGCCTCGAACTCACAGAGAGCCGCCTGCCTCTGCCTTCCAGAGGTGCTGGGATTATAGGCCTGCACTCCTGCCTAGAACAGATGGATCTTAAAACAGATATGAGAGGAGAGGGATGGTGGGAACACATGGAGGCACCCGGGGTAGCCCAGTGTGCACACTGTGGAGCATGGGAGACAGACAGGACTGGGCTTCAGCCTGACCCTTGGAAGCCACGCCCTACTCTCTGACACTTGAGCTCCTTGTCTGAAAACTGGCTTCCTCCCAGGGTTGCTGGGGGGATTTGATGACATGTGTGGTGGATAGAGTCATTTAAGGCTTCAACACTAGAGCCGGATTCATTGAGTGTGACTTTGGACCATGAAACTCAGTTTCTATGTCTGCAAAATGGAGAGCATGAGAACTGCTTTGACCAGGCACGGTGCCGCATGTAGTCCCAGGAGGTAGAGACAACAGGACCAGGAATTCAAAGTCGTCCCCAGCTCCTAGCCTGGAACCCTGTCTCACAAACAAACACGAGAAGAAAAGTCTACCTTGTAGAGTTGAGTGAAGAGTACACAAACTAACACTAAAGAGTCCTTTAACATTTTTAAAGTTTTGTTTATTTTAATTTTTAATGTGTATTAGTGTTTTGCCTCTGTATATGTATGTGCATTACATATATGCCTGGTGCCCCAGGAGGTCAGAGGAGGGTGTTCATCCCTGTGAGCCACTAAGCGGGTGCTGGGACTGAACCCCGAGTTCTTTGCAAAAGCAACAATGCTTCAAACATCTCTCCAGATCCCTGAAAAAGTTCTTAAAGTTTCACGATCCCCGGGGCATCAGCACGTCAGAGAGGAAATTAGAAGGAAAGCTGAAATCTTTCAACATAGGAAAATGGAAGCATAGCAAGCCAGTTTCGACGGGCGGAACGAAGGCTGCTCAGCAGCTAGCTGACAGCAGCAAGGACATGCGTGAGCAGAGCTTCCGAATGGACAACCCAACATCACGCTCGGGGAATGGAGAGCAGAACAAACTACGTCCAAATTTTTGTAGAAGGAAATACTGAAAGTCCGAGCAGAAATAAAAGAAATCACAGTGATAAGCAAACAGGACACCCATACGTACAATATGGTCAGAACAAAAAATAAAATAAGACAAAAGCAGCAAGAGGGACAGCCTTGTCTTGTTCCTGACCTTAGAAGGGAAGTTTCCTGTTACTCATTCAGTCACCGCTTTCCCTTTCTCTTTACATGTGCTTGTTGATTCGTTACGCTCCTGTGTGAGTGTCTGCATGAGTTTACGTGTGGACAAGCCAACAAGTGGATTCTGAGAGCCAAACCCAGGTCCTCTAGAAGAGCAGCCAGTTTTTCGCAGACAGTAAGAGATATAGAAATAATCTCTGTTTGCTGATGATACAACCTCATATGTAAAACTCTAAGGAGCGCACCTAAAAACAAAACAAAACAAACTCATTATAACTAATAGACAATCCAGGAAGCTTCAGGATACAGAGCTAACACACGAAAGTCAGTACATCTCTATACTAACAATAAGCTCCTCAGAGCTTATTTAAAAACTAAAAAAAATGTTTTCACAATAAGAATGATAACAACAAAGGCAACTATAAAATGATTTAAATAGGAATTGAGGGAACTATATACTAAGAAAAAAATTAATGAAAGAAATTGAAAGGTATCTCATTTGTTCATGGGTTAGAAAAAGAATATTAGAATGTCCACAGTACCCAAGGTGGTCTATAGATTCAATGCAGCCCTTATCAAAGTTTCAAAGATTTTTTTTTTTTACAGAAATAGCAAACTTCTTAAAGTTCCTATGAATTCACACAAGACTCAAATACCCACAGAAATCTTTCTCTCTTTTTTTGTTTTTTAATTTTTAAGACAAGACTTCATGTAGTTCAGGCTGGCCTAGAATTAATTGTGTGGGTGAAGATGACCTTGAGTTTAGGATCCTCCTGCCAAGATTATAGGTGTGAGCTTCCATGCCTGATTTATGTGATGCTGGGTGCCAAACCCAGGGCTCTGTGCATACTAGCAAGCATTCTACCAACTGAGCCATATCCCAGTCCTAGCCAAAACAGTTGGAAGCAAAATGAACAAAGCCAGATTTATCACATTGTAACAGTTTTGAAGAAAAGGCAGATCATCACATTGTAACACTTTAACTGAGAATGTCCTCCATAGTCTTGGGCATTTAAACATTTGATCCCAGTCCATGGTGCTGTCAGGAAAGATTTAGGAGGTGTAGCCTTGCTAGAGGAAGTTAGTCACTGGGGGAGGAGGGCTACTTGCCTACTTACAGTTTCCAGTCTCTGGTTATGGTAGAGGATGTGAGTTTCCAGCAGTTCCATGATAGTCACCTTCTGCTGCTTCTTCCCCAACATGACTCTTATCCCTCAGGAAACTTAAACTGAAAAAATTTCTTCTGTAAGCAGCTTTGGTCATGGGTGTCTTGTCATAGTAAAAGAAATGTAACTAATATGCATACTATCTCTTTCAAAGTCTACTACAAAGCTAAGGTAGTCAAAAGAACACACACTACGAGGGGAGAAAAGTCATCATTAGTTTACTCAGCGATGAGCCCTGTGAGTCACTGACACAACAAGTTGGCATAAATGTTATGGGAGTAACCGCTTCCTGGTTGGATTGAAAGCCCACTCCATAAGACAGAATTTGTGTCTGTTAGCTCCGTCATAGGCCACAGGGAACAACCTGATGCTATTTTTCTAAACGGAAATAATAAAGTTCCCATGAAGTTTTTATCTTTATACCTCAGCCCTCATCAGAGAAATATCTTTTATTTTTCAATAGACGATGACTAATACAGAGGCCAACGACCAGTCATTGTGCAGAAAATAAGAGAATATAGAGTGCTCTAAATGGGATATCTTTATCAGAGTCTCCACTCCAGGGCCCAGGGGTCATCACAGAAGAGGGGCAAAAGATTGTAAGAAGCAGAGCAAATTGAGACTTGTCACAAAACAATATTTACTGGACAAGATAGCACAGTTGCACACATGAACTTACAGCAGCCGGGACTGTATGCACACGTCTTGCACAAGATCAAGGCAGCCATGAACTAGGGAGGGGGTTCATGAAATCCTATCCCTAGCTGAGTATCCATTGCCAGCTAGTGGCTACTGGGGAAGGGAGAGATGGTTTTCTTCAGGGATGCTGTCCCTGAAAGCCTGCCCATGTGCCAGTAGATTATCTGCACTCCGTACATATAAATGACAGTAATTTGGTTGAGTGGATACTAAACCAAAAGCAGAGAGAGGGAGGGAGGGAAGGAAATAGCACAAGAAGTTGGCAGGAAAGTATGGCCAAGGATAGAAGAGGAAGTGGAGACAATTGGAGTCAAACTCATTGTATGCATGAATGAACATTAAATAAAATATTTTTTAAAAAGCCAGTGGAACAGACCAGGGAGCCCAGAAATAAATTCACAGATGATTTTTAACAAAAGTATCCAAATCACAACAGAGATATGATAGATTCTTCAATAAATGGTACTGGGAAAACTGGATATCCACATGTAAATGAATGAAACTAGACTCTCACCACCACCACATCACACACACACACACACATATACACAAATCAGGTCAAAACTTGGCCTTTGACCTGAGCATCTGGGAGGGAGGACTGAATTGTATGTACTAGAAGGAAAGATAGGCAGATGTTTTATTTGTCATTGATCTTGTCCTTGAGCCCCCAAACACAGACAAAACAAAAACAGGTAAACAGGAGGATACCAAACTAAAAGCTTTGGACAGCTAAGGAAATAGTAAACAGGATAAAGAGGTGAGTGGGAGAAAGTGTGTGTGTGTGTGTGTGTGTGTGTGTGTGAGAGAGAGAGAGAGAGAGAGAGAGAGAGAGAGAGAGAGAGAGAGAGAGAGAGAGAGACCTATGCATCTGGTGAGGGATTAACACCCAAAACAGAAACAAAACAAAACAACAACAACAAAACACCAAACAGTCCAGAAAAGAAAAGATGGAATTGTACAATGGACGAGGACCCCAGGAGACATGCAAACAGCCAACATGTGAAGGTGCTCAGTGCCACCAGCAGCGGGGAAAGGCTGGTAATGTCACTTCTAAGAATGAAGATATTTAAAAACATGGAATGATGTGGGGGATGGAGAGATGGCTCAGCGGCTAAGAGCACTGGCTGCTCTTGCAGAAGACCCTGGTTTGGTTCCCAGCACACATGGCAACTCGCAAATATCTTTAACTTCAGTTCCAGAGGACCTGACTCCATCTTCTGACCTCCAAGGTCACCAGGCATGCACCCGGTACACAGACATACACGCAGGCAAAACATACGCATCAAATAAGCAAATCTCCCGAAAGTGCAGGATAATGATAGTGTTAGAGAGGATGTGAGGCAAAGGGAAGGTGATGTTAATATAGCTGAAGACGAGGCTCGGAGGAAGTTGGATCAGAAGACCGTGGGTGTAATGATTGGAGACTCACCAGGGATATGTGAGACCTTATCTTAAAAATAAACAAATGAGTGACTATCTGCGGGAAAGCAGTGTCGAGGTCCCCCCTCCAGTTAAAATGAGAGCTGCTATCGGCTCTGCCGTTTCACTTCCGGGTATGTAGCCAAAGGACACGAAATCCACACGCTGTAAAGCTGTCTGCATCACCATGTTCAGCACTGTTCTCAACAGCCAGGGCCTGCGACATAGAAAATATGGTACACACAGCGGGGTACTGCTTTGCCCCAAAGAGAAGGGAATCCTGTCACCTGTGATAAAGATGAAACACGAGTGTGTTGTACTGATGAGGTAGGCCAGGAACAGAAAGGCAAATGCCGCACAGCCTCCCTGAGAACGGGAATCTAAAAACCATTCAACTTAGGCAGAGAGAAGAGTGGCTGCCGGGGGCTGGGGATGAGGGAGAGGAAGAGGAGCGGGAAGGGATGGAGGATAGTGGCATGAATGTTGTGGGAGTAACTGACCACTTCCCGAGGGAGAAAGATAAAAGCGCCAGGAACACAGGCTGCATGTTACATTTCCTTCTGTACTGTGTGTGTGTGTGTGTGTGTGTGTGTGTGTGCGCGCGCGCGCGCAGCCCCTGAAAAGGGTAAATGGTAAGTGCATACAGATGATGTTCGGGCTCAACCTCATGAGAGACAGCAGGTTAAGAGACACAGTCAGAGCAGGGCTACACTGTCCCACCGACAGAGACCTGAGGCACCAGCCAGGGAGTGAGAAGGAGGAGCAGAGTGGGACAATGGGGTCTGGCAGCTGTCTGTGGACTCAGCTGGCCCTTGGCAGGCAGCCTTCCTCCCTCCCAGATGCTCAGGTCAAAGGCTCAGGTTGTAAACCTGCCCTGTGGGAAACCCCGTACCCAGAATTCCCAGCTCACCTCCTGACTGGAGCGAAGGCCTCGGCTCCCTGGGCCCCACCTTCCACGGCTCAGACCACAACAAAGCACCAGTCACAAGCCGTGTGTCCTGTAGGCGCTCTGCCAGGGGAGGGTGTGTTTCCCATTCACCTTCCAGGGGGCTCTGTTCCCACCACGCAGGGGAGATGGATGAGGGCCACGCTGGGCCTTGCCTTTGGCATCATCGTCCATAGCCAAGCATATGTAGAGGCAATGACAGAGTGCCCAGAGCATGACTGTAGCACCCTGGGAAGAAGATGCCTGCTGTCTGTGACCCTGGAGGGACAGTCTTTTCAAACACAGGAGCTGGCCGTCACAGCGCTGCTTGCTTTTGCAGACTGACGAGGACTCTGCATTATCTGGCCAGGCGTTTAGGGATCTAGATCACACTGGACGTTCAGGAAAGGGCAGTGTGCTCCTGGGCTGTGGAGAGCAGAGTCTCCTGGCTGGCACTGGACTTGGGGAGGGGACCGGCTGACAGCAGTCAATCCCAAATATACCCTTGCCTTTCTCCAACTATTCTATCAAGAGCTCTGGCCCTGGAGATGGAAAGCCTGGAGTTAGTCCCGGGGAAGAGGTCCTGTGAGTCTGTGGGCTCCATCACCTGCGACATGGGTACCATGAGTCAGCTCCTCCGGCTTGAGGATGTGGGTGGGGAATTCCTACGTTCAGTTTGGCCTGTCTTTTCCTCCCATCCGGTGTCTCAAGATGCCACAGCCACAGCCCAGAAATGAACACTCAAGGACACTTGGTTTTGTGGGTAGCGTCTTTATTCAGGTGCAGCTGCCCAGGGGACAAATGTGTCAACCCTGTGTCCCATTGCTTTGTCATGGATCCAGCTGTGCTAGGAGGGGGGTGATTACTTCAATGGTGCCCTGAGTATGGATGGCCTGGGGGGTGGGGAGGGAGGTATCCGGAGTGGGCTTGAGACACCCAGAGTCATTTCAGCTGCAGCCCGTACAGGCAATGTTTATACACAGCTCACATTCGTCCGTGGCAATGGTCTCTGTGCAGGGAGAAAGCAGGTTAGGTGAAATTGGATCCTGGGGATCCGTGGTCACACAGATCCTGGTTGCAGAGAGAGGAGCTGCTGGGGAGAGAGCCTGGTGCCTTCCTTATAGAAGCTACTGCTCTGGACTCAGAGTTGAGGGGGCCAGGGCCTAGATTCCTCTGTCAGGAGCTGCCTTCCCAGAAGAGGCCAGGCAAGGGACTTCCCCTCCTGGTCTGAGGTTCCTCATCGCCCACATGGGCTGATCAACCTGATTCTGGGCAAAAGGGACAAATCAAGACCTGCCCAAAGCAGGCACACAAATGCTGGCTGGTGGCAGCAGCACATGCCCAGCTCTTCTGGTTTCAGCTTTTCCAAGCCTGACCTCTTCAGAATGTGTCAGATGCCTGTGCCTCATAGAATCATGTCTGTCTCTCCCCCGAGTCCCTCCTTCTACTTGTGAGGTTTTTGAGGAACTTCCCAGGGCTGTGGAGTTCCTTTCCACCTGCTTCAGTGTGCCCAAAGTGGGGCAGATCTGGTGAGGACAGGGGCTGGGACCCTCCAAGCTTCCTGTCCTCAGCCCCTGGGTTGCTTGACAACCCAGAGAGGCAAGGAGAGGATGCAGAAGAAGGGCAGGAAGATCTGAAGGGAGGGATCCTTACTCAAGGCCTTGAAGATGCTGACAGCTTCCTGAGAGGCACAAACAGGCTGGAGGTCCTCGGGCAAGGCTGGGTTATGGCACACTACGGGCAGGAAGCTATTGGTGGGCGTCAGGGGGTTGGACACCGTCTGCTTCTCCAGCTCAATCACCTTCCTCACCGATTCCAGCTGCACTTGGAAGCCATGGTACTGGAGGGAGAGGAAGGGGGAGGGGTCACCAGGCCCTGACCAGGAGCGGGCAGAGCCATGAGACCAAGCTCAGCAAGGTCCCATGAGTCCTCTGGAATATCCTCTGGACTCACAGAGAGTCCAAGCCACACTGTCCAAAGCAGCTTGTGAGGAGGAAAGCAAGGTGCTACCTCGTGATCTGCCACCAATGTATCAGAAGCAGCCTTCTGTCACAAGCTGTTCGAACAGGCTGTGGAGCTCTGTAGGTCAGCACTGGGCATTAGACATAGGGAGACCCTTGTTTGCTCAGATCCTATCTCCGCCTCCACCCAGCTGTCTGTCTCTTCCCCATGACCTTCATCCAACTGTCCATCTGTTCCCCACCTGACCTGACCTTCCCCCGTGGAAGCCTGGCACCAGGCAGGCCAGATGACAGGTCCCCTCCCAGCACTGGCCTAGCGAATCTCTCTGCTGAGACTGATTCTCTCAAGCCCTCCTATTCTTTTCTTCTTCCCCTGGAAACCCTGCCAGATACAGGTTTAGCAAGACCAGAAGCATCCTGCCACACCATGGCCAGGCCCAATTCCATGCCCCACCCATCTAATAGTCCCTGAAAGGATACTGAAGTCCATGCTCCCTGTTTCTGGCCTTTGCTCTGCCTAGAACCTACTCACTTGGGCCTGGCAACATTTGTCCTTCAGTAAGCACAAAGGTTCCCTTCCAGGAGACCATTCTGTGACTTGCCCATGAGGGTGCGCACTGGGGAGGGCGCACAAGAGGGGTCCCCTTCCCTCTATGCCCATCTAGGGCTGACTCTCCTCTCCTTCCGCACTGTGACTATGCTGACCTCAAAGGAGGCCGGAGCTGAATAAACAGGTTGTCTCCCACTGTTGACACTCCTGCTGCCTCCATCTGGCAGGTGTCTCGGTCTAGACCGGCTGCCAGGCTGAGCCCAGGTCCTTCAGGCAGAAGGTAGGCTGACTGGGGTCTCACCTTGATGTAGACACACTGTGCGCCCTGCAGCAGCAGCAGCAGGACCGCGGCAGCCCGCAGTTGGCTTCCTGACATGGCCCTGTTTCCCATCTCACACCCCCGGGCTCCTGCTTCCGCTGCTGTCCACCCGGCTGCCACCTGCCTCCCGGCCAGCAGCCCCTTATAGGCCAGGGTCCAGAGCTCTGGTCACTTATTAACTGTCTGGCTGGGGTGGGGTTGGCGGAGGCCTGGCTCTTTGACAGATTCAGAGTTGGTTCTCAGGGAAGGGGGTGGGAGTGATGACCGTGGAATACGCAGCGCATGTGGGAACGTGGTCTCCCAAGGGCCCAGATAGGGCTCTGTGGAAAGACTGCATTCACTCCTCCACACCTGGGAGGGGAGGACGCTGAAGCATCAGGAAAGAGACACCAGGTGAAGGGATTTGCACCAGGCCCAAATGACTGCACCAACATGTCTTTAGCCCAGGCCAACCCATAGTTCTTTGAGTGAAAGATGCAGGTAGATGAGGCTTTTCCAGTATTTACTTCACCAATGCCCAGCATCCTGCTCCAACCCCAGAACTACGGAAAGACCAGCCTTGTAATCAGTCCTGGCCCGACCCTCCACCTGCCATTTCCCATTTGTATCCAACTACCCCTGGTTATGTGTGTGACCCATAGCAACTGTTTATTTTAGCAGCCAGCAGACCAACATGGCATGAAAGAAAGAGCTCAGATCTCAGGAGACAAGGGTTCAATGCCAGCCAGCTCTGGGGCAGCAGCTGTGTGAGCCTAGGGGGGTCACATGAAATCTGATTGAGGTTTTCTGGGCTGTCCTGTCATTCAAGCCTCTTGGAAGCCACTGCAAAGGCAGCTGTAGGCATGATGGGTTCTGGCCCCTTGAGTTCACCTTTATTTCCTGGGTGACTCATCTGTAACAGGTCCTTTAGTCTCACAGCTGAGTCTCTGACAGTGATGTCACCCTGGCCAGACCTAGCAGCCCTGGTCCTGCCAGGGCTCAGCTGGGCCTGGGACAGACTGACAGGTGTCCCAGCATAGGGCCTCCCTGAGCACCTACAGTCCCCTCAGATTTGGCGGTTAGATAAATGCTATGACATGCTCCCTCAGACCAGTCACGCTCATGCATGTACGGTACACTTCGTCTTGCAAGAACACCTAGACTTCACCCTTATCTCACACCGAAATAGATAAAAGGCTCAAGTGAACTTTGGAGTTTCTTACGTCTCGCTTTGAATCCAGACTTCGGCCTTTATTCTTTGGAGTCTTTGGAGTCTCACATTCTCCTCTCTACAAGATGCTAACAACTGTTAGATAACAGTAGCTCACGTGCTTGATTATGATCAAAGCGAGACATGACGAGGCACTCTGCCTGTGCTCCCTTGGGGAGGAGGGACCAGATGGTGTCACCTACCTGTGCTCAGCCTCTATTGCTATAGGAAAAGAAGCATGAGCCTTGGAGGCAGGGAGGCCCGGGCTTGGACCCAGACTCCAGCAGCTACCCACCATGTGGCCTTACTTACCCTTGCCCAGTCTCGGTTTCCTGTCGCTGAAGTCAAGAATACAATTAGTTCCCTGATGGTGCTTGGTAAAACTAACAGCCAGAGGGATGGTCCCTGTCCCCAAATGGATCATTCCACCAGCACATGCCCAGGGAAACCTGCAGCAGAGGATGGCTTCCCCGCCCTCCCAGACATGCCCTGTCTCTGAACCTGAGGTGGTAACAGCTTTGACCCCCAGCCTTTTCAGACCGGACTCAGCGCCATTCTGTCCAGAGTGCTGGGTTTGCTCAGCGGTGCCACCTCAGATACAGGATACAACCTCTGGGGCTTCAGCTTCCAGTGTGTAGAGAAGTGACCGGTCCCCAGTGTTTGAAATTGTCACTCGCCTGCTCGATTGCCACTCTTCCTATGTGACAAGCTCAGCCCCCTGACAACCATATCCAGGGACAGGAGCCTTCAGAGTTTAAAGGTCCTGAGATGGGGCTTACCTTCCTTTATCCAGCTAGGGCCGTGGTTCCCAGGGAATGAGTCATGACTTCCTCTTCCACCTGACAAGACTCAAACTTTCCAACCCTGCCTCCTAAGCTCTTCACGAATGATCTACCATCCACTGAGGCCAACTTGGCCACAGATGCAAATCATCACTGCCACCCTAAGCAGCTCATTCATATCACCTGGTGTCATTAGGGCCCTTCCTCCTTTATGGGCATGGGAAGCCACCGCCACTGAAGCCCAGGGAAGCTCACACACATGAGGATGGGAGATGGTGTGCCCCTGTAGGTTTAGCTGCCTCTTTCCCCACGTTGAGTCCTTGCTTGGTGTCTATCTTCACGGCACCTCTCAGAGTTCCTTGTCCACTTGGCTCTGGGCATATGGGCTTTCCAGGTTTTCTGACATCTCATGGGCCACATCTTTTCAGTTTCTTTGCCTAGTTGTCCTCTCTTTGCTATTCCCTACAGTTAGAGCTCTCCAGAAGCGCCAGGACTGGTCCTTCGGCCTCCATCCTCCTCCTACAACCACC
Organism: Pachyuromys duprasi; assembly: GCA_028658305.1. Classification (NCBI taxonomy): domain Eukaryota; kingdom Metazoa; phylum Chordata; class Mammalia; order Rodentia; family Muridae; genus Pachyuromys; species Pachyuromys duprasi. Next base: position 95,821,168 of record CM053763.1, read on the forward strand.
TACTGTGGTAAGTGTCATGCAGCTTCAAGGAATTTCATTCCTTCAGTCCCGAGGACTGCCAAGCCTGACCTCCCCCCTCCCACCAGCCTACCTATTTCCTCAGCCTCTCCCATCACTGTTGGTGATTTTACCGTTTGCCCAGGTGGCCAGTCAAAACTCAAGGAGTCACTCTTGACACCTCTTTTTCATTCACCAAATTAAATGCATTCAGTTGTATTAACCGTCCAAATATTCTTAGCTTACAACCAATCAGGCCTCACCTCCTCCCCAAGGTCCAAGCTATCATCCTTGGTTTCATGAATTATTGTAACAGCAGTTTTAGGCAGAGGTCCCCTGGGAAACAGTATCCACAGAGTCTGCTCATCTCTCTGTCTGTCAATCAATCATCAATCCATCTGTTCTCTATCTAGATTTACTTTGAGACACAGGCTCATGTGGCTAGCAGGACTGATGGGTCTGAAATCCGAAGGGCAGGTTGACTGGTTGACAATTCAGCTAGGAGCTGTTGTTGAAGGCGGTAGTGAATTCTTATCATTTTATGTTGCCCTTGTGTCTATTTTAAATACGGCCTGCATGTTTTCACACTGGGGTGTGACAGTTTCTAATTTTACTCTCTTCTGCCCAGCTTCTCAAAGTGATCGATCTGTATGCCCACCTTAGATAACTGTTCTCTAGTGACCCCTGCGGCGTAGTTAAATATAGCATGGCTGGCTCGGCTGATCCTCACCCCCTGTGCTGACAGAACAGACATCACTGCAACCACATCTCAGTCAATGTCACCTTCTGGGACTGGAGCCTGGGTCTGCGTTTGTGTTTTATGGCTTTTGTTTTATTTTGGACTGAGTTTCACTGCTGTGTAGACCAGGCTGGCCCAGAACTCATAGAGTTCCTCATGCCTCTGACTCCTGAGTGCTGGGACTACAGGTTTGCGCCACTGAGCCCTGCAGCACTTGCCTGAGATCCACCATTTAAAGAGGGGTTCTCTCTCTGTCTCCTTCTGTCTGTCTGTCTGTCTGTCTGTCTGTCCGTCTGTGTCTCCTAGCTCTGCCCCACCTGCATGTGTGTAGATTCTGGAAGAAGACCCCAAACCTGTTTCCATCTTGTGGTTGTCTTTCCTAGTGACTGACAGCCGTTCTCTAAGAAGCCCACCCAGAGAGGCAGTCTGGACTCTCAGGGCAGGGCAGCATTCGCACAGGCAGGTGGAGGCTCTGTGTCCAGTCTCTAGCCTCGCCTTCTCTGAAAGCCTTAACCTTTGCTCTTAAGATTTTCAGCTGACTGAAGCTCCCCACCCCGCAACACAGAATGGAGGGCAATGTGCTCCACTCACGGCTTTATGGAATATCAACATTAACCACATCTAAAAAGGGTATTCTTAGGGCAACATCTAGACTCAACTCGACTCAACAACGGGACTCTGCAGCCTAGCCATGTGGAATCGTAAAATGAGCCATCACGAGCATCCGAGCTGACTCACTGAGCCCACACTTAGCCCTCTGCTGGCCTTTCCCCACACATCAGTCAGCGTGATCCTGTGAAGGTCTGAGTCAGACCGTAGCTGTCTCGGCTCCAACTGCACACAGATTCCCACTCACACCCAGCCAAGTCCAAAGGCTCCCTTCCATCTATGGCTTCCCTTGGGCACAACTTCTTCATCTTTAACTTCAGCTCTAAAATTGGGCTTCATCAATCCTCTAGCTTCCAAGCCCTCACTATCCCACCCCAGGCATGTCAAAAACTACATTTTACTGAATTCTAGGTTGGAATGCAGGACAGTAAATTTCACCATGGCATCTTCACATTCAAGTGTTTTTGTTCTGTGGCCTCATCATGTCTGGTTCCATTTTCTGGCTGCTGTGAGTGGTGCAGTTACAAAAGCAGACGTGTGCACGTTTCTCTGGGCTGCACCGACATAGCGTTTAGGTATGTACTCAGGAGTGGCACGGCTGGGACACGTGGTAGAGCCAGTTTCTGTTTTTTTGAAAAGCCAACATGCTGGTTTCTACAGAGGCCACAGCAGTTTCACACTCCTGTGAGCAGTGAGTAGGACTTCCTCTTTCCCCACGGCCTTGCCAGCGTTTGCTGTCATTTGTTTCCTTGACCATAGCCATTTCATCTAGGGGGACAGAGAATCTCCAAACACTTCAGATTTGCGTTTCCCTGATGGCTAGTCAAGTATTTATTGGGCGGTTTTTTGTTTTTTTTTAGAAATGTGTCCAGCTCATTAGATTGCTTATTGATTTGGAGGATATTTTATTTGGGTCTCTCTCTCTCTCTCTCTCTCTCTCTCTGTGTGTGTGTTGTTGTTGTTGTTGTTGACATAGCATCTCACTATGCAGTCCTGGCCAGCTTGGAACTTATACAGAGATTCACCTATCTCTCCTCTAGAGTTCAACCTAGTTAGTGTTTAATTTTTACAATTAAATATTTAGCCTGGATATTAAAACTCTATATGATGAACAGATACATTTTCTCCCATTCTGTCTCTTCACTCAGGCTGTTGTTTGTGCAGAAGCCTCTTCATTTCATGAATTAAGCCTTTCCCAATATAACCCTATTTGCCAGTTGTTAGGATTATTTCCTGTGCTGTTGGAACATGCCATCTTGAAATGTCTTACTGATCTTGTGTCCTCATGCATTTTCAAAATTTCAGGTCTTATATCACGATCTTCCACCCACGTTGAATTCACTTCTGTTCTGGGTGAGAGAGATGGGCTTGGTTTCACTTTTCCCAGCACCTGGTGCTAAGGGAGCCGAGTTTTCTCCAGCGTCCGTTTTGACAACTTTGTCTGAAATTAGGCATCTATAACTGTGGTTCAGTGCTAGGCACTCCTTGGGGCCCATTGGTCTGCACTGGCTTTTGTGTCAGCATTGCGCTCTGTGTTATGGCTCTGTAGCATAATTTAAGATCAGGCATTGTTGTCCCTCTAGTCCTGGTGTCTTCTATGGATTGCTTTGTGCTTCCATATGAATTTTAGCTTCTTTTTTCAGTGTAGAAGCCCACTGGGATTTTCATGGGATTACATCAGATCTGGATTGTGTTCGGTCATGCAACCATCTTCTCGACATTAATTCTCCACAAGCACAGAGATTGTTTCTTCTAGTGTGTCTTCTGTAATTTTTTTCTTCAATAGCTCTAAGTTTTCACTGTAGGAGTTGTTCACCTCCGTGGGATTTTTTTTTGAAACTATTGTGAATGTGATTTCTTTTTCAAAAATTCCGTTATTAGATTACTGATTTTTATACACTGATTTTGTATCTATTGCTTTGCTGAGAGTGTTTATCAAGTCTAAGAGTCTTCTGGTGAAATCTTAGGGCTTTTTCAGTATAGGATTGTGTCATCTGCAAATAGGTATAAGTGGCTTCTTCCTTTTCCTATTTGTATTCCTCTGGGTTTTTTTTCCCCTCTTGCCTCAGTGGTCTCCTCTCGATGGGTCAAGTACTATGGTGAGTATGAGTAGAGTGACTAGGCACCATGTGAACCCCAGATCCTGGGGGAAACGCCCTCCGAGCCCTCCATTTAGTATAACACAGACTCTACTTTTGTGGTGAAGACTTTATTGTGCGGAGGTCTGCTCCTATTTCCAGCTTCTTCAGGGCTTTTATGATATCGAACTTCGTAAAACCTCACCAAAGCTCTCTTACCTCAGGTCCATGCCCTTCACCCAGGTGTCTGCTTAAATATCACTCCTTCAAAGAGGCCTTTCCTGACCCTCTTATCTTGACAGCTTCCCCTATGACTCCACATGCCCTGACTTTGCTTGTGGCATCTGTTGTCTATCTATCTGTCTGTCTATCTATCTATCCATCTATCTATCTTCTATATATCTCTCTTTCTAGCCATCCACCCACCCACCCATCCATCCATTCATCCATCCATCCATCCACCCACCCATCTACCTCACATCCTTCTGTTTCAACATAAGCTGTTAGAATTAGTGATTTGTCTGTTTGCGCTCTCCCAAAACAATACTTGGCACACAATCAGTGCTCAGCAAATGCTTGAAGCACTGAGTGAATAAACACATACAGCTTAAGCATCAGTTCCACCCATGAATGTGTATTTAGTCTTGGGAGTGCCTCACCTCCCAAAAGCCACAGTCATCTGTGCAGCTCCTTCCTGGCACGGGGTAGCTGTTCAAAAACTGTTATTAATTTCACACTTGTGAAACAAGTCCCATAAAATGATCTTTTCTGTATTTCATGTGCATCTGTTGTGCCCAGATCTTAAGGTTCCCAAAGACCACCAGGAGCCAGATCATGTATGCAAGAGCAAAGAGCTTTATTCAGGCTTAAGCTCAGTCTCTCCACCATCACCAACACAGTGGATCAGAGAGGAGAGCCCCAAGCAGCTAGGTGGCAGGGTTTTTATTTGGGGCTTGAGCAAGAACCCGGAAATTCCCAGCTTAGCAGTTACACAATTGGATGATATTCAGCAAAGGCAAGCTTGTCACAAAGCGGTTGGCTAACTAACATAGCTAACACTGAGTGAGCTAGCTATAGACCTCAGGAATGTTAGGTGGTGGGCTGCCCAGCACAGATCCCCCTCCCTGAGATAAGATGCCTTCCCATTCTTGTGGTTACTTCCAGATTATTCCTTGGGTAGGGAATTTTATGGTTTTCTTATTCCTGGGTTTGGTGATCTATGGCCTACTTCCTGGGACTGATGATTTTGTGGGAGGGGGTCAGGCCTGGTCTTTTCATTTTCCCCTTGAACAGGATACAATCTCAAACCTTTGAGATGGGTCCAAGGCCTGGTATTGAGAAGAGGCATAATCATGCAGGGGGCACAAAGCATGACTAGAAGAGCCAGAACTAAGGGCCAATTTTCTGGTATGCCAATTGACATTATAGAAACCCCTTCCTTATGCCAGGGAGCCCATTTTCACTTAGCATTTCAGCCTGTTTAGGTAGGATAAGGCCGATGAATTTCTCTTCTTCAGGCTGACATTGGGGCAGAGACATTGGAGACCCAGGAAGGCTGAAAGGCTAGTCAAAAGCTAGGCAATGGGGCACCATCTAATTAGCGATCCAGTTGAAGAGACAGGGAGCCATCACATTGGCTGTGCTGGATTACTTCAGCTTTCAGCAAGTTCAGGTCTCAGTTTGCAATCCATAGCTGATCCCTGAATGAAGTCTGTCAGCCAGGTGAAAATCTGCTGAGACAAATTCAGACTAGAGAGAGAAGTTAAATTTTGCCTAGTAAATGGGGAAAGTAAGGAATCCCAAGACCAAAGGAAAAACTCATCTGGGATCCTTTTGAACTATCGCAGATTCAGGTCTTATGACTTTTTGATTTCTTGAAATTCATATGAATTTTAGTTTACAAAAGGAAGTATATTAGTATCACCATTGTATTGAGGTCCATACTTTAGAAAAGTCAGGTAACAGGTGTCTGCAAGACAGCAGGAGCAGACTCATGCCATTAAGATCCAGGAAAAGCTATGGCTTTTGGGTCAGAAATATACACATTAGACAGAGATGTTTTTAGCATGATGAGAAGCACCTTTAAGTCTATCTCCAGAAGACAACCAAAGGGAAATTAAAATCTCAAGCTTGTGACTTGTAAGTAGTTGGTGCTCTATCAACTTATCAGAACTCTATTGATCAATGTCAAAACTCTGAACCTTTGAAATCTTATAACAACCTAAGCACAATAGCCTGGGAGGAATCTGAAATATCTCCTATTTTCAGTATGCCTTAAATTACTTTCTTATATCATTATTACAACTTGCAATTACATACCTTAAAACACCCTTTTAGACCCACAAACACTTTACAATTTGCATTTACCAACCTTAAAATACCTACTGAGACCCTCCAATCTTCCTTGCATTTAACAACTTTGAAACACCTTCTTAGAGAGGCTTTCCTTCATAACTTTCATTTACCAACTTTGAAACATCTTCCTAGACCCTCAACTTTTTAAGACCCTCATAACTTAAACTTTCATATCCTCTGACCTTACATAACTTTACATCTTTCTATCTAGTTATTCACTATAAGACACAGGTAGTTAACATAAAGCCTATGAGCAAGACAAACCTGTTTGCCTTTCTAAATAATAGATCTAGTACCTAGTAGTTCCAACTAGCTAATGACTCGACTAATGAACTAACAGTGGATCTAACTGTCTGCTCTTTAGCTGTGAAGCTACCATTAGCTTAGGTTAGCCATCAATGTGATCAGAGACCTGAGAGGGATAAATTATAACCTAAGTAAATGTACTAATCAATGTACCAATCAAAATGACAGAGATGACTAGTCAGTCCACCAGTTGTCCCTGGCTCCTGTGATCTCATAGCAACATGAGCAGAGGCAGTCTGGTCATCAGGCACAGAAGATGATGGACTGTTTCTGTGGAAAAGAACATGAGAGACTGATCTCACCTTGCCTTCAGCAATGTAAAACAATGGACACTCTGTGTCCATAGCTTTGTCCACAGTTTAGGCTGCGACCTAGCGGTGGGCCAGTTGGTGTAGCCTTGCCCCGTGGTCAGCATGCCACAATCCAGAGTCTAAGTCTTCTGTCATTGGGTCCATATCTTCTAGGAGACCTTGGGGAGCTACTGCCAGGATTTGGAGACTCTCTGTCATAATAAAACCTACATATATTAGATGCCATATCTGACAAGCTTGAAGGCCAACATATGTGAGTTAATTTTTGTCTGTCTTTAGTTATCTGCTTTAAACTGCATCCTGTAAAACAATGTTATAATCTCTAATTCTGTCATATTCCTTAGATAAGTGTTTTAGGACCATATCTATTTCAAGTAGATCTCCATGGGCATACTTTGTAGTTACCAATCCTAGGCTTAACCTTGAAAATGTAAACAAGAGACTAGATAAAGCTCAATATTGTAACCAACTGCAGTCATTACCATAACTTTAAGTATATTTCTGAACTAAAATCAAAGCAAAACTTTTAATCATAAGGGGCTGGCAAATCTTGCTGATCTTATCACATTGTATTATTAAGACTGAACAGCAAAAGGCTTAAAGGACAGAAGTTGCATTTTGCACTAAACAGGGAACTGAACACAGCTGGCAGCTCTCAACAAAGATGGCGCTATAACCATCTATAACCATAAAGAGGCTCCACCCTCTTTATCCCTGAACCATCATGGCACTAGCCACATGTTACAGGCTGTGGCCGGCAATTTAAAACATAGCCATTAGGGGTCGCTGCCTCCCATGGTATAGCACCATGGAGCATTTACAGTTTCCCGTAACCAAGTTCTAACATTGTGATCAAATAAGTTTTATAACCAACTGCACAATATAATAGTATAGAACAATTTTAAAACTATACTTCAACTATTCTGACCATACCAAACCTATCGGCCAGAAAGAAACAGCATTAATCTATTCATTCAGGAACTGGCTGCCAGGCACACACTTCAAATCAGCCTGTTAATCTGATAGACCTTTACAAACCAGGGCTGACTCACACATACAGCATGCCGCAAAAACACAACCTTGAATTATATATATATCTATGTTTATGTGTAAAATCCATAAAGACATTATTATAAAATACCTGATAAATTTAAAAATGTTTCATAGCCTTAAATATAATCTTAAAAAGAAATCTGTTTTTGCAATATCAAAATAAAGCATCCTTTTAAGGAGTGAAGTCACAAAGCCTAACCATAATTTTAAAAGTCAAAACCAAATTTTACCATGTAAACAATTCCATCTCTAAAATCAACACCAATTTAAAATGAGACTTGTCTTCTCAGTCTAAAAAGAGATAGGATGATGAACAGAATTCATTATGACTAAGAGGTTCTGTAATTTTTTTTGCCCTACCCGACACCACATGACAATTTCAAGATGGCAGAATCACATCACATGGCAAGTCACATGGTTGCTATTTAAAAACATCTGCATTTCTAATGATGTTACAAACACACATGCATACACATGTGTTTTAAACAAGAGTTTGAATTTAAACTTAAAACATATCCAGTAACTGTTAATCTATAACCAAGACATACACAGCATATTAACCATTTAAGATCAGTCAGAAATAAACATGTAATGGCCACACATACATTTAAAACAGACAAGAGTTTCCTTATTTCATTCAGCTGTAATTTCAAGCACTCTGTTACTTGCTAGCAGTGTGGCTAGCATCACACAGCAGCCATCCCTTGGTACGCTTCCTCGCCTTTGCCCTCTCATGCTGACCCCAGGAAGAGAAGTGACCACCACCATTTTTTCTTGTGGAGGCAGGCTTGTACACCTATAACCATTGTTGCTGGCCTGCCTGTCTTCCCAACAGGCTCTTTCCCACCCACAGCTAAAGGCTAGAGGAGCAGAGCTTGTGGACCATGGCTCAGGCCACTCTACCAGGGACCTGCGGCTTGTGCTTGAGCCGCATGACCCACAGCTCTGCTGGCCTAGAACTAAGTTTTACCCATGGTTAAATCAATTTAAGAAGACCACCATAAAACAACAACAGGACAAGGACATTCACAAACGGACATAAATGTTCCCAGGGAAAACTTGGTTAACCAGAGAATTGCAGCAGTACCATTTGCTGGATCCAGAACCAAAGAACCAATTTGAGAGCTTCCAGGATCTCCCGAAAAGCAAAACCAATGAGAACTCACGTTCTCCCAAAAAAGTGGCAAGAGCATTTTGTACCTCAGGCCAGCGGAATTTACAGCTCGGCTGCTAATCCCAAGGGCCAATTCCAACAACCAAAGAACCAATTTGAGGGTTTCAGGTTCTCCCCCAAACCAACATCAATGAGAACAGAGGTTCTCCCCAAAAGGTAGCAAGAACGTCTTCTGCACCTTAGGCTGGGGGATTTATAGCATGTCTGTCCACTAATCCCAAGGGCCAGTTCCAACTCCTTTTGCAAAAGCAAACCAAAACCAAGAAAGGAGACACCAAAAACAAGAACATAGACACAAAGAGACACAAAACATAAACCAGTATCTCTGAGACACAGACAGACATGAAGAGAATGCTCACCTACCAGCTGGTGTTCATTTCCACGTGCCAGGGGTCCTAGCTGGTCTTGGGGATCCTGGATGAACCCACAAATATTGTGCCCAGATCTTAAGGTCCCTAAAGACCACCAGGAGCCAGACCACATATGCAAGAGCAAAGAGCTTTATTCGGGCTTAAGCTTGGTCTCTCCACTACCACCACTGCAGTGGATTAGAGAGGAGAGTCCCAAGCACCTACATGGCAGGGCTTTTATTTGGGAGAGGGGGTCTGGCCTGGTCCTTTCACATTGAAGACTTGGGTCTGGGTTTCTCAATAATTTAATGAGTAACATATCCCAGTGGCAGCATCATCAGAGGAGGAGTGGCAAATACCAGGAATCAAAGTCATGATGCAGAACCATCGGACACCTGGACAGGAGGTGGCAAAAAACAGGGAAAGAGACTGGGTTCTAGAAGCCAGCCTTTGAAGCCAGAGTCTGGGATTGTCTGTGTGCCTGTGTATAAAGCCGGGGGGAGAGAGGAGTCCAGGGCAAAGCTAAGGTCATCCTGAAGCTGGATGGCTGCCCTTGACAGAGGCGAGAAGCAGGAATGAGCAGGGCAGACCAGGGAGCAATTTTGGTCGTGACATTGTTAAGTCTGAGAAAGAAATGTCACCAAAGTGAATCTGCTGCTTGGAGTCTTGAGCTGGATCAGAGAGCGTGGCTGGCTAGACAGGAGAGTCTCCTTGGCATTGGAGCTGAGGCCTTGGAGAAGGACCAGCAGTGGGTAGAGGTCAGCATGAGGCTCTGTGCTGATCCCAGAAGAGACTGGTTAGGGAAGAAGATGTGCTGGCTGGGGCGAAGGTGTGGTTCACACTAGGAAAAGCTCTGACTGGGAGTAGTCACTGGTGACCTTAGGAAACGGATTCTGAGGACAGCCAGCATGAAAGCCTGATCAGAATGTGCTTTAAAAAAATCTGGCAGAAAACAAAACACACACACACACACAAACACACACACACAAACACACACACAGAGCACTTGTTAGACACTTTAAACCAAGGTGTGAAGCATACAGGGGGTGGGTGTGTGGGTCCAATACCCCAACTGAACTGCTCTGAAAGACCCCGTAAGACCCTGTAGAACTCACGGTGTGGCAGATCTTCCAGCAGCCCCTCAGAGAAGTGGGTGACTTAAAATACAGATTTATTTTTGTCGCAGCTGCCAGGAAAACCAGAACCAAACTGCCCCAACATTAGCATCACCTTGAACTTCGTTTGTCTGTGTCTTCCTTTTTTGACTCAGTCCCCTGCCCCCAGGCTGTCTACACACACTCACACACGCACAGGAACACGCACACGCAGGATTCAGGTTTATTTATAGTCTCTCTAAGCTGGAGGGGATGGGTTGGGGAATTGGCAACCACAGGAAGTGGGTCGAGGCTGCCCCCTGGTGATGGACACGGAGCACTGCAGGGAATGGCTGAGGTGGCGTCTGCTTGAATTCCTGCGGTGAGGAGCGCTGTGGAAAGTGGTCTCTGCCTTGGTGTCCTGCCCAGGCCATGGAGCCGCCTCTGTTGGTGGTGCTGCTTTTCGGCTGCTGTCAGAGATCTTCTGTGGGGAGTCCCTGCTGGGGTGGTAGAGGCTCAGGGGAGCAAGGCTGAGCCACAGAGAAGGCAGAGGGAGAGCTCAGGCCCCTGGCCACCTGATGCTGAGAGTGAGTCTGGGGAGGGAGGACCTCACTGAGGGCTGATGACCCTCCCCTAGAGCTCGGATTTGCCTAACGTGACCTGCCCTGTTGGGGTGACAGTGAGGGCTTCTGAGCCAGCCGGTTCTAGTGTTTCTGGATTCCTCCCTGTGACAGTTGGCAGGTGTGATGTGTGTGCGAGTGTGTGTGTGTGTGTGTGTGTGTGTGAAGGCTCGCATCTGTGTGTGAGCATGCATATACATGCCTGAATCCTTGTGGGAACATGTATGAGCATGCACAAGCATGAGTATGAGACTGTTGGGCACTTATGTAAAGGAGAATGTGTATGTCCATGCTTATGTGGGAACGGTGTGTGTGTCCCTGCATGCCTGCGTGAGTAAGAGTGTGGGCTTTGTGTGAGCACGTATGTGGGTGGGGATTGTGTGAGTAGTGTGCAGAAAGGTGTGTTTTGGAGTCTTTGGGTACTAGTGTGTTTGTGGGTGTGTGTGAGCATAGGAGCTGCTGGTGAGGACACACACTGAACTGTAGAGGAGGGCAGGGGGGGTATGGGAGAGCATAGGAAGAGAGGGGCTCCCCTCTACGCAGGAGCATTGGGGGAACGCTGGTGGTGTGGCATGCTGCAGAAGGATGGTGGCTGGAGCCGGAGCGGGCAGGCCTAGCACCCCCGTCTGGGAGCTGGTTAGCTGCCGGAAGGCGTGGTAGGCCCCATGGTCCACGGGAACGTCCTCTCCTCTTTTCTCCAACCACCCTGCCTGTCTCCAGCAGCTGCCCGGAGACTGTGACTGGCATCAGACAGAGCTGAAGCGTGGCCGCTGTGGGATCATGGATCAGCCACTCCTTCCTTGAGCACCAGCTTCCTCCGATGACAAGACGGAAGTGACGGAAGCCAGGGAGCAGGGCAGTGAGGGCTGCGAGCACCACCTGCACCAAGGACTCACGGGAAATCCTCCTCCGAGCACACGGGTCCTTCCCACATCAGAGGTGGCACAGAACTGCCCCCTTTGTGTGGAGGACACGGCCACAGGGAGCTTGACGACTCGCCAGAGCCCACCCAGGCGGCTGCGGCCATGGCGTGGGACCCTGTCCTTCCTGCTGGCAGTCTTAAAGCCAGCCCAGACTGTGGGCCCGTTCCCAGGTGCCCTTTGGGAATTCTCACTGCGTTGGCCACCCCCTCCCGAATGGAATTCCACCTACTGTGTTTATCATACCCATTTCTAGGGGGACCCCCAGCCACAGTGAGGCTCACTGAGAGCCCAGCGTCCAGGCGGGACCCTACCTATGCCCACAACCCATAGCATCTTCGCTGAGTCTGGAGTTCTTTGTGGGTAGTACCCAGTCTGAATGGCGGAGGAAACCCTGTAACTGCTGAGTCAGGGGCCTGGGTGCCAAGCAAGACTGAGCGCAGTAGGCGGGGCTGAGACACACATTCCCCCGCACTTACGGGAGCCAGGGCCAAGGCACAGCTGTCAAATCTGCAGTTGTGATCATTGTGAAACTTGATTGCTCTGTCTTGGGGACTTCTTACAGTCCACAATAAGGCCAATCAAACTAAGCCATCAGATGTCAAGTAGCAGCTAATGAGGCATTCATGGGCCCGGGAGAGAAATCAGGCAAGCTCTTATTTCAGGATTATCCCTCCCAAATATTGAATCTGAACTGTAAGCAGAATTCTCTATAATTTCCACCCCTTCCCCCGGTGGGGGACCATCGGCATTCGCTGCACGTTGTAGCTTTCTGGAGACAGGCTTGACAGGCGGGCGGACTTGCTGCTTCCCAGAGGAGCGGGCTTCTTGGGCATCAACAGAGAGGAAAGCGGGCAGAGCCTGCTGGGAATCCCCCTCCCAGGCTCCTCCGGGGAAGCTGGGGTGTCTTGACTGCCAAGTACGTCTGGCAGCATCAACACCCCGCATGGAGGAGGGGAATCTGCAGTGGGGAAAGAGACTTAGCTACTTTTCTCATCGCTGTGACGAATACCGGACAAAGGCAACTTGAAGGGGAGGAAGGGTTTTTTTTTTTTTTTTGGCTCTCAGTTTGAGGTTATGGTTCATCATGGCAGGAAGGTGTGGCAGGCAGCTGGAGCTTAGGGCCTCTGGTCATGGTACCCACAGTCAAAAAGCAGGGAGAGGGAGAAGGAGAGGAAGAAGGAGAGGGAAAGGAGGAGGGAGGGGAGAGAGAAAGAGATGAAGGCTGGCTTTGGCTTGCTTTATCTGCCCATGTTTAAAGTGGGTCTTCCCTCCTCAATGAACCCAATCTGGAAAATTCCTCTATATTCTGTTACCCAAGCTGTCAGCCAGGCTTATCCACCATACCCTGGGACCACTCTCTGTTTCTCCATCTGGGGTCTGTAGACAAGGCTTGTGCCCCTTGGGCATACCCAGCTGGGATTTAGGTTGGGAGAGAGAGCTTGCTGTCCCCTCCAGAAACCCTTTATTCTGTCCCCCGTTCCTTCCGGGAATTTAGATCAACGAGAAGTCACTCCTTTGGCAGAGGGTGCAGGTTGCCCATCGACCCCACAGCCTCCTTTCCTCCTGAAGGGTCTGCTGCAGACTGGCAGCTGTCTGGGAGGCTGTCTTTGCTCTTAGGCCCGGGCTTTGCTGACAGAATGTGAGAGGAGGTGGCCCGTGCCGCATGGAGCTCTGTTCTATGCTCCCTTTACTAATGGGTGCCAGGCTCTGTGAGGTGGCAGATTTGCAAGCTGGAGCACCCAGAGTTGCCAAATCAGTGTATTTGGGTAGAGCCTGTGAGGGAGGATGTATGGGACAGCTCCCCTGCTCACTGTTTCCACAGCTTTGTCTGCTGCAGGAGAGCTCAGAGCTCCCCCTATGAAGGGAGGTTAGTGGTCCCAGACCCGGCACTGATCTCTCACTGCTGCGGCACAAGGCTCTTCTGAGCATCTCTCTCAAGGAATCTTGCTGTTTCTACCATCTTTACATAAACATTCCTGAAGGTTCACCAGAGCGGGGAAGACACGTGGACGCAGCCACAGGACCCCAGCTGTGGCTGTGAAGTGTACAAGCCCTTCAAGCTCACCCCAGAGGCCTGAGCCCACCAAACCCTTTTGCCCCTGCCGCTGGGGGCTTGAGTTTGTGGGTTTGAGGCCTCAGGGCACCAGGTGGCTGGTTTATCGCTTTGCAAACCGGAAGTGAAGGGAGGCTGCAGACTAGTTGACAGGTGAGACGCTTCTGTGGAGTTTAAACGCCCCACGCTCTGGGGCTGACTTGTAATAGAATTGTAGCTTACCCCATGGCACCCCCACTGTCCCGACAGCACCCTTGTTGCACTAGGGTGAAGGGCTCGTGAAAAGCTGGCCTGAGCATGCCATCCAGGTCTCCCCCTCCCCCCCCTTTCCTGCACCTGAGTAGCGCTGGGCTTCTCTCAGCTACCTGGAGCACTCCTCCCTCACATCACGGCTGACCCCCTACTGAGGTGTGGCTGCCCCAGTTCTCAGAGGCTCCTTCTCCAAGATGGTTCTGGCCAGTAGATGGTCACAGTTGCCATGCAAATTCAAACCTCACTTGGGGGTGCAACACACCCACAGAACGGCACAACTGGAAAGAGCTGTGCAGTGTTGGCGTGGGTCTGAACAACCAGAACTCACACACGCTTCCAGAAGGGACCTGAACAGCACAGGCCTTTTGGAGAGCAGTTTATCAATTTCTTAGGTGGAACGTTAAATTTACACTTGCTTCCTGATTCAGCTATTTCCTGGTTACTCCAAGCATCTATCCGAGAGAAATGTAAATACACTTCTCCACAAAGGCTTGTCTCTTCAGTGAATGTATGGATAAACAAGTTTGTGTATAGTCACACAGTGGAATACTACTGTGTGAAAAAAAGTACATGGGTGCTTCATGATGAATCTCAGAGTAGTTATTGGGAATGCAAGCAGTGTGGATTTCTATGGCTCCATCATATCCTATATAAAAAGCAAACTAATCTACAGTGACAGAAAGGAGGTGGGCGGCTACCTGGGTGTGGGAAGAGAGCCATAGGATTGAGAAAATGTGAGATAGATTGTGACAGTGGCAGAGACTCTCTGCAAGTCTATCTCTGGCTAACTTTGGGGCTTTTGAGGAAACTATTTTTCAGAAAGTTGTGAGAGCAGAAAAACCCGTGAAGAGTGAGGGGCTTGGGTATTAGTGACCTGGGAGAGTCCAGCTACAGCTGCCTCTTAAACAACTTTCTAAAAATGAAATCCAGAGCTGGTGTATTACAGGCTCAGCAGGCAAAGACCCCTGCTGCCCAGCCTCATGACCTGAGGTTTGCTCCCTGGGACCCACGAGGTGGAAGGAGAGAACTGCCCCCTGCTAGTTGTCCTCGGGTATTTATACGGGTGTTCCGGCACATGGGCACGCACACACACAAATAAGACAAAAATAAAATGAAATGAAATCTCCAGTGTAGGCCAGGCCCTGGGTGAAACACCTATGGTTTGTTTTCCCAGAACAGGGCAGAGCTGTGTACGAATTGTCCCCCAAAGGGCTTGAGTCAGAGCGGCCCCTCAGCAGGCAGGTGGGGAGAGCCCCACTTTCCGTTGTTCCTGCCTTTTAGACACTGAACCGAGTTCCCCAACCCCCTTCATGGCTGGGTGGTGTTGAAAGGCACGCACAGCTCTATAGATGCTCTTCAGCTGTGCCATCTACTGGAAGAGTGGAGAGGGGCGGGTGTGTGGTGGGGCAGAGCCTGGGTGTTTTCTCTGCAGGAAGCTGAGCTGTCTCACGCATGCTGCTGCTCATGGCTCCTATGGCAGCAGATGGCAAACCAGTCAGGCTCTTTGGTGACTCACGGGTGGGCCTGTGCTCTTTGCATGAACTGGAGGGAAAAGTTTAAACTACGTAGTTTAATTTCAATTGCTCTTGTATGGGAGTGTGTGTCAGTGTGTGTGTGTATGAGTGTGGGTGTGTATGTGAGTGTGTGTGATGTGTATGCGTTATGCATATACTGGGGACCCAGCTTAGGTTTTCTGGAAGAGCAGTACTCACTCCTATTGAGCCATCGCTCCAGCTCCACGAGAGATTCTTAATGATGCTCAGAAATGCTTTGTGACAGAAACAACAATTGGGTCTTACCCTCCAGCCCCCTGATATATCAGGGAGAAGACGTGCACCTTAGCAGGCGCCACCTGGTTTCCTCCAAGAGACCAAAGCCAGAGTCCTTCTCTCCTGGCCCGGCAAGTCCACAGAGGACTTCTGGTGGACCGATGGCTCAAGGCTGGCTCGTCATGAAGAAAGTGTGACAGTGGACAGTGGAGGCAACGGAGGTGACAAGCCCAAGTAGCATCAGAAAGTGATCAAATGAGATAAGTGTTTGACTCCGGGTTCGTGTAACCAGGATCGCTGCTGCCGTGTGGTGTGTTTTGAGGATGCTTTTGGCACCGAGGGATGTTGAACATGATCCTTGCCTCTACCTTATACACTGAGAACATGGCTGCTCTGAGGTATGGCCGAGGGGAGGGATTTTCACTGTAGATATAAGGGAGAGAGCAGGGAGAGAAAGTAGAATGAACATGGCCAGTATACTGGACCAGGCCGTGAGAGGAGGGGGCAGGGAGATCTAGAGAGGGAACAAGGAGAGTGTGGGCAAAGGAGGGGGGAGGAGGGGAGGAAGACAAATTGAGGAGCGCCTGGCAGGGTGATATGGGAATGAGGAGCTGGAGGGTGAGGACGAGGGGTGCGGGGAGAAGAACCACAGGAACTGAGGGAGCCTGGAAGCCAGCACGCGCTTTGGTATGCTAATAGGCACCAGGGATGGATAGCCAGCCGTTCGTCCTCCTGACACTACGAAGCAGATGCTGCTAGTGTACCCCTCCACTTAGGACTGCCTTCAGCTGTTGCCAGCTGCCCCAGCCAGGGAAGACGTTCAACTGAGAGCTTCTAGACCGAGCAACGAGCTGCAGGGGTGTGTGAGGCTGGCGTGCTGAGTCCCTGCTGAAGCCATTGAGGACTTGTAGCTGCACCAAGGGCTCTTTGTATCCCACTGTTGGAAGATAACCTTGCTCCCCGGGGATGGGCAATGGGCTGCAGACAACCGGAGTAACCCAGAGAGTTCACCATTTACCCCTCCACTTCATTCATGTCTCGGCCACGGTCCGTACACTTGCTGTCCTGCTCCAGATTCTGTCCTGTCATTCCTCTGTGAATCCATCATTCAAGTCTGAAGAACGTAAAAGCACCCTTCTTTGGCCGTCTCTGTGGATGGCCTTAATCTCTCCTGAAGAGCCAGTGTAGATTAAAATTCCTAAAGCGTCTGTGCTTTTCCCAAGTTGGATCTTGCATTCGGCAGGTTTCAGGATCAACCAAAATGGGTAGCAGGGGCTACTCAGTGGAATCTTTGAAATACAGCCACATGTGACCTCCCTGGGGACAAGAACGCCTGGCTGGTTTTATGACTTATGTCACAAGCCAAAGTCATCAGAAAGGAGGGAGCTTCTACTGAGAAAATACCCCCATAAGACTGGGCTTGTAGGCAAGCCTGGGGGCATTTTCTTAATTAGTGATCAATGGGGGAAAGCCCAGCTCATTGTGGGTGGGGCCACCTCTGGGTTGTTGCTCCTGAGTTTTATAGAAAGCAGGCTGAGCAAGCCATGGGGAGCAAACTAGTAAGCAGCACCCCTCCATGGCCTCTGCATCAGCTCCTGCTTCCAGGTTCCAGCCCTGCTTGAGTTTCTGTCCTGACTACTCCAAAGATGGACTATGATCTGAAAGTGTAACCCTTTTTCTCCTCAACTTGCTTTTGGTCATGGTATTTCATCATAGCAATGGCAACCCCTGACTAAGACAAAGAGATTAGACCAGAACGGCGCTGTTCAGTCCATCAGGCTGACCTTGGGATGTGGCCATGTGAGTGCCCACTGTATTGGGAACGAGTGCAAAGGACAGTAATTCTTTAGCAATTTTCTTATTGCTTACACATCAACACAGCGTCATTAAAATCAATTTTTTCATTCATTATTACTCCTGAAATATGGTGACTAGAGAGGGTAGCATGGCCTTTAGTTAGATTTCTGTTGTACAGCGCTTGCATAGACAGGATCCCACCTTAGTACAAAATCATGGAATCCATGACACACACTGACAAAGAGAAAGGTGTGGTCCAGCTTGGGCTGTTCCGCAGTCAGGAGTCAGGGAGGCCTGGACCTCAGGTGACTTTAGAGAGATGCTCCCAAGGCAGGGGGAGGGGAGGGCTGACTCACCAGCTTTCTGTCACTGTCACAGAACAGCTTCTCCGCGCTGGGGGCTGCAGTAGATGGTGGCTGGGCCTATGGTAGAGGAAGTTTCCTCACCCCATGGTCAGGAATGAAGGAGACAGAGAGAGTGGTTTCCTGTAACCCCCTTGAAAGGTATCACTCCCCCACCCCTGCCCTCGCCCCATGACCTGAAAAATGAAATGAAAACACCTTACTAGATTAGGCCTCTTAAACCACAAAGAGGGAAAGGAGGAGGGAGGAGGGGGTATAGAAGGAGGGAGGAGGGACGGGAGGAGGGAAAAATGCAGTTTACAATGCCGAAGCACTGTGGTGAGGAGGCTGTGGGTGTGATGAACAGGCTGGCAGGGTACAGAATACCCTTTAAAGCAGTGAGTGCCGTGATCTGATTTCCTGTTTGTGGTGTGTGTGTTGTGTGTGATTTTTCGTGTGCTATTTTGTGGTGGTGTGTATGTGTGCTGCGCACATACATAGAGAACATGGGATATCTCCCTTTGTTGCCTTGAGACAGGGTCTTTTACTGAACCTTGCCCATGCCTGTTTCAGGTAAATGAGCTCTTGGGATTTCCCTGTCTCCATTCCCCAGTGCTGGGGTTATGGGCCTGCACAAGCATGCACAGTAAGCACTCTCACATCCCGAGCCTCCTCTGCAGCCCTCCTAATTTGCTTTTTTAAAAAGTTTACAGAAGTTCCACAGAAGTCTCTGGAATCAGAGCTCTGCCACTTACTCACTCTGTGGCTTGGGGAAGAAGCACGAGGCCCTCACTGTCCACATCTGCAAAGTGGGTAGTTCATAGGCTTGGTTGACAATCTCATGAACCCCTTGGGTAAGAGTCGGGGGACGAGTGACCCTTGGTGTCAAGTGCCCAAGCTGGGACTCTGGGCACTTGAAATCTGGATTTCTTCTTAAGGACTCCACAGATGAAAAGATTTGTTTTTGGAGGGCTTTTCAGGAGGCAGTTCCAGCCCAGGCAGCATTCTGGACTTCTGCACCACGGGATCTAGAGAAGGTAAAGGAAGGAGCTTGGGCGTGGGGGAAGGGAGGGAGGCAAAGGGGGTAGTGGGGGAGCCGCCCAGGACCACAAGGCGGAACTCCACGAAGACCTGGCTTTTCTCTCACACTGGATTACTCCCAGCAATACTTCCATTTAAAGCCAACATGGACGGAAGAGGCACCACACCAGCAAGGAGGCTAAGAAAACCGAGCCTCCCTCTGTACCCCACGCGGAGTCGAGGCAGGAGGAAGCCTAGCTCCCACAGCTTCATGCACATATTTGGAGAAAGCCTTGATTAAGTTCTCTGAGAACATTCCAAACCTTTCTCCTTGGAGGGTGACCGCTGGGCTCCAGGCCCATCCAGGATATGTTGAGAATCGCCTGCGAGTTTACATGTATATACAAGACCTCTTGAGAAGTCTTCCGGGTCCTGAGCCGAGTAAATAGAACCGGGGACGCCTGCGCATGCGTGCATGCCTGCGGCTCCTCCTGCTAACCGGACCAGAAGCCGCCAGCAGTGCTGCTCCCTGTTGTTTAATCTGCTGCTGGGGGCAGGTGTGGGGAGACCGTCCACCAAGCTTGTTCCCCCACCTGGGTGAGAGTCACGCCTTGTGCACAGGGCAGGAGAGGAGAGGCCCCAGATAGCCACAAGCCGGGGAGAGTTGGATCTGTAGGATTTGATGTGATTAGTTGGATTTGTAGGATTTGATGTGCTCACCCTGAGAGAGAAGGTAGGCACCTACTGGGTTCCCAGAGACTCTGGGGCACTTCCTCTTCTGAGGTCAGTTTAGGAGTACAATCATCTAGCTCCCGGCATCTTAGCCTTAGGTGCTGTTTCTCTGCGCGCGCACGTTTGTGTGTGTGTGTGTGTGTTGTAACAGTACTTGTGTGGGTGCACGTGGGGGATGAGAGGTTGATGTCTTTCTCAACCACCCTCTATCTTATTTTTTGAGACAAGGTCTCTCTCACTGAACCTGGAGTTCACTGATCGGCTAGACTCGACGGACAATGAACTTCCAGGATCTGCCTGCCTCTCCGAAAGCTCTGGGATCACAGCTGAGAGCTGTCGTGCCTGGCTTTTCCACGGGCTCTGGAGAATGCAGTTCCCAGCCATCCTCTGCTTGAGTCGTTGGCCACAACTGTGTCATGGCTCCGATTGGTCCCTGGCACAGAGGCTTTAGGATCAGCTTAAGCCAGCTGTGACTTCTCTGGGGACAGGGACACGGGGCATTTAGTGACAGTAAGTGGACAGGGAATGGGGCTGTCTGGCACAGTATTCCTTTATTCTAAGAGCGGCAGGGAGCCGTGGGAGGGGTTTGAGGAGGAGAATGACAGGTGAGATAAGGGTTTTTTAAAAAGCCCCACCCAGGGCTGGGGAGATGCGCTCCTCGAGCCACTTACTTCACAAGCCTGACAACTGGAGTTCCGTCCCCAGAATCCATTTAAAGGCCAGGGCAGCAGAGCAGGTGCCTGTAATTACAGGGCCTCTCTGCTTCAGTTTGGAAGACAGAGACAGAGGAATTGCTGGAAGCTCTTGACCTACCTAGCCTGGCTTGTGCAAAAGTGAAAAGTGAGAGAGGCCTTGTCATGAGCAAGGTGGAGGTGAGGACCAACACTCTGATTGTCCTCTGATTTCTGTGACACAGAGCTGTGCATATACACACAGAGCCACAGGGAGGAGAGTGGAAAGGGTGAGGAGAGACATGAGTGGAAGATGGGACCAGTCCCAAGCTGCCCAGATCCTCACTCTGGAAGGCCAGGTAGGATTCCATCTTCTCTGTCACAAGTACTTTCCCCCCAGGCTTTGACATGTTGCAGGATAACATTTTGGAAAACCTCCCAGTTCATTTTCTGGTCTTAGCAGTTTGCCTCATTGTAGCAGTTCAGGCTGGGCCAGGAGGGCCTAGCTGTGCTCCAGGGAAGAGCAGAGAGAAGACCTCCTCCAACAGAGCATGCCGTGACCTCAAGCCAGATTCTGCAAACCGCAGAAAGACAGTTGCGCTGAGCAGCCAGGGGCCACACTGAGCAGCCAGGGGCCACACTGACAGGCCGGCCTAACCCGATGGTTGTTTTGGTAAGCAAAATTTATTAGCAACAGTGAGTCATCTGTCTACATGTTTTCCAGGCTTCCCTGATTTTCAGGGAAGCTGAGAGTCCTATAGATCTGTGGTGGTGATTTGGAGACGTCCTTCACAGATAAAAGTGTGTGGAGCCCAGCACAGCAGGGCCTGCTTTGGAGAGAGGAAGTGAAGCTGAGTGTGTAGCAGAGCCCAGGCTCGGGGGAGTCATGCTGCAGTGAGGGACGATGTGTCAGGGGAAGGCTTTACCGTGGGACTTAGGGGAGAA
This sequence comes from Pachyuromys duprasi, assembly GCA_028658305.1. Lineage (NCBI taxonomy): Eukaryota > Metazoa > Chordata > Mammalia > Rodentia > Muridae > Pachyuromys > Pachyuromys duprasi. The sequence continues at coordinate 95,842,357 of CM053763.1, forward strand.
CTTGGTGGGACTGTCTTGGCTTCCTCTTCAGAGATAATACCATCTGCCTTCTGGGCAAGGTTTGGGGGATCTTGAAGGCACCCAGAAAGTTCTTGCATTTGGATGGGTGCTGCCTGTCCCAGAGTGGTTCGGGGATGGTGGGCTGGTTGTGACTGTAGTGATTCCTCAGGTGGACCCCTATAAATCTTCCTTGGATCTCTCTTGTCTCTGACACTTCAGAAAGGCCTTTCCTTACCTCCTATCTGCACTAAATTTGACTCTTCCTCCCTTCCAGGGAACCCCACACATCTGGCTAGCCCACCAGACAGCTAACTGTGCAGGCAGGGACTAGAACCCAAGCATGTAACTGTTAAAACACTGAGTAAGTGCAGGGCGCTCTGGGAGATGGCTCAGTCCTCAAAGGGCTAGGGACCCTGAAAAAGCTGGGCACAGTAGCATGAGTCTGTAATCCCAGCGCTTCAGGGGTGGGGTAGGAGACAAGAAGATCCCAGGAGCTTGCTGGCCAGCCAGTCTAGCTGAATGGGTGAGTTTCCCATTCAGTGAGCCTGTTTCAAAAACTTAAGGTGAAGGGTGATGAAGGAAGATAGCCAGTGTTGTCCTCTGCTCTCCACATGCACATTCAAATGCATGCACCCATACTTACGTGCACACATGAACCTGTACACACACACACACACACACACACACACACCACTGCTTCTCCAGTCTTCCTGTTGTGGGTCTCTTAAACCACTTTAACAAACATGGATCCCTGTTGCAGAGAGGACCAGAAAGCCCTGAGCTGTGTGGCTGTGTGTGCCCGAGCCCTCGGGCCTTCCAGGAGAGATGGACTCTTGACATTGGAGTGTCCACACTGGCCTTCACAAGTCACCGGCTTCCCTAACAGATGACGCTGGCATTTGCAGGGAACAAGACTTTCTCCCATGAGTTTCTGAGCTGGAGAATTAGAGCCACCCAGCTGTTTAACTGACCGGGGAGCTTGAGGCTCGACATCTGCAAGTGTGGACAGGAACTGTGCATGCCTGGAGGGAGGAACTGGCTGGAGTGGCCTTGGACAAGGATGAGCGGGGTCAGGGTGGGGACGGGCAGTTGACGCATTTCTGCGCTTTCATGTGTTCATAGTGTGCTTTCACAACAAACTAAAAAATAATAAAATAAGATTTGGTGCCCACCCAGGGATGTCAGCCTTTAGTTTCCAGACACAGGGGTACACATCTTTAATTCCATAATCCTAGCACTCAGAGGGCAGAGTGCTCTCTGTGAGTCTGCGGCCAGCCTGGTCTACATAGTGAGTTCCAGGCCAGCCAGGGCTACACAGTGAGACTGTGTTTAAAAAAAGGGGGGGGGGAGTAGAGACTGTTTCTATGGCAATGTTTGTTATCAGCCATTTATAGAAAAATGAAGCGTGTGCAGGCACTATCCCCAAAACACACCAGCCACCAAGGTTGTCCTAAGATCGTGTACAATATCTGTAATTTATGGTTAAAGAGAAACTAGAACTGAGGGAAAAACAAGGAGGGGGAGAGAGAGAGAAAGATGGAGGGAGGAAGGGGGAGGGAGAGGGAGATAACAAATAGAAAGGAGCTGGGTGTGGACACTGAGAAGCTGAAGCAGGAGGACTTGAGTTTGGGACTACTTGCTCACAGGAAGACCTTGTATGGAAAAAAAAAGATAAACAGAGTAACCCTTGACCATAATCAAATTGTCATCACAGTAAAAGGGATGTTTGTTCCTTGTTCAACAGCAGTTGGGTATCTGCAAAACAACTGTCATGCATTTTCTTCTTGAATTCTGATGGTGACCTTGTGAGGCGTTTGTTTGCCGAGAGGCACGCCCACACCAGGCACCCGGACACGTGAGGGCAAACACTAGAGACACTGAGTGCCTGGCTTCCGGAAGGGCACGGCCAGTGCAGAGGGACTGTTAGGAGCCCCAGCTGAAAAGGTGGAACGAAATGTTCTGACAGGGGCCATCGCCGGACTCCCAGCAGCCTGGATTCAGTTCCGGATGTCTGTCCGCCCTGCTGCCGTGCCCTTCATACACAGCCTTTGCAGAGGACCTTCCCTGTGGCTCTGGAGCTGCTCCTGCACTGGCAGCCGCACACACCCTCGCTCTTTATATTAGAACAGGCAAGATTTGTGGATGGGAACTTCACAGGGTGAGCCAGTGACCAAGCTGCCTGAGCGTTGTCATGGGGGCGCCCTGTGTGCGCTGCTTTCCTGGAGTCGGTCAGGAAGTCAGCAAAGCTCTGGTCACGCATGGCCCTTGGTGGTTAGCCATTGGACATCATCTCCTCTCTAGACTTTGGAAACACTGAAATAGCCTCCTAGTGGGGCAGTGAGCATTTCCCTGAGTGTTCACAAAGGTAGGAGTGTGTGTGTGTGTGCACTTATGTTTTATTGCATGTGTGCTTGTGTGTCTGTTTGTGAAAATATGTGCATGTCCACACGTGTGCAGGCATGTTGAGGTCAGAAGACATACCAGAGGCCATCCCCTATGTCTTTGAGGCAGGATCTCATCTCTCCTTGGCTCAGACCTTGTCATGTAGCCTCTGCTGGCTGGCCAGGGAGACCCAGGGAGACCTGTCCTCAATCCCTATGTTGGATTTACAACCATTCTCCAGCACACTTGGCTTTTTCTTTTCTTTTTTTTTTTCAGTTCTGAGATTGGAACTCAAGTCCTGTTTGTAACTCCCTTCACCAAGTGAGCTCCATGCTTAGCTGTCCTTCTGTGACTTTATTTATTCTTGAGTGTTATGAATATATTTCAAAGGGCACTTAGGGCTCCCCTCTCACCTTGTCCCTCCCGAAGAAATGCAAGCTGAGATGGGGGCTGGGAGCTCCTCCTTCCTAGACAAACAGCTGAGGAACTGACCCCCCAGGCCCAAAGCTCTGGGCCCATGCTGCTGAGGTGTGAGAGGTCCCCACACCAGCTGAGTCATCGGCTGTACCCACCATTCCATTAGAACCTCTGTGAACCAGGCCAGTGCCCAGAAACGAACACACCATGTTTCTGCTTACACTCCGGGGCTTGTTCACAATAAGCCCACCTGAGAGTCATGTTCTCAGTGTCCACACCACGTCATCCCCAGCAGAGGGCGAGACCACAGCCAGAGCCCGCTGTAAAGCAGTCTCCTCTCTCTCTTCTCTCTGTTGCTTTCTTGGCATCTGTGTCTCTCTGACAAATGATGCTCTCAACTCCCCCTCTCCCTGTTTGCTCTGTGCAGGTGAGAGACACTCAGAATGTTGAGTGAACTGATTTTGTAAAAAGCCGAGGTGATCAGACTCCAAACCTTGGGTGATGAAAGTCCCGCCAGTGCAGCTGAGCACCCACCTCAGGGCAAGAACTCTCTCAGCTCAAGGATGAAAAAGGCAATGAGAGACATTTTTTTTTTCTCAGAACATTAGAATTGATACCCTGAAGCAAGACACTTACACAACAGATAAAATAATGTAGTGCATCTTGTGAAAAAAAATTTTTTTTAGTTTGAAAAATATTTCTCAGAAAACACTTCCGGTTCTTATGATTTATGGTACATATAAAGATGGCTACTAAGATCATGTTAATATTTTCACACATGGAGTCCCAAAAGTAAAATGTTTGTATCACTCAGTTTTCCACATCCTTCATCCTTTATTTACTGTGATGCTTTGTAACAGATGGTACCTATGTAAAGGGATCTCAGGGCCAGAGAGATGGCTCAGTGGGTTAAGACACTTGATGTAAACCCAGCAACTCAAGTTCAATTTCTGGGACCCACATGGAAGAGAGAGAAAACTGACTCACCTTAAGTTGTCTTCTGACCTCTGCAGGAGTGCTGTGGTACCCCTCTTGCTCACAATAAATCAATTTACAGCATTAACAAATAAATTAAAAAGCGGGCACACTGCCACACTGGAATAGCTTAGGGCAAACATCTTAGGAATGTCATCTAAAAGGAATGAAGTGTTTATGCTGGCTCGCAGGCTGAGGGCACGGTCCATCATGGCCGGACAGGCATGGCAGCAAGAGCCTGAGGCAGCTGATCATCTTGAATCCCTAGGACACAGGATGGGGGCGGGAGAAGAGTGCTGTTCTCAGCGACCTTATTCAGTGTTTGGACCTTAGCCACAGAATGGTGCTCCCTACATTTAGGGTGGTCTTCCCACATCTGTAACCTAACATAAAACAAAGAACAAAAAACAAAAACAACAAAACAAAACAAAACCTTTTCAGACTCTCCCCAAGATTTGTTTCCACTGTAATTCTAAATCCTGTTCAAGTGACATCGAGATTAGCCATCATCCCCCCCCCCCCTTCCTTGTGAAGCTCTACATTTTCCTCATCGTCCCACATTATGCTTTGAATTTTTACAAGAAATCTGGCTAGGAGCAGCAGGTGACAACCATGCCACAGGCTGAATGCTCTGATGTGTTGAAACCTCCTTGGTGAAACAAATGCTTAACCTGTTACTTTTGAATTTAGTTTCACTGGAATTTTCAGGTCACAGCTACAATGTAGTCAGATTCTTTGCTATAAAGTAACACGGATGGACTCTGGTTCAGAGAAAATGGCATTTCAGAGAAAGAAAGAAAGGTTGGGAGGAAGGAAAGGAGGAAGAAAATCGGTCCATGCTGTCTACCATCAGTGATCCTCTTCAGGAGTGGGTAAGCTGCATGCATTCTAGCAGCCATCTGTTGGGGAAGCAATCAATATTTTGCTGTCTTGTCTTTACATGAGTCTCTTTGCTCAGTTCCAGTGGGCTCAGGGATGTGTTAGAAATTGGTATTCATGACCGTCCATTAGAGATCAGACGTAATACCTGAACTCTAAGGTGCAGTGAAATAACCATTCAAGGTTGTGAGTTAGCTTGCTGTCTTAGATCTTTATTTTTATTTTTACTTACTTATTCATTTTTGGTTTTTTGAGACAGGGTTTCCCTGTGTAGCCTTGGCTATCCTGGATTTGCTTTGTAGACCAGGCTACCCTCATACTCACAGTGGTCTGACTGCCTCTGCCTCCTGGGTGCTGGAATTAAAGGTGACCAGCTGTCTTAGCTCTTATTTAAGTGAACATTTTCCTTTGCACTGGTGTGCTCTGTGCTGAAGACATCGGGTCTCTGTTCTCATGACCGCATCCAATTCTATGGATACAGCTGGGATCCTGTGGGAACTGGGTGAGAAAGTGGGGAAAAAGAGTTACCATCCTCTCACGTCTTTCCTCCTGATACTGAGTTATCCGCCTATGGCCATGGGTATTGATAAAGCAGGACTGATAAAGCAGGTATGGATAAAGCAGAGCAGGAATGGGAGACCAGTCACAGACTGGCACTCTTCAGGCAAGAATGAACATCTCTAATTGAAGTTATTCAGAATGATCTGAGGTTCCTATGAGCCTGGGTGGAGAGGTAGCAGTGGGTGATTCCCAATCTGCTGGATTATAACCTGGGAGACAGCAAGATGATGGACACACAGGCTTGTTTTTGAGATCCTAGATCTTACCTGCCAATCTACTGTGTGCGCTACCACTCCAGAACCAGAGAAACTAAGTTGGGATCCTGTTTGCGCATAACTTTCCCAGTTAGCTGGCCAGGGCCCTTCTCTCTCCTGGTAGAAATCACAGGCGTAGGCAGGAGAAGCTGTTTGGGTGTCTTCAGTGTTTGACACTCTTTCTATTTCCTGGTGTTTGATAGCATTGGGTCTCGGCAGATGATAGACAGGAGCAGTAGAAGGAGGCACTGTCTAGTGAAAAGCTCTGGAGCTGGTGGTGGGTAGTGGGATTCTGGCTCTATCTCTTGTGAAGGCCTATCGCTACATTCCCGGATTCCTCAGTCACGGGCAGTAGCCAGTGTTATAGCTCCAGGCCTGAGGACTTGACGGGGCTCTGGAACCCTTCCTGTGACCTGGCCTGGTGCTTAGTCCCACTCTAAGTGTTGCAGCTCTGAAGAAAAAGGCTTCCCCTACAGAAGTGATATGGCTCTGCTCCTTCCCCAGCTCAAGTGACATGCCTCTGCTCCGTCAGGGGGAGGTTTCCTAGGGGAAAGCGTTACAGCTCTGCTCCAGTGAGACTGTTACCAAGGAATACCACAAAGTCACACTGCACAACAAACCTCACTCAAGAGATTTATTGGGTGGGAAAAACCCCAGGCAGGTGGCCGCGGCTGCTTGGGTGAGAAGCAGCAGTGAGCTGAGCAGGAGGCAGGCTTATATAGGGTTTTGGGGGGACCAGAGCTTTTCAGGGCAGAGATTTCCAGGGTTAGGATTGGTGGGATTTCAAGTCTTCATCTTGGGGAGAGCTCAGGGATTGGTGGGATTTTGTGCTCAGGGATTGGTGGGCTTCTGTTTCTTGGCCCAGGTCTTGGGCTGCGGGTCAAGCCAGGGTCAGGGTGTTATTTCCCTGTCCCTTTTACCCCACACCCACCCTGGCCTGTTTGCCTGCCTCTTGTATGGTCTCGTTGCTATGGAGATGGCAGCAGTTGCAGCGGGCTGTTGACTATCTTGCAAGTTTTTTACTCCTTCAGCCACTCAGCTGCTGTGCTGCTTTTGCGACTCTGCCTGCTGCATCTTCTTCAGCTGCGTCTCCTCCAGCTGAAAAGCCGCTGCCTGTTCCGCTGTTTCTGCTTTCCCATTGCTGCCCCTCGGCTGGCAGTCCGCTGCCCGCTCTGTTGCTGCCCACTGTATCTGCTTCCTTCTTAGCTTGTGTTACCTCTACTGAAAGGAGGCAATAAAAACAAACAAACAAACAAACCAAAACAAAACAAAAACCACTTGAGAGAAGCTTTAATTGGGCCTAAAGTCCAAACACCAGGAAAGGAAGCTCAGGAAGGGGAAAAGAAGATCAGGACGGTACCATTTAGCCGTTTCACGGTGTCTGGATAGCCTGCCTACATAGCCAGAGAAGGGGTGTTTGGACCAATCACAGGTTTGTCTTTGAACAGTTCACTGCAATACCCTGCACTATTCAGAGCAGTTCATCCGCTCAGCCACCAGGGGGCGTAACTTTTCTCTGTCTGTCTCTCTGTCTGTCTCTCTTATCGAAATGGAAATAGCTGTAGAGCTAGTCAAGTAGAGTCTGATAGACAAGCCAGTGGGAACTGAAGCAGTAGAGCAGGGGCTGCGTAGCTCTGCCAGACAGAGCACGCAGCGGCTTGTTGTGTAGTCTCTTCAAGATGCCCACGGCTACTCAAACCACTGCCATTGGTAGTCCTGCTGGCTAGCTGGCCAGCCCTACCCTCCCTCCCTCCCTCCCTCCCTCCTTCCCTCCCTCCCTCTCCTCAAGGCAGCCAGAGAGAGTCCAGCAGCTGCCAATAGGGATTCTGAGTGCCCATCCCCCATGGTCTTTGCTAACAGGAGGATGAGCTTCAGGAGTGCTCACAGTGAGGACCGGCAGAAACGCAGGGTGCCTGACAGTGAGTTTAATGCATTTTAGCAGTACTCTAACAATGCGTTGTTACACCTACCTGTCCAGTTCCTCCAAGAGAGCCAGGGGGTGTGAACAGAGACCGGTGATTCCGAGTGAAAGCCTAAGGCCAAGTATTCTTGGGAGAATGGAGTGCGTTTGAAGGCTCATAGAGAGCTTTGTGGATGTGGTGCCAGCAGCCTGGAGAGGTGAAGAGGGGCTTTTCAGGGACACAGATAGGGAGGGCAATGGGGTGGGAGGAGGTGAGAGGAAAAAGAGTAGATCGAGAGCAGAGAGAAGACAAAGGGTGTGCCTACCCTGATGACAATCAGGCACTGCTCTTAGAATCTAGGGCTTCTGGCTCACCTTCTCCTCATAGCCCCGTTCACATATGAGATGGGGTCGCTTGCCTAGGCTCAGGTCATTGGCGCTAGCATTGGCAAAGGCAGGGATGGGTAGGGACCCTCAGCCTCACTCTGGGCTTTGAGTGTCACTGGCACACTCCATCACTGTGTTGGAGTCCGAATGTAAAGGCATATGCTATCTGAGAGGAGGAAGTGTGCTCAGCGAGATCTGACACGTGTTGGGGTGGAACAGCAAAGAGCTTTGTCTGCCCAGGCTGAGACTTCCCCCCATGGATGAAGAAGGGTCCTGTGCTGGAGAACTTCTGATATGCAGAATATCTGATATCTGATGCCCAAGGGGGTCATGACCCACAGGTTGAGAACCTCTGCAAGCAGCCCCAGCCTTTAGAAACCGCTGCCTTGGCAGCTAGGTTGTAGGCCAGCAGTGGGACTGCACAGAGAGGAAAGCAGGCAGTATTAGGAGAGCACTTGAATACGAAGGCCCAGGAATCGTCAGGGGCTCAGGGACCGTTTTGCTGCTGGAAGTGTGGAGGGCTGCTCTGGGCTGCTGCAGCAAGCAGGATAACCACCCTCCTCCACTGAGATGCCACAAGGCCCCACCAGCCTAGCAGGGCCTGGGAAAGGTCATGTTCCTCTGACTGGACTGTTGTGGTGTGGTGTGGACACACACCCGTGTCCTCATTCTCTTCATCACAAAGATTCCAGGCTGCCCCATGCTAACACAGGGTCCGAGCTGAGGACCAGCCGAGCCTCCCACAGTGGGTCTAAATGTCCTTCCTGCTCTAGAGTCGCTAAACCAAGATCCTTCCTTTACCCCAACTCCTGCCTCAAGGCCTGGGGTCTCAGGTCCCCAGCTGCTCATGAAAGCAAATTCATTTTGCCTCGTTAGACTCTGCACTAGGGACACCGCTCTCCCATTTCTTGTGCTTGTATCACTCTGCACGGACTCACTCCTCTCAGCTTCACCTTTGAGTACTCAAGAACCCTGTTAAAGCATTTTTCCAACAAAGCAGCCATCTTCTCCCAAAGATGAATTCTGCTGCCGTGTGTGGAATGTGAAAACAGCTGCAGGCATCTTTGAAAACCATGTTTTCATTCTCCCCTAGTATTACATTTTTGCAAAGAGGTCAATGACAGAGACACTTCGCTGGCATCTCCCAGAACAGGTATTTACCAAGGAGAACGTCTAGCCTGATCTTCTCTCCGGCAAAGGACAAGGAAAGCTGGCGATATAAGGAAGCGGTTTGTTGGCTCTGAGGGTGAAACCAGCCCCTACCCAGGCTGCAGAAATTCTCAATTCCTGCCACTCTAAGCACAGTCCTCCATCACTAATCCTCTTGTCTCAAAAACATCTGGTGAGAACAGACAGAGGTCTCCATGAGGAGACAACCGTCATCTGAGCCTCAAGTTATGCCTGCAAGTGACATTTCCTATACAACAGCTGACACAAAACCAGAGCCAATCAGTGCTGCTTCAGCTCAGCTCCTGAATGTCCTCCAAAGGCTTGTGTGTTGAAGACTTGGTCCCCAGTGTCCTAGAAAGTGGTAGGGCCTAATGGGAGGAGGAGAAAGACTGAGGATGCCAGCTGACAAAGAGGTTGTCCTAGCAGGACCGAGACTTTTGAGAGAGTCAAACCAAGATTAATAAATCCACCCAGCTGGCCAAGTAAGTCCCACAGAGCTCAGCGAAGAACAGCAGGCTTGTCCAACAGACACAGAGATGCCTGAGAACAAATACCTAGTACCAGTGGGGCCTGACGCTATTTGTTACCTGGCATAATTATATACAGGTGACTGACACACATAGACGCATCCCTCTGGCTGGGTGAATGGAAGCTAAGGTGCAGCGGGTACTGAGTGCTGAGCAGAAAAAGCCGATGGAGTCTGTGGGTTAAGATAAGGCTTCTCTGAAGAAGCTACGCTCACAGTGGGGTCAAGATGAAGACAGTTAAACAAGTAAAGAAAAAGAGGGCAATCAGTCCATACAGAGAGTGGTCTGGGCAGAGCCTTTTCACGCGGAGATGGTGCGGGTGGTCTGAGGTGTGGAAAGAAGTCAGTGGGGAATGGGAGAGACAAGAGTAGGCTGAGGAAGCAGACAGGGCAAGTGCTGGAGGGACATGGTACTTTGTATCAAATATAAACAATGTCTTTAAACATTCTTTAAAAAGTGTATTTCATGTGTGTGTGTGTCCACGTGTGGGGGGCATGCACGCATGTGTAGAGGTCAGAGGACAATCCCTGGGAGTTATTCCTCTCTCCACACCATGTGGGTTCTAGGGAATAAACTTAGGTTACTGGGCTTGGCTGCAAGCCCACTGAGCCATCTTGTGGGTCCTAGTGTCTTCTGAGTGTCTCTTGATTTGTACAATAACCCCTTCTGTTTTAATTTGTAACATTTACCACTCAACTTCATATTCCTAAATTCTACAGCATCATTTTTAACTACTTTAGAAACTCATGCGTTCGGAGCTGGCCTAGAGGTTAAAGCAAGAGGTTAGAGTTTGGCTCCTCAGAACCTATGTGATTCTGGACTCGGGAGGCAGATATGGGTTACCTGCAGAACTGCTGGTGAGACGAGCTGTGTCAGTCATCTCTGGGTTTAACTGAGAAATCCTGCCTCAAAGAGTGATGCAGAAGAACAATTGCACAAGGTCCCAACATCAACCTTGGGCTTCCACATGTATGTGCACACCTGTGCACAATACTCCACTGGTACACAAGTGAACACGCATACGTACACTCATATCACACACTATCCATGGAAAGAATCGAAAAGCGAAAGCTTAAGTACATGAAGAATGCATCCTTTGGGGCAACCGCATCTTTCATTCAACATTATGACTCATCTTGTTGTCTGTAGTTCATTTGTTCTTCATTATCGTGCAATGTTCCATTGTTTGGCTCAACCCAGTGACTTTATTCATCCAATTATCGGGGACACTTAGGTTGCGACCAGTTTTTGGTCCTTATAAGTGAAGCTGCTAGGAACACTGTGTGGGTCATAGGTCCTATGGTGGTGCCTCATTGTGTTTTGTGTCTACTGTTCTGGGCAGTGTTGGCTTTAGGCATCTTTTCCATGAGCTCTGTCTCTGTATTTCTAACTTTTTTTGCTTTTCTCTTCTTGTCAGTGTATAGGTGTCCCAAACACAAACACCTGCCATCCATGGATTTGTTGTCTTTTCTCCATTTCACGCTCTTCAAGGAAGAGATTTTTCAAGAGAGTCCAGTTACAATTTTTTTCCTTTAGGTTTAATGTTTTTAAGGCTTGCCCCAATAAACAACTCGTTTGTATTATTTCCTAAATTTTATTGTCTTGTCAGTTTTTAAACCTTTATTTTGCCTAATTTTTGAGAAACACTTCCACGAGCTATGGCTCTCACGAGTGCGAAGGCTATGTAGTTTTCTGATCTCCCAGTGCTGTGAGAAGTTACCTGTCAGTTTGAGGGTATCGTAGGTGGGAAGCCTCCTTTGTCTGGTTGCTAAGATTTTCAGTGTTACTGTCAGTTCCCTTATGCATCTGATGTGTGTTTATATTTGAGTTTTCTTCTTCTTTTGACTTCCTAAATATGTAGTGTAGTGTTTATCTAGTCTGGCAACTTATGAACTATTTCCTCTACAAATGTTTTTCTCTCTCTCATTCTGGAATAGGAAACACTGGGCTTGAGATCCGCCATCTTTCTTTACCCTCCACATCTTTTCATGTTGCCATCTCCCTCATCTCTTTGGACTCATTCTTTCCCTCACCAATTCTCTCTCCTGTGTGTTTCATCCTAGCGCCTCAGCTCACGCGTTGGGATGTCAACATCAGTCATTTTAGCTTTCTAGAATTCTGTGTGATTATTTTTAATATATTCTTATTTGTTCTACAGTCTCCTCCCACCACATAATTTTATTTGAGAACCATTGAGCACAGTTATCTTAGAGTTACTGGTGCGCCCAGCTGTAACACCTCACAGGTCTTGTTCTGTTATCTGTAGGGCCTGCTGATTTTTCTCCCAGTCCACCCATTCTTTACACTTTGCCTGTTTGTGAGCTTGTACTGCTCAGTGTGCCAAGGTGTGTGTGTGTGTGTGTGTGTGTGTGTGTGTATACAGACACTGGTGAGCTGTCTGGGAAGGACCGTAGAATCAAAATTCTATGTTTTGCAGGCCACATCTTATCTCCATCATTTCTTTTCTGGGTATTCTTCCTTATTTTTGAAGACACCCTAAACATGTTTAACAAAAGCAAACTGTAGCTCTTGGGCTTTCAGGCAGCTGCTCAGGGTGTCTTTCTCCAAAGAGAGAAAGAGTGTGTGTTTTTCAGGGAGCTGGTGCAACTCATGTGTGGCTTGGTTGTAATGTTCATAGGCCATGGAACCAGAATTCCCAGCAGGTAGCTTTGGCTCCCCTTTACCTAAAGTAGCTCCACAGCATGCTGCTCCCCAGCCCCAGCACTTGGAGATCCAACCTTAAAGTCTGCCTTGGCTTCCAAAGCTCTGATTCACAATTGCTTAGGAAGCTCAGTTTTGTCTGTCTAGGGTTGCTCCTTCAGCAGTGGGATCCATGCTCCCTGGCTCACCCACTCCATTCAGTTTGTTCTGATTATTTTCTTAGAGGATAACCAATACCTCCCCCTTAAGAAAAAACAGAGATTTATTCAATGTGGTCATATTGTCAAGAGAAACAGATAATGGGGTCAAGTGATCCTAACTCTGTCTTTGTGGGGATTACTGACATACACTGTAGGTTTAAATGAAGGAGGAGTTGCAGTGAGCAAGAGGAATGCAGAATTGAGAGGGTCAAGGTATAATCTAGGTGAGCATCCTGTGTCCTTCATTCTGGTTTTGGAAAGGGGCTTAGAAGTCCTTATTGAGAAATCGATTCAAGGGAGTGGTCTGGTTTCTAGAAGCTGGTCATTTCTGCTACAGCCTTGCCTGTTGGCTAGCCAGCCTCAGTTGGGCTGTCCTGCATAATGACTGGAGGTTTGGGCCACGACTTATCTGTGCCTTCAGCTAATAATATAAAGGAGACACAGTGAAGGCAGATATGTCAGACTTCCTCCTGCTTTTGGGATTTTGAGGCCCAAGTGAGGAGTCAGTGCTTTTCAGCAAAAACAGCTCCAGGTGCCTGATTCTATCCTCCTTTGTGTCTGGACATTCTTCAGTCTTAGGGGAATTAGGGTGTCAGCCATCGGGCTTTGTAGGTTTCCTGGCCAGTGAGACTCTATTGCTTATACGCATCAGGAAGAGACTGGCCGCAGCAGCTGGGGCACACAGGCAAAAGCAGCCAGGCTTATGTTGGTTCTCTTCCTGCCTGGGGGCTGCAGCCCATGAAGTCAGGAGGGGAAGGAGACAAGAAGCATGCCAGGAATGGCAGACAAGCCCGGAAACAGAGATCACACACCCAGGGAACAGCTGATGGCTAGTTCAATTTTAATTCTAGAGAACAGAGGTTATACACCCCGTGGGGAATGGGTGGGTGGGGGGCTCCAAGCATAGGTGTACATAATTGGTTGGAACTAGACACTTTAAGGATGCTTGATTTGCATTATATAACAAGCTCCTATCAAAGACTAGAAACACAGTACCTAATTAACATATAGGGGAGGGGAGGGAAGAGCTAGCCTGGAGTTGTGTCAGGACCCTGGCAGGGGATGGAGTCCTGCCTTGAATGCCTGAGGGGAAGGGAGTCCTGCCTTGAATGCAGGAACTCACAATGGCTATCCGGACCAGGTGAGAACTGCAACCTCAGCCAGCAGGGTACCACCAACAGGTACCCAAGCCTGAAGTAGCAGGAAATAACAGGGATGCAGATGCAGGGCCAGGGCTCATCTTTCCAGCTGAACGGTGCCAAGAGTCTGGGGTGAGTTCAAGTCGGAGGGATTTAGTGTTGGACAATTTTTCTGTAACTTTCTGCCTTTAGTTCATGTTCATTAGTTTTGGAAGGGCTAATACAAATGGCTCCATTTTTGTTGTTGGTTTGGGGTAAGATCTTGCTATCTATGTAGCCCAGGATGGTCCCAGACTAGCCATCTTCCTGTTCTAGCCTCTCAAGAGCTGTGACTTTATATTTAGATTTTGGCAGTTATCCCTTAGCTCTGAATAGTTTCTTTGGAAGACAATATCCCTGAGAACTACTATCTGGTCTTGGTTGCCCCTCAGTGCAGACCCTGATTGGTTGGGTCTGACCCCTTGCTGGGAGTTGGAAAGCGACATGTTGAAGAGTCAAGGTCAAGTGCAACCACCCTCTTCTTTTGTGTGTCAAATTTAAGCAACTAAATGGTCCAGAAGGAGGAACTTGTAGACTAGGCTACCCACAGTCCATTCCCAAGTTTAGCACTATTCGTTCTATGGGTGCTGTCCCCAGTATCTTAAAAAGCATGGGTCAGCGTGTTAGAAGCCGTTCCTCTGCATCATGCTAACAGGACAGTCATAAGGTTTTACAAGGAAACACAGACAGACAGACACACGTACAGACACACAAATAGACACATACACACATAGATACACAGACAGACATACACATAGATACACACACAGTTAGGCATACATAGATACACATATACCACATTCACACAGACACATGCATGCACACATACATCACCACTACCACCACCACCAATAACAACAAGAAAGGTCCAAAAGCAAAAACACAGCTGGAGAGATGGCTCATCAGTTAGGAGCACCGGCTGCTTTTGCAGAGATCCTGAGTTCAATTCCCAGCACCCACATGGTGCTCACAACTGTCTGTAAGTCCAATTCCAGGGGATCTGACTCCCTCCCTCTTCTGGACTCTATACACCCTGCATGCATGTAGTGCACAAACATATATGCAGGCAAAACACCAAAGTACATAAAACAGAAATTATCAAAAAATGTTCTCAGGCATATTGACATGCACTTACTGTGGTTTAAACACAATTTTCGTGTGCACCAGTAACAAACCTTCCTTAGCCACTTCATTGCTGAGGTTCAGATTCAAATATCACCGAGGTTTGCCTACAGGTGCATTTTTTTTTCCATTAATTCAGCAGGTCAAGCCAATACCAAAGATTAGGCCCGAGTGTTTTTAGTTCCGACAAAGAAGAATCTTCAGACGGTGGCTGTCCATCAACAGCACGGCTGGCCTTCTAAAGGGCCTGCTGTCCCATCCAACTTAAAATTTCTCTGCTCCTTAACCTCATATAGCTCAACTGTTCATTTCACCTAAACAACATGTTAACCTTCAGGTTGTTTGTCATGTTTGCAGTCTCACGGTGTGCTTGAGCACTACTTATTCCATGAATTTGACATTCACACTGCAGGTCGTGGCTGTCAGTGAGCAACTCAGACTCAGCCGCCTCTACATTCTATTACAGGAAGGAGCAGCCTTTCCTGGGGATTGTGGGATCCAGCTAGTAAGGTCGAAGTCTGACATTTCCGGATAGCTGGCACATTGTGACAGTCACGTTCTCATCGGGGTTCCGTCTTCAATGGTTTGGGGAACCCCAGATCTTCTAAGGAGTGTCAGATAACCTTCATGAAGATTACAAACCCAACCATTTCCTGGTAAGAAACCTCATTCAGCAAGCGCCTGGAGATTCCTGGAAACTTCCACCCTAATGAGATGTCTTGGTGTCTTGGCTTTCAACCAGTGTCCTTTAACCGTACCTGGAGTCCTTCCCACACCCATAGAATAATTAAGTACTGCTTTCCCCTCTTATGATAGGGATATGTTGTTACATGTAAATCAAGTATCCTTAGCATCAGTGACTCAAATACACTCTCAAAACTCCTCCTACTGCTCAAGGATTGTAAGTCCCTTACTGCTTGAGAGTCGTCATGTCATTTCTTTTGGGGAAGGAAGGGTTCCCTGGAGAATGACCGATGAATGCCCTGAGCCTGGTATCAGGCAGCCATCCACCCAGCCCCCTTGTGCTTCTGGACTGCCCTAGGCTTGACTGCCAGTCAGTCAGCCACCTGTTGCTGGCTGGCAGTTGTGTGTGGAACTGCCCCAGCAGCCATTGCTGCCAGAACCTGGTCCCACCGGACCTGCGTTTGGTCAGTTTCGGGCTCATATAGTGGCTTAACTGAGAGGCTGTAACATTGCAATGTCACCACAGGCTTTTGGAACGGCCTAGTTTCCACTGCCATCTGGTACCAGCAATCGAGTTTAAAAGAGTTAACTGGTACACCCAGTGGAAAACTCATTTACACCACCTCCGGTGAGACTGGGAGCCTCACCTAGCTCACAGGCCTTGTCTTGAGAGAAATGGAACCTTTGGCCCTGGGATTCCCCTGTTCCCACCCAGAAGCAAACAGTGCCTGGACTGGCCTATGGAGAAATGTACACAGTCGTTTCCTGCCCAGCAGCCTGCACCCCAGGACAGCCTAGACTAGCACAGGACTCAGAACCACAGTGAAACAGAAGGGAGGGCGGGAAGGATGTCAGAGACAGAGGATGGGAAGATACTGTGAAACATTGTCTTCTGGACATGACGTAGCTAATGCAAGAACTCCCTTCTGTTGCTTTTAATAGCAGAACAATTTTGTTATTGTTTTTGGACAGGGTCTCCATGTTTAACCCATTTTGGTTCCCAACCCAACATCCTCCAGCCACAGTTTCCCAAGTGTTGGAAATCACAGGTAGTGTCAGCTGACCAAGAAACAAGTGCGCTTAGTTTTCAGTGTTCTGAGATAGAAGGAGTAAAGCCTGCTTCTCTTCATCTGCCTCCTTCCTCCCTTCCTCATGTGATGGCTAGTCTTATGTCAACTTCACACATAAGCTAGAGTTACATGAGAGGAGGCAATCCTAATTGAGAAAAATACCTTCATAAGATCCAGCTGTAAGTCATTTTCTTTTTCTTTTTTTTTTTTTTTTAAGATTTATTTATTAGGTATACAATGTTCTGTCTGCATATATACCTGCATGCCAGAAGAGGGCACCAGATCTCTTTATAGATGGTTGTGAGCCACCCTGTGGTTGCTGGGAATTGAACTCAGGACCTCTGGAAGAGCCATCTCTCCAGCCCGTAAGTCATTTTCTTAATTAGTTATTGATGGGGGAGAGCCCAGCCTCATGGTGGGTGGTTCCATCCGTGAATTGGGTTTTATAAGAAAGCAGGCTGAGAAAGCCACGGGGATCAAGCCAGTAAGCAGCACCTCTCTATGTCTTCTCCATCAACTCCAAGATCCTGCCTTGTTTGAGTTCCTTTCCTGACTTCCTTAAATGACAAATGGATCCTTTCCTCCACAACTTGCATTTGGTCATGGTGGCTTGTCACGGCAACAGAAATCCTAACTAAGACAAGTTGGTACCAGGAGTGGGTTATTTCTGTAACAGATATGACCATGTTTTTGGGAGGACTTTGGAACTCTGGGCTAGAAAAGCCATGGAGTATTAAGAACTCAGTGGGATGGTGTGTGGAAACTCAGAAGATAAGAATGTTGGGAGCAGTGCAGAGGAGGGAAGCCTGGCTTGTGAAGTTTCAGAGGAAAAACTAAAGTCTCTATCAGGGACACTTGCTATTTTGCGTTGAGAGTCTGTCATTCTGGTCAGCTGGGGATGAAAAGTCAGCTGTAATTAGCAAGAGACTGGCAACATTGAAATGAATTGCATTACCTTGACAATTGATGCTGGTTAGCTGGAGCTAAGAAATTAGCTGTGATTGAGGAGAGAAGAGCATCACTGAGGTGAAATCTGGGAAGTGTTTCCCCAGGGTCAGCACACAGAAGCTGTGTTCCAGAAGCAGCTGAGATTGTACCTTGTGCTGGCAGCCAAACTTGGTAGAATAAGAGTCACCCAGGCAGTGCTGGTTTTGAAGGCATGAAGGGGTCATGGAGAGTGGCTGAGGGTTGACACTTTGAGAGACCACTGGTGAAGGTACAGCCTCAGTAGCAGTTGAAGGCCCAGGAAGGGTTGTTCAATGTAGTTGAGGCTTGACACCATGAAGAGAGCTGAGGAGAGGCTATTGGTGAAGAGTAGCACAGTTGCAGCAGGAAACCCCAGCATTTTAGAGATGCCAGCACCATGATAAGACCTCCATGAACAGCAGTGGCAGGGGGGTGGGGCCAGCCAGAGCCTAGAAGACAAGCTGTGTGTGCTGCAGAGGGCGGAGCTGGAGAAGCGATGCTCCTTGGAGGAGCCCAGAAGATTGGGAGTGAAGCCCAGATAACCGGACACTGAGCCATGTATACTGTTGGAGTTTGGTTTTGCCCTGGTTCTTCCTTCTTGAAGAAGGTATGTAATTTAAAATTTATTTTTTACAGGAGCCCTTGGCTGACAGGCTTTGAACTTTAAAAGAGGGTTTTTGGAGAGACTGGATACCTTAAAGAGACTGAAATTTTAATGTGTTTGAAATTGTAAAGACTGTGACTTTTATGGTTATTTATGTTTTTAATGTGAGACCTTGGTAAATGAATGAAAAAGGAAAGGTTATGGCTTAATAGTGATGTGTTTATGTGTCAAGGTGACAAAGCATCAGTTGTGCTAGCTAGTCTTAGGTCAACGTGACACAAACTAGAGAGTTTTTTGTTTGTTTTTGTTTGTTTTTGTTTTCTTGAGAGGAGAGCATCCTAATAGAAAAAAATGCCTTCATAAGATCCAGCTGTAAGGCATTTTCTTAATTAGTTATTGATGGGAGAGGGACCATCTCACTGTGGGTGGCTCTGTCCCTGGTGGTCCTGGGTTCTGTAAGAAAGCAGGCTGAGCAAGCCATGGGGAGCAAGCCAGTAAGCAGCACCCCTCCATGGCTTCTGCATCAGCTCTTGTCTCAAAGTCCTGCCCTGTCTGAGTTCCTGCCCTGACTTCGTTCAGTGATGAACAGTGCTGTGTAAGCCAAATAAACCCTTTCCTCCTTAATGTGCTTTTGGTCATGGTGTCTCATCAAAGCGATGGAAACCCTAACTAAGATACATGAGGACATGTTCTCAAAATAACTAAAAGAGAGGATTTTGAATGAACAAAGAAATGGTGACTAGGGTGATGAATATTCTAATTACCTAGATATAATTACCACACAAAGTGTGCCTGTAACAGAACAGCCCATTGTGCCCATAAATATGTACACTTTTATTATGTCAATCAAAAAGAATATAAAAAGAGAGAGAAACAAAGACAAACATATGCAAATGAACCAAGAGTTCTGGAGGAACAGCCTGGTATCTAAAATGAGAAGGACCATGGGAAGCCATGTGTTCATCAGAATAAGGTCAAGGTTCAACAATTTTTTTCTGTCACTATGGGCATCTACATGGAACTAGGCTTTAAGGTGGAAATTGGCCAAGTCTACTAAAGAGGAGAAATATCAGCTCAGGCTTGCGCCCTCATAAAGTTGCTCTTGCTAACTGTCAGTGAGGTTCTGACAAGGCTCACTTCTGGTGTCAATACATCCAGCAGGTGGGTCACTAGATAGAGTGACTATTGTATATATTAGGAAATTCTAAACTTGCTAAATGTAAAGAATGCATCCTATCTGGGAAAGATAGTAAATGTCCAAGGTCAAGAACTCACATGAACTCAGTCCTGTGATAGAATGATAGGAAGTTATTTTCACTTTACTTTCTTTTTAGACAGTATCTCATTCACCATGTATCCTTGGATGTCCCGGAACTCACTATGTAGATAAGGCTGGTCTGGAACTCATAGAGATCCACCTGCCTCTGCCTTCTGAGTGCTGGGACTAAAGGTGTGAGTTGCTATGACTGGCATGGTTTAAAGAGAGTACAGGGCAATGAGGAGGCTCAGGTTTGAACAGAAAGTACTTAATGTAGAAGAGAGAATGAGGAATCAGAGAGCATTGGCGGTGGGGCTACAGATGGGTCAGACCTGCTTCCAGTTCTTCATTTGATACCAGGAGAGTTTTAAAGCCACGGTAGGGGCTGGAGAGGTGGCTCAGCAGATAAGAACATATATTGCTCTTCTAGAGGGCCTGAGTTCCTGTCCCAGCACCTGTGTTAGACAGTTCACAGCTACCTGCCATTCCAGCTCCAGGGGATCCAGCGCCCTCTCTGGTCTCCATGGGCACCTGCACTCATGTGCACACACATAAATTACCATAATTACACATTTTAGAATCTTTTTACAAAGCTACTGTGGGGGCAAGAGAGATGGCTCAGTGGCTAAGGCACATGCTGTTTTTGCAGAGGACCCAAATTTGATACCCAGCGCCCATGTCAAGTGGCTCACAACCACCTGTAACTAGCTCCAGGGCATCTGGCACCCTGGTCTGATCTCTGTAGGTATCCACATTCACATTTGCAAATCCTTACACTGACACACACATACATCAAAAACAAAGTAAATATTTTTAGAAATATGTTTTCAAAAAGCCATGATGGGCATATTTACATCATAAAACAGGCAAATAATGGGAGCCTGATTCCCATCCCACACCCCACCCTGCCAGCTGTTGCTCACCTACCAGCTCTCCAGCGAGTTGGAGAGAGTTGGTTTCTGAGAGAGACTCTCCTCAACTTCTACACATCCTTTTCCGGACATTTGATGCAGTGTTATATAATTTCAGGGTATCCACGGTCAGCTCTTTGCCATATTTTCCAATTCTTCTAATTAGCATTCTTCGTCTGTGAAGGCGTGGGATGCAAAACCAACAGGAACTGGAACGTGTGAGATTCAGAGGATGGGCAGCCACGGAGCAGGGACTCGGCAGACAGCTGCACATAGAAGGTCAGGCTGGGAGAAGCGCGGGCATGGTAGGGAAAGCATGCATTCACAGGGTGTCATGGGATAGTCAATTCCTGGGGTGTGGTACTGTGCTCCAGTACCCGACAGCACTGTGCAGCTCCCAGGTCCTCTGTCCTCATGTAATTGAGGGGCTGGGTAAGCTTCTGAGCAGGTAGAGGACATCTATGGCTTTGGGCGATGGCACCGCACACTGGTGTTGTGGTTCGTTTCTGTTTTTACAAAATCTCAGTCACTGAGAACAGGCTTTGTCCCTTCAGAGGTAGGGAGTGGGGTGTTCTGTTTCCAGTGTGTGTTCGCTCCCTAGGGCTTCCTTGTGCCCTACTGAATCCAGCATGAGGTGGAAGTGCAGTTGCTGTTGAGAAAGGGGCCACGGGGTGCAGAGGCAGGGAGGGGAGAGCGCCTTTCCCCAAACACATAATCAGGCCACTCTTGAGGAGCTTGCCTGTGAAGTTGATGTAACTGGGTTCCCACAGAGCTGGCCCTTCTGATCACATAGATGGAGAAGAAATGACTTGCCACAGGTGGGACTTTCAGGTGGCTCCTGAGCAAAGGCCAGGAAGATACTGCTTCTCTGCACCCTCACAGGTCTCCAGTCTCCGGACAGAGTGGGAAGGGACATGTCAGGTACCCGCTGTGTGCCAGCTCCTTAACTCACAATCCTCCCAGGAATCCCGCCAACAGGCATCACCTTTAGGGCAGAGACTTCGCGGAGGCGAGTTCCACTTTGTCTGGAAGGGCAATGGCCTGTTAAACTGGAGTGTGAAGAGAGAGAGGTCACAGAGACCACGGGAGGAACTGGCAGACTGGCACACGGCTCTTCACAGTCCCACCCCCTCCACAGACTCCAGAAGGCCAGGTGTGCGGCCAGTGGTGCAGGATGCGATCAGAGCTGCTCTGTGCATCTCGCCTTGCGCGGAGAGAGGAAGGACTGTGGTCAGCCAAGTTTATACTCGAGGAGCAGATTCCTATCAAGGTCGACCCTGCTGAGCATGGCTAGGGCACACCGATGATAGCTGACACTCAGATTCAACAGCAGTGTGTCTCCTCACTACCTGTGTCCCGGGCAGGTGTGCCCACCATTTCTACACCTTAGGATGCTGCTGTGGGTGCGGTCGTCACTGTCCCTGTGAGAGATGCATTTGAGAAGTCTGTGTGCCTTGAACTTAGAGGGAAGGGACAATGGAGTAGGTTCTAAAGGACCGTGGCCTTGGGTAAATCACCTGACCCCTCTGAGGTTAAGACTTCAGATGAGGACCTGCCATTCAATCATGTTTCAAGGATTAGTGGTAACACATTAAACACCAAGCACTAAGATTTGCGCTTTGCCTAGTAATTACATTTTTAGAAAAAAAAAATCAGGAGCAGAAATCCAAAGCATGGCTTTCCTGAAACCTGGCCTGCTCCCAGTCAGGCAACTGTATCACAAAGTGGGTAAAGCACACACCAGAGCAGAGTCTGGGGGTCTGGAGAGTAGAAAGGAGACAGGGCACCATGTCTCCAGCCTTCCAAATGCTGCTGGACACTCTGGACATCTACCCAGGGAACAGACAGCTTCCATCACTCCCAGCCTGCCCAGCCAGGACCACCCAGCTGTGCTCCAGGCGCTATGCCAGAAGCTGAAGGTGCCGTGATGGACGATGCCAGCCCGACCCACCTGTTCCCCTTGTGCTCAGGATCTAATGGGACGGAATTCTGATCTTCAGGTTCTGATCACAGTGTGTGCTATGTACAGGGGTGCTGTTCACAGCAACTGTGTAGACAATCTTCTTTGACCTTTCTGGGCAATCCTGAGCAATACCCTCAGTGTGGGTATCAGGATGTCCATGAAGACCTCTGAATACCACAGCTCTGCACTCCTGTGCCGGCTGCAGACCCAGGCAGAAAGCCTCACACAGGTTTGATCTGCTTTTTGATTCTCCCACTGTCTGACTGCTGGTGCTGACTCCCATGCCCTGGAGTCTGTAGCAGATGGGAGGGGAAGAGGAGTCAGGAGAGATAGGAAAGTTCTTACTGATTGGCACTCTACCTGAGCTTGTTCCAGGCTAGAGAGACACTTGTCAAAGGGGCTGGGTGGGGCAATGGTGAACGCCATAACCTTTTAGTCAGAACCCTGTGGGGCTTCTGGGATTAAAGCTGCACCAGTGATTGGTAGCTTTAATCAGTGGGCTCCCTGGTTAGAGTAAATGACCATCTTCCTGAACTTGGCCACCAACCAGAATAAAGGTTAACCTAAGAATGGGAATTAACAGAAGCCAGGGCCTCCAACTCTCCTACAATTTTCATAGAAGATGTCACTCAATCAAAAATTACTAGACAAACAGGCAGCAATGACCGACAAACAAAGTCAGTAAACAATAAAAGTAGCCACAAGCCTAGACCTGGCAAAGGCTCAGAAAGCATCTTTGTTGCATAGCTGGAAAGAACAGGAGCCCAATGGACTCACAGAGAGCTGTGTAAATCTTCACTGTGTAGCTGAGACCCTAGGGAGTCCCCTGCCATTTCTTCTCTGTCCGACATGCTTGAGGAGAGCTGTGTAGGCAGGTGCTCTGTTGAGTGGTTGTCACTAAGAGTCCAACTGAGTAACGACAACCAGGAAAGGGGGATTTGATTATTAAAAATATGGGTGTCTCCTGGAATTCCCCCAGAGTGAGAATACAGCCTCCTTAGTAAATATTGAGAACATTTTTTTTTCAGAGTCAGGCTCTTTCTCTCCTCTTCTCCATCTTAATTTTTTTTCCCCGCTGGAGACAAACTCTGTGTCACCTCCCTTCATGAGAGAGATCACAGGGCTGTGGAGAGCTGGTCCAGTAAGAGTCACATGACAAAGATGTGGTCCACAGCAGCTGCCCTGGCTGGATAAAGGAAAGTTCTAAGAGGAAGGTAAAGGAGAGGCCTTCGGAACTGGGCCAATCACCCCCAAAGGGTTTATTATATCTGAAAATGTTAAGAGAGTACTGAAGGCCTCATTAAGGGCTGCCTGATGCCTACATGAGGACATCAGTTTTCCTTTTAATTAAAAATAGCACAGCAGGGGACTTCCAGGTTTGGTCCAGTATGGAAGGAACAGTAGAATGTTGCTCCTCAGAACTCACGGAAAGCTGAACAAACAGGAGAAAGAAGCCAAAACAAAATTTCTTAGATCTAAGGTGACAGGCCAAAGCGTGGCCCTGAGACTGCAAAGTCGAGTTACAGGAATCTGCTGGGTGTTTGTTGACTTCAGAAGGCCGAAGAGAGCCCTGTGGTTTTTTTTTTTTTCCTCCTGAGTTTTATCTCCAGGTGTCATAGCAAGTTCTCACAGTGAGGATGGGAGGAGATGTTCCTGGGGGGAAAGTAATCATTCTGAGAAGGACGAGAGCCTTCTGTGCCCCATCTAAGGAAGTGATGAGGGAAGCACTCTCAAAGCTCACAGCCAGGGGCTGAGGTGCACCCAAGATCAGGTCTAATCACGGGGCTATAGATACTACTTCTTCCTCTGAAGATTTACCACTGTATCATTAAGCCCATCATCCCTCACATCCACTGTGTCTTCATCCTTCTAATAATAGGACTGGGGATGCCGCTTCCTGGTGAAATCCTTGCCTGCAGGAACTCGGTCCCAGACTGTGACTTTTGGCACCGTGGGAGGAAGAAGAAGATGAAGAGAATGGGAAGGAAGGAGAAAGGGATGATGATACTAATAATACTGCTAAGAATTTGCATTAAAACAACCTGGAGAGATGGAGAGATACAAGAAACAGAGTTAGATGCAGAGTTAAATTTAAAACTGTCCGACCCAGATTTGTCTTAACTCTATGAATAACGCAAGATGGGTTTTCAGGGTTTTGAAAAGGAGACAACACGGCAGGACATACACTGTAAGCAGAGGGGTGTGTTCTAAGGAAGACACACAGAGAAGGCTAGAGATGGAAATTCTGGAGTCCAAGTGGAGAGTGAGATGGGCTTATTAAAATTCTGGACATGGCAGACGAAACAAAACAAAAAACCGCAACCAAACAAAACTCTGAGCTTGATGATATGGTAGTAGAAACTTCCAGAGAGAATAGCTAGGAGAAAAGAATGAGAGCCCATTCCCAAGTCAGAATATCCAAACCTGTTGGACATCACAAATGATGTAATGGCATATTATGGGAACGGCCAACAGACGGGAGACTGAGGAGGCAGTAGGGTGACACTGAGGTAAAAAGGGCTGGAACTTCCCCCACATTAATACCAGCCGGGGGAGAAATGCCCAGCCCATGCAGGAATAAAGACACAGGGATGCTCACCCAAAGCACCGGGTTTTCATGTTGAGAGGGAAACAAGCCAACGCTCTAGCATTCACATCCTGCAAAATGCTTCAAAGGTAAAGGAGAATGACTCAGTGAGCAGAACCAAGGAACATGTGGCCAGGGGTGGGGGGTAAGAAGGTATTTAGAGGTATGGAAAATGACCACATTCGAAATGTGGATCTCTATGAACAAACAGCAGAGAGAGAACTCACTTTTCTCAGTTTTAATTGTTCTCATACAAGATGGCGTGTCCAAAACAGTGACAGCAGTGATGTGCCTGTGTCTTTTATACACTTTATAAATACATTCTTTATATGTGTACACAGTTACCTGCTAAACGAAATAAATGACAGAAATACTATGAGGGATGGATGAGCGGGAGGAACTGAGTTAACTTGCTATGCTAAGCTGCTTACACTCCCTGTGGAGAGACTGAAAAGCTATTTGAAAGTAGAGATCCAAACTCAGGTTTTCCTGCTTGTGAGACAAGTGATTTGCAAATTGGGCCATCTCCCCCAGCCCAGAGCTGCCAGGTTACGCTGGAGCTGGGGTCAGGGCTTGCAGCAGCTTGCTGTCTCCCGCACCCCTCCGCATGCATTTCATCATTTTACTGGCCGTGTCAACACTGCCCTCTCTCCCTGTCTGTTTGCGATTTTTGCTATGGTTTTGGGTAAATAATTTCCGAAATTGTGCTGTGAAAACCCAAAACAAGATAAATAAAATATCCCCGCTATTATCTGTTCTGAAATATCCTCTGCTTTCAAAAGACGCCGTTACCATGGAAATTCATACTGTTGCCTCATTCATTTGGATTCAGATAATCCCCACTCGTCCACAAGGGCAAATTTCTTTCTAATTCTATCATCTCTTCCAAATTATATTTTCTCAATTGAGTCTTCCTGCTTAAAAAAAAAATAAATGTGGGGCGGGAGAGATGGCTCAGGGGGAAGAGCAGTTGCGGTAAGAGCGAGGGAACCTGAGTTCGAGTTCCTAGCATCCACATAAAAGGTGGATGTGGTTTGTAACCCCAGCTCCAGTGTTGGTGGAGACAGACAACTCTCTGGAGCTCATGGCTGTCCAGGCTAGGCCAACTGATGGAACCCAGCTTCAGTGAGAGACCAAATGTCAGAAATACAAGATGCAGAGCAATCGAGAAAGACAGTACATAACTGTATGGGCACATGTACACATAGGCACACTAACATGTACACACATACACACCCCTACCTAGTAGGTTCAGTTTTGCTCATCAAAAAATATTAAAAATTGGATAAGAACCCCTTCCTTGTCCCACTTTACCCTTTTCTTCATGTTTTCTGTGATTACCACATGCACACACCCATGCTGATTTGCATGCTTTGCAGGTTTTTACACTTAACGGCCAGCGACAAGTTTGAAGATTTACCCATGTGGAGAAGGAAGTTACAGTTCCTCTGTAGTCTGTTCCTCTGTAGTTCACATGCTGCAACTTATTCCTGCTTATGCTGATTTAGGCCATTTCCGGGTACTTTGTTTCTGTGATGATGTAATGAGCACTCAAGTCTGCACACACACACATACACACGCACACATACACATGCATGCACCCACATACATGCATGCACACATACACACATGTACACACACAATTGTACACACGAGTGTTTCTCTGTCATGGAAAACAGGAACAAAACTGCTGGGTTATGGAAAATCATCTTCAGTTTGCTCTAGATCAGCGGTTCTCAACCTGTAGGTAGTGATCACATACTTCCAATGGTCTTAGGAACTGAGACACCAGTCAGTAGCAAAATTACCATTATTAAATAGCATTGAAAATAAATTTATGGAGGAGATAGAAAGACCTGGAGGGGACAGGAGCTCCACAAGAAGACCAACAGAGCCAAAAAATCTGGGCCTGGGGGTTACCAATGCGCCAACCAAGGACCATGCTTATAGATTTTTTTTTTTTGCTTTCTGTATAATTTTGTGCATTTGCTTTGTAGATTTTAAAGCCAAAACTTTTAAGAAGATATAAGTCCATGTTTTGTATTTTCCTAGTAGGTTTTTCTATCACTATTATGTCATGTCTCCTGATCTTCCTTAGTTTTTGTATGAAATTGGCATTACTTCACTAAATTTATTAGGTTAGACTTGTGTTTTCTAAATATTTGCTATTTGTCTGTCCATCCATCCATCCAACTATCCATCCATCCATCCATCCATCTACAATCTATATGTGTGTGTGTGTGTGTGTGTGCGCGTGCGTGTGCGCGTGCGTGTGCTCACATGCGCACATGTCATGGTTAGACTTGTGTTTTCTAAATATTTGCTATTTGTCTGTCCATCCATCCATCCATCCAACCATCCATCCATCCATCCATCCATCCATCCATCCATCCATCCATCCATCCATCTACAATCTATATGTGTGTGTGTGTGTGTGTGTGTGCGCGCGTGCTCACATGCGCACATGTCATGGCTTGCATGTGGAAGTCAGTGGACAGCTTGCAGGAATCAGTTCTTGCTGCCCACATTGCTGAGGGTCTCTCTGGTTTCCACAGCTGCCTGATGTACCCCTGGCCAATGGCCTTGTGAGTTCCTGCTCCCTGCTGATTTTCCTGTCTGCACCTCCCATCTTGCCTTGGCAGAGCTGAGATTTCAGATGAACACTGCCCTGTCTAGCTCTTTATGTGGGTTCAGGGGCTCATACTCAGATCACTGGACGTGTGGGTCAATCACTTTCACCTGCTGTGCTACTCCTGGGACTCTGGTTAAAACTTTTCAATCTTTCTGTTTGGATCTGTTTTTAGTATATTATATATTTAGCAAGTAGATGGATTTTAAACTCAATATAATATACTGATACATGTTTTACAATAGATGAATTCAGTCCTATTACAGTTATTGTGACTAATGATAAACTTTTACTATTATTATTATTATTATGCATTTTCTGTTTTGTGTATTTTCCTTGTGTTTTCTACCACACCTTTTGGGTTTTTCATTGTTTTAAAAACCTATTCTCTATTTGTTGCAAATCTATCCTCATTTAGTACTTGTCTTACACTTTTGACACATCTAATTTGAATGAAGCTCATTTTAACAAATTCATTGTTATTTAGCATTTTGGTCCTTCGAAGCATAGAATTTTGTCATGTGCAGTCTTTATTTAATTAAACTCACAAACATACTTGATTAATTTTAACTGTTGTTTTATTGTTTCTTCTGTGTCTGCCTTTGCTGTAGGCTTCATTCTTTTTCTATTAAGCGAAGCCTTTACTAATTGTGCCAATGTGGATTTGTCTGCAGGGGGTTCATTTCATTTTCAGGCTTCTATAATAGCTTCCTCTTCCCTTTTTTTATTGTGTATCTCTCTCTCTCCCTCTCCCTCTCTCTCTGTGATGTGTTCTTGGGGAGGTCAGAGGACAACTTTGTGGACTTTGTTCTCTCTTTCCATCTGTATGTGGGTTCTGTGGATTGATGTCCCTAGGCTGCACTGTGGGACAGCAAGCCCCTTTCTTCCATGAGCCATCATGATGGCTTACCTTTAGAGTCTTTACACTTGTTGGTCCTCTCCTGAAAATTTTACACAGTCACTACAGGCTAAGCCATCACAGAGAATCCAGTCCCGCTGGCCAGCCTGGTGATGGCCCCGGCAGGCCCATGACCATCTTCATTCCGTGCGTCACTCTTCTCCCTCTTTTCCTGAGCTGTTTTCAACCCGCACAGGTCATGTCTTGTGAGTCTATGCTCAGGCTCATTTTTCTTTGTGTACCCAAGAAAACATGCCAAAGCCTGTTATCTTGCCACCATCAAACAGTTCTGCATCCAAACACAGATGCTCTCTGGTATGGCCTCTGACAACATGACTACTTCCTCCTGCATTTCTATCTTAGGTAAGGTGAAGGGCAGCAGTAGCCATTTGTTTCTTTGGAAGGGTGGTTGTGAATTTCCTGGTGAGTGTGCTTTCTGTGTTGTCATTCATGATGGCAGCGGGGCCTCACAGGGCCAAGGAGGGGTACTCCCTTATCCTTAAACAGCAACCAAGCTGGCTATAGTTTATTTATTTATTTATTTATTTATTTATTTATTTATTTATTTATTTATTTATTTATCGTTTTTTTCTTCTTCTTTTTTTTTTTTTTGGTTAGGGTCTCTCTGTAGCCTAGCTTGGTCTAGAGTGTTAGTCGAAGCTAGACCATATATTTGAACCATATACTGACTAGCCTTGAACTCATCGCAATTCTCCTGCCTCAGCCTCTTGAGTTCTTGAATTACAGGTGTGAACTACCAGGCTTTGCTTGTCTTCTCCCCATGGTTGCCACCGACAAAAAGCTCATGGTGACCCTACTGCCTTCTTCTGTTTTTGTCTCTTCTCTATGGTGGCTTTCAGGATTTTCTTCTCACCACCAGTGACCTGCACTGTGACTGATGTGCTGTGTCTGTCCGTCAGAGGATGTGTGTCTCCTGCATCTGTGAAAATTCTCAGCTCTGGGATGGCAAGATGGCTCAGTGACTAAACGTGCCTATTGCCCAGCCTGACAAACTGAGTTCAATTCCTGGGACCCACACAGTGGAAGGAAAGAACCAACTTTCACAAGTTGTCCTCCATGGGCATGCCAACTAGCACACAGACATACACGTCATGTACACAAACAGCACCCCCATACCTACCCACACTCACCCTCTCCTACCCTGCCCTCCCCCAATAGGTGCACAAAATAGGTACACCCCCAATAGGCCTAATATAAAACATTCTTAAAAATGAATGACATGCTACCTAAGAGACCGAAATACTTCTGTCAGTTTGCAAACAGAATACACACAGATGGTAATCACACCGAGGGATGCCTAAGTGCACAGGCTACCAGGGCATTGGGAAGTACCAACAACAAATAGGAAACTGTCAGTTCTGGCTTGTTTGTTTAACACAGGATCTCACTTTGTAGGCTGGCTCTGAGCTCGAGATTCTCCTGCTTCAGCATTCCAAGGGCTGTGACTACAGGTGTGAGCCACCACATCCAGCTCCCAAATTCTTAGCTCTAATCTCTTCTGGTACCTGACGTGTGTGCTCTTGTAACCACAGGTGTGAACTGGCATTCTGGTGTCCCCCTGTTTGTCTAGCGTTTTGGAGGATCTACTATGGTCTCTGGAGTAGCACCAGGTGGGGCGTGCTCTTTGGTGATTCTGGGTCTAGCGCTAGTCTTGTCACACCCAGCAAGTGGCTACAAGTTCCTGGCTGGGAACTTGTATCTTTGGTTTGCCCTTCTAGGGCAAGAATCTTCTGAAAAACGGAACTCTGCAGAAGTTCCTCATTGCTGTATCCTGAAAGATGTCTGCCTGTAGCAAGGAGAGAACCATCTCTTCCCCTTGCTGCAAGCAGCAAGCCTGGCTGGGATCCAATATTTTATCCGCCAGCACCACGTGTCTGTAGTACAGGAGGCAGGTGAAAGTGTTCACCTCTGCTGCTTCTCCTGTACTCCAAGTCTGAGTCACCGTAAAGATTCTTGCTTTGATTAACTCATGATTTCAGCTCATGCTAGCGACCTGCTTAAAGTAGTATTTTTATTAAAGTAACTTTGACTACAGAAAGACATCTTGCTGTCTAAGCATCTGCGTTGTTTAGTTAAAACAAATCTTAAGAGGCTGTTTCCGGTGAGGCGTTCTCGGCTCCTCAAAGAGCCTGTCGTCTCCCCCAGCCAATCAGCCTTAAGGACACCAGGACTCAAATGCTGAGCTGGGTTCAGCCAGAGCACAACCCATTTGCCACCGGAACTCAGCCAGTGGCCAAACACGGTAGCCAAGAAGCTTGGGGATCCATGGGAACCAGTCAGTCCTGGCCTGGAATCCCGCTCCCTTTGATTACAACCTAAGGCACACAACCTTACACAAGGTTACACAACCTTCCCAGACCCTTTTTCAACTTTAACATGGTAGTAATAAACTGATAGGATGGCCGGAGGATTAACAATACCCACATGTCTCAAAGTGCCTACACACTGCACCTGGCACACATTGAGTGTCCAATAAATTCTAGCCATAGCTATCATTATGGTTAATTTATGCTTTTATGTGTCATTAGGGTTAGTAAATCAAACCATGAGGTTCCGACAGAGGCAGAAAGTTCTTCTGCAAACCAACAAAATAACAAAATAGCCTTGCTCTTTTATAAGTGTCAGGTGAAGTCCAAACAATGGAAGCCACACCACTCTACCACACAAAGTTACCTCAGACCACAGGAAGGAAATCTGACTCAATTTAAAGTTTTCCAGACTAATAATTTTCCTCAGTCTCTGGTGGCCAAAACAGCACCTTTAGACTCTCCACGAGCTATGAATAAAAAATCTGGCTAAGAGAGAACATTAACTTCCTGCCTCTCACACCATGGAAACATTCCCATCTCCATATTATTTACTTTTCCATTTTTATTATTATTTTTTTTACTAACACTTTCCACGAAAGAAGAGGCAGCTGCTTTCTTTACTCCCGAGTTTCAAAAAAATATCCCGACAGACTGAAGAATGATGTCAACCTGAGAACTCTGGGGTGACGTGATTCCTATAAATACTGTTCTGTCAGACTAGGGCTCTGTGACTCAAGTGGCCCACTTAAATGATTTCACCTAACCTGTTTGGCCCCTAGGGCTCATAAAACCAGGAGGCCCAGGGCCTCAGTTTTTAAAGGTGCCTTATTTAACCTGCTTTAAAAATAGCACACTCGAGTTTTGTTTCTTTGACTCGGCGGACATACTGCCTGGGTTGGGGTTGGTATGTCCGCCTGGCTTGGCAAGCGTGGGGAGGAAACATGCAGAAACGAAGCCAGGCACAGGTGTGAAGGTTTGTCTCTTGGTCACAAGAGAGATGGCAGGAGGGGGAGGAGAGGCCTGGATGGGGTTCTGCTGGAGGGAGGGAAAGGATCCTGTCTCTCAGGAGGCTGTATTTTCTCACATTCTGGATACTGGTCAGAATGTTGTGTGGGGTGGCAGCAGCCTAGACATGCTGGGACTTTAAGGACCTACCCACAGACATCGAGTTCACTGTAAACCCTGGCTGTCATGGTTAGCAGGTTGCTATTCCTTGGGTCTTCAAGGTGAACTCCACCAAAGAGTAGATGAAGCCATCTGGGAAAGCTGGGAAGCTGATCAGCAATCTCCTGTCAGCCCTCAAGTTTTAGAAGGACTTTGCCCGAGCTCTGAGGGTAAGTGGGAAACTGGGACTTAGCAGCTTTCTGGCCTTGTTAATTGTCAAGAGGAAATCAAGAAGGGAACCAAGGGCAGAACCCTGGAAGGTCAGGGGACCTTTGCTTGTAAATGTGCAGATTGGAGTTCGGTATTTTTTTTTTTCTGTCTTTTTTCCTCCTGTGGATGCCTCTGCTCAGGCCTTGCATTCTCTTCTCCAGGGATGGAAGCCTGTACACACCCAGAACCTCCCCACACGGGAGTGTGTATTCTCTCGACATGCTCTCTGCTCCTGTTTGATGGCACTCCCGACTTGCAAACATTTTTTTCTGGTTTGTATTCAGAAAACTCTTACTGTTGCGGTCCAGGTCTGCAATGGGTTTCCCAAGATGTGTACGTTAACTGGGGGTGGGGGTGGGAGTGAGGGGCGACCAATGCCGCTCATCGGAGTGGAGCAAGCTGCACGTGGAATGCCGCCGTCCTTGGTTTGACTTAACCCCAGAACTCGCTTATTCTGCAGTGCCTGGCAAGCTCCTCAACATAAGCCCAGCAAAGTTATTTTGAGATTCAAATAACTTAACCTACATTTGCATGTGTGCTGCGCTGGAGCACACAGTAAAATGCTCTGGTGGTGCCAAGTCCTCTTTCTTCTCTGCCTCCCCTAGCCTGGTGTACCATAGTCCACTTTAGTACACCAGGTGGGGTTTGTTCAGTGACAGAGCCCCAACTGAAGCCACACAAACAGCAAACAAACCCTGGAGCTCATTTTCTTGTGTGACTGCAAAAGCCGAGGGCTCCCACAGCGTGTGTAGATCCCAGTTTTCCTCTTTCTCCTCTGGGCTCTGCTCCTTCAGTAATTATTTAGTTCCCAGGGTTCTCCAGCCAAGGTCCCAGAGTTTTTTTTTTTTTTTATCCAATTAATTTTCATCAGCCTGGCTTAGGTCTCATGCCCATCCCTGACCCTGGGAGAAGCGTTGTTCTGAGTAGCCCTCTCTCTCTCTCTCTCTCTGTGTGTGTGTGTGTGCGCGCACACACACACACACAGCTCTCGAGTGTGTGTAAGCAATCCCTTTGAGCTGGGGTAGGCACAGCCCTACTCAGTCCATCTGTACCAAGAGAAGCCAAGAGGTGGGTTCTCAGGGGAAATCAGGACACGGCTTGCAGAAGCAGATGCTCTGGTGAAAGGCTGGGCAAACACCATGTGCCTTGACTCCAGCCAGGCATCTTCTGCCTAGTGGGCTTTTTAAGGCATTTGTGGGATGGGCAGGTGTCTCTTGTTTTGAGGCTTCCTTGTTTTATCCGTGCTATGGATGTATGGGGGAGGGGTACAGCTGGGGGATGGGGAAACCTGGTGAGCTCTGTGGAGTGTTGGAAGGAAAGAGATGACAGAGTGTTGAAAGTGGGGACTGTTGACACATGCTGCAGCTAGGCAAGGGCTGCTAGTAATGCCCTTAGTCGTTGGCCTGAGCAGTAAGAAGGGAGTTACTGGAGAGTTTGGGGTGATAGAAGGGAGCTAAGGGACTGAGCTTGACCTAGGGAAAGCAGGGAATGCGTATTTTAGCCCTTCCAGTTCTCTCCCTCCATGTTTGTGGCTGCCCCTCCCACTGGCTACCCTGTGGCAGTGTGAGCCCAGGTGCTGTGGTCCCAGCAAGGCCAAGGGCAGAGAGTGGAGAGGCGCCAGCAAGGCCCCACTGTTCTGTGAGCTTTGCTGTCTTGGAAAAAAAAAAAAGACATTTGGCTTGTGATCAGTGGTGCTGGGAGTGGGAGTTTAGTCAGCGTCTCTGGCTAAATTCTGATTTATTCTCTTGCTTTTGGAAATCTAATAATCTCTCCATCAAAGCTCTATCTATCTGCCAAAATAATGCATGTCCTTTTGTACAAACCGAAGAATTACAGCTATTATGCAAACACTGAAAGGGGACCACATTTGCATGCAGAGAGGAGAGAAAGAAAAATCCTATTTGCAATGAAATTAATGATACTAACGTGGCAGAGACGTATGGACACCCATTTAACACTTGGACAGGAACAGAACGAAGTTTCCTTGCCAACGCCAATGAAGTAATCGGGCCAAAAAGAAAATACTCTGAAATAGAGGCCTGGCTGGAATAAGCCGGAATTGGGAATTTCTGGCCATTTGAAGACACCCTCCTCCCAACAAAAGACGGAAATAAAGGTTCTTACAAAGACTAACCATGAATATTAATGTTCTAGATCTGGTGCCTGAACCAACTTCCTCATTAAGATGGGTTTCATCAGAGAGCTGTGAGCAGGCAGGATTTGGGCTGCTCTTTTGCTGAAGGACATGCTTCGCATTCAGATACAAAGACAGGTAGATGGGAAAGGCTTAGAATACGTTTGAGTTTTGTTACATAGAGGGGGGGAAAGGAGGCTGACAGAGAAGTGAACTGATCGTTGGTTCTGAGGAGGGAAGGCTGAAGTGTCCCTGGAGGAATATTCCATTCCTAAGAAGGGCCCCACACTCCAGTCCTCAGGTTATAGGGACATGCTTGTCTGCCTTCATTACACGGAATATCAGGGGTGAGGACTGTGGCTAGTCTGTGTAGTCTCTTCTGTAGCCACTTAGAACAGACACACTTAGGCACACAGGGTTGAGGGCCTGGGAAGATGCTCAATGGGTACTATCCTTGCTGCACAAGGACCTGGGTTTGGATCTGTAGAACCTGCCTAAAGCCAGATGCCGTAGCAGCCCTATGGTGAGGTGGGAGTCTGAGACAAGAGAACCTTGGATCCTCATAGACCAGCCAGGGCTGACAGAAGCATCTACGACCACTGCAAGACCCTGTCTCAAACTCTCCTCCTGCCTCAGCCTCCTCTAGAACTCTGGGAACTTAATTTTATAGTTTTAAAAGTTCCTTAGGTGACATTCCCCCTGTCATTCGGAAACCCCTTGTCCAATAACCAAGCCTTCACTCTCCAATCCTTCCTGCTTCCCCAGCTCAGCTGAAAACGGCTGCCTGTAATAGTTGCTTAGTAAGTGGAGTCCCAGGACTGCTCAGAAGTCTTAATGATGCTCTGTTTCCTGGGTCCCCATAGCCAGACCAAGCAGGATCACCCCAGAGGAAACGATGACAGCCTTTCTGCAACCTCCACTTCTCCAGCTCAGAATCAGGGTGAAGGCTGGAAGATGAACTTGCTGGATACAGGACATCCTTAGGTGTGAGACCAACCTTTGGAACAAGTGTTGGGACTCTCTGGAACAACTATGAAATACAATGCATGCTCACCGTGGCGGATTGAGTAAGATTGGCCCCCATGGCTCATATATTTGAATGCTTGGAGTCACTAGGGAGTGGTGCTATTGGGAGGTGTGGCCTTGCTGGAGGAAGAATGTCACTGGGGGTGGGCTTTGGGATTTCAAATGTTCAAGCCAGGCCCAGTCTCTTTCTTCATGCTTCCTTTGGATCCAGATGTAGAACTCTAGCTCTTCTATTCCTGCTTTCTCCAGGATTTCAGTCTCTAGACAGGATTTACACTTGTGATCACTGAATGTAGTGGACTAAATGACTATCTTTCACGTCCCCCTCTTTAAAACCAATAGTACACTGAGATGATAATTTTATGGCTTAAGTCATTGGATTGGAGAGTGAACCCTTGGAAGCACAGATGCTGTGAGTATACAAGCCTGCATGGTCTACTTTAAGATGCCCCCTCTCCACATGCACACGCACATACACACATGTGAAATGGTTAGATTCAAACTCAAGAAGTGTGA
This sequence comes from Pachyuromys duprasi, assembly GCA_028658305.1. NCBI lineage: Eukaryota > Metazoa > Chordata > Mammalia > Rodentia > Muridae > Pachyuromys > Pachyuromys duprasi. The sequence continues at coordinate 95,877,920 of CM053763.1, forward strand.
GTTTGAAAATGTCCTACCATAGCAGTGCTCAGTGGTGCATGCCTGTAATCTCAACACTCAGGGAGACAGAGGCAGGTAGATCTGTGAGTTTGAGGCCAGCGTGGTTTACAAAGTGAGTCCAGGATAACCAAGGCTACAGAGAGAAACTCTGTCTTGAACACACACACACACACACACACACATACACACACAAAGTCCTACCACATACTAGCTGTGTAACATTTTAGAAATCACTTAACTTCTCTGTGCCTTGATTCCTTCACCTGAAAAAAATGGGACAATAGCTCTTACCTCATGAGGTTGGTGTAAAGACCAATGAAGTACTATATGCAAAATTCCCAGAGCAGCTGCATATAGTAATCAACAACTAATGCAACCTCGTGTTAGCTTACCACAGATGCTAGGCCCCAGGGAGGGGTGGCTGGTGCTAAGTGTTGCTAGTTATTACAAGGTTACATTGTTTAGTTGCTGCAGGTTGAAAAGTGAAGTTGTCTGAGTTGTAGGACTCCGAGTCAGATGGAGTCTCTTTGAGAGAGGATAGTATGTTTCCCTAGGCATGTTGTTAATATATATTAATGTAATGCTTCACTTCTTGAATGGTGAATCTTAAGTACTGGGAAAGGGTTCACAATTCATCTTGGTCTGAATAGAGAAGAAACTGGCTTGGCCAAGGTTGCCCAGCTATCCATGGCCTGGCCTCCAATTGCTAGGGCAGCATTCTGTCTGTTCATCACCATAGTTACTGTAACTGAGTGCCTGGTGATACATTTCATATCCACATCTGTATTGTTGACAGTTATAGCCACATGAACAGGCATGGAGGGGTAGACAGCCTGTTGGTCCTGTGGGGAGCCAGAGGCATTTCATCGCTATGCGCCTTGTTTTCTTTGAAGGGAGGCTGTGTCCATGCAGCAGGCTCCTACCTACCATTAAAAAAAAAAAAAAGAGCCTGAGTGGACCTGAGCCATCGAGAATTCAGCAGAGGAAGGTCAGCAGGCAGCTGGGGAAGTGAGGGAAGTAGACAAATGAGGCTTGGAAAATCCCGGCCAAGGTCAGCAGGAGTGAGGACACGGCAGGGAAAGCTGTTCCCCGAGCTTGAAGCTGCTGCCACGGCACTCTAACCCTTGGCGGCCTGGCTGCTCTGAGTGCTCTCTCCTGCCTCCCTGCAGCTTTGCTTCACTCTTATTTGGTTCAGAGCCTCAGGACAAGTATCCCAGGGGTTAGCTGGGTCAGATGTCTGAGAGCCAGGGTGAGGGGCAGAGAGAGATGATGGTAGAATGTGGAGACCAGGTGTCCAAGCATAACCAAGAACTACAGAGAAGGCTCTGTCCCTTTGTGTCCTCTAGATAGGATGGTGTTTGAGTGCTGGGTAATTAGAAATAAAAAGTGAGAAAGATCTGTGGACATCAGGAACATTTTGAATTGGCCTATCACTAACTGCCCAGCCTTTGCCCCTTCCCAGCTCCAGCACCTGTGCTGTGCCTGTCTGCCCCCTGAGAGAGAAGATGAACCAAGCAATACCACAGGGTCAAAGAATTTTCCCTTTCTGTTTACCTCTAAAGACCCTGAGTGTCTTCTGAATGCTTACTATTGTTTTCTTATCATAAAGGTCGAACAACATAAAAGTCATCATTTGGGCTATTTTACAATTCAGTTCCATTTAGTAGACTCACAGTGTCTTGTGACCGCTGCCACAGTGTCATTCAAGAACACTTCTACTACCCTAAAACAAAATCTGTACCCCAAAGCACTCACTTGCCCCTGGTGCCCTGGAAGCCAGTCTTTGGCATTCTGTGTCAATGTCACAGACTGGCCTGTTGTGGAAATGACACACAAATGCAGCTGGACAGTATGCTCCTGCCTTACTGTTATGTTCCTTCCCCCCCCTCCTTACCTGCTACGCAGACTCTGTGGCCCATATCCTCTCCATTTGGCACCACATCCAGCACACTGTCAGGGAGTTAGCCCATTTCCTAGGCCCTTCCTTGAGGCTCACAGATGGGACTGGAGGTGGGGAAGCCGTTAGGGGATTAAGGAAATCCCCAGACAGGGAGGGGAGATGGCTCAGTCAGTAAAGAGCCTGTCTTGCAAACCCTGAGGAACTGAGTTAGACCCCCAGAACTCAAGTTAAAAAAATGTTGGGCACAGCTGTGTGTACTCCTGGTGATGAGGGTGTGGGAGACAGGCTGGGCCCCCAGAGCTTGCTAGCCATCCTATCATATCTGCCAAGTTCTAGGTCAGTGAGAGAAAAGGCGGATGGTACCTGAGGGATGGCACCCAAGCTTGACCTCTGACCTCCACCCCAACACACCCGTGCAAGCACTGTTCCTCCTCAAAGAATCCTCAGACAGAGTTAACTGGCCGTCTTTGTGTGATTAACCACAGAGCAGGAGAAGGCTTGTGGACAATTCCAAGCTAGTCCTGCCAGAATGGCAGCAGCTTGGGGTGGGCAGGAACAGTGTGAAAACAAGTTCACCTGTGCCACTGGCCCCTGTGCATCCTGCCTTCTCTGTTCTGCCCTCCATCAGGAAGGCTGGACACTGAGAGAATGTCTGGTCTTCCGAGGCTCAGGCAGTACCAGCGGGCAGTTGATAGGGCCTTCCTCTCCCTCCACACTCCCATCACCTTAACTAGAAAGGAAACATGTTGGGCCTGTGACAGGAGCTAGGGAGACAGGACAGACTCTGTAGGTACGAGCTGGAGGGGATGGCTCAGCAGTTAAGACCACTTGTTCTTACAGAGAACCCAGAGTTGATTCCCAACGCTAGCTTCCGTACCACTAACTCCAGGGGGTCCAATAACCTCTTCTGACCTCTGTGGGCACCAGGCATGCACCTGGTGAACATGCTTATACACAGGCAAAACACTCCAACACATGAAATAATAAACAAATGAAGGAATCTGCAGGTACTTGTGTCTCATTGGACAGTTCCCTGCAGAGTGTCAGGCTGGCAGGCAGCTCTGCCCTCACTGGTACCCGGCCTTCGAAGCTGAGAGAATTAGTCTCTTTATCTTCAGCACAAGGTTTCAGAGGGGTTGTCTGGGATGCTGGGCTGGTGGGCTCTGAAGTCATCCTGTACCAGGTAGGGCTGAGCCATTCTCCTCCGACACGCACTGTGAGGCATAGGAGGTCTCGGGTGGGGCTTCAGGAACTCCTCGGATCTGATGCCACCTTCCTAGTCCTGTATCAACATGGTGTATATTAGCCACTCAGCATGCAGGGCTCACCTCGAGGTAATCCCTGCAATGTCTTCAGCCAGGACCCAGATATTTGGGGATGACGGTCTGGCTGTCTCTATCTGACAAGGTGCTTGTTAGAAAATGAGATGAGTTTAGAGGAAAGCCATGGTAGGTGCCTGGAAACCATCGGGGCCACACTCCCCTTAAGCTGGGTGCTCCTTTATGCCTGCTTTATGGGAAGAGCACTGATGGTGGCCGGCCTTGAAATTTAGCTTCCAGCTGGGTCACCTGAAATGGTACCCACGGCTGAGGAAGCTTGCATCTCCTTGAGCATGGGTTAAGGTTTTTTACAATTGGAAAACAAACAAACAAACAAACCTGGAAGTCAGAGGCATATAGAGTGGGCTAGACCAACCACTGCAGGTCTGGCTCCTGTACTGATTTTTCTCCCCTTTGCTCTTGCTTTTTCTGGCCAGCTGATCCCGTAGGCTCAGCCATCTGGACTTCTGTGAGGGTGAACTGTCCATTTGCACAGCAAACTACAGGCTGCTGCTGGGAACAGGAGAGTGGGAGCCAGGAGAGCCCTGGGTGCGGTCGCAACACTGCTCCCACCTAAAGGTCGCCTGCAGGCTGAGGCTGGGACCTGTTCATCGTGTCTTCCTCTTGGGAAGGGAAGGATTTACACTGTTGCTGGTCTTTTGGAGCCTTGCCTCTCCTGTCCTCTATAAGTGATTTGTCACTGACGTTTCTTCATTTGGGTCATATGTAACAAACGATTCTCTGTGGGACCAGATTTCTCCCCTCACACTCCTGAGCAGCTCCAGCAAAGGGGCACTAAGTGTCTCACTCGTCTAAGAGTGCAAAGGCTGTTTGGTCTTTGGCATCCAATGACTCAAAACCGGGTTGGGGACCTGCCTTTTCCACAAATCATTTAAGGTCAGAACAGAGGACAGACTTAGCCAGCCACAGAATGTGATCCAGAGGTCACCATACAACACCTGGCAGTCCCTGCCCACTGAACGCTTCTTCAGGCCCAGGCACTGACGACAGCTGCATGTCCACATGCATTATTTTACCAGGGCCAGGTATCCAAGGAGGCAGGTGTGGGAAACTGTTCCCACAAAATGACTAGTGCAGTTTGTCAGACAATTTACGCCAACCTCAGGCTTCCATGGAACTTAATCCCTTTTATTAAGTGACTGTTGGCCACTAAATAACCTTCTACAGTCTCTTTTCTCCGTGCCCCGTTTATATAGATCAACTCACCTATGCTCTGGAGTTATTAGCTAATACACTGCCACTTCTAGTCACTGAAGGTGGCTGGTGCTGGGGGCGCAGATGTGAGGGGATGCTGGCAAGGTTGAGGGCAGAGTTCAGAGGTCCCATCTCCTGGGTTGGGATGGGGAGAAGGCAGAAAGAGAGTTCGAGTAGAAGGGGTTAGAATCCAAGCAAGAGTTGCACAGCCTGAGGGAGCACCAGTGACAATAGGAACCTTTGCTCCATCTCTAAAGCAGGGCCATCTGTGCATTCTTCTCAGACCACTGTCCCCCATCCCCGGCTATTCTCGGCGTATAGGGACAGGTTGCTGAAGTTCAGGGGTGGGCTGGGGTGAAGATTGCAGTAATTCTTAGTACAGATTAAGGATTTCTGCTTTTCTTAACGATTACTGAAAAGACAACGTTTTAAAATTCTTATGAGTGCATTTACACGGCTGAGATGAGTAAGTCGTGCGAACTGGCAGAATTCTTAGAGTTATCCAAATTACCCGGATTTGATTAATAAGCCAGAGGAAGGCCAGAGTTTTGTCACTAGAACTGTCAATATTATGGACAGAAAATTAAACTCTAATAAAAGAATGCATTGACTTGTATGGATGAAGAGCAGAGAGGCATCAGCTTCAGGTCTGGCTTGATCTAGCTGCTCACAGCTCATCCACAAAACCAAAAACTGTGTCTTTTTCATGTTCCTGTTCTGTCTTTCCCAGTATTCTCCTATCCCTATGAATCTAGCCTCTATTCTCGCAGCCTTATGTGGCCTCTCTGATTTTAGATCACTGACAGGAGTGACAGCGGGAACATTTCTCTGTCAGACTCTTTCAAATGTTGGTCCCACCTCTTTGCCTAGACCTGGTTTCCTGTTGGACTTTCTACTAACTTACTGGCAGGGAAAAGGAATAAGAATGGCTTTAACAAGATGTGGAATCAGCCTAGGTGCCCAGGAAGGATGAGTGTGGATAAAGGAAAAGTAGTGTCTATATTCCATTGAGTTTGATTCCATGGAAAGAAAAATGTAATTAAGACATTTACAGGAAAATGGATGGACCTGGAGATCTTCATGTTACACGAACTAGCCAGACTCAGAAAGCCAAATATTACATTTTCTCTCGTGATTTAATATATTTATATTTTCTCTCTGTATATACAACATGAAAGCAGAAAGGGAACTTTGTGGAAGCAAGAAAGTGTCTAGAAGGAGTGAGTAGGCAACAAGGGAAGGCAAGAGGGACAGGGGGAACAAAAACTTGCAACACTGCATGGTGTCTCTGTCTAGAATCTAGATTCAAATCTATCTATCAATCTATCTATCTATCTATCTATCTATCTATCTATCTATCTATCTATCTATCTATCCATCCATCCATCCATCCATCCATCCATCCATCCATCCATCCATCTATCCATCCATCTATCCACCCACCCACCCACCCACCCATCTATCATGTTTATCTACTTAATCTATGCAGAGCAAGAGAGAAAGAGAGATGACAAGGCAGGATAACGGAGTAAATATGTGTAAAGTACAATAACATAAAGCCCTAAAAGTATGAACTTTAAAAACAATAATTAATCTTAAAAATTGCTTTTTTAAGATCGAGACTGGAAAGGTGTCTTAGGGATAAAGGACCTGGGTTTAGTGGTTTACAACCAACCATAACTCTAGTTCCAGGGAAACTGATGCCCTCTTCTGACCTCTGCAGGCACATACACAGTACACATAAAATATCTTAAAAATTGTAATGGTTTTAAGACAATCGAACCCAGTTCCTGCAATCTGAGGTGAAGTGAACAACAGCAAACCATGTGGGTCATGGGTTCGGTTTCTAGCACCCACAGGGTAGCTTGCAGCTGTCTGGAACTTCAAGGACACCATCCACACATATAGCACACATATACACATCCAGTTAAATCCTCATACACATACCCCCCTCACAAAAAACCTACATGGGGGTCTGGAGAGATGGCTCAGTAGTTACGAGCACTTGCTGCTTTTGCAGAAGACTTGGTTCAATTCCCATCACCCACTTGGCAGTTCATAACTGTAACTCTAGTTCCAGGGGATCCAAAACTTCTAGCCTGTCAGGGCTGTTGCACACATGTGAGACTTACTCTCTTTCTATCACACACACACATAGATTAAAGGGGAGATACATTTTCAAATAAATTCTGCAGTTCCGATGGAGGAAGAGTAGAACCATGGATGCCAGACAGACGAACAAGAGATGTTCAAGGGCAACGACCGACTTACCCCAGGTTGGCTATCTGATGATGGATGAGGTAAGCCTAGAAGCCAGGTCTCTTCAGTGAGAATTTGCATATGGATCACTTCAGGTTCCTGTTCACATAGACACCCAGATGAAGCTCTGAGCTCTCTCTGCTTCTTCCCCAATTGGTATTAAGAAAGATAAACAAAGTGGTCACAGAGACCATGGTCTGAATCACTGATCTGTGTTCACAGAGAGCATTGTCTGAATTACTGATCTGTGTTTGATCTAACATCCTGTGACCACAGAGAATGTACCTATAGTACTAGCTTCCACTAACCCAAAAGCTAAGACTGTTACCAGGCAGCACTGGATGCCTCTAACAGAGATGACCCCACTTTACTGTAACTGATTTGTGACTTTTCTTTCTTCTGTTCTTATAAAACCCCATCAAACTCTGAGCACTTAGGATATGGTAATTGGAGTAACCTGAATCTGTGCTCCTGGGCCATGGTCACTTATGTTTAACCTCAGAATAAACTATCCCTAGTTCCCTCTGAGGTGAAAGCCCCCTTTCTGTGTTGACATGGTGCTCCCTGGCATCTCCATGGTAGTTTTGGCCTCACTCTCATGGCTTCACACTTTGCCCTCTCAGGGGAAGCTTGCGGGGACTCCAGCTCTGTCACATGCTGACTTAGCCTCCCATGAGTCCTTGGAAACATCAGGAGAGGCTCCCACGTTTTCCCAGACTCTTACCCTCTTCATGCTGTGATGCCAGCCTCACACGGAGAACACACATACTGCCTTGAGCAGTAAGAAGTAGCAGTAGTGGGTTTAGCAGCCTGCAGGTGACCGAAAGGATGAACAAAGGGCAATGAGCCCCCAACTCTGTGAAGTAGTTCTCCAAGCGGCCCTGAGTGGACAAGGAACCCACGGCTCTCCTCAAACAAAAGCCCTTGAATCTGAGATAGATAGGGTCTGGTTGATTCCTGAGATGCCGTCAGGGAATATTTTCTATTTTCTCAGTGCAAACTACTTCTCTCTCTCTCTCTCTCTCTCTCTCTCTCTCTCTCTCACACACACACACACACACACACACACAGAGAGAGAGAGAATGAGAGAGAGAGAGAGAGAGAGAGAGAGAGAGAGAGAGAGAGAGAGAGAGAGAGAGAGAGAGAGAGACTGGGGCTTGAACCCAAAGATCCTCACATGCTAAATAAGACCTTGGCTTCTCTTTCCTTATTTCACAGTATTTTTTTTTTTTTGAGGCAACGTCTCTATATTTAACACTGGCTGGCCTGAGACTTGCTAGGTAGACCAGGATGGCCTCAAACTTGCAGCAATCTTTAAGTCTTTGTTTCTTGAGTGCTGGGGGTTACAGCCCTGTACCATTACACTGGCCCTTTGGCTTCTTGTGTGTGTTTGTACATACACATTTATGAATGTGTGTGTGCATGTTTGCATGAGGGGATATATGTGTGTGCAGGCCATCGGAACATCTCAAGTATCATTTGCCAGGCGCTATTCATACCAGTTTTAGAGATGGATCCTCTTACTAGCCTAGAGCTTGGCAAATAGCCAAGGCTTATAGGTCTGGGAGCCCATGGATCCACTTGCCTCTGCCTCCCTACTGCTGGGATTACAAGTGTGTCTGTATGCCTGGCTTCTTTACATGGGTTCTACATTGTTGAATTTAGGTCCTGGTGTATGCAAGTCAAGCACTTTGCCAATTGGGCCATTTCCACAGCTGCTTTCTCTTATTTTTAATGGCATACTCGCCAACAACAGTATCTCTTTTGGCTACACATGCTCTTCTTCTGGGAACACTGTATGCTTTTCCAAATCCTTCTGTTCTGCTTTCTAACCTCAATTATCACTACAAACCTGGCTAGAACCAGACAGCAATACCCATGCCACTGCCAGAATGCTACCTTGAAGTTTCTTCTGCCAGATAAACTAGTCTATCTAACAGAGTTGTAGGACATGGACAAAATACAGACAAGTTCTTTGCTGGAGTGTAACATGAATGGCCTCTCAAAGAGTTTCCAACTGAGTTCTCATGTCCATCTGAAACCTCACAAGCACAGCCTTTACTGTCTATATCCTTGTTAGCATGGTGGGCTCTTGAGTTCCCCACCAGAATTTCCCATTAAGCTTCACTTACAGCATTCCATTCTTTTCCCACACCTGCTCCCCCAAACTTTCCCAAGCTCTTTCCACAGCAATTCCAGCATCTTCTGAACCACATCATTAAGTCCCATTCATTGATGCCAACAGTCTGTGTTAGTCAGTGTGATGGCTCATATGCTTGAATACTTGGTTCCTAGATGGTGGGACTGTTTGGGAAGGATTAGGAGGTGTGGCCTTGTTGGAAGAGGTGTGTCACTAGGGGCAAGTTTTGAGGTTTCAAAAGCTCAGCCACTCCCAATTAGCTCTTTCTGCCTGATGCATATGGATCAAGATGCTTGCCTGGCTACTGTCATATTCCCAGTCATGATGGTCTTGGATTAACCCTCTGAAACTGTAAGTCTCCAATAAATTCTCTTTTCCATAAGCTGCCTTCGTCAGAGTGTCTTATCACGGCCATAGAAAAATAACCAAGACCTTTCTGCTGCTGACAAAACAAAACAACACACACACACTTGAGATAAACAACTTAAAAGATAGAAGTTTTTCGTTTGGCTCATGGTTTGGTCCTGTCATGAAGTCAAACAACACTGCCGAGAGTTCTTGGAAAACACTTTCACTCAGATCATGGCCAGCAGGTTGAGCCAGAGAATGAAGGGCTCAGGTCCCATGTATACTTTAGGAGCAAATCTCCGGAGATCCTCTTTCCTTTTTACAGTCGAACCATCAGCTAGGGACCAAGCCGTTGACACAGGGCCATGTTTAAATACAAACCATAACGAGGAAAACTCTATCCACTTAGTAGTCCCTTCTCAATCTTCCCTCCTCCGTCCCTGAAAACCTCTGGTCTGTTTCTTATCTCTGTGAAGTTGCCTATTCTGGACTCTCCACTTGAATAGAACCATACCCATTTGAGTCTTCCGTGACTGGCATGGGTTTAAGGTTCATCCATGTTGTATCACGTATCAGAACGTCTCTCCTTTTTATTACCAAACACTAGTCCATTGGCATGAACAAACCAAAAATTACTTATGATTTACCCATCAACCGAAAGCTCGGTCGTTTCTACCTTCTCTTATTAATATGTTGCTGGGAACACCTCCATCTGTTTTGTGTAGACATTCTGTTGAACATCTATCTAGGAGAAAACTGCTGGGTATCCATTGATTTTTGTAGGGAGTCACATGATCTGGTTTACACACTGAGAGCTAGGGAGCCTGGGGAGGTGCTGGGAGCTAGCAAGGCTCTTTCCTTCAGCATCTCTCGCTCTCATTAGCAGGGTCCTATCAAACTCACGCTAATGTCTTCACAGAGACATTTGCTGGCCAGGGAACGGATCCGAAGTGTGTAGCTGGGCGCCTCCGCCTGACTCGTTTAGGGTCTCTTCTGGTCAGGGATGGTCTCTCCACAGATTCCTTCACTGCTCCTCCCGTAGTCCAGGGCTCAAAACCAACCTAGCTGAGGAAGACGAGAATCAACCTGCGCCCAGCGCCAGGATCGCCAGCCTTGGTTTATGCTTGGACCTCTGAGCATCCGCGCAAGCGCAGCTTCCCAACCCCCAGTGAGGAGGCGGAGAGTGGGCGTGGCCGACGTCCCCCAGGCCAATGGAAACGGAGCGCCCCCGCCCTCGGCGCTGTGGACCGAGCTTGACCCCGGTCCCGGACTCGGGGGCGTGGCCGCGGAGGGGGCGTGGTTCCGAGATGGAGGCGGGTCCTGGGGCTGTCAGTCGGCGCCCGCCGCAGCGGCAGCTTGCACGCCGGGCCTCGGGAGCCACCTCAGCCGAGCGCACAGGTAAGGCCCCCGCGCTGCAGCGCCATCGCGTCCCTGGGGACCGGCCGTCCGCGTCCTCGGGCCATGTCAGCGCCGCGCCGCCCAGGGGGCGGGCCCACGGCCTCCCCTCCCCCACGGCGCCCCGCAGACCCCGACTGTCCGCACCACGGCGGGGATGCGGGGTGGGGGCTCTGGTCCCACACCTGTCCCCACGTTGCGTTCGGGGGCCAGATATCGGAGACCCAGTGGAACCCTGGGCCGGCAAAGTTTGTTGACATCCGAGCTGCGCGGGGAGCGAGCGGCTGAGCCTCGGGGATGCGCCTTGGGCAGTGTAGCCGTGGCCCGGGTGGCCCGGGTGGCCCGGGTGGCCCGCGTGGCTCGGGTCCAGAAGTCCTGCTGAGAGCCGCGCGGGGTCCCAGGCTGCTGCGGGGCTCGGTGGTGCGCGTTAGCACGGGTCTCAGAGCTCTGCCCCTTCCTCGTAATTTAGCGTTGACATACAGACGCGGTGGACGAATTTAGTTAGCTTTTTCCTACCACCTCTTATTTGTGAGGTGCCTTACCAGGCCTGATCAGTTAATTAACAAGGTGGGGAAAGCAAGATAAAGATGCGGGAAGGCCAATGCCCTTAGCAACTCCTTAAAACCCACTTGGAGCTACTAGCGTTGAGAGATGCTTTTGGCCAAGGACAGCCCTGGAGTCTTCTGGTTGTTCCGGAGGTCTGAGGTACTCAGTGCAAGGTTTCCCGTATTTATTTCGGTTCTAAGGTCTAAGGAAGGTTCTTTAGTTTTCTAAACATAAGCAGAAGAGCAAATAGACACGTTCCGAGGAAGCAGTTAAGGGGAAAACAGAGGTTCAAGTTAAGTTTGGCTCCACGTCTGCTACCAGGTTACCTCTCCTCGGCAGAAAACCTCAGCTCTTCTTCCTGCCTCCTCCCCGGAGGGCTGTATCCAGATGGGTAGGCACGACTGGTTGCCCTTTCAGTCTGAAGCTCTCTTGTTACCTGTAGTCCTACAGACCCGCCTAGGGATATCCTCTCAAAAAGGCTTAATTAGCACTTTCATCTGCCCATTAAGCAATGGACCTTGAAATCCTTTGTAATCAGGGGCTGTTGTAGTGCCGAATCTTTAATAATACCTAATTCATTTTAATAGTGTTTCCATAATAACCTTTCTATTAGTATGCCGGCCTTGCAACACCAGGACTTTGTGTTAGAAGCAGCAATTTACTAGAAATATTGTCACAGCAGAAACTCTCTAACAGATTCGCAGCCCACATTACTTAGATAATTACTGCTAGAGGGTATAAGTTATTTTTCTTTTTAAAGTAAGTGCAGTAGGTGTTACAGTGGTTTTGATCTCGGAGGTCTTTCTGAGGTTGTTTACTCCATGGGGTCAGCCACTATGTAACGTGATTTTTTTTTTTTGGACAAAAATCACATGAATTCCATGTTCCATACTGATATCTTTTTAGGAAAGACTCCAAGCTAATAGCACCTGACTTTGCTTTGCTAACCTACATCAAAATAAAGATTTAAAAATATATTTAGAGGGGTGTGTTAAAGCTGCAATGATATTTATAGCATTTTTTATTAGTAAAAACTACCCGGTGCTGTTCTGAGCGCTTTACAGGTATTTTATATAATCCTTATGATTTCCCTCATGGGACGGTTCAACCAACACACCACATTTTCAGTCAAGGAGTTTGAGGCCCAGTTGTTTAACTCAAATCAGACAACGGAAATGACAGATTCTGATGTAGGTTGCCTGACTTCAGAGTCCAGCTCCTTAGCCAGTGTATGGTCCTGACTCCTGAGACTCTTTTTTCCACAGGTTTTGATTTCCACTTGCTGTTCACAGTGTTACATTCTGCACCACAGGGAAGAGAAAGGCTTCACAGTGTCACATAGCACTCTTATGTTCTTAAGCTGCTCAAATTTTTGCCACCAGAATTCTATGACTTTGGTGACAAAACATCATCTTCTCCCCTTCCATCTCTTCATCAGTGGGGCAGCAGTCACAGAAGCAGATGAGCCAGCTATCCTTACTGTCCTGGAAGCTGGAGAGACTAGTGCACATAAGAAATTGAATGTCCTCTTCCTTAAGGCACGGCATAAGATGTAGTGTGAATGGTGAATGTGTATGTGTGTGAGCGAGAAGAACTGGGAGGCTATACACTCGGCTGCTACTGCTGCCAGGCTCCCCTTGGGACTGCGGCAGATGAGGGGCATCACCCTGTCCAAGTACTGTTAATTCTTAAAAATTCTATCTATCTATCTATCTATCTATCTATCTATCTATCTATCTATCTATCTATCTATCTATCGTGTTAGATAGACAGGGAGAGAAATATGAATGTGTATGTATATATATGTATCTATACATATATATAGAGAGAGATAAAGAGAAAGAGAGATAAACTTGAAAGAGTTGATTCTCTCCTTTCACCAGGCTCTGTGGTTACTTTCTTAGAGCCATCTTACCAGCCCACATTGTTACTTTTATAATAATGATAAATAATGTTAATAATAACAACAACAACAACAACAATAATAATCAGAAGAGTGGTAAACCCAGATAGCATGTGTGTACTGTGTAAGGGGCATTTATGAGGAACCCTTGGCACTGGCATCATTCTACAGGAGTCACATCATGGCAGTACCTAAACTGCAGACCGATGGGCTCACAGCGCTATGGTATATAGACTTGGAAGGATGGATGTGTTAGAAGTCATCTTGGGGGCTGGGGAGATGGCTTAGTGGGTAAGGTGGTTCTTGTGCAAGCATGGATACTAGAGTTCAGATCCCTGGCCCTCACATAAAAACAGGATGTGTGTGGCATCACCCTATAATCTCAGTACTGTTGGGAGCATAGCCAGGTGGACTTGGGGCTTCCTGGCCAGTCAGTTTAGCCAATATGGTGAGCGCCAGCTTCAGTGAGAATTGTGTCTCAAAAAAATGAAAAGGTGGACAGTGATAAAGAAGGCACTGGACATCAAACCGTGGTCTTTACACATGCATGCATGACCACACCCATACCCATACACGTGCATACACAGCCCTCCTCCAAATCTGTTGAGTTTAGCATTCTTCCCCCACCCTCTCCATCTACCATCTGTTCTGAGGATGAGTGGCCTTTGTGTCCATACTGCTCCTGCTTGGACACCTCCAGGGCAAAAAGGGCTTCATACATAGATCTACTGTGGTTGTGAATATAGCTTAGTGATAATAGTGCTAGTATGCATGAGACACTAAGCTCAATTTCCAGTGCCACAAAAGAGTGATAGAGAGACATAGAGTGGTCTATGTTTATTTCTGTATTCATATCACATATAACACACACATATGACTATACCCCGTGATTGGGTATGGGATATTTTGGTTTGTGTTCTTGAAAGACAATCTGTCATCAGTGTAAAAGAAAAGGGGATTAAAAGGAAAGATGCCGAGGCAGGAAGACATTAGGAAGCCAAGCCTAGAATCCAGGATAAGGTGATCCAGGCAGTGGCCTAGGACGGATCCAGGAAGAGCTGGACCCCAGATGACAAACTGTGTACACAACAACTGCCTGCCTGTAACATCAGAGAAATATCATCTCCTAGGAATACAGGAGGACAGAGGCTTGCCAGAGCCACTGACGGAGCTGAGGAGTCCAAAAAGCCATTGTGTGTGTGTGTATCTCCAAAGCTATGTGATGGAATGAAGTTAATGAAAAGCCTCTACAGAAACAGATTTTCTTTCTTTATAACAAGGGAGGGTACCATTTAGCTTGAGAGGTCAGTATCCCCTGTGGGGCTGCTGTTTCTGGCTGTTGTATTTCTTGGCTAAGTCAACAGTGGTCATTTTAGCCTCTGAAGTGTGGAGGTGCCAGAAGGTAGGCCCTGAACTGGAGCAGCGGCCTCACTCCCCCACTTAGTGATGGAGAAGTAGCTGGAAAACTCTAGAGGTGAAGAGTTCGGACTGTAAAAGGCTATTGTTTTGATGTTATCGCCCAGAGAAGGGGTCCAGATATGACTGTTTGGAAGTGGAATCATTAGAACACATTGGCGATTCCTTTTTTTTTTTTTTTCTGAGTGGTTGGAGAATGTCTTTGTGGGGAACTCTGTTCTCCAGCAAGCCTGTCTAACCTGTGCTGGAGAGCCAGTGTACATCATGGGGTGTGCTAGGAAAGCTACATGGAAGCTTCTCCTTCCAGCTGAGACTCAGATTGTGTGGCGCTGCAAGAGGCCAGGAGAGATGTTTGGATGACCACACTGACTGGAAAACAGGATAATGTGGGGGAAGCAAATGAGATTTGCACAGGAAACCGCAAAGACAGAGAGGATACAGTTGGGAGTGCTGAGTTCACTTTTCTCTTGGCACTTTACATATTTCTGGCTTAGAATGCAACATTTAAAAAATCTTCATATTTATGAACTCATAGGATGAACTCTATTGTCTAATTGTGTGGGAACAAACTGTACAAATCTCCCTTTCTCCCTCTCCTTCTCCCTCTCCTCCTCCCTCCCTTCCTCCCCTTCTCTGCAGAGACTTTGGTCTTGCTTTTTCAATATCTTTTAGGTGTTTCTCAACAACTTTTTTTTTGATCCCTTTTGAGGCATGGTTGGTTGTTACAGCTAGGGAAAGCCTATATGCTTCTTGGAAGTTAGTGGGTAGAGCCCTGAGATGCTGCTGGCCATTCTAGGACACACAGTACCACGTCTTTCCTACCACAAAGAACCATGCATCCCAACCTCACAGACTTAAAGGTAGAAAATGTCACGATATGTGATTGTGCAGATTCTCATCAGGGGAAGGCAGAGGGTAAGGGTAGACTAAATGGAGGAAAGAAAACAAAGTGTTCCTTTCCCTCTTTGGAGTGTCACACACATCTGACATCCAGAGGGAGACCCAGCTAAGTAAGCTGCCGTCTACCACCTGGAGCTCTCTTAGTAGCTTGATTGCTCAACTCGGTAGTTTGGAACAGGAAACGGAGGCCCTTACAGTAGCAGGAGGATGATTTGTGGAGGCAGAAGGGGTTTATGCTGAGGAGGGCAGCTGGGTCCTACCAGAAGGATTTTGGAAAGTTCTAGGGAAGTTTTCAAAGTCTGTCTTGTTGAGGACATTGAGCATGGTGCTTAAAAGAAGATACAGCCTCTGCATCAGCAATGCATGACCTCTGAACTGGCAGGCGATGGATCTGAAGGCCTGTGCGCTTCCCGGGCTGTCCTGAGAAGACAGCCAACAGCATCATTTTTTTTTTTTCAGGTCGCATCTGTCATCTCCCCACACCCTTCCAACAGTTCTTTTTAATTACAGGAAACTTCAAACATAAATAAAAATTGAGAAAATAATATAAATCTTATCAATATACAGTCCATCTTCAGTAATTGTTACTTCCTGGTTAATTGTGACCTATATACCACCTCTGACTATCCCCTCCTTTCCTGGCGTTGGGGATCAAACCAAGAGCCTTTTGCTAGACAAACTCTCCAATGGGCGACATCATTGGACTATCTAACCCTCCCTTTTCTTAAACGTGGACATAGAGTAAAAAGCTGCTAGTCCCCTGCTTGAGCAGTCAAGGAGATAAGTGGTTTTGGATGCTTCGGTCTCCCTAGAGGAAAACCAGTGACTGGCGTGCCACAGTTAGAGGAGCCAGGAGGGCCTGCCGGTAACAGGAACAGGCTCCCTAAACTAGGCACGGAGGGAGGGGGTGGAGCTTAGCTCTCCTTGGCGAGTGAGCGCAAGCTGCCAGAGACAGTTCATTCCTTTTGAACCCCCTGATGCAGAAGCCTACCTGGAATGCTCCCCTGGCAGAATCCCATGAGCGGATCTAGCCACAGAGGCTTGGGTTTCTGGAGACAGCATAGCTACTGTGTCTCCCTCCAGTTTCACTCTAGGTGTGCGGGAGTGGAGAGGGCCGAGTGGTCCGGATAGCCTGTGGCTCCCAGCTGCTGGTTTCCTGTGGACCTGCTCCTCTCTAAAAGCAAAAGCTGAAGAGGCAGGCACTTGATAGTCTGAGAGGCCCTTTGTGGCAGTCGCTCTGTCCCTGCGACTGGCAGCAGAGGAAGGCTTCCCTTTGCAGCCTCAGTAGCTTGCCCCACACAGTGACAGCCGGCTCTGCAGTTTACTTTGCATTCATGCTCGCTAGCTTTTCCCAGGCGCGTCTCCCTAGCCGGAAGAGCCATTGGTTTAGGCCACCAGGGCCTTGGCATGCCTTGGCCTTGAGCCAGGGTTGTGTTGTAATCTACATATAAAAATGGCTTCAAGAGCTGAGAGAGTTCTTGAATAATCATTTAATTAACGTCTATGAATTTTAATTAGCATGAGTTTCTACAGACCTTGACCTCCTAGACCAAGTTCATGAGCAGCTGCTTTAGTGTGGAGACCTGGGCGCCTCTGCAGAGCTGTGTTTCCTGTTCTTACTCTGTTTACTGAATGCATTTACCCTCTCCTTACTCCACAGAGGGTCTTGTGGTATTAGCTCACCATGAACACTCTGTGTAGGATGGTAGTTAGCTTTTCATGTCTTTCTCGGGGGAAAGTGGCTCTTTGCTTATAAATCTCAGTGTCTAATCTGTCCCAGGATTACATGCCAGCCTCATTACTTCAGTATTCCCATTTTACAGATGGATAAACTGAGGTTCAGCAAGGTTTGAGAAGGCTCGGGGGTGGGAGGGAGCACTGGACTCTAACTAGATGCTTTTGATTAAAAACTAGGTGATTTCCACTTAGTTTATCTCCCCCTCACAGCTCAAGTTGGCAGGAGAGTGGCAGGGTTGGTGGGGGAGATGGAGGCGCATGTTGTGAAGGCGTACTGAGAGTTGTGGTTACTGCAGTGATAAAAATCCTTACACTGAGCCCGGGGGAAACATTGCTTTTGAGTGTGGCAAATCACCTGTGTCCTATTTTAAAGCTGACTGTATAAAACACAAGTTGCACAGGTGTAGTCCTGAGTCAGATTTGGTCAGCAGGTGTGTTCTATTTAGTTGACATATTACAAAATTGGATTAGTTGTCATCATGTAACATGTACGAGATTTTACGTATCAGTGGGAGCCTTAGCCTTTCTCGAAGCACCAGGCCCCAAGTCCTTCACAGCAGCACTCACTGGCTGCTGTCTTTCTTTGGATGGAGTGACTTCTCCCAAGTTTCTGTATTTTCTGCCTTTCCTTCTTCACCTGTTATACTACCTGCCAGGACTCCCGAGGTGCCTGAGTGGGGTCACCCTGATGGAAGTTACACTCTCTCATCCAGGGCCAGGGGTCTATGAGAGGCTCATTTTAGATTTAAGTTTGAGTGTGAACACTTCGCAGAGATGGTGACTGACTTCAGCAGCACTTGACCTTAGTACCAGAAAAGTTGTGTTTGTTGAAGTAGAGAGTCCACCCTGACATGAAAGGCTTTATCCCCCTGCTTGCAACAGTGAGAACTGAGGGCACATGCGGCTTGAGGAAGAAGCCTTCTTGGGTGTAGTTTGGTTCAGAGAACGAAAGAGAGGCTGCATAGAGAGTCGCAGAGATGAGCCGCCATGTTTGTAGGAAGTACTGTATCTGTGGTCAAGGGGCGGAGGAGAGCCTTTGGACTCTGAAGCAGCTCATCTGAGAGTGCCCTGGGAGGAACTTTATGCTAATACTGTGATTGGGTGGGGGTGAGGGGACAGTTCATTCAGTGACAATGAAGAAAACAAATGGAAGAGAGCAGTAGGTCAGGCTACTTGAATCAAAGCTCCGCTGAAACCATTAAAATGCTGCATACACCGTTAAAATCGGGAGGAAAGAAAGGTTTCTGTGAAGGCACCAACGAGCTGAGAAGATAAAAGGGAACAATTAGGCTGAAGCCTAGGGGGTGAAGGCAGTTGGATGGGCGTGAGCACACTCAGTCACACCCTCAGAACCATTGAGGATCTGCACACTGACTTTGCTTTTGCCAGTCTTGAAGGACATAGAACTCAGGAGTCAAAGACATGGCTTGCCCAAGGTAGAGAGACTCTCTAGGACACCGGCTGCACTTAAGTGGAACTCCTGAGGACAAAGGTGAACTCAGAGCTGAAACCATGTCACCATATCCCCTAGGAACAGATTGCCTTGGTAATGAGCAGAGCAACACAGAGAAGGGAAAGTGACCTGAGGTCACTGGGCAGCTTTTTCACAGGCTCCAAGGTGATGTTAATTCATCCAACTGGATAGAAGCCTAAATACCTGGAAGAATCAATGGTGGATGTCCTCTGAAAGAAGGCAGCTAAAAAAAAATGATTCCAGGGTTACTGAGCTATATAATCAGAAGTAATAGAACGTATAAAAATCTCACACCTAATGAGAAAAACAACTGATAGGAGCAAACAGACCGACAGCTTCATTATAACATAAATACATAGAGAAAGAAAAATTTGGACGTATGTACATTTTGAACAGCTTATTAATGCCGCCTGCATTAATGCGGAGCAATTGAAAGTGGCTTGGAATCAGTAAATGGGCCAATGCCTTGAAAAGATAGTTCTCTGAAGAAGAAATACCAATAGCTAAGAAATATTTTTAAAAATGTTTAACATTCATAGCCATCAGGCAAATGCAAATTAATATCACTTTGAGAATCCTTCTCACACCAGTTAGCATGATTGTCCTTGAGCAATTGTGACAGCAAATGTTGGTGAGGATGTGGGGGAAGGGGAACTTCCTCATTATCCATGAGAGTGTAAATGATGTATCCACTATAGAAACTGGTAGGGAGGCTCTGAAAAAAGAATCTGAAAATAGAACTGCCATATGACCCAGCTATGCCATTCTTGGGATATACCCAAAGCACTCTGTGTCTTACCATAGATGCCTACTCATCCATGTTTATTGCTGCTCTGTTCACAGCAAGGAAATAGAATCAGCACTTTACATACACAGAGCCTAGAAGACAGTCGAATAATGCCTGCAATTGACATAGTCGACAACGTAGAAGTCTGTGTACAGAGGAGGCACTTTTCAAGAAAAATGAGAGCATTTCCCACCACCTTGCTGAAGGCAACCTTACACAGAGATTCCAGTCAGGGAAGCTAAGGAATTTTAGAGGAGCTGAATATGTGGGTTAATGCTGATGTAGATGAATGACAAAGTGGAAAAAAGAAATTTTATACTTTACATCCTGAACTCTGCAGACTTACAAGTCAGTAAAAATGAGCAGGTAAGGGGCTTAGGACCCAGCAGGTCACAGAGGAATTTCCAGTTTACCCAGGAGATGGTGACAAACAGGCAACAGTTCTGTTCTGCTTGAAAATTCTTTTCATGTAGCATACACAGGAGTACAAAGTCACACTTTCAAACATGTCATTGGAAAACTGTCAGCCGGGGGTCGGGGGCAGTGTAGATGTTGAAGGAGGGTAACTTCATGGATAGGAACAAAAAGAGGAAGAGAGCATTCTAGATGAGTCATGAGGAGTAAGCATGGTTTGTAGGAAAGTGAGGTGTTAGGGATCCAGGCAGTATGACCAGCGTGATAGGAAACAGATCAGTAGAATCTTTAAGTAAGAGCATGAGGGTCTGAAGGTATGACTCTATGGTTCAGAGAACATGTGTTCTTGTAGAAGACCCAAGTTTAGCTCCCGGCACCCATATTGAGCCTGGGGCTTACAGCTGCCTAACTTCCTCCAGTGGATCGGACACCCTCATTTGGGATCCATAGACACTGTACTTGTGTGCATAAACCCCCACACAGTCATATATATATAATTATATATATATAATTAAAAATAAATTAAAAAAAGAATAACCATGAACAGATATCTGGTGAAAATCTGGGAAAATCTAGTGGTGTGAATATAAAAGCTCCCTAGTTTTGAACACTGTGCCCTCAGGTAATGTAACTAAACCCAGGTGGTGTTGTCTCAGGATTGTGTTGGGTACCTATGGGTAAAGTGTCCAGCAGCAACCTCTGGTCTCCTAGCTGAGGGACCCAACATTGTCATTGTCATCTGGACCAAGGGTAAAGAGCACACCATAGAGGAGATTGCACCCCAGATGACATCATTTGGGTCACACTTGGTTTCATTTCATTTAGAAATAAAGAATCAAAAGTGATACAAGAATAGACAGAACTGAGAATTCAAAGACCGATATAGGCATGGGTATTCCATCTTTTTAGATGCTACCCCAGGCTTTGTTCTGGATTTCTAACCAGCTTTTAAAACTGGGCCATCCCAAGACTTGGGCCTTGAATATTTCATTCATTCCAAGTGAATGTACCTGATCTTGTGCTGGGCATTGTCTCCTTGGACATGACTCTTAAGTTTGCATCTCTAGTGTTCACTTTTCTTCTGATATTTGGACACATTATTCAGCTGACACATTACTCCCACTGGGATGTCTAGGAGGATCTGAAATGTAGCATGTTTTCTACCAAATAGCCAATTGCAAACCCCTACTGTCTGAGACCTGCTTCTTTCATAAACACTGCAACCGTGTACCCAGTTGTTCAAGCCCTCAGCCCTGGGGTCAGCCTTGAGCCTTTGCTCTCCTGGAACCCCACCTGTAGATGCTAGCCAGTCCTGTGTCTGCCCTCTTCTCTTTACCATTCTCAGCACAGCCCAAGCGGCACCATTGAGTCATCTCCCTCATACTTATCCTTAAGGACTCTACTAATCTGTCTCCTATCAGGCTGGTCATACTGTCTAGATCCCTAACACCTCACTTTCCTACAAACCATGATCTGGAGTGCTCTCTTCCTTTTTCTTCTCCAGCTTGGATTGTTACAGTATCTCCCTAATTGACCTCTACATGTCCTTAGTCTATTCCTAAGACTGTTCCTAAACATATGCTGGAGCAGCATTTAAAAAACAAATATCAGAGCATGTTATTTTCCTGTTCAAAAATGAATGTGCTTTTTTGTTTGTTTTTCTAGACAGGGTTTCTCTGTGTAGCCTTGGCTGTCCTGAACTCACTTTGTAGAGCAGGCTGGCCTTGAAAACTCACAGAGATCTACCTGCCTCTGTCTCCCTGAGTGCTGGGGTTAAAGGCATGTGCCACTATGCCTGTCTGTGCTTGTTTCCTTAAAAACAACAGTCAATATTCCCCTAACATGCTTGGGTGAGAAGACCCCATCAAACGTGGTGAGAAGACCCCATCTAATCCTGCCTGAATTCCTAAATTGTCTTCTGTTTTTCTTTGCTTTGTTCCAGTGCCATGGCCACTGCCTTTGCTGTTTCTGGACTGTGAGTCTGTCTCTGCCTGAGGACTGTATGATTCCTCCTTCTGTCTTTTCGTGATTTCTGCATTTAAGTCTCTAATCAGATTAAACTTCCCCAAAGTGGCCTCCTCTAACTATCTCCAACAGTCCTTTTCTTCTTCTGAGGTCTCTAGGCCGCTACCCTACTTTATTCTTTAGAGCACTTATTACTACTTCGTTGATTCTCCTTACTAACAGAAATCTTCATGGAGCAAGAACGTTGTCTCATTTAACTTTGTACCACTGGGATGTTGCTTGGATTGTAGTTTGAGCCAATACATTTTTTGAATGAGAGCATTGTATCATTTTATAAGAGGAATATTATCTAATAAGTGGTTCTGAGGAAACTGGTTGGACTTTCAGATGTACCCTTAATTACAACATGGGTTTGGGGCTGACACATTTGACAAGACTATTAAGATGGAGTAAACTAATTCTTTGAAAAGGTGTTTTGTCAAAATTAACACATGAAGAAGTAGAAAGAATGAATAGTGATATTAAAGAATCAAATTCACTGTTAAAGATCTTTCCAGCGAACATCAGATAGACAAACATGCAGACAGACTGCAGGTGATCGCCCCAGGAAGTCATCTAGGCATTGGAAAGAAAGAATAACATCAGTTTTTAAGTACTCTTCCAGAGAGTAAATGGATAAGGAGCATTTCACTGTCTGTTCTCACAAACAAACAAACAAACCTCACCCCAAAGCCTGGTAAGAACATTACAGTAAAAGGAAAGGGATCAGTGGGATGGCTCAGTGGTTAACAGTGCTTGCTGCTCTTGTAGAGGACATGAGTTCAATTTTGCATCAGGCATCTCACAAGTGCCTGTAATTCCAGCTTCAAGGTTTCTCTCTCTTGCGCTCTTCTGAACTCTTCAGGTACCTACACACACACACACACACACACAATCTTTTTTAAGAAAAGAAGAAAATCTAAGATCAAACTCTCATGGGCCTATATATACAAATCTTAAAATGTAATCAAATGAATTCAGTGTATATAAAAGGCTAGTAGGTCATTCCCAAGGGGGTAAGTTTCAGGAATTCAGGAACAGTTTACCAATTGAAAACAAATCAAGGTAATTTTCTCTAGTAGAAACACATAATCATCACAGTAGATGTAAAAAGATTTCACTAAGTTCGATATTATTCGTGATTTTGTCTGAAACAAGGAAGTTGCTTAATCCATTAATGTGTACCTAAAAATAAGCATCCTGTCGATGATAATAGTGTGAAATATTGAAAATTCTTCACTCTGACATGTCTGATAACCCCATTTCTATTGACACAACATGATTATATACATAGAAAATCCAAAAGAATCTATAGATAAGTTACTGAAATTCACATAAGTTTAGCTCGGTGGCTGGATACAATGTCAATATGCAACAACCATTGTGCTTTGCCAGACTTAGTGGCACATGCTTATACAATCAGCCGCTCAAGAGGCTGGAGCAGGAAGGCCACTTGAGCTTGAGATTTCAAGGCCAGTCCAGGTAGCACAGTGAGACCCTTTCTCAAAAACAAAGTACAACAATAATAGCAAGAAATTAGCTGCACAGGGGAGGGAGAGAGGATGGCTCAGCAGTTAAGGGCACTGGCTGCTCTTCTAGAAGATCTAGGTTGGTGGCTCAACTCTCTATAACCCCAATTCCAGGGGCCCCAGCACCCTTTTCTGGCCTGTGCAGGCATTGCAAGCATGTGTTATGTGGGCTTACATGCAGGCAGAACACCTGAACACAGAAAATAAAAACAAATCTTTAAAAGAATGAGCTGCATAGCCACACATAATAGAACAGAATTTTGAACAAGATTAAAAATACAACAAAACAAAAATAAAATGAAATTTAAAATACATAATTTACAGGAATCTAAAAAAGAATCATCAAATTCATAAGAACAAATTCAGTATAGATAGGTGAGAACTCTGCCGAAATCTCTATTCCTCTGTAAGGAGAGGAATATAAGAAATTTTGAGTAGACAGATATACTGTGTTCACGGACTGAATGACTGACTGAAATCTGTGGTGCAAAAGAAGGAGCTGAGGTTGAGATAACCATGAAAAGTGAGAAGAAAGCTGGGAGGATCACTCTCCCAGATGCTTGGGTTGATTGTAAAGCTATTATAATGAGGTCAGTGCAGTGCCCATGATTGGATAAACCAATGGCCTGGAGGGAATACAGTTATTCCTTGCCTCCCTGTTGGGATGGATCTCTATAGTAAAAACCAGATTAACAGGAGAAAACAAAGCATATTTATTAGTGTGTGTTAACACATTTCACACAGGAGAACCTCAATGAAGAGCGGCTCACAGCAGTGACTTACAGTGCTGGTTTACACAGATGGCTTCATCAACAAGAACCACATATTTTAGAGAAACAAAAGGGCAGGGACCAGGGTTTTAGGCTCCTTAGGGGAATTAGGGGAATTGATGGAGTTTTCTCTTTCTTTATTGCTTCTTTGTTTCCTTTATTGAAAAAAAATTTTTTTTGTGTTGAAGAGGTTTGGGGGCATGGTTCTCATTTCATTTAACAAATAAAACAACATTGACAGATATTTCCGTATAGTCACCTAGTGTACAATAACTCTAACACTGTAATGTGCTAGAGAAAGAATACATTTGAAATAAATAATGCTAGGTTTTGTTTTTGTTTTCGAGGCAGTGTTTCTCTGTGTAGCCTTGTATGTTCTGGACTTGCTTTGTAGACCAGGCTGACCTCAACTCACAGAGATCTGCCTGCCTCTGCCTCCTGAGTGCTGGGATTACAGGTGTGTGCCACCATGTTTGGCTAAATAATGCTGGTTTAGTTTAATATTCATATGGCACATTTCCCTCAAACTATTCATAAAAAACAATTCTAGTTGCATTGTAGACTTAAAAAACAATGGTAAAAAAGTCTTTTGGAAGGGAATATGAGAATTTCTGTATAATCTTAGACAAACATTTCTTATATCACATCACACACACCACACCATACACCACCCCCCACAAAACATACACCATGCAAACATGCATACATATACTACATACATATATCACACCACACATATATACCCACCCACCACCTACACCTCCCCCCACACCATGCAAACACACACATACATACTGCACACAGAGCACACACACATACACAGACCATACACATATACACCATACCATATGCATATACCAACACACACACACATACAAACACATAAACACACAACCCTCCACACACACAACCTATAAAGGAAAACATTGACAAACTAAAACCTCTGATCAACAAAATACAGAATTAAAAAGACAAAAAGGCAAGACACACAGAGTAGAAGAATATAGAAGTCCCAAGAATCAACAGAATTAAGTATCTCATAGGAGCACAGACAAATATTGAACAATTTTCATGCAGGATGTGTCCAAATAGCCAATAAATTCACTAAAAGTAAAAGTTATTGCACCAGTTTTCTGACAAATGTGAATTAAACCTATAATAAGATCTCTGTCTGCACACCCACCAGATGTTGCAAAAAACATGGGAGAGTTGGACTGTCATACTTTGTTGGTGTGATGTATTTCCTACCAGACTCTCAAAGAAGCAGCACCACTGAGCTATGCTGGTGTAGACCATGGTTAGCTGAGGGGGTAATGGTAGTGAAGAGAAATTAATGGAACCTGTAGGGCATAGGTCATGGCCTCTTGCTTGATCTGTATAGCGTGGGGAGTTTATTATGTGAAAGTTCCTCTGCTAACTGTTTGTTTTGTGTCCTCTCTATAAGTGTCCTTTACTATTTTAATTGTATTTTCAAAAGCACAGGTCCTTCAGTTCTAATAAGTTACAGGAAGGTGTCATATTTAAATATAAAATGAAAGGCTCTCAATTAATAGGTGGATTTAAAAAATAATATTGAAACTATGAATCAGGCTACATACAATTAATGTTTTCTTTGAAGAACAAAATTAAAATAGTAATAAAACCAACATAAATGATAGCCTAAGGAAAAAAGTCAACAAAATACTTATATGTTGTATACTGCTAATTGGTTCACCAGATATTAGAATATTCATGATAACCTGTGGTGGCTTATATGTGAGATGTCTACCATAGGTTCATATGTTTGAAAAACTGGTCTGTGGCTGGGGGTGTTACATAGGAAGGTTGTAGAAACTTTAGGGTATGGAGCCTTGAAAAAATATGTCATGGCTAAAGGAGGCCTTGCCTGAACTCATTTCCTGTCCAGCCTCTGCTTCCTATGACTGCCATGTGGTCAGCTGTATCACCTCCCTATTGCCATACCTTCTTCTCCATGATAGGCTGTATCCCTTCAGACTGTAAGCCAAAATATCCTTCTGACCATTAAATATCCTCCTTGCTGTTAAGGATTTTGTCATAGCAAAAAGAAATATGTTTAATACTAAGGAACAGGGCTGGTGCTGATCAATCAATTTAGACTCTTGAATAGTATTAGGACTGTAGAAGACTATGGGGACTTATAAATTTGGATTGGATGCATGTTGTATTATGAGATGGCTGTGGCTCTTTGGTGGTCAGGGCAAGAATGTTATGCTTTGAATGCTAAATGTCCTCCACAGGCTCATGAACAGTTGGTCCCCAACTGGTGGCAATGTTTTGGAAGGCTGATTTTTTCTATGACTTGGGGCCTTGCTAGAGGAAGTGACTCATTGGCAGTGGGCCTTGAGGCTATATATCCTGGCCTTACTTCTTGTTTACTATCTGCTTCTTGATGAGCTGCCTCATGCTCCTGTATCAGTGCCTTCCTCACCATGATGGATCACATCCTCTAAAAAAATAAATAAATAAGATTTCCCTTTCTGAGGTTGTTTTGTTTTAGGAAAAGGGTATTCTCATGACCTATTTGTACTACTCAGCTTTCTGTTACTGTAACAGATACCTGAGCTAATCAGCCTATAAAGGGGAAAATTTTATCTTGGCTCACAGTTTTGAAGGTTCTGGTCCATGATTATTTTGCTCTGTTGTGTTGGGCCTGTGGCGAGGCACTTATTACGATGGGAGTATGTGACAGAGAAAACTGCTCATTTCATGGCTAGGAAGGAGAGATGAGGGAGGGTCTAATGCTTAGTGACTTCTAGTGCTTTTCACTAGGTGCCACCTCCCAATGGTTCCATGCCGTTCATTAGGATTATCCTGGAAACTCGGACTGGGAATGCATGGATCTTTGGAAGATAGTAAAGATCCAAACTGTAGGCTTAGATTTTTTCAAACACCTACTTTATTTAAGGGTCTTAAGCACCTCATATTGAATGATGCCTGTAGGCTTAGATCTTTCAAACACCTGCTTTATTTACCTTTAATACCTCTACTTTCCTTCCAACCCCCCAGATCCTAGGTAGGAGATTAGTAGGAGAAGGGACTGTAGACCTCTTTTATCTACTTCCTGCTAATTAGGATCATTGTGTTCTTTGGGGGATATACCAATCTCAGACATCAGGATACCAGTAGTGCAGTTACACAGCAAAGCAGCAAGCCAGAGCGGCAGCACTAAACAGCAAGCAACAGCAACAAAGGTGGTACCACTCAGCAAAAGCAGCAAGACTCTGCCCAAACGGCACAAATCCACTGAGGCAGAAAAACCTCCAACAAAACAGCTTGAAAAGTTCTCTGGAGCGCCTCTCTCTGTGAAAAGCAGCAGAGGGATCTGCACTATTGTAAAGCACAGAGATGCAAAAAGCAGCAACCATGCTTCTCAGTACTTCTATCTATCCCCTCTTAGCGTCTGCACCAGCATGTTTTCCATCTGGCAAAAATCACACACCTCAAATGAGGTAGTTCCCAGCTGACAAACATCATTCGACTTTTCATGGGAGGGGAGCTATTTTCCTTGTGGGGGGAACATTTCCATATCCCACACTTGGAACCAAAACAACAACAACAAAACTATTCACATGACAGAACTGAGTTTCCAAAGAAACTAGAAACTTCCACTTCACCAAATGAAAATTTTATTTCTACAGCATATGCCAGAGCTTGGCAATACCCTTTAGAAATTTAGGTACACATTCTGTTTGACCTAACAATCCATTTCTTGTAATTTTATGTCAGAAAATATTTGCACACATGTGTCTATAAACACACACAAATACACATGTGTGCACGTATACGCACTTATGACTATCAAGATATCCTTAAAGCATTTTGTATGGTATTAACATTGGTGATATCAGGTAAGATTAGTTAGATTAGATCCAGCATGCCTAAATTGTTTCTTGTGGAAGGTTGACAGTTGATCTGTCAAAACAGATAAAATCAGAGGCTCAGGAGATATGGGTGAACCTTATGTAGTGTAATCTCAAAAAATTATGTATTTGATTAGTACATTTTGGAACACTACAAACCTAACAACGATAATGAGGTTACAAAAAAAATCCTACTTTCTAAGTTACATGTTTGATTTTTCTTTTCTTTTTTTAAATTTATTTATTTTTATCTCAATCACAGGTTAGGTACTTTGAATCCCAGGCGTAGCCCCCTCCCTCATTCCCTCCTACCTTCCCACTCCCTCCCTCATCTCCCTCTTCCCCGCCCCCTCCAAGTCCACCAACAGGGGAGGACCTCCTTCCCTTCCATCCCACCCCAGCTTATCCTGTCTCCTCAGGGCTGGCTGCAATGTCCTCCCCTGGGGATCTAGCCAGTCTGTCACTCCCCGGCTTGTATGGGGGAGGGTCAAAGAGTCAGCCATCAAGATCATGACTGAAACAGTCTCTGTTTCCCTGAATAGGGTCTTCAGTCCTACACCGAGTTAACATGTTTGATTTTTCTTGCAAGGTTGAACATATTATTCCACTGCAGAAAAGCAATGGAAATTAAATGAGAACAAAATAAAATTATTTCCACAAAAATCATCATACAGAATTAAAAGTTTTCATGCTGTCTGTGTTAAAACCAGTAGAAACGACACCAAAATGTCAGGCTGTCTGTGGTGATTTGATGAGAAATGTCATCAGTGGTTTGGTGAGGACTCAGCCACTCAGATGTTCGATCATTTGGTCCTGGTTGGGGGAGCTGTGTGGGGAGGGCAGCCTTTAGGAGGTATGGCCTTGCTGGAGGACTTAGTCATAGAGGGCAGTTCAGCACTTTAGTTCTATCATTTCTTCCTTCATGTTTGTGGTCGGAAAGGTGCCCTCTCAGCTTCCTGCTCAGGCCACCTGCTGCCACGCCACCCCTGATATTGTGGACTCTTTTCCTGGAACCATTAAGGCAAAATAAACTCCCGTAGGTTGCTTTGGTCACGGTGTTTTATCACAGCGACAGAAAAACAACTAACACACTGGCTATCCCTGGGGTTGTTACTGGTGATTTCATTTATTTACTTAATGCATGGTATCACATGTAGTCCATCATGCCTACATGAGGTTGCCGTAGTTTCCTCTCGGCCTCCCAGGTTCTGTGATCACAGCTGTGCATCCTGGGACGCAGCTGACTGACACGGACTGAATCCCCACTTTCCCTTGCTTCTCGCCTATCTGCTTTCATCCCCTGCTCATCTGCATACATCTGCATTTCATTTTCATACAGAAAACAGACACTTTCCCATTGCAAATAACTTAAACTGCACAGACTGTATTGAGGGAGAAAAAAAAAGCATGGAATTCCCAGTTTAAATTTTAAGTATTTATTTATGGAGAATCAAGGTATCACTATGTAGCCCAGGACAGCCTGAAACTGGCTGGGTATATCAGGCTGACTTAGAACTCACAGAGATCTGCCTACCTCTTGAGTATTTGTACTACAGGCATGGAGTACCTTACCTGGCTCTAAAATTAAAAAAAATAAAGTACTATTATTATGTAAGTGTGGTGTGTATTGGGAGGCATGTGACAGGTATGTGTAGGTAAGAGGACAATTTTTTTTGTAGCTTCTGGAGCTCTACCACAGGTGGTCAGCCTTGAACTACAAATCTTTTTGCTCACTGAGCTATCTTGCTGGCTCAAGATTAGAACTAACACTCCAATCTTTTCTCAGGAATTCTCTCTCTCTCTCTCTCTCTCTCTCTCTCTCTCTCTCTCTCACACACACACACACACACACACAGGCACATTCAAAATACAGATGGTTAAGAACACAAATGGGAGGCTCAGTCCTATGTCTCAGCACCTTCTGTTTGAGCACCTGTCTCACTCCAGCATGACTAGCCCAAATCTCCTTTGCCCTTTCTTCCAGTCTCCATGCAACAAGCGGTCACAGCATCTCATTATTAGATGCTTTTCTTGAGGACTTTAGATGGGAATGGTTCAACAACATGAAAGGAAAGCACATGCAGCCATGGCCACAGAGGTGGCCTTGGGAAGATGAAGCACATGACCAGACAGACCTGTTTTCAGGCCTCTCTGGGATTTTTCCCTCCTGTTTATTTTTATTGTGCCTTCTCACCTCCAGGCAGCTAGGGCATTCTGTGTTCATCATCTCATTGTCTCGGGGACAAGTGACATAGCAGAATTCTGAAATCAATGTTTGGCATTGTATTCCAATGGCCTGGTCCTTATGGGGACACCCAAGGACTCAGTGCTTAGACACAATAGGATGCCTGCTGAGTAAGAGCCCATGTCCCCTGTGCCTCTCAACCCCTTCCCAATGGGATGAATATGTCCTTGATGAGGAGAGAAGCTAATTGACGGGGAAGGAGGGTGGGCTGTGTTTTGTGACCTCTGAGGAGGCAGGCTGTGCCTTGTGTCTAGCCTGCTGCAAGGATTGTGAGTGTGCAAACCCCTGGCAGGTCTGGAAAGCCAGTGAGCAGCACAACCAGGGCAAGGCCAGAGCCATGACCTCCATTACCAAGAAATGGCCTGGATTTAGGCTTTTCTCAGGGTCAGTGAGCCTGGAGGAGAGGCGTTCAGTTCTACAGTATTCGTCTCTGTTGCGTGAGGATTGAATGATGACTGAGATGGCTGGCATCAGTGAGGCTGGCCACTGTGCACACCGGAGTTCCAGCCCTGAGCACTGATGTGCTCAAGGAGGATTCAGGTTTAGATTCCTCCTTTGCTTGCTGCTGTCTGGACTTTCCTATGATTGGCTGTCAGCTCTGGGGATTTCCTCCAGAGATCCCCAAAGCACAGACCCACCCAGGCAGGCTTACTTTTTCTCAGGCTTGCTGTTTTGTGGTGTTGTAGAGTGGTGGCGGCAGCAGCAGCAGCAGTGTGGGCCCCTGCGGTGACACATAAGCCTGCTGGTCACAGATATGTAACTTCTCCCAGTTCTTGCCTATACTTGTGCAGACAGGGTAAGGCCTTTCTGGACAGGGCTGAATGGTAATCAAGCCAGGGATGATGCCAGTTGATGCTGAAGAACTAAGGGCTACAAATTAAAACAACAGAAAACGCTTTTCTAATGTATTGAACTTGAGACAAACTGCTTCAATTCGAGGGTTGGTTAGGTAGTTTCCAGACTTAAACTCTGAATTCTGATGATTTTGAGTGAGTTTTGGAAACCACCTGGCAACACCAGCTTAGGGATGTCATTGGAATTGGTGTCACAATAACACAAGCTGATGGAAATGTGAGGGCAAGATGGTGTCCCTGAACCTTGAATGGAGGAAACCCTTTCTGCATGGCTGTCCTTGGGCTTCTGGAAAGCTGAGGATGTGGAAGTTTTTGGTTGACTCTGCTGAGTTGGTGCTTGGCTTGACCACCTTCATCTCAGGCTGTGGCGGCCTTGGAGCAGTTCCGTTTTTGCATCACCTCCTCTGCTTCTTTCCTCTGTTGACAGTAGGGGCCTTTACACCTGGTCCCTCCCTTGCTCTGTTCCTATCCCAGAACTCTCCCCACCTTTGCTGTTGGTCCTGGCCTGTAGTGTACGCATTCTCATCCAGGCAGCCCTGTTGTTAATTTTTGTGGGGTGTTTTTTTCTTTCCACTTTGGAGACTGTCTCCCCACTGGGGAGTAGAAAGGATCTGCTCTTCAGGAAATGCTATTTTGGGGGAGGGAGGGAGAGAAGATTGGCTTCCCAGAAGTGCCAAAATGAAGATCCTTCTCTGCTGAAAACAAAACCTTTTTTCTTCTGGCTTCCTGTTCCCCCCCTCCAAAAAAACCCAAAAACCAAAAACCAAAAAACAAAAAACCAAAAACCACCCTTATCAGACATGTGGCATCATGCCAGGGGACATGGGCTCATAGCATGAACTGGGCACTATTTCCTCTATGGTGCTGGGAGCTGGGGGATAGCTGTTTAGTATGTATTTCTCATCAAAGTTTGTATTTCTCATGCAGTGTATATTTCTTATCAGAGAATGTGGTGGCTATCAATGTAAAATTCATGTGACATTTAAAGATTAGTCAACCATGCAATCATGGCTTGTTTTTGGTAAGCTGCTTTTGGTCACTGTATCAGAATTCACTGTGCCTTCATCCTCCCTGTGCTGTTAAGATGCCTTTCAGTGGAGAATGCATTCCCTGTAAGCAGAAGGCTGCTACTGGTATGGCTGATTTAATGAAGCTGGGCATAGTTTTTTTTTTTTTTTGAGGTGTGGGGGATTGAGCCCAGGGCCTTGAACATACTAACTGAGTTCTCCCCCATTGTGCTAGAGCTTCAATGTATGTATGCATGTAGCCTAGTCTGGCCTTGATTTCCCCAATCTCTTTCCTTTACTTCCTGAGTGCTGGCATTAAAAGTGTGGGCCAGCACATGTCTAGCAAAAACATTACAGCTTTGTTTTATTTCATTTTTGAGAACAGGGGCTCCTGTAGCCTAGGCTGACCTCAGGTACATTATGTAGCTAAAAGTGAACTTCTAATCCTCCTGCTTCTGCCTGGTATTACAGGCATGAAATACTACACCTAGAAAAATACTGAAGTGTTAATATATTTCTTTCACTTTTACCCATTAAAATTTCCTTTTGGACCTTCCTTTATCTTGTTATTAATTTATTGTTGGGCTTGTTAGAGCAGGGATGCTAAAGAATAGTCAGGGCTCTTCCCAAGGTTTTATTTATTTATTTTACTTCTTAGCAAAATTAGCAAGATTTAATTTGTAAGAGTTCGAATTCTAGGCCTCTGTAAAGCACAGGGTATGGAATCATTTCTCCAAAGCTGTCAAGTTAAGTGGGTTGACTTATGTCCATTAGATGTTAAAGTCTGAATCCACAGGATTTCAGAATGTGACCATATTAGGAGATGAGGGTCTTTGCATGGTAATCATGTTAAATAAAGCTCATCAGGATGAGCTTAGGTCAAGCAGAAGTGGTGTTCTTAGAAAAAAATGGAATTTGGACATAGACCTCCACAGAGGGGAGTGGTGTATAGGAAGGGACACAGGGAGAAGATGTTGGTTTGTGTTAACAGAAATGTAATAAACATTCTAGTTTGAAATGGTAGGGTACATTCTGTTGCCTCTGCAGAACTCACTGAACTAAGAAAGATGATGTACAAACGGAATGGCTAGAGCAGCTCTGAAAAGAGGTGGCAGTGCTCTGTGGAGATGTGGATTTATTCCACAAGGTGGGAGCTGGGCGAGCATGCAGGTTGTTTCCAGAGTAAAATGTTCAGTAGGAGGTCAGCTGGAACTTAATAGAGAGTTGTATCTGGGGTGGGGAACTTCAGAGAGGCTTCAAGCATGGAATAGACATATACAGAGGGTGAGAAGTCAGCTTGGAGGCACTGTGTGGGCAGTGAAGTAGAAAGGTGCCCTTGGGACATTTGGCTGCGAAGCTCTTTCCTTTCTAAGAAATGTGCAGAGCAATTTGAATTCTAAGAAATGTTCTCTGAACATGTGGAAGACTTAAGGGACAGCCCGAGGTATGAAGTTGGGGCCAGGGAGCAATGCAATATCTGAAGACTCAGCAGATTAAGAGAATTCCTTGGGGAGAGCCAGAGGGTAAAGAGGAAAGCCGTGTAAGCTGGCTCAGAGTTGAAGGGAAGTACAGGGAAGTGCCTTTTCTTTGTTGATGCTGGGAACTCCAAATCTACCTCTGCCTTCCACCAGCTTATACTAGAAAGAAGATTCTCACGAAGAGAGCACACAGATCTTCTCAGCTATCAACGAACACACATGAGCCACCTGTTGCAGCCTATGACCCCTTCACCAATAAATATAAAGCCACAAAGATTACCAGATATTTGAGGGAAATTGGCATCAGGAAGTACAAAAACATACAAATGGGAAATCACGTGAGGAGGTGTGGAATTATCACAAGCAATTCTGCAACTTAAACACAAATTTAAAAACAACTAGCTACTATAATAAAACACGAAACAAGGAATTGGGGGCATTTTGGGAGCAAGGTAGAAACCTAGTGCAATTGAAACTCCACGGAATCTGTGAGGGTGACACTAGTGAATGGGGGACATGGAGCCTGAACTGGCCATCCTCTGTAACCAGGAAAGTCCTCAAATGGAGGGATTGGGACACCAACCCAACCACAAATCCTCTGACCTACAGTTTATTATTCCTGCAGGATATGCTGGGACCAGGAGCCCAGCATAACCAGAGGGACTTCATCCAGCAACTGATGGGAGCAGATGCAGAGATCCGTAGCCAAACATTAGGCAGATGTTAGGGAGTCCTTTGGAGGAGGGGAAGGGAGAATTGGAGGAGCCAGAGGCATCAAGGATGCTTACAAGAACACAGCCCACAGAATCAACTGACTGGGACTCAAGTGGGCTCACAGAGATCAGGGAGCCTATATGGGTCTGACCTGGGTCCTCTGCATGTATGTTATGGTTGTGTAGCTCAGTGTTCTTGTGGGATTCCTAACAGTGGGAGCAGGGCTGTCTCTGACTCCTTTTCCTGCCTTTTGGATGCTTTTCTTCCTACTGTGTTGTT
Organism: Pachyuromys duprasi; assembly: GCA_028658305.1. Taxonomy (NCBI): domain Eukaryota; kingdom Metazoa; phylum Chordata; class Mammalia; order Rodentia; family Muridae; genus Pachyuromys; species Pachyuromys duprasi. The sequence goes on from CM053763.1 coordinate 95,912,434, forward strand.
TTGTCCAGCCTTGATGTGAGAATGCATGCCTCATCTTATTGTAGCTTGTTATGAGCATTTGGTTGATATCCCTGGGAGGCCATTTTCTGAGGAGAGGTAAAAGGGGGAGGGGATGTGAATCTGGGAGGAAAGGGGAAGCTGTAGGGGGGACCTGAGGGAATGAAGGGGGGACAAACTGCAGTCACTATGTAATATATGAAAGAAGAATAAATAAAAAGGAAAAAAAAACGTGAAACAAGAATTCTTGGAAATTGCCGGGCAGTGGTGGTACATGTCTTTAATCCTTGAATTCAGGAGGCAGTGGCAGGCAGATCTCTGAGTTTGAGGATAGCCAGTGCTACACAGAGAAACCCTGTCTCAAAAAACTAATAACAAAAATTTTGGAAATTAAAAATGATTTTTAGAATTTTTAAAATGCAGTAAAATGTCAGAGTAACAGTAACACTAATGAATTTCCAGTGTGAAAACAAGAAGATAAAACTTGGAAAGTCTTTAAGAGCCTAGCATAACAATGTCCTAAATGCAGGACTGGATAGATGGCTCAGCACTTAGGAGCACTGGCAGCTCTTCCAAATGACCTGGTTCAGTTCCCAGCACTCACATGACAGCTTACAACCTTTCCCCTTTCTGGCCTCAGCCAGAACTGCACACATGTGGTCCATGGATATTCACACAGGAAAATCTATAAACATTAAATAAAATGCAAAAAAATTAAAATATGCTAAATGTAAAAGATATGTAAAAAGACAATATAGTTTGATAGGTATACTGTGTATAACAGGTATAAAGGAAGGAAAGAAACAATGCAATAAAATCTTATTGAGCTAAAGAAAGACAATTGGAAAGCAGAAAAATGAAATCCAAGTCAAGTACATTCTGATGAATTTCAGTATTTTGGAAATAAAGGTAAACATAAAATCTGTCAGCAAGAGAACGATGCATTCTTTATTAGAAAATAGGAAATAGATTCTAATATGAATGCAGTTGTACTGCAGTAGAGAATAGTAACAATAAAATGATGCTTTCAAAGATTTAAAGGAAAGAATATGAATAATTTATACCCAGCTATATTAGCTAGTATTCTTTTGGCTTTCTTGAAGTGGCTCAAACAAAAAAGAACTGTGTTGGATCACATCATATGAAATTCGGAGTTGAAAATCACTAGTATTGGTAAATTCACCATCTTAATACTGGTAAGTAATCATCAAGATTCACAATCCTTGCATTGTCCTGTGGTTTCAACCTCCAGTTGTTGGCTCTAGTGGCAAGACACTCATAGCCGTTCTAGGCCGTCCACCCACAAGCAAGTCTTATGATGAAGAGGGAATACTTGCTATTCAGAAGTCTATCAATTTTTTTTCTTTTGTGTTTTCTTATAAAAAAAAGTTGGTACACGTTTATTCTTAAACCAATATGGCATGATAATTATAAAGCAACCAATCAAAACCCATTGTCTTATAGACACATAGAGTAAAAGGGAGACCTGTACAAAAACATCTCATTGTGAGAAGTATGGGGTGAGAATACTGGATATTCTGGCATTCAGTAGTGTCTGCTGCAGAAACCAATTAATTAAATAAGAGACTAAAACATTTCAAGCACACAGGGATGTTTGCATACATGTAGCTTTTCCAGAAAAGAGCAGTTACTGAATGATATTCTTCAGCCAGACAATTACCCAGTAGAACAGTAAAAAGAAATCCCAGATAGCTTCTCTGGAGCAGATTTGGAAAGCAATTAATAACAATCAGAAGTCTCTCTTCCTCTCTCCCTGAGTTGCCCTCCCCTCACTTTCCCCCTCTCCCAGGGCTCCGTTTACAGGCTGGGGACTACCACACCCAGCTTCGAGAGTGTTTTCAAGGAGAACAGATTCCTTTATAGGAACTGTATAACTAGGAACTCTTGGCTTTATGACATGATGCTTGCAAATGCCATCACTGCACTCATTTTTCACTTCCCTGGAGTTCTGAGAAAAGTGCAAAGTCACACTCCAAATATGAAGGAAGCAGAAATGTACCTTGGCACCCATAGTTCATGGAGGGAGGGGAAAGAGTTCTCTCACTCTAGATGCTAGGAACATTTTTCTTCAGCAGACACAGATTTCATGATACAGGATCACCTTATGTTCTTTGAGTCCTGTCCCTTTCCCTGTATTTTCAATAGTACTTACCAGTTTTGAGTTTTTAGACTCCATTGAAAGTCAGTGCACAGGACATACAGTTACTGAGTAGAATGTACATTTATCAACCCTGTTTGGAGTGTAGGACAAGAAATGGAAGGATTACAAGTGAGCCTTCTTTAGCAGAGTTAGTGTTTTCTAACGGATAATATAAAAGGTAGAAATGTGAAGTTGTGAAGGAAACTGAAGAACTAGAGAGAAACAGGCTCCCTACCTTGGGGATATAGGACTGTCTCATGGAGTGGGCATGGGACAGTTCTATGATTAGTGCTAACTTTTTGTTGACTTTGCCTTTTAAAAGGTGCATATGAAATGTGTTATAAATACTGGTGGGTTATGGGAAACCTCAGTGGAAGTGCTGTGCTTTCCATGAGTGATATGCAGCTCATTTTTCTGTGCTCACAGCTTGCTGCAATGCTGCCTCCTTCCTTTGTCCTTGACCCCGGCCTCTTAATACAAGAGTCTGCACTGTGAAGGTGGTGCCTTCTTGATAGAACGTTCCTCGCAGGGAGATTTGTCCTGAGACTAGGGTGAATTTACAGAGTTGACAAAAGTCAGGATGATCCTTGAATGTCCACAAATGGCCTTAACATATCTTCAGTGCCAGCTAGAGTAACTTCTTCTCAAGCTCACTGAAGTTGCTATTTCCCCCATTTAGCTTACCAGACACTAGACAAAATGCCTGGGCATCGTATCCAACCCACAGTATCCCAAACCAAGCTACATCCCATTCTGCCCCACCCCACCTCACCGCACGCTACCCCACACCACACCACATCCAACACGTACTCGTTATCTTCTGAATTAATGACACCCAACACGGGCTGGAGAGATAGATGGCTCAGCAGTTTAGAGCACTTGTTTCTCTTCCAGACGATCTGGGTTTGATTCCCAACACTCACATGACAGCTCACATCTGTCTGTAACTCCACGTTCAGGGGATCCGACACCCTCTTCTGTCTTTTGCAGATACAAGCATGCATATAGTGTGTGGACATATGTGCAGACAAAACACTCAAACATGTTTTATAAAATAATATAATAAAAAAAACCAATTCCTCCAAATATGGAAAGGTGCTTGTTCTTGGAAGGAACTGTGGTGTCTGAACCTCATGAAGGGATTGAACACTCCTCCTTTGCCTCGCGGTTATTAAAGGCCATGGGCTTTTGGAGTAAACTGGCAGAAGTAATCCTTCAGGCTTTAAAAGTCCTCTCTTTCCCCTTTTGTTTGACTGTGCTTACTGCTCAATAGCCCACCTCTCCCCTACCCCACATAAACAGAAAGAGGCCAATTCAGTGCTTTGAGCACCTGGGATGGATGGCGGTGGGCTGTGCTTGTTTTGAAGTGGAGCGCTCCCCATTCCTTCCCTGGCTCTTCCATTTGCTTCCTTGCCTTGTCCTACTCCTGGGTCTTGCAGGGAGTCTGTTCTGCGGCTGGGGAAGGTGTTGGTGAGGCTGCACTCCCCTCGCCTAACCCAGCAGTGTGGAGTTTTCTCATCCCACCTAGACTTAGTACTGAAACTGAGACTGTTACATGGATTATTCCCTTATTGGTGGCAAAATATTTGAGACAAAAACCAAACAAACAAACCAGCTGCTTCATTTAACTAAATCCCTGGAGCGGCTGTCTCCTGGACACACGTCTGAGCTTTCCCCCTTTACTGCACACACAGGTGTTGAGAAGGTCTCTTGGCTGATGGGCTACTTGAAGGTGCCTTTTGAGAAGAACTGGAGTGGGTGGCAGATGGAGGGGGGAGGCATCTGCTCCTGCCTTGGTGTGATGTCTTCCGTGCTCCTGAGCTGGGCTCAGACGGTTGCTGACTGTCACATTGTGTATCTGATGCTTTTCTTTTTTTTAAATTAAAATAAAGACCTACTGTTTTTAAAGAGACTTGGCAGTAGACCAGAGAAAATATGAGTTTAAGCTTGTTTAAAGAGAACAGATACTTTTTGCCTTTTGGCTACTTTTAGTACTTAGGGACAGGGAGTTGGTACTCACCAGGCATAGCAGAGGAGACCCCGCAGCCTCTGCTGGGCCTGAATTACCTCTAGTTGATGAATGGATGGATCATGGGGGTATTTTGGGGGAATTCTGGGTAAGGCCCAGAGCAAGGTGGCACACTGGAGGGATTTAGGTAGGCATCGGCTATTTACCAAATGGTCAAAATTTATTTCAGTGTTTTTGCCAAACAGGTATGTGTGTTTGGGTGTGTACTGTTAGTCAGCCTTGGCTGCAGTGTGAAGTCAGTCAAGGTTAGGAGAAAGAGGCTGTGGAGGCATGGTCTTATCTCTCTTATCACTGCTATGATAAGAGAGGCCAGGGCCAGACAGAGTAGGTGCTCAATAAGTGCTTGCTTGATGTCTGTGTGTGTATGTGTGAGTGTATGAGTGGATGAACTTGTCACAAGTAAGATTTGTCTGAGGAGAGAGGCCTTCAACTAAAATGCCTCCATAAGACTGGCCTAGGGGCAAGCCTGTGGTGTATTTTTAAAATTAGTGATTGATGTGTGAGGGCACACCATGTTGCGGGTGGTGCCATCTCTGGGCAGGAGGTCCTGAGCTGTATGAGAATGCAGACTGAGCAAGCCAGGAAGAGCAAGCCAGTAAGCAGCACCCCTTTGTGGCTCCTGCTTCAGTGTTCCTGGCTTCACTTCCCTCAGTGATTTGAGTGTGACCGAGGAGTTGTAAGGTGCAATAAACCGTTTCCTCAACAAGTTGCTTTTTGACCATGGAGTTTGTCACAGCAGCAGAAACCCTGATGGAGACACTTGGCTATCAGCATAACTTTTCAGCCCTTACAGCCTTCCTGAGAGATGATGGCCTCAGAAGCCTCAGTGCTAGCGAAGTGTCTGGGCGGGGTCAAAACAGAGGCTCGCCACTAGTCAAAGTAAGTACTCAGCTCTGAATATGTCATCTTCACCATCTCCCTTTACCTGAAAGCTCAGAGAACATCCAGAAGAGGGGGCAAAAGGTACGAGCTGGAGGATAGGAGAAGTTCACTGAATGCTGTCTTCGGGACCTGCTGTGGCCACCGCACTCATGAGCCCACAGCAGTGTGATACCCTGCTCAAGAGCGAGCCAGTCAACATTCCTCCAACCCTGGGAGGGAGCGATGCAGTCCTGCCCCTAGCCGAGGAACTGTTGGCAGCAACGGTTGTTGAGGGAGAAGGATTCGTTTTTCTTCAATGATGTAGCCACTGTCAGTTGTTCACGACCTGATGAGTAACCCTGCACTCACCCATGTCCATGCAAGCAACCCTAATTAAACAGAAAAAGACATGAATGTTGGAGAAGGATGTGTCAAGAAGAAGAAAAAGTTCCAGAGGGAGTGGGAGGAGACTAAAACAACAAAATGGAATTAAAATATGTTATATGCATGTATGGGACTGTCAGAGAATGAATTAAAAAACTGTATTGAGAAAAGTGCAGACACAGCAGTGATACTGTGCAGAGAGGTGCCTCCTAGAAGCTAGGCTGTCCTCCGAGCTCACGGCAGCTGTAGGAGAAAAGGTATTTTCACACTGGTAGGGTGCGGTGTGTCTTTAACCTGGCTTTGTGAAACCAGAATGCTCCCACCCTCCCTAGACAGTGTTGGGGCTATGCTGACAAGCGTGTGCTGCTGAGCTGACAGTTTAGCGTCTCGATTATGATACTGCATCTGCTGGCTTATTCTGCTGCCTATCACTCTGGTCCAGAGTGTCACTTGTTTTCAGTTCCCTGGCTCACCATCTTTATGATCCATCCTGGGCTAGACACAGTCTAGCCTATGGGTTAGCCATGGAGGCTCTAGAGTTCAAGTCTGGCCCGGTATGGGTGTGGCTCTGTGCTCTGGCTTTCTTGCCACAAGTGGAAACAGTAATAGGTCCTGCGAGTATTACTATAGGGAATACACTTAGGGATGAGGCCTGGCACATCTTTGGTGCCATATGGATGCTCGTTCCACTTAGGATCTAATTTTAAGTGACCAGATTTCAAGTATGCTAATGTAAGACACACGAGCTCAGCCAGGTGACTTTCACTCTTGGGGCAGCAGTTGAAATATTCCAGAACATTTCAGTGGAGTTTGCCTTATAAATGTGTGGGGGACATCTTCAACTGCTAGCGGGTCTCTAAGGATGGCGTGGGCATGTTTCCAGCATTAAGAATCACAGGAGAACTGTCTACCTGTACAGTCCCGCGTCTTCCTTTGGGAGGCTGCTCTCTCTGTCCTATGACCCTAGTGGATGTACTTCATTCTGCCACCATAAGGTCACTTGGGGTGTCATATGCCCCCCCCCGGCATCACATCCTCCTTGTCATCTAGGCTGGTTTGAGGATGGTTGTTTTCCCAAACTGGGATTCAAAGAGACTTCTGTGGGTTTTTTTTTTAACTGGACACATTAGTAATTTGTAAGAATGTTAAAACATTAAAGCCTGTCCTGTACGTAGAGAGAGTCTATCTGTAGGTAAAGAATAAAGTTAGTGTACATAAGCAGGGAGAACAACAAAAAGAGATGGAACATACGCATGTCATCTGAGCACCAAGACCAACCATGGCTAAACAGTTCCTAGGGTGGAGTCTAAAGATATTTTATGCATTTGATTTTCTAGAATTCTTTGATAATATGGCCTCATAAGAAAAAGTTGAGAAATGGATATGTGTGTGTGTGCGCGTGCATGCGTGTGTGTAGGTGTAAATGGAGACCAGAGGCTACCTCAGTTGTCACTCCTCAGGAGCACTGACCACCTTGTTTCTTTTGGGACAGGGTCTCTCATTGGCCTGAAACTTGCTGATTAGGTTAAGATGGACTAGCTATTGAGGTCACCTGTTTCTACCCCCCCAAAGCTGGAATTAGTATACGTGCATGCCACCAAACCCTGCCTTTTTCTTTTTTTTCTTTTTAACCCATGGGCTCTGAGATTGAGCTCCAGCTCTTTGCTAACAACCATCTCCCATCCCTGGTTTGACTCTTGATGATTTGACACTGGGCTGCTGAGGCTCTTCTGCAGCTGCTCTTTAGACCAGTCTCTACCCTCTCTACCCTCCTTCTGGGTCCCCTCTCTTTGAGATGCTGCTGCCATTGGCTTCCTTGTCCACTCAAGTGCCCCTCTGATCAGGTACCTCTGATCAGGTACAGAAACTGTCTCTCCTGTCACTGGGCTCACATGTTGTTTTCTTCTCTACTCACTTGTCTTTTCGTTGTCATAATCAGTCGTTTGAGTCCCTGACTTGTCACTCAGAGCTCTCCTGGCTTTGAGGTCCTGATAGCAGTAGCTTGAGTGCACATGGTTGAGGTACAGGCCTGGTTGGGATCCCAGGGGTGGGGCCGGTGAGAAGGTGCTTCTCAGGGAAATCACTGGGGTGTCACTCCAGTGCCTTATAGTATTATCTTTATCTTTATTGTTACAGTTCTAATGTCTTCTGGTTTAAGAAATAAGAATGGGAGTTTACTCAAGAAGGGGATTTAAATGAATTCTTCTGGGGATCTTAACCCTTTTATTTAGTTGATTTATATTTTATAATATCCCCATAATGAGCACATATTGCTCTTATAATTAGAAAAAGTATTTAGAGAGTTAAAATGATTTCCTGTTATGCAGAAGGGGTCAGAGAATAACAGTGAAACATGGCATGAAGGAAGCAGTGATGATAGTTGGTTTTACCTCCTAGTAATCTTGTCATACATAGGAAACAAACAAACCATTTACTAATGAATGATTCATTAATTCTAATTATCTCAAGTAGCCAGAACTCAAACAAGAGTTTGTGATTTGATTTTCACCAGTCAGTATTGACACGCAATGCTATTCAATCAACTTATTCTCAGAGTGTTAAGCGGTGTTTGCGTGAAGTGCTGCAAACATGCCATGACAGCAGCAGGGCTGAGAAGATGGCTCTGTGGACAAAGCACTCATTACACAAGCATGAGGATCTGATTTCAGATCCTTAGCACCGCCAGAAAAGGCTGGGCACCATAGTGTGTGTGATCCCAGTACTGCAAGGCTGGGCACAGTGCGCGCGCGCTTGTAACTCCAATACTGAAAGGCCAGACATGGTGTGTGCAGTCTCGGTACTGTAAGGCCAGACACAGCCTTGTGCATGTAACCCCAGTGCTGAGGAGATGGAGACAAAGAGACTCTAAAGCTTATTGGCCACCAGTTAAACTAAACAGGTAAGCTCCAGGTTTAATGAGACCCTGTCTCAAAGGACAGGCTGGAAGGGGATTGAGAAGGACACTCAACATTAACCTCTGGTCTCTACTTGCACAGCCACACATGTGCACAATCACAGGCAAACACAACACACAAACCCTATGTTCACATGCACATACATGTGCAACCTCCCATACACACAGAGACACCTGTGCACACCCACATTTGCACACATACAACCACACATGCCAAGATAGATATCAGTCCCATCCTTAAGTGCTCAGTACAGATTGTCTCTCTATAAAACTTAGCAAAAAATTATGACAGCTGTGCTTACTCCCTCCAATTTAACAAAGCTTTCCAAATACTCAAAGCCAAAGAGGGAAGGGAACAAAAACTGATTGTCAGTTAAACTGGGCTAAATTTAGTGTTCGGTCTTCTAAATAATGGTCCAATGAAGAGGCAGAAATTATTAAATAAACAAGTGAGAACAAGTGCAGACAGAGTGGCTGTTTACCTGAAACCTGCAGTGTGTTATGTTCCTTTCCACAGTGTTTTTGGCTTTCCTTTTTAAAATTATTCTTACGTTCAACCCTTTGTCAATCTCTCTTTTTAGTAGAAGCCTTTTGACACCCCGAGGGGTGTTTTGCTTCTTGATATGAAGCCAGGATACCTCAGGATGTTTTATAAACACATCCATTAGGGTGCTGGCTCCCTTGGCTCTGCCGATTTACTCAACCGATGTAACAGGTAGTTGGGTTTGGCCATTGTGTAGAGAGCTACCGTTTAGCACAGTTTGATATTTAACAGCTTAACCATGAGAAATACAATTGATGTTAACACACTCCATTCAGACCTGCTTCCAAAGAAGCCTGCAATTTAGCCATGTCGAGTTCCCTCAGTTGGTGTGTACAGATAATGCCTGATTTCCACAGGAGAGACATTCCCGCAGCTCACACAGCGTAGGGAATGTGCGCCGGGGTGGGGCGGGGCTTGCTAATCATTCAGTGATCTTTCATCGGCTTGCAACAGCCAGAGGACTTTCTTGCGGCCTTTGGTTTCCTTTTTGTGCTGCACTGATTTGAGGCTTACAGACTTAAAAACAGGCGCGGGACATTTGCATGCTGTGGCAAGGGGTGCTCCTGAAGGACTCACCGAATGAGAAACTTGCCCAGCTTATGCCTAACTTTTACTTAGGGATAGAGATACATAAAAAGTGGGATTTGCTTGCTGTCATCCACACATACCAAGAGGATTTATTAATATTTTAGATGACAGTAACATTTGCATAGATTGGGCCCCACAGAGCATGTCTTTTGCTTCCTCTCATATGCCTGTGGAGTCATCAGACTGTCTGCTTCTCTGCCTTCATGCTCCCAAGTCAGAGACCAGAGTGCAGGTCCCAGCCACAGGAGGAGGGCCGGCCTGACAGTTTCAAACCACACCCAAGTTGCAGCCTTCCATTGCATTAATTTGTATCATTCTATTGAACTCTGCAGCATAAGGGTCTTGCCCCTGACACAGGTGTTTGACTTGTAACATATGACTACCTCGAGTTACACAGCATTTCTACACGGATGTGAAGAAATTAATACGGGGCCTGGAGAGATGGCTGAGCCATTAAAGACTAGGCTCACAATGAAAAAAGACAAATTAAGATGGGAAAGTAACTGGATTTTTTTTTTTCAGGTGAGTCGAATATAATCCCTTTCAAGAGGGAGCCGAGAAGTTAGTGAGGCACAGATTTGAAAATGTTCTGCTGCTGGCTCTGGAGTGGGAGGAAGGGGCCATAGGGTCGAGGAAGGCAGGCAGCCTCTTGAGCTGGAAGAGACAAGGGTCAAGTTTTCCTTTAGTCTCCTGAAGCAAGGCAGATTGGCTAATTTGATTTTAGCCCAATGAAACCCACTTGAGACTGACCTTCAATACTGTAAGAGAATATGTCTGTATCATCCTAAAGTCAGGTTCCAGGAAGCTTATTACTGTAGCATCAGGCTAGCATGAGGCTAGGTCAGTGAGGCTTCATTTCTTTCCATTATTGTGCATGTATACGTATGAGGGTGCATGCCAACATGTGTCTGTGCAAAGAGGCCAGAGGTTTGCATCAGTTGTCTTTCTTGGTTGCTTTCTCCATTTCTTTTTTTAAACAAGAGTCTTTTACTTGTACTTAACCTGGAGCTCTTTGCTTTAGCTTGACAGTCTGGCCAGCAGCAAGTCACAGGAACCTTCCTGTGTCCATCTCCCCAGCATCGGGATCACAGCTATGTTCTGCTTCTTAAATGGTTGCCCAGGGTTCTGAATTCAGGCCTTCATGTTTGTGTGACAAGCATTTTCTCCACCTTGAGCGATCTTTCCAACCCAAGGCCTGGTTCTTTTGATATATTAACTCCCCCAGGCCTCTTTCCAGAGCACACCCTCTTGGAAACCAGCCTTCATGCTGTGAGAAACCCAGACCACATATTCCCTTAGCTGCTATAGGAGAACACAGGTCAGCCCAAGCATCAGATTTGTAAGTTAGAAAATCTCTATAGATATCAGCCAGTTACCAGCTACCACAGTTAACTCTTTGTCTTCCAGCCTGAGACCTCAGGCATAGTGCAATAGAGAAAATGCTTTCTGCCCAAATTACTGAGTCACAAAATCCACAAACTTTGCAAAAAGGCCTATTTCATACCAGGAAGTTCAGGGTATTTGTGAAAGACAAGGTGTCAGCTATGTTCTGTGAACCATGGCGTAGCCTCTCACTCCCTGCCCAGAAGCCACTGTGGTTTGGCATCAGTAGATGGGCTCATGTCACAAACTAATTTGGGCTGAGGGTGTGATGAGGCTGGCGGGGGCACAGATGTGTCCTCAGGAGCTTGGTGTGGACATTGTATCCAGGGACAGATGATAGAGGATGCTTTGTTGGAACCCCTGGGCTTGGGCTATGTAACAACACTGCATCAGTTAGGATGGGCCTACAGGACCCTGGAGAGCATCTGCTGAAAACAAGAAGAGGGCTTCTGAGTGTGAACATGAAGCCAGGCGGGAGGGGAAGCCAAGAGAAAGTAAGTTCAGTCATTTAACAAGTTCCTTCATCCTTAGAGCGCTCGTTTGTGCCACACAGTTGGTCCCCTCAAGAGGATACCAAAGGGTCTGTGTCCCATGGTCTTTTCTCCACATATTCCCAGCATGTCCTTTCTCCCCTTGCTATCAAAAGGTGATTGTGATCCCATTTTCTGAGAACACAGATGCTACCAGAAGGGAGTTTCCTCAGACCTCAGTATCAGATCTAGGAGGCACGCTGCACCCATCTGCCTGCCTTCCGGCCTGTGGATGGCCTGGCAGTGTTCCCACTGAGGCCAGGCCCTCAATTCGGACACAGCGCCCCATGCCTCTTGCCTGCTTGAGAGCAGTGTGGCAGCTGTTGCTTCCTTTTGATTTTTCTTTTACCACCCATTTTTTTCCTTTCCTACCAACTTTTGAACACCTTGTTATCCCTCTCGCCTCCCCGCTTCCTTCTTCATTTGTCTACCTCTCTCCTTCCGTTAGCTCAGGACCCAGCTGTCAGTACCTGAATGAAAGTATTCCGTGTGGCGTAAGCATATTATATGTGTGTATTGTCTACCCATCTATTACATATGTATATGTGCTCATTAATAATCTACGTCAACTTTGGGGGTACCTATGTTCTATTTCTTTTCCTGTCTTAGAATGTCCAACCCCCTGTGTTCTATTTCATATGTGTCTTTTGAAAATAGCATGAATTCTGGGTTATGTTTATTCTGCCAAGATGACTTTTAGCTGAGATATTTAGTTCCTTCATAGTTAATGTTATTTGTGATAGATCTGGGTTGAAATCTGATGCTTGGGAAACTACTTGCTCTGATTATCTTGTTTATTTTTCTACCACTTCTTGCCGTTTTGGTTATTCCATATAATATTTTTCTTCAACTAAATTGGTGCTTTCTGTGTTCTTTTAGTAACTTCTCTGGAAGTCACAACACATGCATTTTCACTCACTAAAGTCTAAATTTGCCCAATGAACACCCCTGCGCCCCGCCTGAGTGATACAAAGACCTCAGTGGTCACACGCTTTGCTCTCACCATTTAAACCGCCAGATCTGTGTGCCAGTGTTGGGGCACCATCGCTTCATCCTCCTCGCTGCCACTTTCTCTGTCCTTTCTTCTCATAGCTCATCGTTCATCTGGGCTTCCTATTCTTTTTCCCAAGGAACAGTCTTTAGAATTCTTTACAGTTGCCTTTAGCAAGTGCCTGCTGGTAGAAAGGTGAGTGTCTGCTGGAAAATACCATTACTTTGCTTCCATTTGAAGAATGTGCTTTCACTGAGAATCTAATCCTAGATGGGGAATGGTTTTCTCTGAATACATTGAAGATGTAGTCACCTGGAGAGATGGTTCAGTGGTTAAGGATGCCTGTTCTTTCAGAGGACCCAGGTTCAGTTCCCAGCACTCACAAGATAGCTCACTACGTCTGTAACTCTAGTACCAGGGAATCTGATGTGCTTTTCTCACTTCTGGAGGCACACACGTGGTGCATAGACACACACGTGGTGCATAGACACACAGGCAGCCCAAACACCCACACATACAAAAAAAAAAATGAATACACTGAAGATGACATCCCATTGTCTTTAAAGGCCTGTGGCTATAAGGAAGCCAAATGCTTGTCTCTGAAGGTAATGGCCTCTTCTTGGATACTTTTAAGATGTTTTGCTTCTGGTTGTTTTCTGAAATTTCACTGTGATGTGCCTAGGAGTGAGTTGTTTCCTAGGGTGCTTGGGTATTTTTTTCTTTGTGAGGTTTCACTGTTAAAAAGATAGGTGATGGGGGAATGCACTGACCACTTTCCACAGCCATGGCTTTTGACTGGGCCTTTTTGGGTGTCTGTGACAACTTTGCTGATTCTGGAAAACCTCTTGCTCTCTTCTTTTTGGGACTTTGAACAAATGCAGTTGGGCCTCATCCTTCATATTAATAATCTCTATTATACTTTCTCTCTTGTTTTTCTTTGCTATATTTTGGGTAAGTTTTTTAATCTTTCTATTAATTCTTTCTTCAACATGGTCTAAGCTGTTATTAGACCAAGCTGTCAATCTTTTGTGTTTTTTTAAACAATTGTTTCTGGAGCTTCTTCTTGGCTACTTTTCAAATCATTAGTGTTGTCTCCAGATTCTGGTTCCTTGTAGGTATTGTCAAGCTGTAACTTTGTTTCTTTAAACACAGTAAATGCAGTTGTTTTGTAATTTATACTTGGTAATTGCAATATCCCTAGTCTTGGCTTATCTGCTTCTCATGGTGCTGTTCTGTGTGTGAACCGCTTATTTCCTAGGGTACAGGAATATTTTTTCCTCTGTGAGTTTATCATTGTTAAAAGAGGTCCTGGGTCTGCATTGACCACTAAGAACAAGGTGCCTTCTCTAGAGAGGACTGGACTTCATACAGCTCTGCCAAATGTCCAGGGCTACTTTTGGACTAGTGTAGTTGTTCAGTAAATGGAGGGCTTGGTTTTTTTTCCCCCCATGCATATACAATAAATTTGGCTAGCATTTTTTTTTTTGGCTGGGGATTCCTTTCCATTCTCCTAGCCATCACCCTGTCTTTACCTCTCTTCATCTCTCTACTCTTTATTTATTGAGAAGCAATAAATATGTACTTATGGCATAACTCTCACACACACAACACACACACATACACACACACACATATAAAATGGAACAACCGTATAACTGAAGTTTATCCTTACATCTTTTTACCAGTACCCTCCAACTCTCACAAACCCAAGTAGGTTTGCTGAATTGTATAGTAGTTTTACTTTTGACACTTTGAGGAACTTCCATACTTACGTATGAATTTACAACAATGTAAGACAGTGTGTTCACCAAAACTTATTATCTATTGTCTTTTTGATAACAACCATCCCAAGTAGTATGAGGTGATATCTCCCTGTGGCTATTATGTTTTTAGATTTATTTAATTTTCTTTTAGGTGTATGGGTCTTTTGCTTGCATGGATGTATGTGTGCTGTGTGCATGCCTGGAACCTGTGGAAGTAAGAGGGGGTATGGGATCTCCTGGAGTTGGAGACATGGCAGACAGAAGCCACCATGTGGGTGCTGGGGACATAGCAGACAGAAGCCACCATGCGGGCGCTGGGCCTATGCCAGAGCAACAGGTGCTCTTTACCACTGAGCCATCACTCTAGCCTAACCCCTTTGTGATCTTAATTTGCATCTCTTCAATAATTGGTGCTGTAGAGCATCTTTTAGTAGACCCGATAGCCACTTATATCTGCTTTTGAGAAATGTCTTTTTGGGCCCTTTGTCCACTTCAGAAATAAGGCTATTTAATCAGAATTAACTTGTAATTACTTAATTTGACACACAGATTTCAGCTAGGCAAGAGAAATGGGTTCAAGGCTCTATTGTATTGCAGGTTGGATGTGGTTAATACTGAGTATAGAGCATGGAGAAAACTGGTAAGACAGTACAGTTTAAATGTTTTCACTAAAATAAAGTGCTTAAGGTATTGAATACACCAGTGAATTTAATTATTCCACAGTATACACATATATCAAAATATCCCACAGGTACATGTCAGTCTGCTTTCTGGGTTTGGGCTGTTTCCTCTTCTCACCTATCTCTCTTATATATCTTTTCTCCCATTCCAAGTTTTGTCTCTGGACTCTCTTTACTATTTTCTTGCCTGACAGGTGTTTTTATCATTGGATATAGCCCCACTCATCTGGTTATTATTCTTATTCTTTGGTTGTTGTTTGTTTTCTGTACTTTGGTGGTCTGTATTCAAATGACTGCTATCAAGAAGCTTAGCCCTGTGTATCCTCATAGTACCTCTATAGTCTTCGGGGCTTTGCTTAAATCATTGTGGAGTGAGCTGAGCATCTAATTTCATAGCTAGTTTTCCCAACACCATTTATTGATGAGATTGTTCTTTCTCTGTTGTGTGCTTTTGGCACCTTCACCAAAGATCAGTTGGTCACAATGCATAGATTGAGTTCTGGGTTCCTGTTCTGTTTTGTTCTGTTCTATTCTGTTCATCTTTGTATTAGTTACTTTTCTATTGCTGTGAAAAAATACCGTGAGCAAGGCAACTTAGAGAAGGAGGGCTTATTTGGGGCTTAGCATTCCAAGACTCTATCATGATAGCTATGGGAAGCATGGCAGCAGACAGGCATGTAGATGGGTGGGTAGGCATGCAGGTGGGCATGGTGCTGAAGCACCAGCTGAGAGCTCACATCTCAAACTACAAACAGGAAGCAGAGAGAACACACTTGAAATTGCCTGAGATTTTTGAGGCCTCAAAAGTGACATGCCTTCTCCTTTAAGGCCACAGCTCCTAAATCTCCCCAAGCAGTTCCACCAACGGAGACCAAGCATTCAAGCATATGAGCCCGTGGGGGCCATTCTCATTCAAACCACCAGTCTGTGTTTCTGGTTTTGACCAACGCTCTGGTGTTTTGATCACTGCAGCTTGTTTGGTAGAATTTGCCCACCTCCAGCATTGTTCTCCCATACAATATTACAGTGGCTTCTTGAGGTCTTTTGTGGTACCATATATCACTTCCTGTCTTCTTCCCTTGAGACAGCACTGATCCCAGAGCTAGCTGATGGCCAGCGGGCCCCAGAAGTCCTACTTTCTCTCTCTCCCAACCTCCCAGCACTGGGGTTACAGGCTTGCCAAGCTTTTTTATGAGGTGCTGGAATCCAGACGCAGGTGTTGGAAGCAAATGCTGTTTCCACTGAAGTGCCTCTCTAGCCCCAGAAGGTTGACTGTTCTTGATCATGGATACAGATGAAGCAGCTTCTGAAATAATCTATCACTCCATAGAAGTCTGCTTACTTAAGCCTGAATACAACTTTCTCCAACACTAACTTTCTTATAATCACACTTAACTATGTTTGATAAATAATATTCGTTTGGCTGGGCATGGTGCTATATACCTCTAATTCCAGAACTTGGAGACTGAGGTGAATGTTCAAGGACAGTCTGGGCTACATATATAGTAAAACCTTGTCTCAAAAAACCAAGCTAAACCTCTGGAAAATTTTTCACTTCATACTCTTCCCAAAGAGCACTAACTTAATGGTTTATTGCATGTATAGTGAATAATGAATTCATTGTGTTAAAACTTCCCATCTCTCATCTCACTTTTTCAGCAAATCTGCCTAGAAGTCTAATATGAACCATGGAAGCTTTGTTATATGACTATGACAACATTTTTGGTAAAGCACATCCCTCATCTTGGCAAGGAAAACCTAAGCAGATTACTTACGTTTGGCGGCAGCATTCCTGTTAACTTCTGAACGTATATCAGCTAGCAACTTCTACCAGTCCTGCTCCCCTCTGAGGGAGCCCCCACACTGTAGACTCTGCTAAGAAACAGACATAGGTGGCAGGTGACATAGGTGTTAGACACAGTTGAGTCAGATGACATTGCTGGGTGATGAATGATGTCAGTGTGATGGCAAGGTTTAATGGTCAATCACCTGGGAAGAGTTTCAGTGAGGAGCTATTTGTATCAGCTATTTGTGGCTATGCCTGTGGGGGATTGCCTTGATTATATTAGCTGGTGTCAGGGGACCCATCCTGCCAGTGAGCAGCACTGTTCTCTGGTCATGGGTCCTGAGCTGTGAGGAGTAGAGAAAGCAAACTGAGCAGTGGACACCATCATCCATTTTCTCTCTGTTCTTGACTGCGGGTGTGACTGGCCACTTGAAGCTCCTGCCTTGATTAACGGACTGTAAATTGGAAACGTTTAGCTAAAATACATGTTTTTCCCCCTAAGTTGCTTTCTGTTGAAATTTTTTATCACAGCAGCAGAAATAAAGCAAAGACAGCAATGGCTACCACTTATCCTACAAAGATCCTAATGTTAAACTAGATGGACTAAATGTATAGCAGATTTTTACATGAAGAGCTTACTATGTAGAGGATGACATGGGAGAGATTTAGTATTCCAGGAAGCAAATCTTCCCAGCTGTTATGGTTTGAAATGCCCCCCATGGGCTCATGTTATCTGAACGCTTTGTCCCCCGATGGTGGCACTGTTTGGAGAGAGAGTGAGCTTTTTGGGATGTGTGGCTGGGCCAGACATCCAGCTTCCTGTCTGCAGTTGTGATGCACCAGCTTACTTGTCCCTCCACTGCTGTGGCGTTGAGATATTCCCATCATGCCTTGGACTGAGGATGTGAGTAGAAAGAAAGCTTTCCCCAATTAAGTTGCTTCTCTCAGATGTTTTGGCACAATAAGGAGAAAGGTAATGAAGGAATCAGCCAGCTGGCCATGGGCAAGCACCCTGCTCCAAGCTGCTGTGTGCTGTGGCCAAGTGAGACTTTGAGTGAGACCTTGTAGGGCATTTGCCTCCTTCTGACTGTGGCTTCCCCCACTCTCTCAGAGCAGATGAACAGAACAGGAGGGAGCCATGCTGTTCTCAGACTTAGGAGAAAGACTTAGATTTATCAGTTACAAGTTTGTGTCCCCACAAACTTCGTATATTGAAACTCTAACCCCAGTGGGATAGTCCTGAGATGGGGTGGGGGGGTGGCTTTGGGAAATAAGTAGGCCACAAGAGTAGAGGCCATAGGATGGGGATGTTCCCTTCCTAAGAGGAGAGACATGAGCACCTGTTCCTCTTTCTCTCTGATGTGTTAGGATATAGCAAGAAGACAGCTATCTGCCCTGGCCCTGTCAGACCAAGATCTATCATGTTCCTCCTTGATTTTGGACTTTCTAGCTTTCAGAGTTGTGAGAGACATTTTGTATGTTTAAGCTGTGAGTATACACTACTTTTTTTTTTCAGCATCTTGAGTTAAGATCGTCACTCTGCCTTAAGATTCTGCGTGGTCTGAGCCTGCCTACTTCTTAGGTTTATTCTTTGCTCCTGCAAAGCCATGACATTTGTAAGCACACTGTACTACTCATAGTCTGTGTCCTGCTGTCTAGGACTAATCCTCCAGCTTTCCCATGGCTGGTTCCTTTTTGCCCTTTACATCTCAACTTGAGATGCATTCTGAACGCCTTCCTTGATACTCCATCTGGAAGCTGATCCTCTCAGAACTCCATTCTCAGAACTCTGTGTAATTTCTGTATTTGCTTGTTTGTTCTCTTTTTTCCCCATTGCAGATTATATGCCCCCAAAGGGACATGTGGCAGGCAATTCAGAAACACCTGTTGAAAAGAGTTGCACCCTGAGATGACCTTTCATTAAGAGCTACTATAGTCTATCTTGTGGCTTGGTGAACTGCTCCCTGTTATCCACGCATGAGCAAAATGGGTGTTAGCTTTCCAGTGCAATTAACAAGATACCACAAACAGTAAACTTATGAAAAGAGAAGGCTCACAGTTTTGGAGGGTCCACTCCATGCACTGCTGGTGTGTGTGTATAGAGCAAACCAGTCAGCTCATAATCAAGGAGTGAAAGATAGCAAAGGAAGGGGTGGCGTCCTAAGCCCACTTTCCAAGGTCACAGCTCTGGCTTACTAAAGACTTCCCACCAGTCTCCACCACATGCCCTAAACTTCCACATGTAGGCTTTAGAGAGACAGTCAAGATCCAAACTACTGAAGCGTTGTACTGTCAGAGCAGAGAAGCTTTTCTAACAAAGACAGCAAAATTCGCTTGACCTCTTCCATGTTTTCTTATTAATTCTTTATCCCTTTAATCCACTTTCTCAGTTATTTCCCCCTTCTCCTTAAGGCGGTATTTCTTAGCCTATGTTTAGTTTTCTGAAATGTTAGTTCGGCTTCTAGAACTTTCTCATGTGCCCTACAGTTCCAAATTAGTATTTTCTCCCGCTCCTTCCTCCTTAGCTCATTCATGCCATCTGTGATGTGACTGCTTTGATCTCTGTCTCCACCTCTCCCCAATATGTGTTACAGTCCTTGTGAATTTCCTTAGAACAGAGTCTGGCTTAAATTCTCCCAGGGATTCTGCTGTTCTTGAACACTTGTGTAATTTACACACACCCATTCACCTCTTCTAAGGAAAATTACCAAGATCTATTATTGGTTTAAAAATGCTCTGAAAAATTAGTCCTTCCTTCTACTTTTGATTGCAAGTGGTGCATGTCTTCCCTTTGTATACAGGACTGAATCCAGTCAGGCCCCATTACCACTCTGGATGCTGTGGAATGGACTGAGCCTCATCAGGACATATTCTTTTATGTAGTCTGAGCCTAATTCAGTGGTTCTCAACCTGTGGATTGTGATCCCTTTAGGGGTCAAATGACCCTTTCATAGGGGTCACATATCAGATATCTGGCATATCAGATATTTATATTATAATTCATAACAATAGCAAAATTACAGTTATGAAGTAGCAACAAAATAATTTTATGGTTGGAGGTCATCACAACATGAGGAACTGAATTAAAGGGATGCAGCATTAGGGAGGTTGAGAAACACCCGGATGACCCTCTCAGAAGTCTTTCAACTGAGAGGGAAGCGGAGCTGGTACTTAGTGGTCTGTCATTATGATATCCATCCTGCCCTACCTGGGGCCAGCCTCTGAGGACTGCTTAGCTTGTGCTTCTAGGGGTTTGGCTGAGGGTGACTGTTTTTCATTCTTTCCCATCCAGCTGCATCTGGTTTGTTGCTGCTGTCTTCTGCTGAGATGGCTCAGCAGTGGGTGGTTCCCTGTCTCCTTTCTTCCTTCTCATATTCCAGGAAAAATCAGAGAAGTGTATATGTGTATGTGTGCAGCTGCCTGCATGTGCCTGTATCTATTTTTCAGAAAAAGAAAGCTAATGCATGGGCCACATTTGGAACTATGAGTACCATCTTGGCAATACTTTCTTATGGACTAATTTGCTCTGTGAGCATTTTGAGTATCTAGATTGCCTTGCTGTTTGTTGGTCATGGTTACACAGCTGTCATCTGAGGCTTTAAATGAATCATAGGTATCAATTAACACTGTTGTAAAGGATTTTCCTTTCCCTCTCTTGGGGAGCCACACTGAGCTTTTGTTTTCTTGTCATTTATACCATTCCACCAACATTTAAGGGGTGCCAGCTCCATAACAGGCAGAGCTCAGAGAATACCCAGTGATGGCTTCCCATCTTTCAACTCATTAAGACCTATTTGTGTTTTTACTTGGTTTTAATTGTCAAGTTTAATGATACACCTCTAATTCTATTACCCATTATATCAGCAAGTAATTAATGAGAATGTTAAGTAGCATGGATAAGAACTGAACTACATTTATCATTTTCTCCCAAGCTGACATTTTTTCTGACCTGCTAATCAATTTTCTATTCACCGGTTACATAAATTACAGGTTCCCAGTTTCATGATGGGTTGGTCATGTAAGAGGAAAACCTAAGGAGTCATCTAAATTTCTCTCCTTGGTGGCCATGATTCACCAATCTTTCCTTGTTGATTTTTACCCTTGTTGCAGCTGTTTATTAAAAAGAGCAAGGATTGGCTTTCATGTTTTTCAGATACCAGGGTCTTCAAGAAAGGACAAGATGAATGAAGGACTTAGGTCTATCAGTGTTCCTGAAACTGTTTTTATTAAAAAAAAAAACCTGTAAGAAGGATGCTTTTACCTCTGTTTCCTTTGATATTTTCATTCCCTAAATGTTGATGGTAGGTTGACCTGTACCTTCCTAGCGCCTTCACATGAATGGTCAATAAGGCCTCACTCTCAGAGCTGGGCATTTGCCGTTAATTCAGACAAGCAGGGGAAAAAATCTTATAAATACCGGGAGAGGGAAATTGATTTTGTAGGATACACATGTATCCTCTGAGCTCCTACTGCTTGCTCATTTGCAAGACGAAAACTTTTTCTTTCAAGAAACCTTTCAAGAAGTGCCCACCTGCCCTCCTTTACAGTTTTAGAGAGCAAAATCCCTCTGTAGCAGAGCTTTTAGAGTAGCCCTCCCTTCCCCCATGGTTTGTTTGTTTGTTTGCTTTTAATTTAAAATTATGTATATATGTTTATATTTGAGTGTGGGTGTGCATATAGATGTCAACAGAGGCCAAAAGGGGACATCAGATTCTCTGGAGCTGGAGTTACAAGAGGTTGTGAGAAGCAAGGAAGCAAACTCAGGTCCTCTGGAAGAGCAGCAAATACTCATAACCACTGAGACATGTCCCAGCCCCACCCTATGTTTTTAGAAGCTGTCACCTTTGCACACTTTCAGGAGGCCCTGCCATGTGTCCTAAAGTGTCCAGGGGAAGATGGAAGACACTTTTCAGTTTCAGATGCTGGGGTGTGCAGGGCCCTGGAGGAGAAACACTTGACATGAGCCCTCAAGGCGTGCTCGAGAGGGGTCAGAGAGTGCTGAATCACAGCCAGGGCTTACAAGAAGCACTCATTTTGGGCACCTTCAAAGAAGATGGTGATTAAGTTTTAAAAAATATATTACACAGCAGGGGATGGGTTATATAGCTAGTGCCTGTGCAGAGTCATAGAGTGGGTGTGTTCTCTGCTCCATGTTGTTTCTGGCCACATGTAACAAGTTTTCCTTTAACTGGAGTACTGGTGGGACAGTGAGACCTGAAGAGCAGACTCCTCTCTGGGTCAGTGATAGACTGCTTTTTATTTGTGTGTGAATGTATCTCAGGGGTTTGGGTACACCTGATACATGTGGAGACCAGAAGTTGACATTGGGTGTCTTTCTTGATTGCTTTTCACTTTATTTTCTGAGGCAGGGTCTCCCTGTACCCAATACTTGCTGATTATGACTAGTCTAGCAGGCCATCTTGTTCCAGAGTCTCTGCCCCATGAGTTGGGCTTTCAGCCTGTTGCCATGTCTACCAGGCTTTTACATGGGCCTTTCTTTCTTTCTTCCTTTCTTTCTTTTTTTCTTTTCTCTCTCTCAGTCCCTTGAACTTGTGATCCTGCTGCTTCAGCCTCCTGAGCACTGGAGTGACAGGCTTGTGCCTCCAGGCTTAGCTCCTCACTGACAGGGCTCTCTGTTAGAGTACTATGATGTCCTGTTGTACCACCTGGCTCCCATTCAGCAGTTCCTGG
>CM053763.1:95934835-96008417 GCA_028658305.1 Pachyuromys duprasi
CCTGAACACTTGGGCAGCAGCCTCTGAGGACAAGGATGGGGAGCTGATTATTTGTTTTTCTAACATCCTTCCAGAAATAGCTGTGGCTAGTCCAGAGAGCCAGGGTGTGAAGGTTAAAAGGGCTGCAGAGACGGGGGAATGACATGGGACAGAATATGCCTCCCTGACGTCTGTTTCTTTGCAGAATAGCTGCCTTCCCTTGGGTCCTCAAGTGGTGTTTGCTCCATGCAAGAACAGCCCTGGACTCATCATCCTTATAAGGATGCAGGTTCTGAGGACCTTGTTTAGCATTAATTGCATACAGTCAAACGTTAGGGCTACAACACTGAAATAGCGGTAGCCTTTAATCTATGGTGCCATTGTGGTGAGCCCTTCCTGGTATGGTCATAGCTCATCTACAAGGTTTGAGAACCATAGTCTTCCCAGGAAGGGAAGTGCTAACTTTGTCATAATCCTGTGCATCTTATAATTCAGACCCAGACTGGAGATTACAGGTACAGACTTGGCTCTCAGTGGGGGAGATCTAGGAATAAGAAGTGCTAGAAGATTGGATTCTAAGAGGTCTGTTTCCTTCTTTGATCTGGAGCTGTTGTTTGTTGGTAATGTAGTTTAATTTGACACGTGAAGCTGTGTGAGGTCATCTTTGTTCTGTTTCTAGTGACCCCATGGCCCTCACAGACGGTCAGAGTCTGGCTCTAGACTGGAAGTGTCCACTAAGGCAGGCTGGAGAAGCGGGATTGATAGAGGAATGGGAAGGACCCGCACAGCTAAACAGTCACTTTTACCTTTGGGTGGGTAGTGACAGGAAATGTGGAATGAGTCACTTCTGCTTCAAGATACAACAGAATCCAATCTTCCCACCAGAGTCCCATACTCAGCAGGTTCTGAATGGTTGCTGTACACCAGAGATCTCCATTTTCTTTGCAAATGTTCTGATAGATGAGTTTGTGAGCTCCAGTGGGACAGCTGCCATCATTTCCTGAAAGCCTCCCCCCGCCCCCACCCTCATGTCATTTAAGGCTCTGCAGGAACTGTCATGTGAGGGTGGATGCTCACCTCCTAGCCTTCATCTGCTTCTTCATTATCTGTCTTCAGGGAGGCAGGAAGACTGGGAGGTTGAGATCCCTCTGCCTGCATGGCTGTGCCCTTCATTTGGAGGTGGCAGCAGCCCAGGGGCGCACACAGAAGGACAAGTGGGGGCCTCTGCCATCAAGGACCTGGAGGGACTAAAGGCTGGGAGTCTCATCCTGTCCCTTCCTATACTATCCTGCCAAAGCCTGAGCCCAGCTTCCTGCCAAGTCTCTATCCTATTCCTTCCCCTTTCCCCTCTACAATAGAACATTATGCCAGATACCCACCACTTCTCCCCACCACTCAGCTCACCTTCTACTTTCTTAGGTTCTAAGTAGGCAGGCTGGGGGGGATGGCGAAGGTTTGGAAGCTGGGAGCTTTGCAGACAGGCTGACTTTTGGTTTCCCAGGGCTTCCAAAGTACCATAAACTAGGAGGTTTAGGATGACAGAAATGTATTGTTTTACAGTTGTAAAGGCCAGAAGCCCAAAATCAAGGTCTCAGCAGAGCCATGTTTCCTTGGCAGGCATGAGCTCTCCTGGCTTCTGGTAACTCCTTGGCTTGCAGCAGCCTGACTCCTCTCTTCCTTTGATGATCTCACTGTTGTTCATGTCTGTGTTCCAGTTTCTTGTAGGCAAAGGCACCATTCGTATTGGATGATCAGTTCCCACTACCATAATCTCCTTTATTATAATCACATCTGCAATGATTCTGTTTCTGTAATAGTAGCTTTGAATTACTTTGAGAAAATGCTTTAGTTATGATCTGACTTGCAGTTTCTAAGGATGTGCTTGCAAATAAATATTGTGCTATACTTTCAAAAAATAACATACTTTACAGATATCAAAGGATAGAAGTGACACAATAACTTTAAAAAAAGAAAAAAGGAAGAAAGAAAGGAGTGGCAAGTAGTCATACATCAGGTGTGTCTAGTTGGAGGCAGATTCAGAAAGGGCTGGAGTTCAGTGAGTCTGGTTCGTGGCTCTTGGGAAACAGTGTGGAGTATGCCAGCCAAGTCTTTTAGACCTCATCTTGGGGGCACTGGGTTTTCAAGTTGGGCTTCTGGCCGCCAGTGCCTCCGCTTCAGCCTCTTGCTGGTCCTTTCTGAGACTTGATTGACTCAGTCCAGGGAGGAGAGTAATGTGCCTTAAATAGGAGGGAGTTAATGACCCACAGTCAGTGTCCAGGAGATCTCTAGATGAAAGGGCCGCGGGAGGAGCAGCCAAACTTGCAATTACACTTTGCTCTTATCTGCCTGTCTCAGTGGGTCCTAGTTGTAATCACAGATGTAAAGTGAGCATGGTTGATCTAGAGAGCAGATCAAAGGGAAAATCAATCAGGTGGCTGGATTCACTGGCCTTGAAATAACCTTCTGAATTTGGTATGAGCTGTTCCTATGCTGGCCCAGGGATGGCCTGCCCTGGGAGGAGTGCTGACTGGGTGTGCTTCCATACTAAGCCCGCAACAGGGTCCTTGATCTCTAAATATGGCTGTGCTGGTTCATCAGCTTCCAGATGGATCTGCCTTTATTCAGCAGCAGATCTCTCCATGGCCATTGGTCGTCACAGACCTTACATGTGCCTTGGCAAGTGTAGGCAGCAACAGACTCCATCCTTTACCACTGGGCAGAGGAGCTCTGCCTTCTCCTTTCTTTGGGGCTCAAGGAAGGTCCTTAGGGAGCCCAAGCAGAACTCAACCATACTGTTCTCAGATAGTAGCACTGCAGTGGGGACCAGCAAAGAGTTGTGGATACTTCAAAAGCCATCTCTTCTTACTTCCAAAGAAATGAAATGTCTTGAACTCAGCTTTCTCCGTGTGTGGACAGGAGTCATTGGAAGTGCAAACCAAATGACTGGATTGATTTCTCAGTCAATATCTACTGAGGGCTGTGAAGAGTGAGTTAGACAAAGGTCCTTCGTGCTTGTCCCTTTGTGTCAGGTTTGGCTCCCTGGGAAATGGACTGTGGTGATTTGAATGAAGATGTCCTCTATAGGTTCATGTGTTTGAACACTTGATTCCCAATTGGGGCCACTGTTTTGGGGAGGTGGTGCAGCCTTGCACCACCAGGGGTGAGCTCTGGGATCCCACTGCCTTCCCCAGTGTCTAATTCACTCTCTCTGCTTTGTGTTTGTGGTGTAAGAGGTAACTTCTTAGCTGCCTGCCTCCATGCTCTGCTGGCTGTTGCTTTGTCTCCCCACCATGATAGACTGTTATTCCTCTGGAACCATAAACCCCAACTAAACTTTTTTTTCCACATTCTGCTTTTGGTCATGGTATTTTATCATAGCATTAGTAAAGAAACTGACAAATGGAGGAAGGTTTACAGGAAGGAGGAGAACTGATGAGTGGTCCCTGTTCAGCATCTGTAGAGCAATGAGGGAAGTAACATTGGGAAAAGAAGGAGGTCAAACTGGGATGTAGTCATAATGAAGGCCTCAAAGGATTCCATAAGAGGCTCAGGACCTGGGAAGGCTCTTTAGAATTGTCTCAAATGGAGGCAAGGGGGCCAGGCCTTTAGAGCCAAGATGCCTGCACTAAAAGGCATCAGTCATGGGGGCTGCCCTCAGGAGGTAGGCCATGTAGGAGCCACCTCTTTCTGGTTTCTCGTTGGGAGGGTATGTCCCTCAGTGCTGAAGGTGGCTGTGTAGAGATGGGGCAAAAGTGTCAGAGCATTCCCACACTCTCCATGACTCTTAGCAATAGGAGGCCTTCCACTCACATTTAACTCAGCCTTAGCTGACTTTGTCTAGGAAGGAGAATAATGGTACATTGGAAAGAAGTGATGAGAAATAGTGGATTACAGTTAGTGTGTCCAGGAGACCCTTAGATGAAAGGGCTTCAGGAATAGGGGCTTTCAACTGACTATCTCAGTGTGTCCTAGTTGGGCTCATTGCCTAGTAGGAGGCCAAAAAGTAAATATACTACAGAGTGGGACTTGAGGTGGACAGTCAGGTTGTTGTCTGCAAGAAGTTCATCTAAGCTGAGAGCTGAAGAGTTAGGTGTAGGTCATTAAAAAGCGACATTGTAGGAGACATACCAAAGATCAGAAGTGTATGTGTGTGTGTTGTAAGGGGTAGGTTACAATATGAGTGAGGCTGCGGAGGGTCAGTGAACTTGAGAGAAGGCATAATAACAGCATAAGGCCAAAGGAATGGGCAACTGTTGTGAGAAGAGGGGAAGGGAAAGGACAGAGCCAGTGCTCCTCAGATGAACTCAGAAGAGCTGCTGTCATAGCAGAGATTTCTGGGAAGGGGAGGTATACCAATGACTTCTTCATTTCTTCCAAATTCCTGTCATACATCTATTTGAGCCTTTGGAACCTTCATGAAGCACACAGACATTACCTTTGTTTGGTGGAATGCTACACCCTTGAGTATTTCTGGTCTTCACTTCAGGTTCTGTCATCCATGATAGGAACCTTTTATGTATGTTCTTGGACCAAATGATCATCTTTCTCACTAGCCCTGTGTACCTTTTTAGCAGACTCTGGTTTTCTCTCTGTGCCACATCTTGTACTGCCCACTGTCCCACATCCAAGCTCCAGTTTCTACAGAGATACCTACAGTTGCCCGGTGACCTTCCCAGTGACCTTCTTTGCATGGGTGATGGTAGACACTTTCTTTCAAAAATGACTTTACTCAGAGTTCCCTTTCTGGTTTTCTTGAACTTTGGTTCTCTTTCTGATTTCTCTACCGTTGCCTGCAGCTTAGAACCTGTGTGTCTCTTTCTTGGCCTCTTCTTCTCCTCTCTCTCCTTTCTCCCTTCTTTTCAACCTTCCCTACCCTCCTACACCTCCTGTCTTTCCCCTTTCCATGACTTGATGAAACCAGCTACTGTGTTATAGAAACCCACATGACAAGTGGAGCAGAGCAAGGTGGCTGCCTGCTAACAGCCCATGAGGACTTGAATCTTGCCAACAGTTGCTCATGTGTGCCAACAGCCATTGCATGAGCCTAGCAGCAGATTCCACTTCCATGCAAACTTGAGATGGTGCAGTCCCAGAAGACACTTTACTTAGGGTCTTCTGAGAGGCCCAGGGGTGAGACCTTGAGGTCAGTCTTGTGAGAAATGCTGAAGCTAGTGTTGATGACCCAGTTAAGTTCTGCCTCTGTTCTTGACCCACAAGGACTTGAAACAAAACAAAAAGTGTATGTGGTTGTAAGCTTCTGGGTTACACAACCCTGTTTTCTTGTCCTTTGTCACGCTTCCCATCTCCCAAACCAAATTCTATCTGTCTTCAGAGTACACCATGCAATGTGCAGTTCCCAGGATCTTTCTCTAAAAAATGATTTCTGCTTTGCTTGGAACACATTTTTCTCCTGGAAAATTCTTGCTTGTCTTTCTGCCTAGAGCACTTGGAGGCCTAAGTTGTGTAATCATATTTCAATGTTTAATTGTATGCTTATAATTAATAATTTCTAAAATCATAACAATGATTTGGTGACACAGTGCTTAAACATACTCAACACATTTTTGAAAATAAAATTCAGTAACTGTCTTAGTTAGGGTTTCATTGCTGTGAAGGGACACCATGACCAAGGCAACTCTTATAAAGGAAACATTTAATTGGAGGTGGCTTACACTTTCAGTTTAGTCCATTATTATCATGGTGGGAAGCACAGCAGTGTCTAGGCAGACATGGTGCTGGAGGAGCCGAGAGTTCTTTCTACATCTTGATCTACAGGCAGCAGGAGACTTTATACCACATTGGGTGGAACTTGAGCATAGGAACCTCCATTCCCACCCCTATAATGGCACACTTCCTTCAACAAAGGTACATGTATTCCAGCAAAGCCACATCTCCTAATAGTGCCACTTCTCATCGGCCAAGCATTCAAACACATGAGTTTTTGGGACCCACATCTATTCAAACCACCACATTCCACTCTCTGGCCCCAATAACATAATGCAAAATGCATTTAGTCCAACTTCAAAAGTCCCCATAGTCTATCACAGTCTCAACAATGTTTAAAAGTCCAAAGTTCAAAGTCTCTTCTGAGATTCATGAAATCTCTTAACTGTAATCCTCTATAAAGTCAAAATAAAAAAGCACATTACACACTTCCAACATATCATGGCACAGGATATATATAACTGTTCCAAAAGAAATGATTTAGAAGAACCTTCCAAAAAGGGAAGAGAGTACAGTGAGGAAATACTGGACCAAAGCAAGACTGAAAACCAGCTGGGAAAACTCCAAACTCTGCATCTCCATGTCTGATGCAAAAATGCTTGTCAGATCTCCAACTTCTTTCAGCTTTGTTGACTGCAACACACTTTTTTCTTTTGGGCTGGTTTCACTCTCTGTTAGCAGCTTTCTTCAGCGGGTATCTCACAGCGCTGGCGTCTCTAACCTCTTGGCGTCTCCAAGGCAATCCAGGCTTCACCTTCACAGCTTTGCACAATGGCCTCTCTGGACCGCCATGCAGGGACACCCCTGCCACACCCCTGGCCTCTGCAGCTTTCCTTAGTCACACAGGGGACGTCAATAACCCCGTTCTTCTATCCTTGACTCTAACGCCAGAACCACATGGCCAAATCTGCAAGTTCTGCTACTTGCTGAGGCTGGAACATCATCCCCTTGTTCAATTACCTCTTCACCAGTTTTTTGATGGTTTCCTTCACTGCCTAAACTTGGATGTCATGGATCTTGGTCTGTAAACCAGGCTGACCTTCAACTCAGAGATCTGCTTGCCTCTGTCTCTTGAGTGCTAGGATTAAAGATGCACACTACCACATGGGGGCTCTAAGCTCCCCTCCCCCCGTTTCTTTTCACAAGATGGAAGCTTAGCTTGGTGGGATCTTGCCCCCAGGTCACCACTCCCTTAATTCCATTTAATATTTTTAATCTGCTTATCTCCTTGAACATGGGATTTAGCTCAATTCTACTTTCTGGTGTCCCTTTAGTCTTCGAACCAGACATTTTATATTTTTCCTTTCTAAGTTTGCTACGTTCCATCAAGATGTTCTTCATAAGACTGAACCACAGGGTAGAGTCTATACTAGGCTGTTTTGAGTTTTCCTTTGACAATGCAATTTAAATATCTTCACCTTAGCCTCAGGCAGACTCTTTGGATAAGAGTAAAAGCAGCTATATTCTTTACCAAAATAACACAAGAACAGTCTCTATACAACATACTGAAATTCTTCTCCTCTGAAACCTCTTGAGCCAGTCCCCCACAGTTCAAATCACCCTCAGCACCACGGTCTTCCATGGTCCTACTAGTATGACCCATTGAGCCCCACTAACAGCATTCCACTTCTTTCCAAACCCAAAGTCCCCAAGTCCACATTCCCCCGAACAAAAGCATTGTCAGACCCATCACAGCAATACCCACTCCTCATACCAACTTCTTTCTTGGTTAGGGTTTCATTGCTGTGAAGAAAAACTATGACCAAGGCAACTCTTATAGAGGAAAACATTTCATTCGGGCTGGCTTACAGTTTCAGAGATTTATTCCATTGTCATCATGGAGGGAAGCATGGCAGCATCCATACAGACAAGGTGCTGCAGTAGGAGTTGAAAGGTCTACATCTTGATCTGCAGGCAGCAAGAACACAGTAAGATAGTGTTCCACACTGGATGGAGCTTGAACATAGGCGACCTCAAAGCCCACTCCCACAGTGACACATTTCGTCCAACAAAGCCACACCTATTTCAACAAGGCAACACTTTCTAATAGTGCTGTTCCCTATGGGCCTATGGAGGGCGATTACATCCAAACTACCACAGTAACTATTTATTTAGGATTTGGCTGGTATAGGTTCTGTGGGGATATGATTTCAATAGCCGAAATGCCTGATTTGAAACATGGGATGTTCCATGTTCCACACATATTTGCCCTTTTGTCTAATTAATTTCTATTTATCTTCTGGTACTCATCCATTATGCACTACCCCTTCAGTGCATCTTTCCCAGATTCTCAGAATAGGTCAGATCTAGTTGCATGCATCCATAAATTCCTGCCAAGCAAGGTCACATTCTGAAGCTTTTTGAGGGGGAGAGGGAGAGAGGGCTAGGATTTCAACATATGTTTTGGTTTTGAGACAGGGCCTTACTCTGTTGCCATGTAGCCCTGGCTGATATGCATGCACAATCCTCCTGCCTCACCCTCATAAGGCATGCAATACCACACCCCATTCTCAACATAGCTTTGCTAGTGGACACAACTCAATCCAATGCTCATCTGCACTTTAATGTTATTTTTAAGGGTCAGTGGTAGACTTTGCAGGGGTATTGAAGTTATATTATATTAAAATCTCAGTAAGTCTATGAGCACTGTCTTGTGCACAGTGCTATAAGGCAGAGAAAACTGTGAGGCCATGCTGAATATAAGCATATCCCATTAATTATTTGCTCAGGGGATAACCCAGAGGTTCTTCCTTCCCTTCCATTTCTACAACAATGCCATGGCTACTAACTGGGGGTGGCTATGGTCTTCCCCTTTAGAGAAATCTGTGGCTGAGGTAATTATGGGTGAGGGAAGGGTGTTACTGGCATGTACTTAGTGGACACCAGGGATGCTGCTAAGCAAAGATCCAATAATGCACAGGGCTGATTCCCTGTGAATTCTTAATGTTAATGTCACTGCCGTTCGGAAGCCCTGTGGTAATGCAGGTGTGTGCCTAGGCATTTTAGGGTAATGATAATTACATGCTTGGCTTGGATTTGGAACAGTGTCTGTGTCTGTGTGTGTGTGTGTGTTCCTAAAAGGCTCTGATGTTCTCCCTCTCTTACTACTCTGGTTAGTGTGATGAGGTGAGACTGAACATAGAAATCAAGCCATTATTATCAAAGCCACACAGAGAAGTGTAAGAGTTTTCTTTCTTTTGTTTTTTTTAACCCAACTTGGTGCTTTTTTTTCTTTTAATCATCAAAGGCAAAATAAGGTTCATGTTCTCAGAGTCCAGTGGAGCCCAAAGAAGGTGATAGAGGTCACAGATGAGTGGGGGGGGGTATTGTCAAAATAAAACCGGGAACTGTGGGACAGCTGCCACGAAATTTCCCCTTTTTCCTTCTGTTTGTGTGTGTATGTGTGTATACATATGTGTGCACATCTTATGCATATACAGGCTCATGTGTGTGTATGGGATGTGTATGTCTCTGTGCATGCCTGCGTGTGTGTATGTGTGTATTGCTGAAATTGCACTTCCATTCCAGGTAAGTGCTCTGTCTCTGAGCTATCTCTCTAGTCCTTCTTTTTCTAATCAACTTACATTCAACTTTAAAAAGTAATGATTATTTTGTATGTGCTATGAATGCTTTTCAAACCCCTGGCCCAGGAAAGGCCAAGACTGGCCCTGTATATGCTCCAGTTTGAGACTATGAGATTGGCTTTGATTGAGGAAACTGGGCTCTGTCTCTCTCTCTTTTTTTTTATGGCTTCTCACTTTGTCCTGAGTGTCCATGGGCAAACGTTTCGTCTTAGATTGAAGTGTAGATTCCTGTAATCCTAGCTTAAATGAATCTCTTGATGCTTTTAACTTCTAACCTGAATCTCCTGCTTGGCTGGGTCAATAAACGTTTTATTAGTGGAAGTCCTTGACCTCTTATAAAATTAATTTTGTACTTATAGAGCCTCAGATTCTAGCTCAGGTTTTCTGGTACTTTCTGCCTGTGCTTTGTTTCCTTTTAGAGGTGGTCAGAGGCTTGGCAACATTTTGTGTTGGGGACTAGGTAAGGAAAGCCTATAGTATTTCTTGTCGTATATTCTCTGTGCCTCAAAAAAGGGGGGGGGGGACTATTTTCATTTTCATTCTCTTTCTGTCTCTCTTTGACTGTTTTTTTTTTTTTAAACAGGGTCTCACTGTGTAGCTCTGGCTGCCCTGGAACTCCCTGTGTACTAAAGTAATTGACACCTGAGCAGACTATCTATTATGTGTTTCGCGTGTCATGAGCATTTCTCCATGCCCTCAAGTATCGTAGCATCCTCTCCTCCTCGACATAGCATCATCCCTACCCAGATGATGTGGCAACATCCCCTTTTCATCACAATGTAGCAGCATCCTTTCTCCCTTATTATGTAGCAGTATCCTTTTCTCTTCATGACATGGAAGTATCCCTCTCTCCCCATGATGCAGTGGCATCCCTACCTCCACATGAGTTAGCAGCATTCCTACTTCCTTGTGATGTAGCAGCATTCCTCCTCTCTATGATGATCAGTTGTCAGGGCCTCTTGATAACAAGACAACTCAGTTTCTTTGCCCATTTTTATAGCGACTTGCTTAGAGTAACTGTCTCTGTTACTTTTCTCAGTCCTGAGACAGAACACCTGAAGGAAGGTAAGGGAGGAAGGTTTCCTTCTGGCTCATGACTCAGGAGATGCAGTCTGTCAGGACAGGGAAGACATGACAGTGGGAATGGCTTGTGGCATGACACCAGGAGTTTGAGGTAGCTGATTACATCACATTAATTGTCAGAAAGTAGGGAGTTCAGGCCAAATGAGGGGGCCTGGCTGTCACCCTCGATGTCTGTCCTCCATCAAGCAAGTTTCTCTAGCTAGGCCTCCTGAAGGTTCCACAATCTCACAAAAGAGAACCACTACCTAGGGACCAAAAGTCAAATGTGAGCCTATGGAGAACATTTGATATGCAAGCCACAACAGAAGCAAGGCAAGCTCCTTTATTCTCTTTTACTCTGAGAAAGTCACTGTGGCAAACAGAAGTAGCATCTTTAGACATTGGACGAGGCTAAGGTACTGCATGTGGGAAGAACACATATCCCATAGGACACCAGGAACAATTGTGAGTGGGGTCCTATTTCTCCACCTCTCAAATTTGGTTCTCAAGCCAATGTGTTCTCTTAGAGACCCAACACTCTTAAATGGCTCTTGATTTAACATCTGTATTGCCTCCCAAAGGAGGTGCCTCATCTGTGCTTGGTTTTATGTCCAACCTTGTATTTACCCATGATCTTAAAAGGCTGTTTCTACATTTTGTCAAACCAGCAGCAGCAGCAGCAGCCCCAGAGTGGTATAGTAAATAGCAAGACCGTTGCTCTCTTGTGTGAGGGCTGCCCACGGGAACATTTTTTGCTGTCATGTGGATTTCTCTGTCTGAAATGAATCTGGTATGTTGGCGGGGGCGGGGCAGACTTACAGTATACCAGTCAGTTGGAGTCCTTGCATAGTAGTGGCAGCTGAATCCTGCAGATGGGAAGGGAATTCTATGTTTAGCATATTCATCAATCCTAAGCAGGATGATTGTCCTTTGCAGGGTAAAAAGCCGGTCATATTGTCATCAAGATGGCTGGTCTCACCTAAGGGTGGTCCCAGACCAAAGACTCAGGAGTGGCCTTTGTTGCTGGCAGGTTGAATTTGCACGAGCAGCAGCTGCAGGAGCTGAGTTAGTTGCCTAAGAAGGTGGAAACCTGCACTCCCATATCTATGGGAGCCTCTCCCTGTAACTCTGACTGGTCTACCCAGGAGCCCATTGTATCAGCCCCGGATGCCCAGTGACAGAGGTGGACTGACAGCTGTCTGTTTTTCATGTGATTGTTGGTATTCCCTCCATAGTCTATGCCCATGAGCAGGCACATCTTCACAATAGAGGTCCCCAGACTTTGTGCCCAAAGGCCTGTCCACACAGCTCTTTGCAGACTTGCTTATGCCAAAGCTACCACACAAGACTTTTTCTACTTCCCGTGAATCTGTAGTTGTGCCCTTGCTGTGGGCCACTTTCTGCATACAGTGGTGATCAGACATAGCATTGGCTGTCTATCTTCAGCTCACACCAACCCAGCCAGCTGACGTATCTGCAAACCTGTTCTGAGGCATTCCCCTCCTCTTTATCAGCCAAGCCTGGGAAACTCCCCAGTGAGGTCACAGTTGTGATCTGAGTAGGAAGGGTTGCTGTAACAGCAGGGAGGGGCATGGAAGAGATGGACCCTGGCTGCCTTCTCCTACAAGTCATATGTCCTTCAGCTCTGCTTGTGGGAAGTCTGGAATGTACAGCTTTTGCTTTGTGGTGGGTTGCTGTGGATCCTCCCAGCACCATGACCGTGTGGGTACTTAGCTCAACATTTGCAGCTCTGCTTTAAGTGTGTGGGCCTATTGGATCAACCATACTCTAGTGCAGCAGTTCTCATGCTGTGGGTCTTGACCCCTCTGGGAGGCTGTCAAACAACCCTTTCACAGGAGTCAACTAAGACCATTGGAAAACACAGATATTCACATTATGGTTCATAACACCAGCAAAAGTACAATTACGAAGTAGCAACAAAAAAAATTTTATGGTTGAGAATCACTAGAACATGGTTGGATTAAAGGGCTGCAGCATTAGGAAGATTGGTACCCATGGCCATGACTATGGGCAACACAAACTGGCATTGGCGGGTTATAAAGGAAACAGGACATGCAGTAGGCAAGGGGGAGGAGGGAAGAGGTAGAACTGGGAGGAGTTAGGGGGAAAAGAGTGGGAGTGTGAATATGACCAAAGTACATTGTATGCATGTATAAAATACTTGAAGAATTAACAAAAACATTATATTAAAGTCTTTGAAGGTCTGTTCATTTAGTCACGTGCTGTCCTAATGTTAGTGTCCACAAGGGCCCCGAAGCCACCAGAAACTGTTCAAATGGCTTGTGATCCTGTGAGGAAGACCTTACAGGCCTTGCTCCGGCACCCTGGGGGTGCATCCTGAAGTCTCCGCCAGGACACTGCACCTAGCACAGCCTCTGCCTCTGCCTCAGGTTGCTCCTGGCCGTGTGGTCAGATGGCAAGGTCTGGACCTGCTCCAGTGTCTGAGCCCCACTCAAAGCAGGAGTTACCTATGCAACCCTTTTTATTTTTTTTATTTTTATTTTTTAAGATTATTTATTTTTCTGTACATTTGACATACATGTATATCCATGTGAGGGAATCAGATCCACTGGAATTTGAGTTATAGAACAAACAGTTGTGAGCTGCCATGTGGGTGCTGGGAATTGAACCAGGGTCTTCCGGAAGAGCAGCCAGTGCTCTTAACCGCTGAGCCATTTCTCCAGCCCGCGACCCTTTTTATTAACAAAAGCTGTATGTTCAGAAAGCTTAAGTCATTTTCAAGGTCTCAGGGCAGGTCCGTGGTGGCTGGGAGTCTCTCTGAGCTGCTTCCGCTGCTCTGTGCTGTCCCTGCCTCCCCGACAGCCGTATCTAGCCCTGGGATGTCAGAGAATCACCTGTGGTTGATTGCATGTGAGGGAACTGGCTCGCGCTGGCGAGCCAGATGTAGATCAGTTTTGGCTTTTTAAAATAGGCTGTGACTCAGGTACCTGCATTGCTCAAGGACAGGCATTGGCACCGTGTCCTGCCCTGACTCAGTGAGTGATTCAGACTGAGAACTGGCTAAATTGAGGAGGACTGTTTGGATGGTACATAACCTTTTATCCTATCCCTTAGCTAAGAATAGACTCAGACCACAAGCAAAACTCCTCCTCCTCTTCTCTCCTCTCCTTCCACTTCTCTTCCCTCTCATCCTCCAGTGCTTCAAGTCTTCACTCCAGTCTAGACAATGGGCATCATTGCAGCATGAACTTTTCTTCCTTCTGTCCAGTTTGTCCTTGGCTCGTGTAGCTCTTCTAGATGCCGCTGGATTAACTGGAACACTAAGGAGGTTGGCTCAGAGAGGCCTATTCACATGCCTAAGCTATTTATGTGGGAACCAAGATCTGACGCTAAGTGGTTTGGTTCTTCTGCATCCAACTGGACCATACTAAATACATTTTATGTTTATTGATAATGATTGATCAGAAACCTATGCCCCCTTGTTTAGCAGAGTCATAGGGAATTAACAACTGTATTGGGTCAGTATCAACATAGTAATAATTGTGCTTTTTAGTTTACTTAATTTGATAAAATGAACAACTAATTATTGATATAAAGATTATTCTGGCCAAACTTTGTTTTTGTGGGTCTTAGGATGCTTCTTTGGCTTTTGTTTGTAGGGCTTATGGACTGGTGGGAGGTAGGTCTCAGGAAGTATGGTAAAACATAACAATGTCACTGAGTGAAGGAGAGGGAAACATCAGTTGCCAATGGAAAAATAATTCATTTTATATATGTATTTTTTACTTGCAATTGTGTATTTATGGATACTTCTTTCACAAAACAGGCATACATTTTTATTAAAAATTTAAAAAATTATATTCCTCTTCCCAAAGACCTTTTAAACCCAAGCAATTCATTCCTCATCTGCCCTGAGCATAGAGGACTGAGCTGGAAGAATTTATGTAGAGGTACAAGAAAGTGAAGTTCGAGCACCTTCCAGTTGCTTTTGCTTCATGGCTCGTATTGTAGTTTCAGCAATTTGTTTCCAATGCTGGTCCAAACCCTTATAGACTTGTCTCAGTTACTTTTCTGTTGCTGCGAGAAGACACAGCAATAGAGAAGGCAGATTCTAAAAGAAGATATTAAAATGAGGACTTACCTACAGTTTCAGAGTGTGATTCCATGACCATCATGGTAGGGAGCATAGCAGCAGACTGGGCCTCAAAGCTCTCCTTCAGTGACACATCTACTCCAGCAAGACTGTATCTCCTGACCCTTCCTGAGCAGTCTGCCGACTAGGAAAACAAACATTCAAATGTTCGAGCCCATGCTGGGCGGGGGGGGGGCATTCTCACTCAAACCACCACGATACTTAAAAGCACAACTTAAAAGGGAATTTCAAATTCCATGTGTAAATTAAAGGCCCATGGGTTCCTTTGTAATTAAAAAATATTCATGTGCATATAGTTACATGTGTATACATACACACACACATCTGTGTGAGAGTTTGTGCATATGTGTGCAGGAGGCCAGAATAGGGAATCATATCTATGGAGCTGGAGTGATAGGTGGCTGTGGGTGCTAGAAACTGAACTCCAGCCCTGTGCAAGAACAGCAAGCACTTTGAACCATCTTTCCAGCTCCTCAGACCTCCTTTTATTTCCGTTAGTGG
The DNA here is from genome assembly GCA_028658305.1 of Pachyuromys duprasi. Lineage (NCBI taxonomy): Eukaryota > Metazoa > Chordata > Mammalia > Rodentia > Muridae > Pachyuromys > Pachyuromys duprasi. The sequence goes on from CM053763.1 coordinate 95,949,821, forward strand.
TCGCTTTTGTACTGTTAGAGGAGAGCTGGGGTGGCCTTAGCCCCTTCAGTCTTCACACCTTTTGGGGTTATTAGTCAGGCTTCTGCGTCACTGTGACCAAAATACCTGAAAGAACAATTTAAATGAAGAAAAGGTTTACTTAAGCTCACAGTTTCAGAGGGCTTGACCCCATGCGCTTGGGCAGAACATCATAGTGACAGGAACATTTGGAGGACAGGCTTCTTCCCCTTGCTGCAAACAGGAAGCCTATGGGGTGCGGAGAGGGAGACAGAGAGACAGAAAGGGCCACAGGGATGCTACTTCTACATACTGTTACCCAGTGACATGCTTCCTCCAGCAAAGTCCCACCTCCTAATGCCTCCCCAAATAACACCACCATCTAGGGGCCTAGGCTGTGAGGGACACTTCATAGTCGCACCATACCATATGGGGACAAGACAGTGAGTAACGCTGTTTGGATCATCTGATACTTGGGATTAATTTGTAGGGCTGTTCTACTGGTATGCCCAACCTGGGCAGAACTGTTGGGATAGGTCCGCAGGCAGAACACACTTCTTGTGGTTGCTGTTTGTGCAAACTCCCAGGATAAGGGGTTTCAAATCAGCCTAAGTGTCTCCTAGAAAGTTAGTCTCCTGACGATTGCATTACTCATCCTGAGCATACATGGAAATGGACAGAGGGTCTCAGGTGGGCATGGGGACCGCATCATCTGCTGCAGCCCTGTCTCCTTTCCCTCAAGGCACTACACCAGGCTTCAACAGGTACAGAATATTTTGGGTTTGGGATAAAGAGCAGAACCTCAGTGGGTGCTTCTGTTGTTCACCTTCTCCTGTCTGTGACCATTTCCCACAGGACCCGTGAGTAAACCAGGAAGTAATTGTCAGTAAAACCTGGTGAGGTTAGCAGCCAAGTGGTAATGGCTCCCGTGGTAAACCCCGCCTTTGCTGTTGCCCAGCTTCTGTGGGAAGGAACTCCTGGCTACCGGTCTACCTCGTTTAAGAGGGAGAAGGCCAGAAGACCGCCTATCTCTTTTGACTGCTGAAGGCTTTCAGAATTTTTCTTTAGCTTCCCTATCTTCATCCAAAATCCACGAGGCCCTGGAAGCCCTCTTCTAAGCAGACGAACTCTCCCGTCATCCCTGTGGCCTCCGTCTCACACAATGATTGTATTCCTCTGTCCATTTGCAGCTTTAATTATGAGTTTCCTTGATGGGCTTCCCTCCCGTTTAACTTCTCCTGGTAACTCATTAAACCTCTGAGTCACACATTCATTATTATAGAGAGGACAAAAATGAAAGAAGAGAAAGGGGCTGAGCCCTGGGAGAAACCTGGGGGCGGGCTGCTGTGGTTAAGCAGAAGTGAGCATTGGAGGCCTTGGTGGCCTCTTGCCCCCGCTTAAGACATTGGACCTACAGGCTACTATACTGGACACACTGAGGCCATTGTCTGCTATTGGCTGTGATGGGAGTCTTTGCTGCTGTAGAATACCGGCTTATGATTCTAGTGAAAGTGCACTCCTCCTACCTAACTGTGCCCTCTGAGCCTTTGTGGTCTTCAGACAGGATGAGACATCTCGTTAAAGGGGATCCCCCATCTTAATTTCATCCATCAGAGAACATGAAAGGAAAACAATTCATAACCCGTGGAGGCTTGGGTATGCCCTGTTGTTCCCACTGTGATCCCCCAACTCTCCCACCTCCATTTCCCTGCAATTTACCAAGCATTCTTTCTCTCCTCAGTCCCCACCCAAGGGTGGTTGTTTTACTTTTATCGGCACCCCACACCCCTTCAAAAATAGGGTTCATGGTGCCACCTGGCTCATTTGTTGTTGTAAAGATTAATTGAGCTAAAACATGTCAATACCACCCACCTGGTGCCTGGAACATTTTAAATCTCCCAAAGGTCAGCTATTATAATGTTCCATTCATTCTCCCTGGCTTCCGTTTTTATTTCCTCTCTCGGTGGAAACACTAGAGTAAAAAAAAAAAAAAAAAAAAAAAAGAATCTGAAAGCAGAGAAATTGGATCCTAAATAATAGTAACAATAGGTATCATTTACTGAGTGCGACTTATGTCCTGAGCCAGGCACACATCATCTTTTTCATTCCTGCCACAGCCCTGAGGGATAGATACTGTTATCATCGACTTTCAAGCAAGGAAACTCAGACTTAAGAGAGATGAAGTAACATGCCGGAGGCCGCAGAGTGGGCAAATGGTGGAGCTGAGCCTGCTTGCCTCCCAAGACCTTGGTTTAATAGCCTTGCAAACATCTGAAACCAAGTGCTCTCTGTGTGCGTTTATGACTCCTGTGAGCCATGAGCCCCTGCTCAGAGACTGTTAACCCCTGGTGACAAGTGGCCTGTTAGTAGAAGCAGCTGTCCTGGCAGAGTGAGCTTCTCAACTGGCCAGGGTGAAGCCACCTGGCCTACACAAAGCAAACTCTCTAAAGGCCTCCTTGGTTTTTAGTCAGAGACAGAGAGCAATGGATTCTTTTGCAAAGGCTGGCATTTATTTCTTAATAATCAAGTTACAAATGTTTGCTGCCTCCTTGATTGGTGAAACAAAGACTTTCTGCACTTTAATGTGTGCTGAGAACTACTAATGAGCTCTTAGGGATTCATCACTTACTCAAGAACTGGAAGCCAGGATAGTTGCAGTTAGTAAAAATTAGTTTGCCAAGATCCACTCCCTGCAAGAAAACCTTCAGACGGTCCACACCCACAGCACCTTATCAGTCCCGGGGAGGTTGAGGAATTGCTGATGCCCAGTGTGGAATACCTGGCACACAGCCTTGCCCTCCAGATGTCCTGGGACCAAGGCCATGTGTGGTCTTTGTAGACGTGTCCTTTGGGAACACTGTATCTTAGGGTTTCATCTCTGCGTAGAGTCACAGCTCTACAAGTCGTTTCTTGAACCATGAATCAGACCAACACAACCCTGGGGTTCCAAGCAGGAGGGCAAGAGGGGCTGTCACAGTCTGGGCTGCTGTCATGATGCCTTTGTTTTACGCTCAGATCAGATCTCATTGTCAGATCTCATTGTCAATAGTGATAAGGCATTGCTATTCCTTTCCTCCTCCTTCTGACCCTCCTTCTCCCCCGCTTGACATTCTCTTTCTTTTCTTCTTCTCTTTCTCTTTGTCTTCTCCTTTTCCTTCTCCTCCTCTTCCTTCTTCTGCTTTTCTCCATCTTCATCCTCTTTAGTTTTAATGAAAATATGAACAGCAAGAGACTATGCCACTATTTAACAGGTTCTTCCCTCATTAATTAATTCCTCAAACATTTATAAATCCTGCAGTTTAAATTGAGCCTAAAGTGGAGGTTACAAAAATAAATAAGAAATCTCTTCTGTGGGATGGGTACATTTAGGTGTATACTGGGTTGGATATGGTTTCAAGTGTCTCACATAGGCCATGTGTTGAAAGCTCGGTCTGCAGTTTAGTAATGCTGAGGTGCTGGGACTCTCAAAAAGAGGTAAGACCTCAGTTGTGCCAGTGAAGGTCTGTGTCTCAGCACTCAGAAGCCTCAGGCTTCATGAGGAATTCAAGGACAGCTTTGGCTGGATAGTGAGGTTAGGGCCATCCTGGGCTACAGTGGGACCTTGTTTCAAAAATTAAAGGACAAAAAAAAAAAAAAAAGAGGTAGGGCCTAGTGAGAGACTATTTGTCCTCTGGAGACATGGCCTAACTCTCCTCTGGAACTCGGCTTTGCTTTCTAGCTTCCTGTGTTGTAATCCTTTCCTCTCACCACTAATGCCATCTACCATGGCATTGATGTCTTCACCAGAGCCAAGGAGAAGCTGACACTGTGTCCTTGAACCTCCAGAGCTATGAGCAAATTAGATTGTACTTTCTTTGTAAATTATCTGGCATTAAGTATTTTGTTATGGAAACACAGGTGACAAAGAGAAGGAGGCAAACCTTTGACATGTAGAATGAACAACACCTTCCTAGCATTTGTCATGCATCTAGCGCTAGGCTGAGTTACCCTTGAACTGGTTCATCTCAGTCCCCAGAGCAGCATTGTGCTGGAACCCTGACACTTTATCCTCTTACACATGTGGCCAAGCCTGAGGGAGATTATACTATGAGCAAGCCACTGTTCACAGCATGGTTGCTTCTCAGCTTGTCACAGCATTCTGTGGCAGGTGCCACAAAAGAAGGGTCCAGAAGATGTGAGAGATGTGAATTTGGCCTGGAGAGTTTTAGGCTGGAGCAGTGAGGGAAGGTGGTTGTAAGTGTTAGGAGAGTGTGAGCAGAGACAGAGGTGGAGGTTTCGAGTATTCTCAGCTGATGATATTGGGGGTGGGTGGTGTGAAGATAAGGAGAGAAGACTCCAGAAAGACAACTAGGTTATTCTTCCACTGTATAATCTTTGAAGGCTGGAAATACAAATGATAGACTATTTCTTCTTCCTCTTTTAAGATATTTTTTCACATTGTCTTCAATGAATTTATATGTGTACATGCTTTATACATGTATTATGCATATATATAAAAATATATATCATATGTATGTTAGAGAAGGGTAAATTGGCTTCAGTGTACACAGAGAAGTCCTGGTAGGAGGGAGATTTATCATGGCAACAGAGAAGAGACTAAGACATCCTATTTTCAGGAATCCCTGAATCCCAAAGTTTGTTTCTCCAGCCCATGAGTCTCGGGCTCTGATTGCTACTTGGTGTTACTGCTTGCAGTGTTTAGCATCAAATGCATTGAGGGAAATGTGTGGCTCTGGCCAGGTCTCCATTCAGTGAATGTTTCTTTGGATTCAAACTCTCTTGCGTTAGCTATCTTGCTTGTTCCCCAGAGTCTTCTCGCACTTGTGTGAGTGTGTACAGGGGGTTGTATGCAGGATTTATTCCTCATCTAAAGATGCCATCTGATATCAGCTATTCCTTCATAGGTGGAATTGTGAGCTTCTATCTACATTCTAAATAATTTTTTAATACCCTCATTCAGCATCTTCTTGCTTACCTTTATGGTCTGGGACTTTGATACGTATATATTCTCTAAGTAAATGGCAAGATAAAAATACACAGAAACTAAGGGACTGGATTCTAATAGCTGTTCTTTTCCCCATGTCTTATGATTCAAGTATGTCCTATGTTCGCAATAGGGTTTTACCATCAAGTTCTGGAGGGCAACCAAGAGCAGTGGCAACAGCCTATGATTTTGGGGGATGTGGTCTATGAGACCTCACTGACCAATAGCTTGAAAAGTGATATTCTATACCTGGCACTGAAGTTTTTACTGGCTAGCTTGTCTTAGTTGGGGTTTCTGTTGCTGAAAAAGAGGTACCGTGACCATGGCAACTCTTACAAAGGAAAGCATTTGAGTTGGGAGCTTACAGTTTAGAGGTTTAGTCCATTGTTATCTTGGCAGGAAACATGACAGCACACAGGCAGACATGGTGCTGGAGAGGTCGCTGAAAGTTCTATGTCTGCATCAGCAGGTAGCATGAAGAGAGGGTGACACTGGGCCTGGCTGGGGCATCTGAAACCTCAAAGCCCACCTCCAGTGACAGACTTCATCTAACATGACCACACCTCCTAATAGTGCTACTCACTATGGGCCTACGCGGGAGCCATTTTCATTCAAACTACCATATAGCCTGTGTTGTCTAGGAGAGGCATTGCCCCTCTGCATCATAGGGTGACTTGATTTAAATGTATTTTAGGAATCTTCTACAATAGTAGGTTTCTTTGTGGCTTTTTAAAAGGTCTTCAGCATTAGTTATGCAACTCCATGTGTACTCCTTTACTGTGGCCTCCTACCCACCCCCACCAGCCCTTTCTGTTTCATTATTCTCCTTTCCCCTTTTATACCACCTGCGTTCTATCCCACTTTCCTGAAATTTCCAACCACATCATGGTCCCTTACTAGCTTCCTGCCTTTTATGGTTACTCCAATTGAAACACACATATCTGAAGATTAAAGATTAAAGCTGGGGTCCTCATACAAGAGAGAACAGCAGTGTTTGTCTTCCTGGGTCTGGGTTACCTCACTCAAAATGAGTATTTCCAGCTCCATCCATTTACTTCTGAATTTCATTCATTTTTTTTTTATCCCTTCATCAGTTGATGGTCACCTAGACTGTTCCCATGTCTTGGCTAATGAACATGAATGAGCAAACATATCTGTAATATCCCATGGAATAAATAACCAATTCCAGAGTACTTAATCAGTTTATTTTTAGGGTAATTTTAGGTTTATAACAGTTGAACTGAAAGTGTGGGACATTCCACATATTTCCTTCCTCCTATGGACAGATTCCTCTATAATTTCTAGCACACATTACTAAGGTATAAAGAACAGATTAAAGACTGAGTCAAGGGAGATATTTCCTAAGAGGCTTCTTTTCCTTACCCACTCACAGTGAAGATCATTTTTCCCTTTGGATTTGGGGGAGAAGACATGACAGGACAGGGAAGTCTACTTAGAAACATACATGCAAACACTACAGACCAACATCATGCAGCAGAATCATAGGAAGGCCTTTTCAATTCATTTGTGTCTAAGTACTGGTTCTCCAAAGCCCAGGGTGCAGAGATGTCCCAGGGTAGAGCCTGAATGCTGCAAATACTTTTGGGTAAGGGAGAGTGGAGCATTATGTGCTAGGCAAACAGCCAAGTCTCTTCCCATAGGCAATATTAATGACTTTGGAGAGAGGTCAGCTTTGGTTAAAACTGCTGCATCAACAAAGGGAGTCAATCATAAAAGGTATTCCCAAATAGCAGTGGAGATATATATATATATATATGATATAAATTGATTTCTTCAAGCATTTTAAGTGTAATTCAGTAGTACTAAACACATTCATATTGGACGGTGTTTGAGTTTTGCTTCTGTTGCTGTGATAAAGCAATCTGACTGAACACAATGCAGAGAAAAAGGGTTTATTTAAGCCCCAAGTTTCAGGATACAGTCCATCACTGCAGAGAAGTCACAGCAGCAGGGGCTTGAGAAAGCTAGTCACATCACAGTCACAGTCAATAGCACACAGAGAGAATGAATGCATACATGCCCACTTGCTTGTTTGCTTATACTCAGGTGCATTTCTCTGCCCTTATATAATCCACGATGCCCTGCCTAGGGAATGGTGTCACCCATAGTGGGCTGCCCACATCAATTATCTTAATTAAGACAGCCCCTTAGAGATAAGTCAGCTGGCCACCCCAATGTCGATAATCCCTCACTGAGGCTCTTTCCCCAGGAGACTCTAGGTTGTGTCATTAACAATTTAAGCTTATTGTTATAAGCAGTCTACCAGCATCCATCTCCAGAACCACTTTTATTTTGCAAAACTGAAACTTGATGAATGAAATTACATTTACTAATAACTCTTTTCTCTCTCAAACACCATTCTATTTACTGTCTCTATGATTTGACTGTAAATATTTCATGGAGATGGAATAATGTGGAATGTGTTCTATTCTGGCTGACTTGTTTCACTTAACAGAATGCCTTCCAACCAAGCCATAGCATGTGTTAGAATATCGTTTCTCTGTCAGGCTAAATGATAGCTTGTTGTACTTAGAGGTCATTATTGTTTTGAATCTTTTTATCGTCTATTAATGGGAATTGGGTTGCTTGGTTTTGTCTTTTTTTTTTAATAATCAGAAAGTTACACCTTTAAGCTATTGGAACATAGAACAATGGTAGTGCTTGCTCAGCATGAACAAAACTTTATGTTTAATCCCTAATATCATGCAAGAGCATTTTTAAGTTAGATGGATTATATGCTAGCCAAGAACTTTATTTTCCCTAAATTCTTTAAAATAAATATAAAACATTTATCCCATAACTTCTAGTTCAGAAGTGTCACCTGATGTTGGACTGCTAACCTTAGAGATTGAATGGAGTTAGTTTCCAAACCACATCAGAGGTCTATTTCATCCTCAAGGATGAAACAAATTGTCACCAGATGATGGTAACAGCTCCTGTGAGTGGATGGGGAGGAATGTCTGGAAATGAGGTTGGATGTCTGTCTGAGGTAGGTTGGACAGCCTTAAATCCAGACTGGGGAGGACCCAGTTGGTAGGTGGTTGGAAGCACTTCAAGATTTCACATTGTTTTGGTATGGATAGATTATTTTCCATACTATTAAATTTTATTTTTAGCTTTATAATGCACTTATATGCTTTTAATGATAAAACAACAAAGTTAGGTAAATCCAGAGAGATCTAGTTTCCATGCTAAGCCCCTTCCTATAATTTTTTTCTTCTATAAGTAGCTTCTTTTTGCTGGGTTTTATCTCATTTTCATTTCTTTTTAAAAATATGAGTAGGTGTGTATATAAGTTTCTTTTTTAAAATTAAAGATAGTACAAGGTGCACATTCTGCCTCCCACCCTTTTCACTCACATCCCTTCACTGTACCATCAGCTGAGCCTATGTGAGCCGTCTCATGAACATGCCACTTTACTCTTCACAGGGTGTCTCCGTGGTAGATTTCTAGGCCAGGAGGTAAAGGCAGAGTTCATTCCAATCTATATTTTAGGTTTTTTTTTTCCTAAAGAAAAATACCTGATAGGAGTCGTGGCACTTTGAATCTTGTTAGCAAAGCGTGTGGATCTTGTTTTTATAGGCGAAATGTACTTTTTTCTTTTCAAATTTATTTTGTTTATTTATGAGTGCTTTGCTGCATGTACACCTGTATGTCAGAAGAGGGTATTAGATTCCTTTATAGATGGTCATGTGCCACTACATGGATGCTGGGAATTGAACTCAGGAGAAACATACTTTTAAAAAGAAGTAAGCAAACATATAAATGTATTTATACATACAAGGATCCCTGAAAGTGTGTCAGTACTGATAAATTACTAATGGGCAAAACAATGGTTTGGCAGCTGGAGACATGTATTTAGCTGACCTCAAACAGGTCCTAAGCCTTTCTCACCTCTGAAACAGGGCTGGCCTCCATTTTACCTCTAAGGTCTTTTCAACTCTAAACAAGGTTTTCTACAATATTCAAAAGCTTCTATTTCTTTGATCTCGTGTTTACCTTTCTAGTCTGTCTTTGGTTTTGTGAGGCACTGCATTCCCACGGCCTTATGTGGAAATCATCGGCTAGAAAATGGAGCTGACAGGACGGTAGGGCTCTGTACCTGATTTCCTCTAGAGTGGACTTCCTGGTTCCCCCAGACAGGAGAGGAAAGAGATGAAGGAGACATGGTGAATCTGTCTTCTCTCAGGCTCCTCAGTTTCTTCACCATTGAGAGCACTGTGGTCCTTAGGCTCTGAGTTTCCCTGCACTCAGGTTTCTGGAGATCATTACTACAGTTGCTTTCATTCTTTACAAATGAGCCAAGGAATGCCCGCACAGGGTTTCCAGGATAATGTTCTAGCTCATGAATTGAGTACATAGTTCATATTTTAATGTGTTTTTTCATAAAGTACGCAATGGTGATAGGCTTTAATGCTAAGGTAACAGGTGCCTTGGTCTGCCTAGAACAGCCTGGCTTATATCTCTTGTTATTATATATTCATAGAACCTCTTTCCTCCAAATTGTCTCAGCATCCAGTAAAATACTGTAGGTCCACAGTGAGTGCTTGCACTGAGGTATTGGCAGGAGTGAACTTGCCCTCGGGCAGAGGGAGATGAGACCCTCTAGAGGAACTCAGCCCTCCCGCGTTTTCACTCGGGCTATAAAAATGAGCCTGAGAACCAGGTTGACACCAATAGCTCACAAAGCCTTCAATAACGTTTTTACTGTGCAGAGTTTAGGGACGCTTTTGAGCAGCATCTCCGACCCCTTTCATTTCTACCTGGGGAGGCGTAAGGAGCCAGTAAGGGTCACACCTGCTCTTACCCTTACTTCCTTTCTGGCTTGGCCATAAAGAGTCCGCAGCTGCTCTCCAGGGCCTTGTTTACATTGGATTATCTGGGTCCCTCACCATGTCACTTCACCGTCTCCCCACTTTCCTCCTCCTGTACTCTTTGCATTCATTGATGGCAGATGAAACACCTACTATGTGTTCAGGACTGCACCACGTCCTGGGGATAAAAAAGAGAGACTCGTATGCATGACTCCTGCATGAAGGTGGAGGATGGTGAGGGAGGTGTGTCAGATAGCCTCCTAGAGACATGAACACATCATTAGCTCCGTGCCATGTAGAGTCGGCAAAGTATGACGAAAGACAAAAAATCGTGGTCAGGGGATCCGCCTCTGAAGGGGTGACAGTTAACTTGTGACCTGAATAATGAGAGGGAGTCAGGCAAGTGAAAAGAGAGGACGGAATGTACCAGACAGAAGGTGAACACACAGACGGAGGTAAGAGCATTGGCAGGAAAGCCTGGGAAGAAAGCAGGTGCCACACCCTGGACACGTTCAGTGGCGTCCACAGAGAAACAATGGTTGATTTGCTCGTGTGTGGACTACTTTGTGCAGATTTAGGCATATTACTATTAAACTATTGGCATAAGTAAAAGCCCTTGGCCAGATGATCAAGAAAAAGAAGAATCTTGGAAGGACAGTATGATTCTGTTTAAATTGTATCTGTTAGGAGGCAGCTAAGCCTGTTAGGAAGTCAGAGAGAATTTAACTAAGCAAAGTAAGCATTTGTTGATGCACATAGATAAGAGGCCAGGCCTGGATTCATCAAGGTTCAAATGCCTTGGACCAGTACCATTCAAATAGAAAAGTAATATAAGGCCCCTGCATCCTAACTTCAACACGACATTACTAGGGGGATATTTACACTCCTTTTCTTAGAGTGTGTTTGAAATCCAGCATGTCTTATATGCATATCATTTCAACTGCTGAGAAGCTTCATGGAGCTGTTGGCTCCTGTTTTGAACAGATGAAAATCTTTGGTCTTATAGTTTTTATTTATTTAAAAATATATTGTATTAATTCCATGAGATTATATTAATTCCATGCATATAAACAGTGTAATCTGATGACATTTATTCCCACTCTCCCCAACTGCTCCCAGAGCCACCCTTACCCCACCATCTCTCATCTCAACTTTATATCTTCTCTCCTTTATAACCCACAGAGTCTAATCTGTGTCCACATGATGTGTGCTACCCACTGGAGCATAGTCTATACCTGGCGCACAGTCCCTAAGGAAAACAGACTCTCCATCCTCCAGCAGCCATCCGTTGCCAGCAGCTCCTCTGCTAGGAACGGGAGCTCATGAGCTCCCTCCCCATCTGTGTGGGATGACGCCTGGCTTGATCTTGTGCAGGCAACCACAGCTGCTGTGAGTTCACACATGCAGCACTTCTGTCATGCCCAGAAGACAACCTCACTCCACCCTCCATGGCCTCTAGCTCTACAGTCTTTCCATTCTCTCTTCCTTCCCAGACATATGTCCTCTGAGCTTTGCAGGGAGGGTGATATACATGTCTCATTTTGGTAGGGCAGACAGTAAATCTCTGTACTTTGACTAGTTGTTTAACCTGTGCTTGCTAATACAGGCTCTTGAAGATCTCTCCACTTGGTGACAGAACTCCATTGTATGTTGAGTCAATCACAAGTGTATGGAACTGTATTCTGTCTCTCTTTCTCTTTCTCTCTCTCTCTCTCTCTCTCTCTCTCTCTCTCTCTCTCTCTCTCTCTCTCTCTCTCTCTCTCTCTCTCTCAGAAGATAGGTGGTATATGGGTGACAGGAGTCCCTGGGTCAGCTGCCTCCACTTTCCCCCATTATCACCTAAGTAGATTCCTTTTCTATGTGTGTTTAGGCTTGCAGGAGGCCAAGAAGCACTAATTATTGCTTTGTGTTATAGTTCAGCCATTACAGAGGGGTTACCTCTGTCTTGCAAACTGGGGTTTACATTTGTCGTCGCTCAAAATCTACCCAGAGCAATAACTTCTCTTTGCTATGTTCTTCCTCTTTGTTTTGTCATCAGTCCTTGCCGTTTTTCCCATAAACTTTGTATTTTTTACCAAGGCTTATTTAGGGAAGGCAAAATATGATTGAGTATAGCTCAGCCTTGCCTTGTAGTTTATACTGATAAATACTGAATATTAACCAGTAAATATTGACATAATTATCTTTAAAACTCTGTGGTTGCTCAGGTGTACATGACAACCTTAGGATGTCAATTCCATGTTTTGGTAGCTATCTTAGAGAGAATGCCTAAGAATAAAGAGTTAGTTGTGGTTAGAAAAATGAGAGAAAGATATTTTCAGAAAGACTTGATAACTAAATAACAAATTACTAAATAACAATAACAATGCATATTGTAGGGAGGAAGAGAATATTTAGATAGGAAAACATAAATATATACATACACTAGGAAGAGGAAAAGGAAGAAGGACATGTTCAAAAAATATGGAGGATAGTAATTCTTTCTTTTCAAATCAATCTCGTGTGTGTTAGTTGTCAAGATTACTCAACACAAATAGTCACTTATTGCCATCTGAAATCCAGTGTCCTTCTGTTTGGACAAATGGTCCCAGCCAATAAGGCATTTATGGTGCCTTTGTGTTCTTACTCGAGTGGATTTTTCCAGCATTGTAAATGTCAAGGAAATACTCACTGGGCCACATGATATCTTGACAGCACTCTGGAATGTGTGGCTCAGAAGTTTTCAGTCAGACCCTTGGAATCTGACTTTGGATTAGATTCCGGCTCTGGCCTTGACTGACTTTGTGCACTGGAAAAACTTCTTGTGCCTGCTGGTCCTGGCAACTTGATACAAGCTGGAGGCATCTGAAAGGACGGAACCTCAGTGGAGAAAGATGACTCCATAAGATCCAGCTGTAAGGCACTGTCTTTATTAGTGATCCGTGGGGGTGGGGGACAGCTCGTTGGGGGTGATGTACTTGGGCTGGTGCTTCTGAGAGAAAGCAAGCTGAGTGAGTTAGGAGGGCAGTGGCAGCACTTCTCACGTCCTGTGCGTCAGTTCTTGCTCCTTTTTGAGTTCCTGTCCTGACTTTCTTCAGTGATGGACTACAATGTGAAAGTGTAAGCCAAAATAAATTCTTTCCTCCCCAACTTGCTTTTGGTGATGATGTTTAATCATAGCAAGAGAAACCCCAACTAAGACACTTTTTAAACTTTCTGCCATTGGGTTGTGAGGAGGATAAAGCAATGTTTTCAGTTAGCTAAACTACGGTGTTCTAAGTGAGCACTAACTGATTATTTTATCATCATCCTTCTTAGTAGTGATGATACACAGACTAGTTAATGGTTAATGGCAGTACTTGTCTTTTGAAAAGGACAATAAAAAATAAAAAAAACCAACTATAATCTGCCTGATATTGGCCTAATCTTGATATTAGCCTAATCATATTTACTGCAAACTAACATTATGAATGAAAAAAATTGAAATTAATCGAAATGTCTAGAATTCCTCTAAAGTTATTTTATTTTTGCTACCTACGTGCTTACTGTGTAATATATTCTCTGCCAGGCAGTTGTAGACTGGTAAGTGCTATTGGTTAGGTGACTGTCCTGGATTGCAGCTGACAGTCTGGACTACAGCTGAGTCATGATGTCCTAGATTACAGCTGAGTCAGAGTTTATACAGATTCTGGCTTCTACTTTTAGAAATTCATATTATTTGTGTTTAACTTAACTGCTATGGGATTTTCCTCCATAACTTATATTTCTCAAGAACAACTTTGGAACATCTGTCATTTCTAAACTCCCTTAAGGAACTTCCCAAGAGGAAGATAACTGCACTGATCAACTGCTGTACCTTCTCCCATTTGCTACTGAGAAAGATGCAAAAATATCTATACAAGTTCTGATTAGTACCCAAACATATAGAGCTAGAAAGGGCATTGCCTCCAAACTCATGACACATGCGCACGCACACACACACACACACACGCACACTTGATGAAAAGTCCCAGATTTTCCTGAGCTCATATAAATGCTATTCACGGAGCGAGACATCTGCAAAGAAATTAGGCAGGAACACTACCAACTTGAGATGGAACCCAGTTAGAGACCTGTAAGAATTCAACTAGGGTAGTTGAGTAGGTGGGATCTGAGTAATGGCACACTGGCTGTGAACAAAGGTAGATACACACAAATAACTTTTATAGGAACATGGCTACAAAGTCACAGAATCAGTTGAAGAGGCTACAGAAAGTCTCTCCTGTAGTGAAGGTCTGGGGCAAGAGAACAGAAGCTTCTCTGAGAAAGGCAAGAAACTCCAGCTGGACATTGCTCCTTTGTTTCCCCTGGGGGAAAAATCTTGGTGTGTGTGATGCGTGTGGAAGGTAACTGCAGTGCTCTTAGGCTAACAGTGTATTACACTTCAGGAAAAAAGAAAAAAAAAAAGGAGGGAAAGCCTTGGCTCCTAGGAAAGGGCAGGCGTTCATTTTGAATTCAGAATTAACCCAGTGACACAGTGCTTGCCTACAACTAGAGCTGAAGACCACTGAGAGCATTTCTTCTCCTTATTTCCAAAGAACAGTAACAAAAGAACTCAAAAAAGAAGGAAGGTGGGAGGGGCGAGGGAAGGAAGGAAGAAAACATAAAAGGACAGCTAACAAAATAATATATTTAATTCTGTTATACCATAATCACATTAAATGTGAATGGCATAGATACTTCAGTTGAAATATTGGGATTGTCAGATTGGATAAAAAAGGAAGATTTAAAAGTACACTGTCTTTATACACACTCTTTAAATGTAGAGATGGGTAGGTTAAAAACTGTTGGATATAAAAATGACTTGCTATGCAAAGCTGAAGTATTTGTATTAATACTAGACAAAACGGACCTTTAAAACAAGAATTATTATAAGGGATTCAATTCTCCAAAGATACATAACAACAAAATTTCAAAATACATAATGCAAAAGCTGGCAGAATAAAAAGTGAAATATGATTTCATAATTAAAAATGTCAATGCTTAGTATACATGTTTGTAAGACATTTCCTCATGTAAACATTAAAGGAAAAACCTGCTATGTAGTTAGTGGTGTTGTATAAATGACTGAAGAAATAGGAGTATAGTCACTAAACTTATAGCTGGCCAGATTTACATTGTCAGCCAACTTGATATAGTTGTTTATGTAACATTTTGTCCAATAACACACCTTTCTGAAGTATACATGCAACATGCACCAAAAATGCTATATTCTGAGTCATAAGACTAACCTTAGTAACTTCAGAAGAATAGACATCATGAATGGTATGTTCCTGACTCATTATTAAATTTACTTGGAAATCCTCACATATATGAAAATTAAATGACACATGTCTAAAACAACAATGAAACAGGCATCAGATGAAGTCTTAAGTAACTTTAAAAATATTTCTAATGACTGAAAAGGAGAGACAACATATCAAAATTTGTGAAATGAAGTGAGAGTGGGGCACAGATGAACATTTATAATATTAGATATTTGTGTTAGAAATGGAAGAAAGCTGTCTATACGGAAAAGTAATCAGATATAGAACAAATTAAAACTAAAGAAAGAGAGATGAAGGAAATAATAAAGACAGAAGCAAAAAATCAAAAATCAATGAATTAGAAACAGAAAAGCAGATATGAAATATCAACCAACCCAAACTATCTATTTGAAAAGGTCAAGGAAATTCATGAACTTCTAATGAGTCTGACCAAAGAAAGATACAAATAACCAGGATCAGGAATGAAAGAAAGGTCATCATTACAGAACCCCACGAGCAGTAAAGAAATAAAAAGGTAGTACTATGTACAACTCAGTGCTGTCTGTGTTGATATGGTCAAATTCTATGAAAAACAGTATGAAAATTTATCCATGAAGAAAAAGATGTGTCAAATAATCCTATATGTCCTAGAGAACTTGGAATTTACAGATTTAAAACTTTCTCCTTAAAGACAACTCATGCAGCAGATGGCTTCAGGGACAAATTCTACCAAATATTTAATGAGTCTTAGTTGTATATAATCTTTTCAAAAAAAAGAGAGAAGAATATTTCTCAATTTCATGAGACTATAGTTTCTTTAATACACAAGTCTGTCAAAGTGAATAAAAGAGAAGAAAACTGTATCCCTCATGTTGATACAAAAATCCTCAAGAGAATGTTTTTAAGTAAAATCTTGGGCCATTGAAATGGCTCAGTTGGTAAAGGGTCTTGCTATCAAGCCTGTATGACTTGAGTTCAATCCCCAGAACTTACACGATAGAATTAAATAACTGACTTTCAAAAGTTGTTCTCTGACTTCCATGTGCATTCTCTGGAACATGCATATTCCAAATATAATTAAACAAATGTAATACAAAGATCTTTAATTAAAATTTGTAAGTATATGCAGTGCTAACTGCCACCAACAGGAACATGTTGAGTGCAGGAGCTGATCTCAAAAAACTGTCCATGGTCCAGATGGGAACAATTTGAATCAAAATTAAATAAGGATATGTTAGGTCATAACTCAAAGAATGAAGTAAGTGTTCACGAATCTGCCATAATTTAAAAAAGTATTGAACCGACTTGATATTTCATGGGAGGAAAAGATGGTTCCTCCTTAAGGAAGAATCCTGATGGGTAAATACAGAGGAAAGAGGGAGGGAGGAAATCACCTTCAGGATGCCATATTGACTGCAGGCAGCTTGCCTCACAAATGCCAAAATTACTGGGTGAATAATCGAAAGACGTTTGGGATTCCCTGATAATTATCAATGACAGAGAGAAAATGAGTCACTTCTTGGTAGAGAAACATAGCTAGAGAAACACCAAGGTGGATATGACCAGTAATAAGACAAACTGACGTGGTGATGGTGTGTTGATGCACTAAGTGTGGGAAACATGGGTCGTCATTTCATACTAAGAGCACTGGCAGCTCAGAGTAGCGGAAGCTGGGGACATTTTCTTTTCTTTTCACCACCTTGCAAAGCTGGGCACTGGCCTGGTGCTGACTGAGCACCGAGAACAGTCTTTTTCTTTTTATAGCCTTAATGTAAACCCCTCCTCTCCTTTCTCCATGGGTTGAGGAAACAGGGAAGGGGGGAGGAGGGTACAATCTTACTGGTCACTCCTCATCCCTGTTGTGTCTTTCCCTATGTCACTTGATTTGTCTTTTAACAAAGCCATGTGCGCATTCATCTCTCCACATCACACCCTGCTTGTTTTAAAGCTCATCCGGCACGTCATATGTGTCATATGCGTGGGTCAGAGGGCAAGCCTGGCTGTTGGGAATCTACTTTACACTTCTAGTTTGGGTGGAATAGTTAGACAGTTTTTAGAGTGGTTATAGCAGGTGTCCACTGTTTCTGTTTATCAGTAATTTGACCTGAGCTGACTCAAGATACTTTTATTTTTAAAAGGAGCTATCATCCCATTTTATTTCTTACAGGACACAGCGCTTCTACACAGCACTTCTACACTAATCCTGCCCCAGACTCTTGAGCACAATTTAATCATAAGAAAAATCCAAATGAGGGACAGTCAACAAGACCCGAGCAAGGCTGTTCAAAAGGTCAAGAGGCTTGAGAGCCAGCACTGGGTGGTAGGTAGTACAGGTCAGAGTAGGCTGGGGAGGAGCAACGACCCAGAGCAACATCACTTCACAGAAGCCTGGACATTAGTTGCAACGCAGCTTCATTTTGTGTACATGTTTGTAAAACATTTTCTCATATGTGAACATTAGAGAAAAACCTGCCATTCAGTTAGTGGTGGTGTGCCAGCATAGTTTGATTGTCACTGTGGTTACATAAGATGCAAACAATGAGGAAATCTAGGGGGAGGGTATATAGGATTCTCTGCATCAATCTTGTGTGAGTGTAAAATGATTTTGATATAAAAGGTGAAAGACCAGGGTTAACCGTAGATGAAAAAGGCCCCAGTGAAAGAAGCAAAGGCCACCGTGTCTTCTGGGAGGCTGTGGAGAGCCTCTGTGGATCGGCTGAGAACCATCTTACAGGCCCCCTGGGCAGTCCCATGACTCTCCTCTTAGGACCGCTGTATCGGACTCGTTCATTTGGTGACCTCTTGATGTCCAAATGGTCTTTAAAATTGCTTTAAAAATCAATGTATGTTTATATAAGCAGATTTTAAAAAGCACACTTTCTTCATCTTCCCAAGTGGGAAATGGCCCCACCTTTTCTCTTATTGACTGGTCGATGGAGCTGGCCGTGCAGGCTGTCATTCCACCATCTGATTCCACCATCCTCAGCTAACATCCTCTAACATCCTGCTTCTTTTAAATTCGGTGTGTACCAGTTTTGCTTATCTGAAGGTGCTTCATGCATTCCTGTTATTTGCTTGATCCCTAAAGGCATGCTAGTTTTGATCCCCCATGATAAGTTCCTTGAGAGTTGCTGTGGTTATTTATGACCTTTTCTCGTTGCAGTTTTGTGGATGCTGCTGTTATTTCAGTATGACTGAAACCTCACACTCCGCTCCTGTGTTGCTATAAAGGCCTCTGTACCATGCATAGCGTTTGCCTTTATATCTGTCCCGATCTGCCTGTAGAGTTTTAGGAGGCCAGTGGTCATCACAAAAGATCATCACCCAACCCAACACACACACGCAGACTTTGCTTAGCCAGGGACTGCAAACTCGTTAGGAGCCAGGTGGCCTGTGTCAGTGAAGCAGAGGGGAACTGGGAAGTGTGGCTGCTGTTCATAATATGCCCAAAGTGGGGTCTTCCTGGGTGAGTGAAGCTTCCTTACATTGAACTCAGACTTGGCACTGTGAGGGATAGCCTTATCTGAGAGAGAAGCAAGGTTAGATCCTGTGAATCACTTGCTGAGCAAAAATTTTACCTCTGATTTGATGTAGTAGGAAGACCTAGGCTGTGTGCCCTGTTTTTAAACACAATTTCAATTGTTTGACTTTACCAATAAAGATTCCAGAGCCAAAGCTGGGCAGGGTGGCACATGCCTTCAATCAGGGAGGCCGAAGCAGGTGGATGGCTGTGAATTCAAGGTCTGCAAAGCAAATCCAGGACAGCTAAGACTACACAGAGACACCTTGCTTTGAAAAACAAAACAAAATAAAAGACTCGGGAGCCAGAGGCTGGGGTGAAAGCCCACCAGCTCACAGAGGCAGAGAAAGCACCCACCTGACCTTCCTCCCCAGCCAACATCTCAGAAGGAATGCCCCTTCTCCTAAGGCCACCATCTCAAACAAGATTCCTTAAACTGAATGTCCCTTCCTTCTACTTCCCATGTGTCTCTCTGTCTGTTCTCACTTTCTTGTTGGTGTATTTGTTTACGTTATTTGGGTTCTTATATTTACCACCCTTCTCTACCCCAATCTACTTCAACACTCTCACACTAGGTAGGAGAGACAGAAGGTTAGTGGGGAGAGTGCTACTTCTTGTTGATTAGGGCCATCTGATTCCTTAGGACAAGTCCCTTTTCTGTCAGGATATCCACTGTGTCAAACCACAACCAACCACAGTAGCATGGAGAGCAGCGGCCACCTCTTTGGAAGTCCCTGCCCTTCTCTGGGCTCTGAGAGCATTTATATTCTCTCCAGAGCCCCCAGAATTCCAAAGGTAAGTTATCTCCCACTGGCAAAGCCACACCCCTCCTAGAGCACAGGAGAAATCATAGCAGCTATGGACAATTGGAAGCAGCCCCATATCCCACAGTTGGGACTAAACAAAAACATATTCACATGACAGCTGGGAGCTGATGAGTGTAGGGAGAATTACAGATGACTCCCAGAGCAACAACCAGAGGTCTTTCATCCTGGACCAGCTCAGATTCCTGAGGACTCACTCAATATTCTCAAGTAGCTGAAGGATATTTTGGTGATTAGGAGTGAGTCTCATTTTGTTCAGATCAAAAGAGAAGAAGGAGAATTGGTAATAGAAAGTTCTAGAAGACAGACCACAGCATTGTATATATGAGGGCATTCTGGTTGTTGTTTATACCTGTGAACCGTATGATCAGGCAAGTTATATAGCTGGCCTCATCTTATCCTCCATAGCCTTAATAAATAGGTATCACCATTATGTCTCATATTAGTTAGTTTTATATTCATAAGCAAAATTCCTGAGAGAAGCAACTTAATAGATGAAAAATTTCTTTTTGCTCATGGTTTGGGAGGGGGGGGGTTGGTTCACCATGTCACAGCAGAGAATGCATGGTGGAACTCATGGCAGTAGGGGTGTGTGGCCAAGACCTCTCCCATCACGGCAGACAAGGAGGCAGAGTGACCAGAACTAGGGACCAGACCTTCAGAGTCCCTTCTCAGGTGTCCTACTTCAGTCTGGAAGGCCTCACCCCCTAAACTTTAGGACCTAAGGCTTACCAGCACCACCCCTTTTCCTCAATAGCACTACAAACTGGGGGTTGGTGTTCAGAGCTTGAGTCTGGAAGGCACATTTCTTTTTTATTTTTATTATTAGTTACATTTTATTAACTCTGTATCCCAGCTGTATCCTGCTCCCTCATTTCCTCCCAATCCCAATCCCACCCTCCCTCCTTGTCTACTCCCTGCCCCTTTTCAAGTCCACTGATAGGAAAGGACCTCCTCCCCTTTCATCTGACCCTGGTTTATCAGGTATCTTCAGGACTGGCTGCAAAGTCCTCTTCTGTAGCCTATCAGGGCTGCTCCTCCCTTGCAGGGTGGGGAGGTCAAAGTGTCCGCCATTGAGTTCATGTCAGAAATAGTTCCTGTTCCCCTTACTAGGGAAACCCACTTGGATACTGAGCTACCATGGGCTACATTCGAGCAGAGGTTCTAGGTTATATCCATACATGGGCCTTAGTTGGAGAAACAGTCTCATATAAGAGCCCTGTACCCAGATATATTTGGTCCTTGTGGAGCTCCTATCCTCTCCAGATCATTTTAACTCCCCCTTCTTTCATATGATTCCCTGCACTCTACCGAAGGTTTGGTTATGAGTCTCAGTTTCTGCTTTGATACACTGCTAGGTAGAGTCTTTCAGAGGCCCTCTGTGGTAGGACACTGTCCTGTTACTTGTTTTCTCCTACATCCAATGCCCATCCCATTTGTCTTTCTAAGTGAGGATTAATCATCTTACCCCGGGTCCTCTTTAGGTGTATAGATTTCAGTATGTTTATCATATCTTATAGGTCTAAATAAGTGAGTATATACCATGTATGTCTTTTTCCTTCTGGGATACCTCACTCAGAATGATATTTCCTAGATTCCACCATTTGCCTGAAAATTTCATGATTTCCTTGTTTTTGATTGTTGAGTAGTATTTTATTGTGTAAAAATACCACAATTTCTGTATCCATTCCTCAGCTGATGGACATCTGGGTTGTTTCCAGGTTCTGTCTATTATAAATAAAGCTGCTACAAACATGGTTGAGCAAATGTCCTTGTTGTGTACTTGAGCAACTTTTGGATATATGCCTAGGAGTGGTATAGCTGGGTTTTGAGGAAGCACTACTCCTGGTTGTTTGAGAAAGTGCCAGATTGATTTCCAAAGTGGTTGTACCAGTTTACATTCCCACCAGCAATGGAGGAGGGTTCCCCTTTCTCCACAACCTCTCCAGAATGTGTTGTCATTTGAGTTTTTGATCTTAGCCATTTTGATAGGTATAAGGTGAAATCTCAGAGTCATTTTGGTTTGCATCACTCTGATGGCTAAGGACGTTGAGCATCTTCTTAAGAGTTTCTCTGCCATTCTATATTCCTCTACAGAGAATTCTCTGTTTAGCTCCATACCCCATTTTTTAATTGAATTGCTTGATTTGTTGCTTTTTAACTTCTTTAGTTCTTTATATATTCTGGATATCAGCCCTCTGTCAGATAAAGGGTTGGTTAAGATCCTTTCCCAGTCTGAACGCTGTTGTTTTGTTCTGACAACAATGTCTTTTGCTTTACAGAAGCTTTTCAGTTTCATGAGGTCCCATTTATTGATTGTTGCTATTAGAGCCTGTGCTGTTGGTGTTCTGTGCAGGAAGTTGTCTCCTGTGCCAATGAGTTCTAGGCTCCTCCCCACTTTTCTTCTAACGAACCAATTTAGAGTGTCTGGTTTTATGTTGAGGTCTTTGATCCACTTGGACTGTAGTTTTATGCAGGGTGATCAATATGGATCTATTTTCATTTTTCTGCCTGTAGACATCCAGTTGGACCAGTACCATTTGTTGAAGATGGGTCTTTTTCCATTGAATGGTTGGAGGGCACATTTCTAGCTCTAGTTGACAGATGAGAGAGCCTTAGCCCAGTAGCCTTAGCAGCAGCTACTCCCTACTGCCCCCTTGTGTACTCATTAAATAACCAGGATGTTTAAATCCAGGCACTTAATAAGCTTTGCTGCTGCATTTCTCACTGTGGCGGTTTTCCTAGTTTCCTGTAACTGAGTAAGAGGTACCATCAACTTGATGCTATCGAATGACATGTTCATCTGCTCATAGTTTGGAGGTCTGAAATCTTCAGCCTGGGTGGTAATCAAGGTATTGACAGGGACAAGGCCACACTCCCTTCAGAGGCTCCAGGGAAATTTTTGTTTCTTGCTTCTTCCTGTTTCTGATGGCTTCAGACTTGTCCTGGCTGCTGGCTGCATCTCTCTGATCTTGACCTCTATAATCACATGATGACTTTTCTGCCCTCTTCCTGTCTCTTACAAAAGATCCTTGTGATTCCACGCAGAGTCCTCCAGTTTGTTTAGAATAACCTTGCCTTTTCTAGATCACTAATTTATTCACAGCATTTGCATGTAAAGTAATGTTTATTTTTGAGGCATTAGGTAGCACATATCTTCTGGGAGGGGCATTATTTATCCTGACCCAATGGTATTTTTGCATAGGCTGGATGACTTCGTTTTTTTCTTTACACTATTAAAAAATAACTTTATGGCATTGAATGACTTAATGATAAAGTATAATATCTATCTATTCTTTGGGGACTCTTTTTTTTTTTTTGAAAACAGAACAGATTTTAAATAAGGCATGGGTTAAAAGAAGTAATTATTTTCAACTAGCCATAGTCAAATACTATTATTACGCTACTGGATAATGATTTCTTTGTTCCACTGAGTTAAAATTCAGCCTTCATTTCTTACCTTCACATGACAAACTGTAGTCAAATTGTTTCTTGACTTCACTCAATTCCACCGCCCTGCTTTGCAGGTTCTGCCGCATGAGGCTCTTTTGGTTACTGTAACACTGAAGTGTTATGTATTTCTAACTGGCAAACAGGCCTCTTTTATTTCCTCTCTGTTTTTCTGGCTGAGGGCCCTTCTACTGTTTTCTTTCTCATTGGGTACTTCAGCGCTATTGGGTGCACACAAACACACTATAATCTCAGCACTCAGGATGCCAAGAAGGGAGGAACTGTAGTTCAAGGCTAGCCTGAGCTACATAGCAAGAGACCATCTCTAAACAAACATCCATCCATCAGTAACACCAAAAATCCCCAGTCCTTATTGTCTCTTTACCATGGTATTTGGAAGAAGAGGCATTCTGGAATTGTCTACGTGACAAAATGGTCCTTTTAGTCATCATCATCATCATCATTTTTACTGTGATTCCCCTTATGCATCTTCACTGAGCATTTCTCAATTTTATCAATATATAAATTTAAATCTGGACATCTGTAATTTAAAAATAAAAAGCTGGTGGTTAGTAATAAGAAGGTAAAATAGACACTGTAAGAGATTATTAATAATAACCATCAAGAAAATAGAAAAACTTATAACCAAATAGCCTATCAAAACTATGTGAATTGGAAACTATCTTTCTGTCTATCTCTGTCTGCCTGTCTCTCTGTTTGTGTCTGTCTGTCTTTGTCTCTGTGTCTGTCTATCTGTCTCTCTGTTCTTTTACAGGCAAATGAAGTCAGTAGCAGGTGATACTGCAGATTAAGGGAAATACTGCATATTTAAATCATTTGACTCTCATCTTTCAAAATGTTTAATAATTAAATTTTATAAGCATGCTATCAGTTCTGTACTCAGCCATATACTTTACCTGGCTTCATTATGCATCACATTTTCTTACATAGCACCCTCTCCTTGTGTGAGTTCATTTTCCTGGCCTATTTCCCCCCCTTGCTTAGCAGAGAGCCTCAAGTTATCTCCGGAAACTTTTCTTAATAAAGGGCGTGCCAGTGAAGTCCTGTTTCTACTTTGTCATCACGTAGAAGGAAATGCTAGTCTGACAGCTAATGAGGATTCCATATATTCCTTGGAGTTCTCTATAAGCACTGTGCAGGTGTGTCTCTGAGCCCCATTTAAAAAGGGGAATGTGAAGTCACTCTGATTCTGTTTCCTTTTAAGCTCCTCCTGCCCTGCGAGCTTGTGGTTCTGCGTCGATGAATGTGTGCACTTGCTCAGTGGCCCTGCTGCCGGCACACCTTGTGCCTTGCATCCCACTCCTCAGCTTAAGGGAAAGGCCCTTTGCTTCTGTGTTTCTGCTTCTGCTCCTTGGTGCTGCCTTCAGAGCTCCTGCTGGATACTTCCAACCTTTCTGCACATGCTCTATTCTTTAAGTCTCTTTTCCTTTGTGTGTGCGTACGCGCATGCGTGCGCGCGTGTATTTCTGTTCTCGTGTACCTATGCAGACTGTTTTTAAAGGCCACAAAGGAAGCTGCTGCCCTTCTTCTCCTCACCTCTAGTTCCTTCCTATATTAGGAACAAACTTCCCACTTTCCAAAAGAACTGTGAAAAAGCTGTATCCAGCCATTCTGTCTTTAGTAAATTGGCCTTGTTCCCCATGACCTGTATTTGCCTCTGTGTCTCTTCACACCTATAATTCTTCTTCAGTCTCCATCATCTGAGCCTGAGCTTTCTAGGACCCTTTCCTGGGTACCTATGCAATGACTTCTTCAAGGTCTGTGCAGCATCCTCATCAATTTTCCCGCTCTTTTCCTCATGACTCTGAATCTTTTTCCTCTTTAAAATACCTACATCTTGATGGCATGATCCTTTGGTTCCCAGTAGGACCACTGACATTTTGGTCACATAAGTGTCTCTTCGAGGGAAGAATAAACAGGAGAACATGTAGGAGTCCCTTTTATCATTTACCAAACCAATGGTGTGGGAATTAGGAGTGGAGTCTGGAGCTTCTGCCCTGTGCATGGCTGGACCACATGACCTAGCCTTTGCCTGTCTGCAAGGGCCCTTCTTTGAGCCTAAATACAACCAAAGTTTGAGAAATGACTTCCACACAAAAACCTGTAGAGAAGAGACATAGCATTGTCAGAGAACAGAATGAAGTATGATTGAAGTGCTGAGTTGCATTTCATCTGCTGGAGACCAGGCTCCTGTGGGTCACTACAAAGATGGTTGAGTCTTAAAAAGTTGATGGCTGAATCTTAAAACGTTGTGGGCTTCAGAGTGCATTAAGGCCGAGTTAATATGCCCACTTACCCCAAGGGGGGGGGCAGTTGAGAGCTGTGCCCTTAAAAGAGAGAGAGGGAGGGTCCCCAAGTCTCCTTCTGGATTCCTGACAGCTTGACTGTATCATGATTCTCTCTTAGTGCTGTTCTGTTAGAGGGAGACATGCAGCAGAAAAAAAAAACGCATTGTTTTCTCAAACCTTCCTGATTTTTAGTGTGAAGAAAGAATGCTTTTGTGAGGAACACTTCTCCAGATCTTTCAGCAGGGACAGAGTCATCTTTCATTTCTTTACAATATGTGTCTCCTCTTCCTCCAGCACCACAGTGGCAGATGCTGCTCCCCCTTCCTCCTCCAGGTCCCCTCCCCCAGGGCTGGGTAGAAGAGAGGCTGTGAGAAGAGTGACAGGCTCCCTGTGGTAGGTCTGTGCCTTGTCACCGAGCCTCCTCCTAGGCTCAGGTCTGTGGTGGCCGCAGGAGGGCCAGCTACTTGCTGTGTGGCTGGTGACATCTCTGGCTGCCAGTGCCCAACCAATCGGTGACAGGCTTGGCTAGGTAGGGCAATGACACATGGAATATGATAATTTTCTGTAAAGAGCTCTGGGAGGGGAGAGGTGGGGGGGGTGGTTTTGGCTGGGAGGGTGAGGCAGACAGGGCCAGGTAAGAGAGAGCCAGGCATGGGTTCCAGCAGTTGGCCTGGCAGGACTAGGGGAGGGAATGGGATTTGGGGAGACCTGTCCCGGGGTAGACCTAGGAACACAGTGTTGGAGGGGACCTGCTGATGGCCAGGAACAAGGGGAGAAGTAGCAGTTCCGGGAGGAAGCCCTGGGGCTCTCAGGTGGAAGACAGCTGTCTTCCCTTCAAATAGGAGTAAAGTTACCTTTTGTTTTTCTTAGTGGTGTCTCTTTAAAAAACGAAAACAAAACTAGAATTGATGCCACCTGAGTGGCTGAAGTAGCTGGCATGGGTGTTTTGGGCTGGGGGTAGTTTAATCTCTCTATCCTGTGGTTCAACCTTCATGCTCAACTTTGTTCCAAAACCCCCCGAAAGTTAAAAACAGACCAGCAGTGAAACCTTGCCAACAAAAATTTGAAGAAGAGCCAAATCCAAATGGTCAAACACTAAAGGCCAGGTGGTAGTTTGGATTTCTGATCTAAGTCGCTAGAACAGTATCTGGGCCTGAATCTTAAGGTGGGTCAGAACTAGTGCCAGAACCATCCTTTGGCCTGAGACTGTAGGGCAGGGCAGGGTAGCATGCCCTGTGGGTAAGCTTTGGGGACAGCAGAGGCCTCACTGCCGACAGCCACTGGGCAGGCTTCTGGCCCTTCAGCAGCAATAAAGACCCCAGAGCAGTGACCCCTATTCTGAGAAGTCTGCTGAGGCTCTGACCCATTGAACACAAATATTTAGAAGTGTTCATATGCAGTGCTATTCATCATTGATTGGGAAGCCCATCATGCAATAAACATGTGTGTTTAGTCTTATATACTGTATTTCCACATGTTTTCCCCACCATGTAATGTATTATCCACGTGTGCAGATATAGGAAAGGGCATCAGTCAATGAACATTATCGCTATCTGCTATTTTGCCCTGTGTGGCTATAGGCCAGGTACTGGCTTCTTCCAGTATTCCTATCCATGCTATTGGAGTGATAATTGGTGTACTGTATCTTTAAAAGGTTAAAACCCCTTTAAAAAAAAAAAAAAGGTCTGGACTCCTAGTGGAAAGACAAGCTGGGCATGGGTTGGCTCTGGATTCAGAAAGCAGCTGCTGATTAGATTCTGTGTCTGCAGGCTGACTTTATTCCGTGTCTCCAGCCGGAATTCAAGAGGGATGCTTCTGTTTGGGTTTCTGATCGTGATTTATATTTATTCAGAGGAATAACAGAGGGTGGATCTGTCCCCGGCGCGAGCATGCTCACCACCAGCCGAGACTCCCATTATCCCCCTGCCTAGTTTGGTGCTCCGGTGTACACGAGTACTCTGTGTGCCTATGTGTGTATACAAACACGCGCGCACGCCTGGACGGACAGACACATTCACAGGCTGTTTTTTAAGGACAATTCCTTCAATAAGGTCTTTACCCCTTACTTGAAACAGGTGTTCATGAAACCAAAATGCACAATATCCCGACTGACCGGAATAATTGATGAAGAAGGGTGCTGGATCCGTGGGTCAGAAAACACACAGGACCAGCTTGCCACCCCAAGGCCGAAGGTAGGGGACTCTGGATTTTTATTCCGCGGATGGATTCCTTGCGCTTTATTTATTTATTTATTTTCTCCCTGATTGTGTTTTCTCCAGCGGCCGCCACCGGGAAGTGCCACCGCGCTGCGATTCCATTTTGTCGCTGCCATTCTCACGCCAGGTGTCGGGGCGGGCAGCGGTGGCGGGGCTGGCAGGGTGGCCTCGGTTTGCGCGGTGGGCTGTGCGCTCGGCCTGGCTGGGGGAGCGCGAACCTCAAGTGACCCCCCGCGCGTCAATCACTGGCGGCGGCGGCGGCCGGGCTGTAACCCTGTACGCGCTGCGCGTCCCCGCGATCGCCCGGCAAGCGCAGAGCCGCAGACCTGCCTTCTGGGCCGGGCTGCCTTCGCTCCAGGAAGGGTCAGGCCCCAGAGTGAAGCCTGCTGGGAGGTGTTTGCTGGGAGGTGTTTGCTGGGAGGATGGTATTGGTTTGATGCTGGGTGCCGGACCAAAGGGAGATATTTCCCTCCCTGCTCCCAGTCCCGCCATCCCTGAAAAAAAAAAAAAAGATTCCACAGGGGGGAAGAATCACACCTTGTCAGTCTTCTCCCCAAAGCATACCATACCAAACCCAAACTCCTACTGAGGCAGAGTGGGGGTGGGGTGCCTTGCCCTGTCGCTAATAAAGCAGGTGCCCCTTCCTAGATGTGCCCCACATTTCACCATATTTTAAAATGGGAACACTGCTGGTGATGAATGGGCCCCTGGGGAGGTGATGGACAGCTGGAGTGGTGGCCGGGACAGAAGCAGTGTTGTAGAGGAAGTTGGAGAACTGGATGGACTTCCTTGAAGCTGCCTGGTTTGGTTGACACTGCTTGTCAGGGTCAGGACCATTTCTGTGGCTTGGCCTGCCCTTGAACTTAGGGCACAATGGTTGCACAAGAGCTCGCTGGCCTGGGGGAGTGCTACTGTGCTTCCCCCTTTTTTTGCTTTGCATCTTGAAATTACTGGCAGCCCTTGCTTTTGCAAGGCGGTACCTGGGAGATATCAGAGATGCTTGGATTTCTTAACCCAGGTTTGCCTTCCGTTGCTGGGGGTGAGGGTGGGGGTGGAAGTGGGTGGTGGTGGGCAGAGAACGAGGCATTTGGCCAACTAACCTCTACAGAAGTGTTCTCCAACCCATTTTTATGCAGTTATGTAATCCCAACTAATGATCAGACCCCGTGCCCAAAAACTCATGCCAGCTCTCCTGCACTAAAGAACTTGGGTGCTTCCGTTGTTTATGATGTCTTTATGTAATTATGTGTGTGGTGAGGACAGGAAACATGTGGGGACCAGGAAGAACCATTGGAACAACTTGAGGGTCAAGAACACAGGCAAAGAGCAGGATTGCTGCGTGAGGGAACTGGTCTCAGAGTTGGGTTGGTGTTGATCTGAAAGCTTCCCACTTGTTTCTGTCCAGGTGATGCTGTCTGAATTTTTTGTTGTAATCTCACTTCTTTCTGTCCCTGGAGAAGGAGACCTGCAGGGACCCCAGATTCCTAACTCAAAAGGATAGAAGGAACACTGGGTCTAGGGTGCCACTTAGGCACCTCCAGAAGAAGAGCCAGTTACAGAGAGCCACTACCTGTGGCTGGGCTGGGCTGTCCTAGGGGGTGGAAACAGACTCGTGTTGGTGGACCTGTTTGATGCCCGCTGCTTGATGTGGAGCTGGATGACCTTTCTGTCCTTGCCTTTCAGTGTTAGGGGTTTTGCAGGATAGGAGGATAGCTGTCCTGTGGGGTGCTCTGTATGCAGGAGGGCAGGGTGTGTGCTGCCTCAGGCTTCCCCTTCCACCCAACTCTGTAAAGTACCCACAAACCCCAGCGCTGTCAACACAGACACTGGTCCTTATCCACTCCACCTGGGGTTGATGGGCAGATTTCTGGTGACTAAGTCTGGCTTCCTAAGGCTACACTTATCTTCTGGTCCTTGATACTTTGGTTCGGCAGCTGGTTGGGGGGCATTGTCGCTTTCCAGGCTAACTACCCCTGTGTGCCCTGTGGATCAAGATGTGCTCGCCTCTATTGTCAAGATGTCTCCGCCCATTGTGTTTCAGCAGTGGCCACCCTCAGAGTGGCAAAGTGTATGCTGCTCTTGGACCCCTGCCAAGTGAGTCAGGGAGGCATTTAGTGTGTGAAAGGTTCGGGCAAGAGGAGATATATTTAGTCTGAAGTCCTGGCAGATTCCAGGATCCGACTTGATGGAAGATAAGGCTAAGAAAGCTGTGTGACAACTAGATACCTTTCAACTTGTCTTTCTTCCTGCCCAGCAAGTTTCCTGGTGTCTTTCAGCTTTTTTTTTTTTTTTTCTCTCTGCCCATCAAGGAGGCCCTGACAGGCTGGTTTTCAGTCTGTTTCTCCAGGAAGAGTCAGAGCACATTTTACCACGCTGTAACTGTACCAGGTTAGGCAGGGCAGAAGCCTGGTTACCTCAGCAAGCAGCTTTGCTCTTCATCTCTAAAGCTGGTGGAAGGCTCACAGCCTGGAGAAGAAAACGGAGATAGGTTAAAAAGTAACAAGAACACTGCAGCTGGAGGGCAGTAGGCAGGTGCCGCACAGCTTGGACTGCGCAGTCATGAGCAGTAAAGCAGAGACATCACAAGTCTGCAGGGCTGGTCATCCTGCCCTTGCTGTTGGTGGGGATTTCAGACCCTCTTTCAGGGCTCAGCGTTTGTTTAAAATTCCAAGAGCCTTGCTAAAAAGCACTTAGAAAATTTGGAGAAATCAGTAAAGTTTTGTGAAAGGGTTAGGGAAGCTGTTTTTAATCAAACATCAGCAAGAACTAATAACAATGCTAGAAACAGGAGAAACTAAAACAAACAGACAAAAACCCCAAAACCAAAACAGACTTCTAAGATTAGTGTAAGTATTTAGGCAGTTCAATAAAATGTTACATATTTTGTTACATTTTTGACCTGTGTATATCGAGCAGTTTAATGAATGTTCTTGTGCCCTCTTTAAGAAGGCATGTGGATATGAAGCACAAACCAACATTTGTTTGTTTAGCATGGTGCTTAGAGAGAAAATGCAGCTATTTAAGAAGATACCCTGTCTTCCAATACCTCCTAAAGCTTCTGGACAGCCAGGGGCTTGCAGATCAAATCACAGTACAACTATAAAGCCCTGTTGGGAACCTGGCTGTCTTTGGTTGGCATTTAACAGGGCTGTACCATACATTATTAGAGAAGTTTTCTTTTAACATTTGTCAGTACAAAGAATCCAGAGAAAAGGATATTGGAACTCTTGTGCATCTTCTTGTGGCCAGAGACACACCCCAGTCTTCTGGCCCAGTGACCTTAGGCTACAGTTGAAAGAGGGGTGGTGATGGAAATGGGGTAGAAGAGGTAGGGCATAGTTTCTTATGCCTCTTTAGGGAATGTAAGTTGACTACTGCCAGTGTGCTGCTCCATTGGATAAATGCATTCAAGATGTTATGACCACACCTCAAAGTCAGTGATGGCAATTACCCAATTAAGATGTTGTGCTCAGAAGGATGTCTGACTTAGATGAACAATACAGACTTTGGCCCAACCCTCTCCCCATTTGCTCGGTTACAGCACTCCAAAACAAAGGCAACAGGAGAAACACAAGTAGAAGAAAAGGAAGGTCCATTCTTTTTGAAAGAGCATTATTTATTTATTTATTTATTATTTATTTATTACAATTTGATCTATCTATGGAAAATGTGAAGACCTAACTGAAAGAATGGGAGCAGTATTGCATCAAGGTCAGAACAATACACTTATTTTGGATTTATGAATACATTTAGTTTGGATTACTTATCTGAAATAAAATGTCCATTTCAGGTCACTGAATATAAAAATGTTCAAAGTAATAAAAAATGCTCAGAGTCATTCAAAGGTTCCACGTCTTTAAGGGAAGGACTCATTACAATAATGAGAAGTGATTCCATGAAATCCCAAAGTGGACAGGAAGGCAGAAGAGAGTTGTTGGTGATGTGAAGTGACTGAATCCCCCTCCCTATCCAGGGAGCTTTCCTGTTGGGTTACTGTTGAGAACACTTGGTTGCGAGGCAGGCTGGGAAGTATGGGCTCTGAAAAAGACAGTGAACTTATACTTGAGTGAGGGGCTCCTTCCCTTGTTACTAAGTGCTGCTGAAAGCCAGGCGTAGTTGAAATTCATGTGGACAGACAAGTAGGGTGGAGCTTTACTCCTAGACATTTGAGGCATGAGCCAAGACTGGCCCTCAAATTTAAGGAGTGAAGCAAGGAGAAGCATGTGAGCATCCATGACCCTTGTAATGGGAGTTCAGGGTTAACCTTAAAAAAAAGAAAAGTCATGGTTGCATAACTGGATCTAAAGAAAAGTCAATGAAAAGATGATGGAAACAATAAATGAAAACAGTATTATTAATGCATGAATGAGGGGCTCAGTTAGTAACATGTTTTCCTGCAAGCATGATGATCTGAGTTCAACCCCCAGATGTGGTTAAAACCAAAGTCAGTCATGGTGGTGACGGGTGTAAAATCTCAGTGCTGGGGAGGCAGAGACAGGAGGATCCCTTGTGCTCACTGGCCAGCCAGCCTAGGCTACTTGGTGAGTTCCAGGCCAGGAACAGCATCTGAGGTTGTCTTCTGGTTGCCACGTGCATTCTGCATACATCCACATGTACACACACATGCACACATACACAAGACCATCAATGTACACCTGCACACACACATATACACATTAAAAATAACATGGAATACTCAGTTAAATCTATGAGTAATTTTAATCTCTTCAGTCATTAGATGGATTTCCAGGCCCAACATGAGGTGGTGAAGCTAATGAATCTTGATAAAAATGAATGCCTTTGACAGAGGATGGGGGGGTGGGCTTTGAAAACTTTCTTAAGATCCAATATGGTAGATCTTTGATAGCTACATCTTAGACTCCTGGCCAAGGCCCAGTTTTGGAAATATAGAAAAAATTTTGCATAGTCTCTTCATTTCCTTTTGGCTGTGGCTTCTGCTCAGGGGCCAGAGGTGGTACAGGAGCCACCAGCATTTTGCCTTTGCAATTTTCAGTTCTCATACCAGGGTTTCTGCGTCTCTTTTGTCATCTTGAGATGAGGATACTAGACCTTGAAGACAGCTCATAGAGCTAATCCCTCTTAGCTGTGACTTTGTTACACAAAGTTCACATTTTGGTTTCAGGAAAAAAAGACAAATTGTCATGGACATGGCTCTTAGGAATTGATCACAAAAAGCTCAAAGAGTGAATGTTGACTACAAATGCCAGTCTGCTGAGGTGGCAAAGCAAACAAGCAAACAAAACAAAACAAAAAATGTAAGCATGTGTGCTTCCTGATAAACTTCCCAACTCCCTGGCCCTCAGAATAGACTTAATACAGTATTAGAAACTTCTTTGACTCAGCAAGTCTTGATACTGGACCTCATGGCTGAAGCTAATGAAACCATCTAAAGCACTGTCATGGAAAGCCAGGCAAGAGAAATTGCACTCATTTGCTCCCTGCCCTTGTTTTAAAGACTTCTAAAGTTGAAAAAATTTCAGGGAATTTCTGAAGAGAGCACAATTGCGGAGCGTAATATGCTCTACACTCCACTTCCTGTGCGGTGAGGATCCTTGCACGAGTAAGCCAAAGGCCAACCAGTTACCATGTGGGAAATCATCTTTCCCAGCAACTGAGTTGACAACCTCTTATTATTTTTTTACAGCCTTCTTTTAAATTGATTGTAATGAAAAAAAATAGAGAAAACAAACCATGAGGTATGTAAATGATACATTTATAAATTGTGTCTAAAAAATAGTACTTACTCAGTATTATCAACACTCCATATTCCCCTGCCCATTTGGTAGAAAGAGCAGTAGAAGTCTGCTCCTCCATGCCATCCTATCTCATCTGGTAACCATTGCTCAAATCTTTCCATGTCTTTCTCCTGTATTTTTCTTTATTCCTCTTACATTTGTGTCCCTGAACAATATCTTGCTTAGTTGCACATTCTGTGATGTCTCATAAGATATGGAATTGCATTGATATTTTGTTGTCCTGGTGTCTAATAAGTGTGGCTACACTAATTGACAAACAACTGGGCTATCTCCATATCATCAGTAAATTGCTCCTTACCTGACCAATCCTGAGTGCTCCTCTGACAGTTCTCTGAATCCTCCCTCTCCATAAGGAGTTTGAACCTGCCAAAGCAGGAGAGTAATACCCTGCATACCAACTAGTGGGTGGGTACTTTACTTCTTGGTTCATTCACATTGTTGACTGTAGCTAGCATGTTTCCATTTTGCGGAATAAACTAATTCCCAGGATTTGTTGTTGTTACTGTTAGAAACAGCACAGCTGTAAGCATTTCTGTTCAAGCCCCCTGATGAGCATGTATGTTCATTTAGGGAATAAACACAGTAGTAGAATTACTGGTCATAGACTGTGAATGTTTTCAATGCTATACAGTATTTCAAATTAATTACCACTAGCTTATATAAATTTTACCTCAATAAAAATTATTTTTCATTGTGTTAAACAAATATCTATCTATCATCTACCTGTCTGTCTGTCCGTCTGTCTATCCTGCTGCAGTGTAGTCTTGTCTCTGTTGCTTCTTACTCTTGCCAATGCTCTATCTTTTGTAGGATATTGCCAGATCTTTTTGTCAGTCTTGGGGTACTGTAACAGTAGCTTGTTTGGTTGTATATGCTTGATTGTTTTAGAACTTTGTGTGAGTTGCTGGCCTTCCAGATGTGTATCTGCAAGCCTTCCACATCCTTTGCCTGTTTGGTGAAACTCTGTGTTGTTTACATTTTTCTATTTATATAGGAGTTCTTTCTATATTCTCAAAGTTGTTACTCATTTGTAGGCAAACAACTTCTAATTCGTGGCCTTTTCAGTCTTTTCTA
Source organism: Pachyuromys duprasi (assembly GCA_028658305.1). NCBI lineage: Eukaryota > Metazoa > Chordata > Mammalia > Rodentia > Muridae > Pachyuromys > Pachyuromys duprasi. The sequence continues at coordinate 95,984,071 of CM053763.1, forward strand.
AGTATCTTTAAAGAAATGTAAGGTCTTGATTTAATGTAATAAAGATGTATCCTTCTTTTCTTCATCATTAAACATTTCATGTTTTAAGGACAACCTGAAGAGATACACTGTCTTCTGGAAGTTTTAGGCTTTTTCTTTCATGTTCAAGATTCCATACATTCTCTGCAGATTTGTCATTAAAGTAAGAATTTTTCTTTTTTTGTAATCTGTGAAGGATTTAAAATATTTTATTTCATTTATATTGTATGTGTGTGTGTGTGCCAAGAGAGCTGCTTGAAGGAATTGGTTCACTTTATCCACCATGGGTTCTAGGGATTGAACTTAGATCATCAGGTTTGTCTGCAGGTATCTTTTCTTGCTTAGCCATTTTGTCTGGCCTCTTAAAACAAATAAAAAAAATTAGTAGAATTTTGAAAATTGCTTTTCTTGTATTTATTGAGATTTATGTATTTGTGTATTTTTAAACTTCCTTTAATTTGTTAATATATGGTGAACTGATTTTCTAATGTTAAATTAATCTTGCTTGCCTAGAGTAACCTTGACATATCATAGGTTCATGTTTGTATACATGTTTTTAGGTTTGTTTTGCTTACATGTTGCTTAGAAGTTTTGCATCTATGCTGTGGTTTCCATTTCTTATCGTTTCCTCATCAGGTTTTATACTGAGTTTGAGCTAGGCCTAGACAGTGGGTTTTAGAACAATCTCTCTTTTTCTATTCCTGAGAAGGATTTTTGTATGGCTTATATTTTATTTTATTTTTCCCTGAAAAACTGGAATTTCTGATTCAGTTTCTTCAGTAGTTAGTGGATATTCAGGTTTTAATTTTTTGACTCAATTTTTGTAAACTATCCTTTTCTAGGAGTCTTCTATTTTATTTGACTTTAAAAACTTTGCCATCAACCTGTTTTTAATACACTTGTATTTTTAAAGTTCTGTTGTGTCTGTGGTTGTGTCCCCTTTTCATTGGTTCTACCTTCTGGTTCTGTTTGGTTCTGCAGTCTTCTCAGAATTTTGCCACAGCTTTTAAAGAACCAGTTGTTCATGATCTTATCATTTATTTTCCGGCATATGCATTTTACATTATTTTTTTTTATTTTCTCCTGTTAACTTTGAGATATTGTTACCTCTTCTTTTAAATGATTTTGTAATTTTCAAGGCTTTCTCATTATAAGCCATATCTATAGGCAGCTCTACATTTCTGCTTTAATTTGTCACACATTTCTGACATGTATTAGCTTTACATTATTTAGTTTTAATTATAATTTCCACTATGATTATTCTTTAACATGTAGTTATTTATAACTATAGATTTTCGTTTTCAAAATCTGGGTGCTTGTTTTGCTCATTACCTTCCTGCTATTGACTTCTAAGTTAATTTTCTCTTAATCCACAAATGTATGCATGAAATCTGACTTTTAATTTAGTTAATATTTTTTGAGATAAGGTTTCACTCTATAGCCCCATTTGGCTTAGAACCCCCTACGTATAACAGAGTAGTCTCAATGAGATCTGAGTGCTGGCATTAAAGATACACACTACTATGCTTGGGCCAAAGCCCAACTTTAAAACACACTAGGACTAATGGTAAAGTTAGGTGTGTGGTCAATTTTCATCACGTTATGTGAATCTATCGTTGTTATATGCAAGTTCTAGGTAACAACATTAGATCAAGCTTCTCGATTATGTTGTTTATAGCCTTTCTATCTTCATTGATTTTGCTCTGTTTGATCAGTTACTGAGAGAGGCATGTTAAAGTCCCCTGCATGATTATGGATTTCTTCTCCTTTTATAGTCTTTCAATTTTTATTTTTGTGTATCTCGGGCCCTTGCTATTAGAAGCCTTAATGTGTTTAGAATAATTTTGTGTTTCATGTTAATTGAATTTTTAAAGCAAAATAGAACATTTTCTGTTTTGTTTAATATTTTCCATTAGAGCTTGGAATACCCTTATTATGATTTTCTTTAATGAGAGGTTAAAAGCAACCCCCTTGTTTATGAGAAAGATTTTCATTGTTGTTGGATAAAGGTGTAAGTTGGCTTTTTCTCCTTGTCACCTTTGTCTCATTGTCACTGTTCATGTTTAATGTCAGTCTTGGCTTTCCTTTGGGAACAATTTTTTTTTTCTCTTTTTAACTACATTTAAATGTTTGGTGCTTGTCTTCAGGATTCATGGTTTCACAAAGTGTACCAAATGTATCTTTCTATCTTATACTTAATCTTCACAGTGCGGGGAGATTCTCCTCTTGTCCCCTTTTCCCAGGAGGCTACAGACATGAAGCTGAAGGTCATTGTAATCTGCAAATGTCCTCAACCTGACTGCAGCAATTGGCTGCCTTTCTAGACTGCAGTTTTTACTTTGCTTTGCTTGCTTACAGTTCTCACAAAAATATCCAGCTCATTGGTCATTTAAAAAGAAGTTTTCCCTATTATGCTCTTTTGTATTAATTGTTCCTAGTAAGTTGGTGCTGTCTCCAGCCTACCGTGATGCTAGAAATTCTAGCCCCTTGTGTTGTCTTTAATACCACAATAGATCTTAATACTTACCAGCCATGGAAGAGTGTGCTGAGCCTGTTGAGGGATGTATGTATACCTTCAGTGTTTTGCAATGGTCAATCTGTTCTGTTTTGGTTGGCAGATAGAATGGTCTATTCTTCCTAAAGCAGTTTTGCAGGCTCCTCCCAGGCCTGGTCACTTGGAGACTGGTCAGTTACCAGTGTGTTCTAACCCAGCAGTAAGAGTCTTATGAGTACAGTGATTCTGTCTGAGTAGTAACTGGCAGTAGTAACTTATTAGAAATGCAATCCTTTCTCTATGGTTAATTTGAAGACCTAGTAGACTTGGTCTGATTTTTCAGAACATTGCATTGAGTATTCTTCCTTGGTATGATACTTTTCTTGAATTCAGCTCCCCCCTCTCTTTCCTGTTCCAGACCTGGAGTGGAGTAAGCCAGGCTTAGAGGTAGACTGTCCCTTCTGCTTATTCATGACCCACGACAATTTAGCTTTTCTGGTATAGATGCCTCTCCTCCCCCACACATTATAGCCTAACAAGATATCTGCCTCCACTCTTCCCTCATCTATTCAGTTTCAACATGTTAGGAAATTGTGTGTGGGTGTATTGAAATCACCTGTAGTTCTCCAAGACTTACTCTCTCACCTTCTAGCAAACAGGAAGGTAGGGAGTCGGTTGGCATACTTAGCTCCCTTTCCCTGGCTGGTGTGTGTCTGGGTTGCACATGGCTGACCTCAACTCCCAGAGCTCTTGGCTGAGGGACTTTATAACACTCTGTCTACCTGATAAGTGACTCCACTGTGGCCTGTTCTCAGGCAGATGGGCCATGCTGCTCACTTCCTGAAATGCTTTGGAGCAAGGGCATTTGGTTCCTTATTGTCCCCTTCTCTTCCTGTGAGCCTGCTGTGGGGGAGGGAATATACAGCAGATGGGCTTCCTGGTTGCCAGGGACCTCCTGTAGCCCAGGGAAGCTAACAATGCCAGTCTCACTTCTGTTCCCATCCCTGGGGCCTTGAACATCTTTATCCATTCTCACCAAAAAAGGTGGAGATGTGCCTAGAGGAGACTGTCTTAGATAGTCATGTAGGTACTGAATGGATGAGGGCCTCCTCTTTCTTGTGCTTCCTGGGGCTTAAGACAGAATAACTTACCTTGCTGAGTGTGGGGCTGCAACCCTACCTAAACAAAAGAGACGATACTTCAAGAGTCCAAGGAAGGGAGAACCATTTGTTTTCTTATCTTCCTCCCTCCCAATGCCCAGCAATCCTTAGAAAGGCACTCTTCTATTTTAAACCCATGCAGTCTGTGCCTTGGAGGCAGAAGAGGCTACACAGGGGCCAAGGCAAACCTTGTGGGCTTGCCAGTGCTCTCTGTAGGTCACTGGCTTGTTCTGTAGAGCATCTGCCCTTTGAAATTGTCTGAGAAGCAGGAAGCCAAGGTTTCTGAATATCTCATAAATTTGTAATTTGTCCTGGAAGCGCCTACGATCCTGGGTCTTGGGAAGGAAGGTGCTAAGCTTCAGAAGGAGAGAACGAGAAGAGGGGGAGAGTGGAAGAGGAGATGGGAGAAAAAGAAAAGAGGGATCTGAGCAAAGGAAAGAGAAAGAGAGAAGGGAAGGATGATGAGGAATGAAAGAAAGAGGGAAAGAAAAAGAGGAAGGAGAAGGGGATAGAGGGAGAGTCTGGGAGGAGCCAAAGAATGGAACATACCTCAACCTCTCACTCCTGGCTTCAGAACCCAGCATGTGTCAGCTGGCTGGCCTCTGACTCACGTAACCATGAATGTCTTTGAGCATCTGATCTTTCTGTCTGGAATTACAGGTGTGTGCTCCATGCTCAGTTTGTTGTTGTTGTTGTTGTTGTTGTTTTGTGTGGTGGTGGGGATCAGACTCAGGACTTTGTGCAGGCTAGGCAAGTACATTCCCACACCTACAGTCCTTATGCCCATTTACCTGTTGATGGAAGTTTGGGTTGTTACTTCATTTGAACTATCATGAACAAAATTGCCATGAACATTTACAGATCCTTGTGTGCCTGGAAGGTTTCATTCCTTTGGGACAAATACCTGATCAGGTCTACGCCGGAATGTCGATTTTCTGTCTCTATACCAATCTGCCGGTCGCTGGGTTCTGCTGTCCTTCTGTGAGGAAACATCAGATCATTGCTTACTTGTTTTGTTGTTGTGACAAAATACCTTGGCAAATGTGACTTAAGGTTTACTTTGGCTTACATTTTTGGGTACAGTCCATGGTAGGGAAGGCATGGAGGTAGGAGTGCAAGGTAGTTGATCAAATTATACTCAAAAGTCAGGGAGCAGGAAGTGATGGGTGATGGTACACAGCTCACTTTTCCCTTGTAATTAATTCTGGGACCCCTGCCCAAGGAATGGTCCTGCCCACAGCTGGAACCCCTGTGTATGGGTGGGTGCTGTCACAGAGCGAGTTTTCCTATGTTAATCAGCCTAATCTAGAAACTCACTCAGACATGCTCAGAGATTTGTGTCCCTGGGTGATCCTAGATCTTATTGACAATCAATATTAACCATCCCAGACAGTGACGGGTGCTCGACACTGCCACCTGCGCTAGTTCTAGGAGCTGGAGTCACTTACTCTAATTGTCCGCTGCCCTGTTTGACACCCTCGATAGGAAATGTGTTGTGAAAAGCAAGAACACAGGCACTGGAGCCAGACTTCCACCCTGACTGTGTCATATACCGTGTGACCTTGCACAAATTGCTTGATTTCTTTGTGCCTCAGTTTCTTTACCGGTCAAATGTGAAAACCTCCCTGTGGGATGGCAAAATCAGAGACGTGGATAGATAGAAATAGATAGATATACTTGGCCTGTTCTGAATACTGAGCTATTGAAGGAATTGACAAGGAGTAATGGGGTCTGAAATGCACATGCCAGATATCGTAGCTGCTCCATAATGGGACTGTCAGCCTCTCTCCTTCCTGGCATCCTGGCACTTGCCATCTCACTGGGCAGCTTCTGTGCTGAGTAAACAGTACTTTCCCCTGTCACCACTTTTCTTCCAGCCTGGAGACTGGCTGCTGCTTTTGCTGCTTAAGCTGAAGTTTTGTTTCTGTTAAGCACATGTGATCCTCCTGCTTCGGCCTCCTAGGGATTACAGGAGCTTCCACCTCTTAGTGTGGTCCGGTTCCATCTCTCAGATCCAATAACTGAATAGCAAGGCGTGGAAAATGTCCCACTGCACTCTGAGATCCTTACCCCCTGCTTCTCTTTAGTTTCCATGGGGCTTGAAGCCCTGTGCTGACTAAGGGCTTAGCAAAGGGACCTTGGACCCAGGAATACCTGTCTTTCAACTCTGCACAAGACATGCCTTCCATATTGGGATGTCAGCTGGTATTGTCTTTCTGTTCTCATACTGTTGGCATTTCAGGAGTACAGCTTCCTGTCCTGTTTAGAAGACATAATCTAGCAGCAAGTGAAAGGACAACTTTTGAGGCTTGGCTCTCTCCTTCCACCATGGGTTCTGGGCATTGAGTCCAATTTGTCAGACTTTTGCAAAGAATTGTTTTTACACTCTGAACATCTCTGTTTTTTTTAACTAAAAAATTTAAATATAATTACATCAATTCCCTCTTTTTCCTCCGTCCTAGAACTAGCTTCTTTAAAAGTTTTTTTTTCCTGTGTGTATTAGTGCTTTGCCTGTATATATGTCTGTGCATCACAGGTAGGCCTGAAGCCCATGGAGGCTAGAAGAGGGTGCTGGATCCCCTGGAACTGGAGCTACAGACAGTTGTGAGCCACTATGTGGGTAATGAGAACCAAACCCAAGTCCTCTGCAAGAGCAGCTTGTGATCTTAACTGCTGAACCATCTTTCTAGAATTAACAAACTGGCTCCTGGGGGTTGGAAAGGACAGGGACCAAAGGAACACAGAGAGGCCAATGGTCTCTCCATGTTTCTCTGCTGAATAAAGCCTCTAAGAGTGTAAGCTTTGGGTTGTGCAGTAGCTCAGTGATAGAGTGTTTGCCTGTCATATGTAGGGTCCTGGGTTTGGTTGCCTGCATCATCACTGCAAGGATGCTAACGAGAACAGTAAAGACCTTTATTGGGCATGGTAGTACACACCAGTAACCCTGGCCCTCAGGAGGCTGAGACAAGGTGAACACTATAAGTTGGATCTAGCATATACACTGGAAGCTGTTCTCTGGAAGAAGCCAAAGAGTAGAGTTTGAAGAGGTTATGTCAGGAACCAAGAGCAGTAGGCAGGAGGAATCATGGGACTGGAGGTGAGAAAGTGCTGTTACCATTGACTTGGGATTGGTAGCATTGGTGCATGCTTGTGGACTGTCCAGGGGCTGCCTTAGGTGTCAGCAGCTGCACTGAGTCAGGGCTGGCCTTTCTGGATGAATCAATTGAGACTGGTTGTTCTTTCATGAAGGAATCAAACTCCCCAGTGTTTGCTTGGCTAATTACTTCCTTGCTTGTGCTCATAGACCCAACCTTATGAAACCCGTGGGTTTTCCTCTTTGCCTCTGCTTGCCCTTACAAGGTTAGCCTCTGGTCTGCAAAGTGGCTGGCAAGGGGGCTCTGACAGAGTATTTTTCAGATTTTGGCAAGGCCAGGCTATCTGTTACAGACAGACAACACTTCATGTTTTTTTTTTCCAAGTAGACATTCTTGGGACCTTTGAAAGCCAAGCTGTGGGGAAGTAGGGGAGCCTTGGCATTGCTTTAGTGCCCAGGACAATTCTAGGCCTCAGTAACCCCAGCCATCGTCACTGGCCTTGGGCTATCATGTTTGTAAACATGGTGTTTGAATGTGTGGATGCCAGCCTAATAAGAGTACATGTTGAGGATCTAAATCAATATTTGGGGGTTGCTGCAAGTAGTAGAGGAAGTATTTGAATGATTGTCCACCTGTGGGAGATGAAAAGGAAGCAGGAAAAGGATGGGGTGTGGCTCTTGGTCTCAGTGTTGAGGGATAATGCAAACTATATGGAATAATGTGGGCCTGGGCAGGAGGTACTGACACCTGCTGAACACCTTCATCCGAGGGAACAAAATGGAAAACAGTGTACCCTGAGGTGTGGCATCCAACAAGCAGTCTTAGAAGCAAGGTGTCATGAGAGTGTGAGCCATTAGTCTGTGCTGCTCTGTGGGATGCTAGTTTCTACCCTCTATGCCTCAGTTCCTTTGATAAGGTAGGGGCGGATATAATACTGTGGCATAGTTAAGAAGGTTAAATGGCTTAATGTCTACACATTGCTTTGGTTAGTACCTGGCACTTCGAGATACATATACATCCTTTGTTAAAGATTCAAAGGAACACAGAGCCCTGGGAAATATAAGTGGTGTGAAGGCTACTGAACTAGACAGCCACAGCGTGGGATCTGAACCTAGCATCCTGTATCTCTATAGCCGGCTTCCCCAAACTTGGTACCAGTGGTGTTTAGAGCCAGGCAGCTCCTTCATATGGACAGTTGTCTTATGCATTGCAGAACATAATTACAGCATGGCTGGCGTGCAATTACTGGATGCCCATGTCCAGGAGTGACAACCACAGATGTTTCCACATATTGCCAGACGTCCCTAGGGTAGGGTTGTTGCTCCTATTGAGTGCCACTGTGTAGGGGGCTCAATGCTGCTAAGGATTTGTCAGCAATTTCTTTCTGTGTTTAAGAGACAAAGGATCAGACTATCTGCTATGAGACAGTGTCTATTATATATGTCAGGAAAGCTGTACCTCCAAAATCTGAAAGATTTGGCTTAAACAAGCCTGCACAATGACAACACCAGTTGACATGCCAGCATGGAAATCTCACAAGGCCCCGCCCCTGGATGAAGAGCTACAGGGAGTTAATGACTGCTGAGATGGGAGAGTCAGTCTTCCCCAGGGACAAGGCCCCGATTAGTGACCAATCCCAAGTGGTCAGCCCTAAACATGTACACATATAAGCAACACCAAATGGAATCAGCAGGCTAAACACATGCAAATACATAGAACAATAGTTAAAGAAGAGATCATACATTTGAGAGGGAGTGTGGGGGTGGGGACAAAGGAGAAGTTGTATGGAAAGAGAGAGGAGGGTGAAAGTCATGCACATCCAGTGCTCACCATATATGAAATTCTTAAAAATTAAAAAAAAACTAAATTAAAGCAAAACCCAAAACTCCAGTAAGTCTAGTTCCTAGCCATCACCTTTGCCCTTATAGATGAGATTAGGGCACAGCATATCTGCCAAGTTCTTGGGCTCTTTCCTCCTCTTCCTCTTGGCTGGGACAACATCTGGGTGAGGTATCATGTTCACCAGAGCATGAGGTGCATCAGGGAGGCACAGTTAGTTTGGGATTCTCTACACAGTGGCCAGCTTTCCCATGCAAGTACAGCTGATTGGCTTAACCAGATTTAGACTGTGGAGGACCCCAGAGCAGAGGGGTCAACGACGAAGGACAGCTGACTGGGACATTTAGCATGCCTTGAGGATGCCTTCCTCTCTGCTTATTCCATTTGCACACAGCTGGGTCTCTTTCTACACTTCCTATCCTTCCTCTGCTCTTCTTTCAGCCTTGGAGCTTCAACATGCACTGTGGTTCAGTGCATCAGGGCATGTATGGGATGTGGGCAGAACTTGCTGGTTCTGGATCAATCCTGTCTGTAAGGAATTTATTGGCCAGCTATTTGGTGTCTGTGACTAGATTCTTGGAAAAGTTCTGCTAGAGCCATGTACAGTATGCACAGTATGCGCTTTTGTTTTTTTTTAATTTCAAGACTGAGTTTTACTTTAAATCCTGCTTTCTGTGCGTCAAACATTATGTCAGTAGTCACACTTAAATTGCTTAGTTCTGATGTGTGTCTTGGGTTTCCCTTATTTTTCCTAACATATTCCATTTCTATTCACCCAAGATATATCTGCTTTCTCATTGTTCTGTTGATAAGTCGTTAGGAATCAGCCAGCTCTCTAGTGCTGATTGGACCGGGTATTTATTTTAGAATCTCTTACAGACACATCCTTTTGTGAGTTTGTGGTTTGATGTTTTCCATTATATACTGAAATCTGTATCTTTTCATGAGCAGTGAAATCAGGACAGAACAATGTGACTTCCGGGCTCGTGATGCAAGAGAGCTAGCTCATCAGCTGAAGCAATTAACCTCTGCTTTCTATGGAATGTAACTTCCTGCAATTTAGCCAGTGGACAGTGAGCAGCCCAGTGTCTTTTGGGACAGAGGGAATGCTGAGGACCATCAACCTCTACAGAATGCTATGAGCAAAAATTTACTTCCCTAGCTAAAACCCCATTTGTTCAACTGATGTTTGCTGAATGCCTGCTAGGCACTGTGTTGGGGACCCACTGATTGCAGCCAGTGGAAGTTCCTAGCCATGTGGCCTCAGGGAGACTTGACTCCTATAGCTTTGCTCTTGGCAGGGCAACATATGCTCTCGTTCTTCGTGTTCCACACCATGACCATCCTAAAGTACATATAAATGGAAATGGTTTTGTGTGTTGACAAGATTTAATTAAAACTTTACATTCTCCCCACATAGATGCTGAAACTAAGATCTGGTGTTGGGAGATCTGACTGGGGCTTTCAGCCTGAGGCCAGCCTGCTGCTATTTCCCATGCTCCCACTGTGTTCTTTGCTGGAAGCGAAATGGTCTGAGTATGGAGTTAAAGAGGAAAGGCGGAGAGTTTAGGAACATGAATCAGACAACAGTCATGTTTGCTAGATAAGGGCCAGGGGATGCTGAAAGCAGGGCAGAATTCCTAAGAAGTGCTTCTGTGTGGGGAAGGTGGGAGCCTCTGGGGTTCCGGGGTCTATGGAAAAAAAAAAACATTGGCGCATCAACCCGCCACATCAGCTGGCCTTTTCCTCTCAGTGTCCTGTATGGCAAGGTCCCCCAGGCAGGCTAATCATTTAGACTGTCCCTTTCTCAGCATGAGCAAGCAACTTTGAGCTGAGGCCTAGCATGGAAACCTGAGTAGGCACTGACAAACTGCAAGTATTTAAGAAACTTTGCCTAGGGAGCTGAGTTAGCTGACTCCATGTTTCCCAGGCTCCTGTACAGCCTTGTAGAGAACGGTCCTTTCATTGTCTGGTTGCCCTGTGTGCTACCCAAATTTGGGACTGAGGACTGAAATCAAAACAGTGTGGACTAGGGTACCAGCATTAACCAGTGAGGAAGCTGCTTAACTTCCCACTTCTAAGATGGACCAATGATTAAATGAGAAACGATATAACAAGACCATATAGGTCTTCAAAAACCCAACCTGATTGCCACTTTGCCTTAGGAGCTGGGTCCTTCCTACCTTGTTGTCCCTCATTTTAGGCCCATGCACGTTCTCTTCTTTAGCTCTTGTTCACTTTTCTGGATGTTCCTTGGAGGACACTGGCTACGGCTGGGGCTACCCAGACATCTGCCTCCTTTCTGTTATCACAACGGCCTTTCCTGTCTCAGACTCAGTTTGGAAGCTCTCACTGTAGATTTAGTCCACACAACAACCCAAAGGTGAGCACTACTCTTACTATCCCTGCATGCAATGCAGATGTGGCACAGAGGTATGGAGTCACAAGCCCAAGGGCATACTGCTAGCATTTGACAGAAGCAGGATTTGAACCTAGTCTACTCCAGAATTTGACTATTTCCCAAGTAATCTATCTCTTATTAGGTGTTCACTGGGTGCTGAGTGGGTGGGGCAATGTTATTATAGTAGACTCTTGCTAGCAACTAACTCTGGGTAAGCCACTTAGAGTTTCTAGGTCGGTTTCTTTGTTAGAAGAGCTGGGATAGAACTCTCTTGTTGTTGTTCATTTGTTTTCAAATCATTTTCACGTAATGAACTCACAAAAACATTACCCAGTGAGATTATGATAGCCACCCAAACAAACACTTGCCCAGCCCCAAACTCTACGCATCTGGGTTCCCTCCTGTACAGTCAGAAGCTCCTAAACCCACAGAGCTTCATCTCAGGCTTTACATGTTCACTATCAATTATACCTTAATGGACTTATCCACCACCAAAGAAGAGAACAATGACAGAGTTGAAACTAGAAAAACAATTAGATTTATATCCTCTTTCATGACTCATGACTTGTGCCTGTTTGCCTGCGCTGGGTCCAGATGGAAGTCCTGTAAGATTAGATGCAATGATGTGGGTAAAGTGGTCCCAAGGCCCCATCTAAGGTTTGGGAACCACTGTCAGCAGAGTCACCTCCATAAGACGAGCCTGTTACCTCTGTCGGGAGCTATTTTCCATAGCTGATATGAAGGGGACAACTCAGTGCCCTTGTTCTTCCCAGGACCTCCCAACCTTTCTGTCTCTACCCATATTACCACGTTGGGAAAGTCTGGGTCCTTCACTCTACTGAGTGAACCTGTTCAAGAGTACATTGACCTTTCCAGCCTTGGCTGCCCAAGAAAGGGGCGGAGGCTCCCAAATTGTCCTTTAATTTTGGAATACAGGGGCCCAAATGCAGACTGTATTTTCTGAGCCAGGCCAGCAGGAGAGTTGAAGCAAGGTATCCTTTCAGCTCCGGTAGTCATGGTATTATTTCCTGAGGTCATGAAGGTCTGGGGCTGGCAAGAGCTCACCGGGAATGGCTGCAGCCCAGCTGCTGGCACCTCTTCCACTCCCACATTTCATAGTCTAAGCATGCAAATAGGTAACAGCAAGGACTCAGGATGCAAAGTGTACTTTATATGAGTAAATATGCGTCCATGGATGTCTGCCTAACAGACAACCAGCTGGGACCTTCTCCTTCCTTCCTTCCTTTCTGTCACACTCTGGAGTGTGGTGGAACCATTTCCTTGGCCCATGTGTCTGATAGCACCCCTGTTCACGGTGAGAACATCCCCAGCCTAGTGGGGTTTGTTTCCTGGCTTACCCCCTTACTCTTTGTGCCATTCTGCTCTTTGTAGGCTTTCCTTCCTCCTCCTCTCCTCACACGCTGGCCTGAAAACACCCCCTGATGGAGAAGAAGGGTTTCTCCACATCTCAGAAATGAATATTGATCTCAGCTAAGCTGAACAGCAGAGGTGGGGGTGGGTAAGCATTTATAGCTATATTGCTCACTTCAGAAATTATTAGCCTTGTGTGACCATAGAACATTTAAAATGTGGCTAGGGCACCAGAGGGACTGTGCTTTTCATTTGACGGCATTTAAATTTAAAGTGGAGTAGCCACATGTGGCTAAAACAGTGGCTACCTTTTGTGCAGTTGTGACCCTTCAGAGAATCAAGTTGAGTAGTGGGGGCTTCTGATTACCCTGAGTTAGCTTGGATGCTTGGCTCCAATACTCAGGTCAGGCTGTACAGCTTCAGACAGCCTCTTTCTGATTGCCTAGGTAAGGTGGAAGTCCAATGTGTTGATTGTTGTGGCATGAACTTCATCCTTTTCCTGTAGCATGTTGCACTATAAACCAAGCTCAATATGTGATGCTCAGGGGATCCCCAAGTCAGGCCAGCATCCTCCCCCCTCACCACTTCTGATTGCCTCTTCCTGGCTGGAGAAGTCATTTCTCTAGGGATGGCCTGACACTTTTGGAGGGCTTAAAGTATATGCATCTCGACAGATTTCTTGAAGAAAAAGAATATAAAATTCCAAATGTGAAATTAGGCACCCTGGTAAACATTTATATAAGATGTTCTTATATATAATACAGGAATTATCACATCCTGTGTTAGTTTTAAAACCTGACATGTATCATGCTCTACAAAATCTGGAAAACAGCCAATTATTATTATTATTGTTATTATTATTAGTAGTAGTAGTACTAGTACTAGTAGCTTGCTGCTCTAACCTCTATAATATTTCTCCCTTATATCTTTTGGCTGAATGCTCTTTGATCACCCCTTTATATGATAATGATTTTGTGATTTTTTTTCTAAAGGGAGACTGAAAATATAACTTAGATTTTTTACCTGGCACAGTTGACAAGGTTTGTACTTCATGATTGATAGCTACTGTGCATACAGGATGACTCTAGGCGACAGACACCCACTTTTTTTTTTTTTTTTTACTTTACCGCTGTAGGTTAGAGTCTTACAATATAGGGATTTTGATTTAAAAAAATCTATTCTGAATAATTCCCACCCAAATCGAGGAAACTGCCTGGCATATTTAGAATACTCTACATTATTTTGTCTGCTATATTCTCAATTGGACACTTCCCCCTCTGAGGAGGTATCAGCACAAACTACCTTCTCCTCCTGCACTACCACCTGCCTTGATCCTGGGAGAAGCTGGCACAGACCAGCTTCCACTCAGCTTCTCCATTGCTCTCCTGCTCCAAAGCCAAGTGCTGTACAGTAGAGCGTGCAGACCGCTGAGCGGGTAGAAGCCATGGGGACCTATAAGGACAGCCAATAAAAACCCCACTTTATAAGAATTATAAGAATTGTGGCTGGGCCTAGTGGTGTAGGTCTATAATCCAGTTACTGGGGGGATGTTGAGGCAGGATCACGGAGAGTTCCAAGCCAGCCTGAGGACTACTGGGTGAGGTCAAGGCCAGCCAGAGCAAATTTGATACGACCTTGTCTCCAAGTAAAAACCAAAAGGAAGGCTGGGGTTACAACTCAGAGAGAGAGCACTTGCATGGCGTGTGTGCGACTCTAGATTCAATCCCTAAAACTGTAAAAACAATCCAAATAGAGTCATATAAAACAATAACTGTGAACCATGTACATACATTCCATTATATGGAAACCTGATTTACCCCCAAATCAACCTTCTTCCCTTGTCTGGATCTTCAAACTTCTCTAGCTGCTGTAAGCCCCAACATGAGCTTGGGAGACTTGGAGGAAGAGGTGGTAACAAATACCTCACCAGTGAGAACGCAGGAGACTGCACGGTTCTGGGAATACATGGTCAGGGCTTGGACAGGGGCCCAGGCGAGCAGAGTCCTTAGAGCAGTGGCTCTCAACCTTCCTCGTGTTGAGACCCTTTAATACAGTTCCTCATGCTGTGGTGAGCCCCAGCCATAAAATTACTTATTTCTACTTCATAACTGTGATTTTGCTGCTGTAAGTACCTGGTAAGCAGTTGCCACCCACCGGTTGAGAGCTGCTGCCTCAGAGGGTTCTCAAGCACCGTGGATAGTCTTCAGCGTTCCCCTCTTCCCTCTGGACCTCAGGCCCTTCAGCCTCTGAGGGATAGGACCCACTGTAAGGCTGAGCACAGACGGGCGAGGTGCTTTACTGGAAATGGAATCTTGTTTCTTGTCATGTTTGGTTGGTGTCCTTTGGAGGCCTGCTCTTTTCTGAAGGGGGACTGAGTGGGTCTGGGGCAAAGGGAAGGTCAGGGGGGAGCTAGGATGCGTGGGGGGGAGGGGAAACTGTGGCTGGGATATATTGTATAAGGAGAGAATCTATCTTCAATTACAAAAAGAGAAAGTCCACACATCTTGTGTTTGGAGAGAGGATATAAGGAAGGGAAGGAAGGAAAGAGGGAGGGAGGAAAAGGAACAGATTTGCCTCTGCTTCATTTGAAACCCTACACTGAATTCAGTGTCCCCCAGGCCACTGAGCAAGGTAGCGAAGAGGGTAGAGAGTAAGAGCAGCTCAGGCAGTTTCCGAGTAGGCAGAACTTGGCCATCACTTTTTCTCCCGGCCTTGCTACTCATGAGCTTCCACATGGTGCCTGTGGGGGCATGGAGTCTGGATTATCTGGACCAGAGAGGATCCTTAAGCACATGCATGGTTCCCTGCTGGCTTTAGGCCTGTTAGAATGAGGGGCTGCCAAGAAGCTGAGTTTCTGATACCCTTGAAATTAATGTCACAGCTGGGTCTGGGTCCCTCCTTATAAAGCATGACAACCAGATTTCAGGATCCCTGGGCCTGATAATTAGAGTGTGAGGGACAGCAGAAGCACAGGTCTTTAACTCTTTGACCTTGAGGTTCTCTTAGCATGGGCCACCCTTGCCAGTCGGCCCACGATGGTCAACAGTGGCCCTGGAACGTCCAGTGAGGATGTCCTGAGGGGAAGCTGCACATCCTCCCAGGAGGCAAAGCTTCCACGTGTGGCACCTGACAGAGCAGGGGCAGACCTCTAGCACCAGCCAGGAGCAATGCCGTTTCCAAAACCAGGTTCAGAAAAATACCAGGAGGAATTACTTCATAATGTTGACATCACTGCTCTGCTCATGGCAAGACAACCCACCACTCATTTTTGGTTTTCTGCTCTTTTCCTTTTCCCTCCATAAAGTTTCTTTGTTTTTCTTCCAGGTTGAGAGTATATTAAGAAAAGTTTTTTTTAATTGGCATACAAACTCATAGGTTTCATTATGAAAATTTCACATATACTTTTTTGTTGATTTCCTGGCTCCTGTGGGTTCCCTTTCTTCTCCCAGGAACCCCCTCCCCCACTTTTATATCTCATATACTCTCTTTTCTTTCTGTCCTCTTTTTTCTTCTTCCCTCACTCCTAAGATCTCTTTTCCTCCTTTCATGGTCCCCCTTTTAGTTTCCGGACCCAACATACATGAACATATATAAAGTTAAAAGCTGGGATCCACATAAGAGAGAAAACACGTGGTATTTTTCTCTTTCTGAGTTTGGTTGGTTCACTTACCATACAGCTTCCCAGAACCATCAATTTTTCTCTAAGTGCTGTGATTTTATTTTTTCTTTGTAGCTGAATAAAACCCATTATGTGTATATACCACATTTTCATTCATCTAGAATTTCTGGCTTAAGTAAATATGATTGTAATTTGGAATTAGGGATAGATGGGAAATGTTCATTAAAAGAGATTTTGGAGACAGCAGGGTACTTGTATATTAGCTGACCCGAAAGTCACAGAGGCTCATGCTTCTTGCTCTCCTTTTGAGGCAGAGATCATCATGGGAGACCCCAGATCTTAGCCAGCAGGAAGCCTGGCTCCCCATGCTGGCTGCTGGCTCACAGTTCCTTCAGTCTTTACAGCCGAATGGTTTCCCAGGCCACAGCATCTCCTCTGGATTTCTCAGGCTGTGTTCTGGAGTCCTTGTGTCTGCAGCCATCCCAGAGACCACCCTTAGGGGAATCGTGCCTGAGAACTTTGTCATCACTCAGAGCTGCTTTGACAGTGTCAGGAGAGAGCTAGCTCAGAACCAGGCAGAGCTGAGTGCCCAGAGGTCCAGATTAAAGTCTGACAGGCTTGTGTCTCCAGGTGAGGTGGCAGGCCACAGGTCTGGGATCAGGATAGGGCGGGACAGAGGTGTGAGAAATGGCTCCTGATGTTCTCAGCACATCCAAAACAGTATTGGTCCAGGTGTGTCCCCTTTTGACTGCCTCTGACAGCTGTGGAAAAGCAGGCTCAGGTCTGAGGGGCATCAGAGTCTGGCCCTGAGATTGGCTCTGACTAAGTGAGTTCTAGTTCTCAGCCTCTGCTTTGTCATTGTGCGATGTTCATAATGCCACCATGCTACTCAGCGTTCAGGAGGAGCTGTCCCTGTTGATCAGAACGGGTCGGAGGCCCATGCTTCTTGCTCTCCTGCTGGGGGGAAGGGCAGCATGGGTGATCTCAGGTCTCAGGCAGCTGGAAGGACCAGCCTGGCTCTCATGCTGGCTGGCTGCTGGCTCACAGCTCCCTTCCCAGAGGATGAGGACTCGCTGGCAGCCTGCCCCAGCTCACCAGGCCCCATCGCAGCCTATCAGTCTCCATGACTGCTTAGAGCTCCGTGTTTGAACACCACCCTGCTTTTGTGTGGCATGGAGGTAACTCCCCCATGTCCACCCCAAAGACTCCCTCTCCCAGGGCTCCAGAGTCCTCTGAACAGCCAGCTGGCTTCTTTTTTCTAGCCAGTCCACGATTTGCATCTGGAGTTTCTAGCCAGTTTGCCTTACTTTGGTATTTCTATAAACTTATCCTTAACCCTGCTCACAACACAACAAACCGGATCTGCAACCACAGCAAATACTGTTTCAACTACAGAACGCCGAGGTCGGCCTTTCAGTGAGAGACTTTCCTGGTGGAAGACTGTGGTTTTTCTTTCCTTTCTCTAGTCTATTTATTCATTGGATGCTTTTGTCTTTGAGACAGGGTCTCACTATGTAATCTATGCTTATCTGGAATCCACCATCTTCCTGCTGTAGTCTTCCAAGTGCTGGGGTCCGTCAGAGCGTAACTGTCTTTCCTGGGTACATACTAGGTTTCCATGGTAGACTCCCAGGAACTCTATGTATCCAGTCTGTTGTGGGTATACTGATGGCAGGGGACAGAGTGGTATGAGAGGGGACAGCCCTTACCTCTGCCTTCCCTAGCCTCACTAGTGATTACACAGTGATGGCTCTCCCCCACACCCCCAACCTGGCCTGTGACTCCTCAATGAGCAGTGCTTCTTCATGCATAGATTGAGGAAAGAGGTCTGTGACTCTCGACACAGGTGGG
The DNA here is from genome assembly GCA_028658305.1 of Pachyuromys duprasi. Lineage (NCBI taxonomy): Eukaryota > Metazoa > Chordata > Mammalia > Rodentia > Muridae > Pachyuromys > Pachyuromys duprasi. The sequence goes on from CM053763.1 coordinate 96,001,919, forward strand.
GCTCTGAAACCCTCATCCCATGTAGGCTGCCATCTTCCTTTGTTTTCCAGTTTAAACAGGAAGAAAGAGGAAGTGTCCTGCCATGGGGGAGCAGTCTTCTGGTCCCTTGCCCTCTGTCAGGGCGCAGCTGTTTCTCAGGGAGAACAGGTTTGCCAGGTGGAGCTTTTATTTGGTTTCTTTGGCAGCTCCTGGGGACACACCTGCCACTTCACCACTTCCTGAAAGTCAAGCAGTTTCTCCAAAAAGGGACACTTCCTTAAAAAATGTTGTGTGGCTCGAGGGCAAGGGAGGGTTTCTTGGATTTTTATGATTTAATGTGTCTGTAAAAACCTTAAGCCACAAAATAAAAATATACTAACTGTCTTTTGCTTAGAATTCAGAGTCTAGTCATTTTAATTTTGATGCTGAGTTTTGTAATATTTTCAGTTTTTAAATTTTCATTTTCTTTGAAAATCTCATGCATGTTTACTTTCTCCTTTCTCAGTTTTTTTTCATTTGCTCCTCATATTATTTCTCATCTACTCCCTTTATGCTCTACACATACCACAGGAAGCCAAATTTCAGCTGAAGTTTTATTTTTTTATTTATTTTTTATATTATTATTATTTTTTTATATTTCTAATTTTTTTATTTTATTAATTTATTTTTTTGTTATCAATCACAGGTTAGGTACTTTGCATCCCAAGCGTAGCCCCCTCCCTCATTCCTTCCCACCCTCCCCAACCCTCCCTCATCTCCTCCCCGCCCCCTCCAAGTCCACCAAGGGGGGAGGACCTCCTCCCCTTCCATCCAACCCCATCAGCTGAAGTTTTAAACACACACACACAATGGAATGAATTTACGTAGATAATAAATTTTATTTACTTAGTTATTTCTATTATTTTTTGCATGTGTGTGTGCATGTGTGGTGTGTATGCATGTGTGTGGGCTCCTGTACATGTGTGTGAAGGCCATTGTGATGTTGTTTGGACCACTTATTTGGTCAGTTTAGCTAGCCAGTTTGCAATGGTAGATCCTTTGTCTCCGTCTCCTCAGGACTGCGGTCTAGGCCTCATGTGGGTCGTATTCCAGCTATGTGCCAACATTTGAACATTCTACTGTAGGATTTGATGTTTGTGGGATATCAGAGAGACAACTGCAAATATATTGGTTCATAAAGCAAAATAGACTTGTATTTAGTGTACTACATTTACTGAGGGAGCAGAAAAACCATAAACATTTTGGAAAGTTCTTTAAATGAGCATTTGGAATTGATTACGTATCAATTTGCTAGAAAATTTGGGTAATCAGTACGCCCTGTCTCCAGAACTTCCTTTAATAAGGTTTTCTTGTAAGAAGAGACAGTTGTGCACTGGGTAGGAATTGAAACTGCAGAGTCAGGTAGGACCAGAGTAACTGCTGACTTCATCTGTGACATGGTGCTCCAAAAACATGGCCTTTGATTTAGTTCCGTGTCTGTTGTTGACATAAAATACTCTGTCAAAGCAGCTTAAGGAAGAAATGGCTTATTATAGCTTTTAGTTCCAGAGGGTAGAGTCCATGGTGGCAAGAAGACATGGCAGCAGGAAGTGGAAGCTTGCTGACTTGCTCACCATTTTTATCTACACGCCGGAAGCAATAGGGCATGGGGAGGGGGCCTATGATAACAGGAAGTGGGAAAAGCTGCAAAACCTCAAAGTCCCAACCCCAGTGACATATTTTTTCCAGCAAATCATAACCTCCCTAAACAGCACCACCAACTGGACTGAGTATTATTTAAGTGTAGGAGCCTTTAGGGGACATTCCAAGGACTGCAGGCTCCGACCTCTAATTACTCATCTGTAAAACAGATGTTGGTATGGCACCTCCCTCTCACAGCTGCTGAAAAGGTTAAATACAGTCATGTTTGAAAAGCACAAAAGTCTTCAGCCCTGAGTGACTGACACTGGATATTGCTCTCAGAATCATGCTGCTCGTGTCTTCTCCACCAGATCCATTATCATCACCCTCATGACCGTTCTAGGGGCCAAAGATAGAAAGGTAGCCCATCTTTCCAAATAGCCCTGGGGTTTAGGGAAAATTGAGGGATTTACATTATAGGATTTAGTATTTGTAGGATGCCTCTGAGTTTATTGATATCAGAACTAAATAGTTATTTAGCCTTTTAAACCATTTTTTACTTATGAATTTATGTATTTAATGTGTGTGTGTATACATGTATGCACATGTACAATCAGAGGATAACTTTTCAGGAGTCATTCTCTCACTCTACCTTGTTTTTTGAGGCAGGGACTCTCTTGTTTCTGCTGTTGCTATGTGTGCTCCAGGATGGCTGGTCTATGAGCTTCCAGCGAACTTTCCTGTGCCCGTCTCCCGTCTTTCTGAAAGAATACTGGGATAACATAATGTGCACCATCATATCTGGTGTTAACTGGCTTTTATGCCTTAGTTTGCTCATCAAGCAATTATGTCAGAGGCACCGTCATATCACTAGAGAGTCTGGTCCCTGACTCCTAAGACTTATGGGTACTGACTCCAGCTCTGAATGTCAGAAGCTGTTGTCTCCATCTCCTCTGCCTACTCACTGGTTTTAGGGTCTAAGGTGGCCCCGGGAGATCCTGGAGGCTGCACACACAGCTCATACTCTGTCTGTAGATCTTGGAAACCATTTTGACATTGAGATCTGGTGTTGTCTAGTGGTTTTGAAAAATTAAAACAATCTCCCCAAGACATAAATACCTTCCTCTCTACTTTAGCCTGATCTTTGCAGCCCCGTCTTCCTAAGTGTAACAACAAAGAACACTCAGGAAATTGGTGCCACTGTGGGAGTTTGTCTCCAGTGCTTGCTTTGTGCTTGGAGTCAGCACTGTATCTCAGTGCCTTGTCATCCTGCTGACAGTGTCCTTCTCAGTCAGTAGCACTCTGGAGCCAGACTACCTAGGTTCAAGTCTCAGCAATTCTGCTATTGACTATATGACTATAGATGGTTAATTTATCCTATTGAACCTCACATGCATGACCTGCAAAATGGGTTCAGAACACCCACACATGGAAGGGCTGTGGTGAGGCTAGGGGTTAGCATATATGTAAAGTAATTAGATCCACATAGGTACCATCAGGGTTTTCATGGATTTGCTGCCACTGTAGCATTGCCTTTTTCTCCTAGCAACTACTTGGGCCTCGAACTTCTTTAGATTTTCTAACAATGATCAGAAATCCAGAATGTTCCTCAGATACAAGGTGCAAAAGAAGAAACATGAAAAGTCTCAGTGGGGTACCTTTGATGAAATAATCCAGCTGGGCTTTTTCAGGCAGGAAAAGCTCAGGTGGAAAAGGTGGGGTTGGTGGGGAGACAAAGTAGGGGCCTGTTTGCTGGAGGCCAGAAGATAAAGGGAGTTGCTAAGTGGACTTGCTGTTAAGCCAGGGACTTCCTATTGCTCTGTGGCATTCTGTGAAGTGCTCAGGATGGAGAGGCAAAGCTGGTGTTGATTCACTTCAGTGAAGAGCTCCCTGGTATTTCCATGAAAAGACAGGGTGCAACTAAGTGGCCCCAGCAGCCCACATGGGAGAAGGCTGGGGTCAGTGTTTTCTGATTCTCCCAGCTACTGATGTGAGTGAAGAGGAGGGGAACTCCTGGACTCCCCTGGTAAAGAAGCATCGAGGTGGGTGGGCTCTCCCTGGGCTGGAGGGCGTGGTCCTCCTCTAGGGAACTTTCAGACTTAAGGAATGGGTCCTGCAGAGCTTCTCTGATTTTCTTAATCTCAGAGTGAATGGGGGAAGGAGGAAGAAAAATGGAGCGGCCTTTTGTGCTGGTATTGAGGTTAGGCCAGTTCATCATGTGCCTTGCTTATAGACCCCCCTCCCCCCGTGTGTGCTTTCTTCTCCTACCCTCTCCTCACTGGCAGTCTGTTTCATCACCTGTACTGGTGGTTGTAAACCAACCCAGAATAACCATCTGCCACACATTCAGATCTATGCTAATGAAACGATTGCTCAGAGATAATCTCATTTTTCTCATGAAATTACTTTTTTCTTCTTCTAAGCCTTAGGGGTGTGTCACACTGAAACACAGCAGGACCCAGCTATACTTATTGAGAGAATAAGGATGTAACTATCCCTAAAACTGGTTGCTGCGGCCATGGTGCTTTTCATGAGTCTTTGAGCAAAGTTTTGCAAATTTCTTGCCCTGTGGAGGCAGAGACCTAAAGTCTCCACAGTGCAAACTCCTGGTGCTTAATTCATATTTGTAGATGGCCAGATGTACAATTAATTAAAAAGTGCTATTAGTTGCATGCTGCCATGGAAACTTGCTAGGGTACCCTGGAGTACTTCACAGATGAAGCTAGGTCTTGTATGAGTTATACAATTGCATATGTGTGTATTTTTTTTAAATCTCAAATGCAGGTCTAATATTCCAAATACATTTTTCTGTCTTTAATCTACATTTTCATAGCAGTCGTATTTATATGTATGAATAAGCCAAGATCAGTCTAGAAGTCAGTTATTTTTATCATCAGAAAATAAATCAATCTGGAGTCCAGGTTCCAAATAGTGAGTAACATTAGAAAGATAAAAGAAATTCCATTCATTTCTTGCCTTTTGTTTGTAACTTTGTTAATAATTATTTGATATAACTTAATGTGAACCCTGTAGTCTGTGTATATTTTATGTGATATTTTCACAGCTTATCCAGGATCTGAGTAACAGGAAATGGGAGGCTGGTACACTGCTGGTGTGAATGTAAATTAGTGCTGCCATTGTGGAAAGCAGCATGGAGTTTCCTTAAAAATTAAAAGTAGAACTACTACATGAGCCAACAGCTTAACTTTTGGGTATTCTCTCAAAGGAAAAGAACTCATTACAACAGAGAGCTGAGACACTTCCATGTTCACTGCAGTGCTGTTCACAATAACCAGGAAGCAGAGACAACCTAAGTGTCCATCAGCTGATTATTGGATTAAAAAAATGTCTCACATGCGCACACAGTGGAGTGCTTCTTATCCATTAAAAATTAAATTCTGTCATCTCTGAAAGCCTGGATAGATCAGCAATCATTATGTTAAATGAAGTAAGCCAGCAGTAGAGAGACAAGTACCACATGGCCTTGCTTATATGTGAAATATATGTGTGTATTGTATATGTGTGTGATTTGACTATGAAACATGCCCCCATAGGCTCATGTGTTTGGACACTTGGTCCCCAGCTTGTCACACTGCTTGGGAAGACTGTGGAATCTCTAAGAGATAGAGTCTAGCTGGAAGAAGTGTGTCATTGGGGATGGGCTTTGGGATTGTAGAGCCTGGCCTCACTTCTGTTCACTCTCTGCCTCTGGGCTGCTGCTACAGTGTGACAAGCTGGCCATGTATCTCTACTGCTGTGTGTTTCTTACCATGATGGACTGTGTCCCCTCTGAAACTATAAGCCATAATAAACCCCTTTTCAATAGTTGGTTGGGTCAGAGTATTTTATTATAGTAACAGAAATGAAAGAAAACACACACTCACAATTACACATTCACAGACACACTAAAACACACTCAAACTCACACATACACACAGTCACACAGATGCACAGTCAGAAATTGGCTTGATTACTAGGTACTAAGTCACAATTAGATAGGAATAAGAAGCTTTGTGCACAGTAGGGTAACTATAAATAGGGATTGTGACTTCTTCAGAAAGCCAGAAGGAAGAATTTGGAGTGTTTTAACCATAAAGAATAGCTGTCTGAAATGGTGGGATCTAGAAATGATCATCCTGAGTGAGGTATCCCAGAAGCAGAGAGACACACATGGTATATACTCACTTATAAGTGGATATTAGACATACAATATAGGATAATCATACTAAAATCTGTATACCTAAGGAAGCTAATTAAGAAGGAGGACCCTGGTAAGATTCTCAATCCTCATTCAAAAAGGCAAATGAGATGGGCATCAGAAGAGGGAGAAAACAGGGAACAGGACAGGAGCCTATCACAGAGGGCCTCTGAAAGACTCTATCCAGCAGGGTATCAAAACATATGCTGAGATTCATAGCCAAACTTTTTGCAGAGTGCAGGGAATCTTGTGAAAGAAGGGGGAGATAGAAAGACCTGGAAGGAACAGGAGCTCGACAAGGAGAGCAACAGAACCAAAAAATCTGGGCACAGGGGTCTCTACTGACTGATAATCTAAACAAGGACCATGTATGGAGATAACTTAGAACCCCTTTATAGAAGTAGCCCATGGCAGCTCAGTCTCCAAGAGGGTTCCCCAATTATAGGGACAGGGACTGTCTCTGACATGAACTCAGTGGCTGGCTCTTTGATCACCTCCCCCTGAGGAGGGAGCATTGCCTTACCAGTCCACAGAGGAAGACAAAGAAGCCAGTCCTGATGATACCTTATAGACTAAGGTCAGATGGAAGGGGAGGAGGACTTACCCTATCATTGGAGAGGGGCATAGGAGAAGAAGAGGGAGGGAGAGTGGGATTCGGAGGAGATGGGGGAGGCAGCTACAGCTGGGATACAAAGTGAATAA
>CM053763.1:96008517-96082029 GCA_028658305.1 Pachyuromys duprasi
GGTGATTACTAACCACACACACACACATCTACCTAAAGAATTTTAGAAGGTGGTTATGTGCATTCATTTGGCTCACTAGAACCATGGTAACTTCTCAGTGCATAAGACTATCACATTTGCACATTTGGAAGATAAAGATAGCAAAGCTTAGGGACTTTCATGCCTCGTGGGAGGATTGAGTGCAAGAGAGGCTGGACCAGGACTGCAGAGCCTCAGCCTGCTGGTCCCCCTGGTGTTTGTGAAAACACGGAACCATATGCTTCAATGACAATGCACATTTTATCAGAACCCACTAAGTAGGGAGTTCTGGGATTGGGGTGGTGCCTCAGTAGATGAAGTGTTTGCTGTGCAAACATGAGGCCTTGGTTTATAGCAACAGTGACAATCAAGGATAGTAGCATGAGCACCTATAAATGCGTGTTCCCCTCAAGGTTCCAAGGACCTTACAAATATGAATGCATCTCATTCTTAAGAAATCCCTGGGAAGCTTTCTCAGTCTCATTTCACAGGTGAAGAAGCCAAGGTACAAATAACAGAGTACAAATAACTTGCCGAGTTTGACCACTACCAAGAAGCAGAACTAGGGCCTGAGTCTAGGACCTGGGGTCTGACTGGGGAGCTCTTCCATCAGTTACTCCGGGGCCCACCACTGGAGCTCTTGAAACCTTCTTAATGGAGGATACTATAGATTGACAAAATCCCAGTTGTATTTTGGAAAATGACATGAGGCTATCATTAACTTTTTTGACAGTGGCCATTTGCTTTCCTCATCTCATAAAAGGACCACGGCAATATACCTCCTCTACTGTAGAGGGGGAAGGAATGGGGGAGAGTCTTAGATTGAAGAATGGGCCTTCCCAGAAAAAGAGTGTTACAGCTACTCTTTGGGAACACATTTCCCAGTTGTGTGTTTCCCAAATCTGCTTTGACTGTCCAGTGAGTGTCCAGTGGAGAAGACAGACCTAGTTTCTACCATGGGGAATTTGCATTCCAGTGGGCCAGACAGCCATTTACCACGTAAACCTAAAAACTATATAATTGCACATTTGCTCAGTGCTTGGAAGGAAATAAGCACAGCCTGAGGACAGAGGAGGAAAGTTGTGGGGGTGGGCATCCAGCCAGGAAGGCTTTCCCAGGAGGTGAAGACACAGAGGCTTGGGGTAGGTCCAGGCAGGTTCTGACTATTGGAGCAGGGAGGAGTCTGAAGGGGGGAGGGTCCTGTTGCTGGGGAGTCCTGAATCTCCAAGTCAAGAGGAGGCTTCAGAAGGCAATCCTGGTGTAGTAGATGCTTTGCTTTTGCTGGGGGGGTCCATGCAGGAAGCCATGTAGACATCTGTAGCTAGAGTGTATGATCTGCTTGTATCATTTGGAATAACTGTGTGCTCACTGGGGTTAGGTGGCTGGAAGCTTCTATAGTAGAAGAGGCCAAGGACCGCAGGGATAGGATTAGGGTGGACAGTGGGAGACCCCGGAGAGCTGAAAACCTCTGGAAGATAGGGAGGTCTTGCACAGAGCAAGGGGACAGAGCAAGCAGGGAGCATCCTGGTATTCCCTCCCTGAAAGGAAAGGATGGGTTTGCCCATCTCTTCCTCCCCATGCCTGTCTGTGGTTTGCTGTCCAAGCCAAGCTTGCCCACTATCATAGTCTCTCTAGGCCAGCCAGGGCAGTGCGTAGGTGGAGAGGGAAGGAAGCTGATCTAGTAGCACCAACTTGTTTCTCAGCTGAGTTTAGGCAGTAAGGAAGCAGGAAGCAGGCTTCCGGAGGGGAACCCTCACTGAGGAGAAGGTGCCCGAAGAAAGCTGGTGATCTGCTTTCTTCAGGACTGGCATTCCAGGACCTTGCAGCCTCTGTTTCCTCCCTCCCTTTTTCTTCCTTCCTTTTCTCCTTCCTTCCTTTTTTGGTTCTGTTTTTCAAGACAGGTTTTCTCTGTGTTGCCCTTGCTGTCCTGGAGCTCACTCTCCAGACCAGGCTGACCTTGAACTCAGAGATCCACTCACCTCTGCCTGGGATTAGAGGTCTGCACCACCACCCTGCTAACCTCTACATTTTCATCTGTAAAACCATCCGCAGTTCTTCCAGGTGTTTCTGTGAGATGATCCCATCACGGTGTTTTGTTGTATCTAATCTAGCTCTTCTCGACTGCTGACCAGAGAGGCCATGGGTTTAGGTCTGTGCCTTTGGGGAAGCATGTGCTGGTCCTGCAGAAGTCTAGTGCAGGCTTCCGAGAGGAAGACTACCTTCACCACAGGTGGTAGAACAGTGATATCTCCATAAATGTCACCAGGACTTCACATGTATGTGCTCACCTTCTTGCGGGTTAATGCTCTAGCTGGCCACACCCCCAACTCCAGCAGAAATCTCTAAATGATGGAAATCAGCTTGCAATCTCCAGGTCTTAATTTTGCTTTCAGACAAACAGGAGCACTTCCCTCTGACCTCCCTTCACATCTTTTACAAACCCAGTGGATAAGAGTAAGGAAGCCTCAGGCCGTCAGCTGCTCCATGGCAGCACCAACGGGATTTGATGACATGGCTATAGAGTCATTTAGGGCAAGAAAGAAAAGATTTAGGTGAAGTTGAGCAAAGTCCGGAAGAAGCAGAGTCCTCATTAGTGCGGGGTGGGGGTAGGTAGCTGTGCTGGCCTGGTTAATGGTGGCCAGGACATAGGGGGGCCACTGTCCCTTCCCAAACCATCTCCAGCCAGCAGTCTCTAAGCTGGGGAAGGGCACTGGTAGAGGGGGAGGAGTCCCAGAGTGGGCATCTCATCCAAGACATGAAACATCACTGTCTCAGAGGCTGCCTCAGACCTCTTGAACCTGAGGTTGGATCTTTTCTTTCTCTTAGCGTCTGGACTCCTGGACTCCTTTAAGTTCCCAGAGCTCCCAGGTCCCCTGCCTTCTGAAACCTCATAAGCTTCCCATCAGCTGTGTGTGTTGTTTTTCCTCTCTTCTTACCTGAAAGTGGAGAGCCTCTGGGAGGGTCTTAGTGAGGATGGACTGCCTCTCAGTGACCAAGACAAAGGCTGGGTGAGAGACACCAACCAGAAGGGGCATTGGAAATCCAAGTCAGTGGCTTCAGAAATTACCTCACACCTTGTAAGTGGACACCTCCGAAATAAGGCAAAGGGACAGTTGTCCTGTAAACACATAGGTCTCCAGGTCTTGAGGTGACTTTATGGTGAAGGCTTCTCCTGGCCAAGGACAGTGGTGCCAGGGTCCCACATTCTAAGGAGCTATTTTAAGTTCTGGGCTCCTGAGTGGGCCCGCCAGCTCCTGACTTTTCTAGAAAAGTCTGTGGGTGACAAACTGACCAGGACTGCCTCTGCAGGCAGACCGAGGGAAGATACCCAAAGGCAGCCATTTTTCAATGGAGGAGTCTGGTGAGGGCTGTCCTGAGAGGAGCATGCATGGAGCACTGGCCACCACTCAATAAGGCAGCTCTGCTGTGCTTACACGTGCAGTTCCATGCCTCCCCTAGTCAGCTCTCCTTGGGTTTCTAAAATCTTGTAAGTGCTTTCAGTGACTCAATCGATGCTTTCTATTACCCAGGATACATGTGGCATTCTCCTACAAAGTAGAACACACGTAGCACACAACTCAGCATTTTTCCAGGAGACACAAATACACACACACTAGCACAAGGCTTGCAGATAGATGCAAGTTTTATTCATGATAGCCCAAAGTAGAAACATCTGGATCTAAACCCACCGGAAGACACCAAGCACCTTGCAGGGCATACAAATGACAAAAAACTGCACAGTGGTAAGGAGGAGAAAACCCAAGGTCATGCACAAAGACACGCATGGGCTGCCAGAGAGCCACGCTGAAAGCAGCCAGCCAGGAGAACACAGACTGTGTGTTCCCATTTAGGGGCAAAACTAACCTGTGGGGGCAGGGAACCAGATTGGGTTGGTTGCCTTTAAGGTGGTCTAAGGGGAGTTAAAAGTAGGAAGCAACCAAAGGGGGAGAAGCTAATTTTCTGGGGTTATGGAAGTAGTCATATCCATATGGAATCAATACTTATATTTCTTAATTACAGTAGTAGATGAATGAGTACAGGCATTTATCAAAAAAACACCCAGCTGTTTGTTTGATATATTTTTACTGTGCATATGAATATATTATTCTTCCATAGAGTTGGTGCCTATGAAGACTCTACAAGTTTTTATTAAACACTATTCTCAGTACAGAGGGACTGTCGGCATTCTTGGGTCTAACATCCATTTGCGCAAGGTTTTGAATTCCTTGATTTTGAGATTTTTATGCTTTTCCAAGTTGTACTCTCTTGCAATTTTCCATTAGCCCTTTAGTAACTCACTGAAATGTTTCACAGAGCCTCTATTGACTTAATTGTTAAATAATAAGAACATTCTGGAACATTAATTTCTATACATGGTGATATTGTCTTGATCTCCAGTTGTATTGATGCCAGGCCCTGAGGAGGCCTGCTCACTCTCTGATCTCTAGCAGGCCACTGCGGCCACCTTTTCATGGTCCATGTGATGTTTAAAGAGCTCAGAGATAACTGTAATTAGTTTTGATTTTCTTATGAAGCTCCTTACTGCTGCTTTCTGTTCTCCTGGGCATTACATGTGCACATATGGAAAACACATGCATGGCACAGCAAGGAGGGGGGACTTCAGTATGAGCAGGTTTTCTCCACATTAAATAGTGCTCCTTATAAACTACCTACTAGACATTCCTAAGCTTTGAATGTCCACATCATTCTGTTGCCGGGCACTGATGGTTGATGTATACAACCAGACCTTGTACTCTAGACTTGGGAGAAGCAGTGAGACCTTTTAGTCTGGCTTTTCATTTCAGTTGTGTAAGAATTAATGGGATTATCCCCACTCATATATATGTGTGCATGTGTGTGTGAACCCGTGTGTAAGTATACATGTGTATGTAGACTTTAGTCTAGACAGTCTGGCTCTAGCCATGTTCCCCTTAGCCATGTCCTACATCATCATTGTCAATCATCTGGTTATGCCCACAGGTCTGTTTTTCAGTCTGTACTGAGGCTGTCTCCCCAAGGAGAATAACTTCCTGCACACTACCTTACATCTCATTACTTTCCTTTATTAATAAATAAGTAACTTTCTTTTATTAAGTTCAAAAGTCCTATTGATTGTGACATCAATTATAGCTGTGTGAGGTAGATGGTGGGGTGCGTTGGGATTTTAGAATCTGAAGAGATTTTTGAATGCTTTGAGTCATCCATTTGTACACTTATTTAATAAATATTTAAGGACTATTTGCTCTGTTAGAGGCACTGTGTCAGGTTCTGGAAAGGAAATGACTGATGAATCAGGTCCAGTCTCTGTCCTCATGGGCCTGTCAATGACCTCATTGGGTAGAAGCATCCCACCAGGAAGGAATATGGAGAGGGCTACTCAATAGGAACCAACACAAGGTGTTCCTTCTCTCTGCATGCCCTGGTCAGTAAAATGAAGCAGCTAGAGTGCCAAAGGACCCCGCTATCTTTTTTTATATAGTCCCTCAAGCTAAGAATGTGGCTTACATTTTCAAAGGGTGGCAGAAAATAAAACTCAAAGAAGAATCTACAGTAGAGACCTCATGCCATCCTGTCAAGCTTGCAGCATCTGCTTTTTTTGGTTCCTTATAGCAAAAGCTTGCTTACCTCTGCTATAGGGCATGTGCAAGCTTGGGACAAAGAATCCAGTCAGGACAAGATCATCTCTCACGTTAGTCCCTAGAAGACAATGTTTGAACATTTGAACCACAGAAGCTGGCCCTGGTGCAGAAGTCTCTCTCCCTGAAGTCCCTCTATATCTCCTCTGTGAGTGGGGTAGTACTTAGTGGTCATGTAAAGACTTTGGAAAGATTGGCACTGGCTCTTCATTACCGTAGTGGTGAGCTACTGCAGGGTTGGTAGAGCAACGTGCTTTGTAAGCTCTGAAGAAGCCTGCTTTGCCTACTGTTTCTACAGTTCTCAGCAGCTGCTTTTCCTGACATTTAGTGCCTTTGAGAGGCAGCAAAGTTTAGGGTGGGATGAACACGGTGATCTGGGACACTGGGTCTTGTTCTGGCTTTCCAGTGATGTACAGATGACCTTGCATGACTGTGCCAGGTGGTCCCTGTGCTGTGGTGTGGCTGGGTGTCCCAGGTGACCCACTGCTGCTGTTGACCAGCTCTTTCCACTTTGGGGGTTCCTGGTGAGCCTAAGTTATTCCTTGGAGAGGTTGCTCAGAACACTAGGGGTCAGCTAAGGTCAAATAGAAACTGTGACAAGAGTGGGTTGACATAGAGAAGGGAGCAGAGGGGACAAGAGAAAAGAAGCAGGATGGAGGAGCTAAGAGCCAGTATTTTTCAATGTTGCTAATGAGTTCAGTTCCCAGAAACTCATGCTGGGTGCCTCACAACCTGTAACTCCACCTCCAGTGAAATCTGATACCTCTGGCCTCCAAGGGCACCTGCATGCCTGTGCAAGTATTCTCACATAGACACTGACACACACACATAATTTAACTAATGTATTTGTGCGTGTATGTGTGAAGTGATAGGGGTGAGGAAGCTCTCTTTCTGTATCTATCTGACTTTTGACCCAGGTAAGCTTACTGGTTCTGGGTCTTGACACTGTAATTCCTGCTGAGATCAGCCATACCTGTGGTGAGGTTGTAGCAAGCATCCTGCTTATAGACCAACTAGCTTCCTTCTCTGGCTCAAAGATGAACGCTGGCTCTTATAGTCAGTGATTTCCACCATGGAACTATTTTGGGTTGCCTCCGAGGGGCAGTGACTGGGCAGAGGGCCTGGAACCCAGACCTACCCTGAAGTTAAGGCCATTCCCATTCACCCCATGAAAGCTATATCCTATATTTTGAGAAGGACCAGTGTAGCAGCCCAGTGGTGGTGCATGCCTTTACATCCCAACACTTGGGAGGCAGAGGCAGGTGGATCTCTGTAAATTTGAGGCCAGCCTGGTCTATAGAGTGAGTTCTAGGACAGCCAAAGCTACACACAGAGAAATCCTGTCTGGAAAAAAACAGAGAGAAGAGAAGAGGAAAGGAGAGGAGAGGAGAGGACAAGGGGTGAGGGGGGCATGGAGGGAGAGAGAGAGAGAGAGAGAGAGAGAGAGAGAGAGAATGGCCAATGTAAATAGTACTTAAGGCTGGGTCTGCCTGGGTGGGAAGTTGAACTGCAGAATTTCATGTCTTTCAATTTTGACCATGGACCATGGGACCCAGTTGCCAGCTATGTTCCCAGGAGCTTGGAGAGGAAGCAGAGGACCAGACCTGCATGACCTGGGTGCCCTTGTACCATCAAAGCCTTATTAGTTTACTTGTCAACTCTCATTCATTTATTTGTTTATTCATTCATTGATTTTGTAGTTCTGGGGACTAGACTCAGGATCTTGAGTGTGTTAGGCACATGCTCTAGCACTGATCTATGCTCTGTGTCAACTCTTTCAGGTCTGTCTGTGAATGTGAAAATCTATATCATTTTACTTATATAATGACCGGCTTTGTCAAATCGTGAGTCACATATAGTGACCATACAGCAACAACTTGGTGGTGTCCAGGCAGGGCTGTTGCTCTCTGTCCTTGGCACAGTTGCTACTTTTCATTTTTATCCCTGAAACCACTGAAACATGCTGCTGCTCCAATCCAGTCACAGTTTGTGACTAAATTGGACTCTTTACTCATTTGGACTCTTTATTCATGTTTTACTTTGCCTTCAAATCATTCCCACCTCTGCAGCATAATCCGTGTGTTCTTCACAAGTCACTTCTAGGAGGGACCCAGCTCTGAGCTTCTCTTCTTTAAGGACAACCAGAAACAATGAAAAATGCCACAGCCAGAGCTCTCTGCGTCCCTCTCCCCTCTCCTCTAGTCTGGCAGCTCCTCAGCGCATCTTGAGAGAAGACTGGATGAGGGCATGGGTGGACTTCTGTAAGTCTCAGGGTTTAGAGGTCTAACCTAAGCTATCCACATAAGGCTGCTAAAGATGCTCAATGCATCTGAGGGGGGCCTGGCAGGTGACTATAGCTCACTTGTGGTGTCCATTGGTAGTTCAGCTCTCTCTGCCCTTGTAGTTACAGCCCACTGCTGTCCAAGCCTTTGTTTAGTCCAGATGCAGTTAGGATTCTGAGGAAAAGACAGCACCAAGGAGGTGAGTGAGGGCTTTAAGAGCTGCAGAGTAGCCACACTGCAAAGATGTTCATTAACTTTTTGTTGTTGTTGTTTGTTTTTTGAGACAGGGTTTCTCTGTGTAGCCTTGGCTGTCCTGGACTTGCTTTGTAGATCAGGCTGGCCTCCAACTCACAGAGATTTCCCTGTCTCTGTTTCCTGAGTGCTGGGATTAAAAGTGTGAGCTACCACTGACAGGCCTAACTCTTAAGGAGCCGTGTCCAGCAATTGAATAATTTATGGATGTTGTGATGTTTCTTTCCTTTGCCACTCCAGCCTCAAATCCTGGCAAGAAGCACAAGGTTCAAGTTAACCTCTGCCAGACTTCTCTGGGGTCTCAGGATTAGTAGCTCTGTGCAGGCAAGAGGCTTATTGCAACATGGCTGCATGGGCCAGGCCAAATGAATTCAGGGGCAGTGGGCGCTAAAGCATAAACCCTTGGACCAGGATCCATTGCTCAGCCTTTATCTCATTTAGCTGTTATAGCAGTTTGCAGTCTGGGCCCATGCTCCTTAGGTAGTCTTTCTCATCCTTAGTCTGTCCAAGGGCCAGCAATTTGTGCCTGCCACCAGGTAACTTCTTGACACACGGTGAATGTCAGTTTCTCTCTACCGTAGCATCCAAAGTTATCTTCCCATATCAAGCCCCTCTGAGAAGACAAGGGCCTGAGCAGGCTGTCTGAAGTGCATGGAAGTGCCGGCCTCTGCATATGAGGTCACCACAAGAGACGTATTTATGGAGCAATTGGAGCACTTCTCTGAAGCTGCAGGTTTCTCCATGCTCCCTTTCTCTAGCGACATTTGGAATATGGTGCAGTCTTTCCAGTGTTTTGGATCATTGTTTTCTTCTTCTTTTAAAAAAGTTTTTATTGTTGATTTTTATGCGTATAGGTGTTTCACTTGCATGTATATCTTTATTTTTAGAACACATGCCCACAGAGACAGAAGAGGGTGTCAGATCCCTTGGGACTGGAGTTTCACATGGCTTTGAGCCATCATGTGGATGCTAGAAAATGAACCCAGGTCCTCTGGAAGAACAGCCAGTGGGCTTAACTGTTGAGCTATTTCTCCAGCCCGGTTGTTTTCTTCTTGCAAGAACCGGGATAGTTGGGAGCATGAGTGTTTGCAGCCCTCCAGCTGTCTCTGCCCACACAGCATTACCTAAGTGTAAACTCTCTCCCCCAGAAGAGCCTGCTCCCAGAGCCACAGGGAAATTGGAAGAGGAGAGAACTGTCTTCTGCGGTCCTCAGGCTAGGAGGCAGGGTGCCCAAGGGAAGCTCTTGGGGAGCCCGAGGGGCTGGCAGATCTCAGAGTAAGGGAAAATGTAAAGCCAGAGATGCAAAGGGCATCTAATGGCAACTTGTCTGGGGTGGATGATTTGGTCTAGTTTGACTCAGAAGTTCATCTTAACTGTATCTGTCCATTTCCTTATGAAATCTGATCTTATGACTATAAATTTGAAGTCCAGTGGATTGGGCTAAGAAACCAATTTCTTCATCACAGTTTGACCTGTAAAGGACCCCAGACTGCAAAAAAGTTATATATCATGTTCATGATCACACATCCAGATTAACCGGAAAGGCCAGAAATATTGGGTGAATTTACATACTATGAAATTTTTTAAAAAAGCTTAAAATATACCCTTAGGTCAGTTCTGACTAACTTGTGCACACAGACAGCTCATACCTCCATTGGTGAACAAGAAATGCAAGCATTCCCTTGGGCACACACGCAAAATTATGAGAGAGACAGATCCCAGTGAGAGTGCAGCTTCCATCGGAGAAGAACTTCATTCCCCAGCTTGCCCCATCCCCCAAAGCAGGAAATCAATGATACCGCCCCTCCCTGCCTTTCCTTTTGTGTCCCATACCCAATACCTGTATTATTCTTTCAAATGGGGTTTTGATTTCTGTCTGGTTCAGGCAGGGTTGTCTAGGAAACCAGGAATATCTCCAACTCCGAGCTGCACAGATTGGGTGATCCTTGGCGCCTCTCTTCGGAGTCACAGTAACCCCTGCCATGTTTTAACTGCTGCCCTTTGCTTTTTCTTCTTCACCCTCTGGCCTTGTGCTGCTGCAGTCATCCCTCAGCTTAATTCCCCAGCAGAAGCAGACATGACCCTCAGCTCCCTCGCCATGGAGCAGTGTCTAAATGACAGTTGAGGCTCAGTGTCAGGTGCCCAGCTGGTTCTGTCTGCGAATGCCCATGGCAGGCTAAGGAGGGGCGCCTGTGACTCACTCTTCTGCTTGATTTCCAGGAATTGGAGAGAGTTGCCTTTCACACTGCTCATGCCCGTTCCACCCTAGGCACTGCCTTTCTCTCTCTCTTCCTCCTCCTTATTTTCATTCATTGTTTCCTTCCCTCCCCTGTCATCCAGTGTAGCTACAGCTGTAAGCACTGTACTTGGGGCTACCAGCTCCGAAAGGGAGCCTGCTTATCTTCCCTCTGTACTTGCAGAAGAAATTGAATCTCTGTGGACAGTGTAATGTGGATCTGTCACAGAGGATCTTTGTCTGGTTCCCCTGGCTAACTGCTAAAGCACAAGCCCTTTGACTTTCCCCTCAGGGCCCTTTCCGTAGCAAGTCTTCTTGGGAATGTGCGATTCCCCTGTCTTGTTCATTCCGTGGTTCTCTCTGGGATGCCCCAGCATTCCTAAAGAAATCAGGGGTGGGGATGCTGACCATCAGGAAGAGATGGGAGGAGACAGATGCATGCTGGGAATTTAGCCACGGCTATGGGAGCTGGAGAAGAACCAAGCAAAGGGCAGAGGAGAAGGGAAGAACAATGCCTTGAGCATACACACGGAAGCATGTGCTCATGTGTGAAAACAGGAAACTTTATACACGGCACTTGAGAAGAAGAAAGTACCAGTATTCCTCTCCTGCTCTCTGAACCTATAGTCTGATAAGTTTGTGGGGGAAAGGGAGAGCAAGGGAGGCAGGCAGGAGACTAATTGGTTGTATAGATAGTTGTTATATTGATGTTGGCTAAAACTTTGCTAGAGCTAATTCTCCCTCTAACAGGAAGTACCTTCAGTTTCATTCCCCATCTAGTAAATGCCTGCCTTTGGGGTATGCCATGTGTGTGCTTCCTGCTCATGGAGATCAGACAAAGGCAGGGGATCCACTGAACTGCTGTAACAGGTAGCTGAGTCCCCCAGTTTGGGGGGATTGCCACTGTAGGACTGCCGATGATCCTAACTGCTGGGTCATCTCTCCAGCCCCACTTCTGTCAAACTATTCCGAACTCATCATTCTTCCTTCCAGCACACCAATCGTGTTTTTATGTCCCCCATGGCTGCATCTACCCAAAATTCATCCTTAATCCCCTTAGGGAATTCATCTGCAAGCCCTGTGGATTCTGGCTTTGTGGTGGCTTCCAGATCTGGTTCTCGGGAGCAGTGCTGATGTCTTTGGCCAAGCCCATGGCTGCCAACATGACCTCTCTACAAGCCTCTAGTGTTCTCACCTCGGCCTCATCTGCATCCGCACAGAAAACTGAAGTCTTTAGGAGCTCCCTTTAATTATGTTAATCTGCTGTTCACAAGTCTCCAACTGCTCCCTCTTGCTTATTGGAAGGAGCCCAAAGTCTCTGTGTGGGATTCAGATCTCTCCGAAATCTGTCTTCCTTCCTCAGCCAATGCTCTGGGCTTCTGCCTCCCTAGCAAGCCCTCCTCCCTAGCCATCAATGTAGCAGTCTGTGAAGGACTCTGAGCCCCACTCCTGCTCCTCCCAGGGCTCTCTAGGTGACAGCTCCCTTTCCAGCCCTCTGCATAAATTTCCTCACCATCTGAGGTTAAACTTAATCCATTTATGTTGCCTTCTCCTGAACAAACCAGCTGCCCTTCCCAGCCTTTGGTGGCACTCACAATTGGGATCTCTTTTGACTCCTGATTCGTTGTATTTTCAGCCTTGTAAGTATCATCTCCTTGGTTACATCATGTACCCCTGGAGAAGGGCAACCAGGCCTTATAAGCCCAGTATTCATCCCAGGTAGTATGCACAGGTTTTCCCAGCCCTTTTGGAAGGAGAAAAGGTGAAGGCTCAGTCAAGTAGCAAAGTGCTCTGTAGGTCTTCAGATTGAGAACAGCTTAAGTTTCTCTAGTGACACCAGCATGCCTGCAGCTGAAGGTCCCATGCAGAACAGCAGGACATGCATGGCATGTGGCTCCCACCCCATGACGTCTGTCCCCTGGGGCTGGTAGGAAGACCTCTCTCCTCCCTCTTCCTTACTCATCTCTGCCTCCATCTGATCGCACCTTGTGTTGAAGATGTTCCTTTTGTTTTCATTGCCAGTCTCACTAGCTGTCAGTTAGTTCTATGGGTAGGTTTGTGTGCTTAAGGTGTGTCACAGAGAGGCAGGCAGGTCACTTACTAGTGACTTCTTCCCAGGAAGGGTAATTTGAGTGATGTGGACATTCTGTGTCCAGCAGCTCTTACTCCTCTGGCAGCCTAGCCCAGTCAGAAATTCCAAAGGAACAGCCAAAATGTGTGGAATGTTAGGGGAATGATCCTGTGTGTGAAAATCTGGAAGGTTGCATGCACACAACTACTGACTGAGGAAGTTACACACACTCTAACGTGTTTCTAGCCAACGATGAGGTTTCCTACTCACAAGCTAAAGGTGAACAAGCCCAGACTTGGGTAAGATTGCTGCAAACGTAGAACATTCATTCTCCAGGTTCTAAAAGGTATCAGGAGAAAATCTGTGTACACAGAGTAGGCGGGGCTAGGCAGGGTGAGGGTCAGTGCTAAATCATGAATCAAAGCCAAGTGCAAAGTAAGGAAGAAAGCAAGACAGATACCCAGAGGGCAGCAGTCACTGCCTACACCAGTTTTTATGTTGCATTGACTTGGAAACAGGATTTGGTCTGTCCCTTTAAAGTCTTTCAAGTTGGCCAATGGGAAATTAAAGGGATTTCCCTTATCACATGTCGTGTTTTGGTGTCTGGAGGGATGCCAAGACAACTTCATTTTCCTTCCTTCCTTTGTATGTGTATGCACACATGTGTGCATGTGTGTGTATACATGTTCATGTGTGCAGGTGCACATGTATGTGCAGAGGCTAGAAGACAACTTTAGATGTCACTCCTTAGGTGCTGTTTGCCCCTCTCCCCACTTGCCGTTTGAGACTCTCACTGGCCTGGAACTCAGCAAGTAGGCTAGGCTGCCTGAGCAGTGAGTTCCAGGCATCTGGCCGTCTCCACCTTCCCAGCGCTGGCATGACAAGTATGTGAATGGCTCTTTCACATGGGTTCTGGGGACCAAACTTAGGTCCTCATGCTTGCAAGGCAGGTGCTTTAGTGACTAAGTTATCTCTCAGCCTCAGCTTTCCCTTCCAATTTATTTCAGGCATCTTTTTGTAGAAGGGGTGAGAGGTTTAGAATGAAACCCATTTTGGGAAAACATGGGGGCTGCAGCAGTAGGAAGGTCACCTTATCAGCATCAGCTGTTAATCCATTTGTAGGCTCCTTTCACATGAGGTTGTCTTGCTCTGGTCTGAGCCAAAGTTCTGTGGTCTCACAGCAAGAAAAGCCTCTCAAGCTCAACGTTCCACAAGGAGAGAGGGATGGCAGCTCCCTGGTACATGAGTGTAGTCAGTGGTTTTCAACCTTCCTGACGCCATGACCGTTCAACACAGTTCCTCATGGTGTAGTGGCCACCAACCATAAAATGGTTTTCATTGCCACTTTATAGCTGTAATTTTGCTACTGTTACGAACATCTGTGTTCTGCGTGTGATGATAGGTGACCCGTGTGAAAGGATAACTCAGCCCCCAAATACGTTGTGACACACAGGTTGAGAACTGCCGTTACATAGTCTTGTTGACTCAACCTAGTGTGGAGATGTCACCTGGCGTCCACTGGTGATGCTGTGTGCCTACAGTATGCCATGGGAGAGGTAGCTGGGTCACCTGCAAGTGACTTTTCCCTATGAAGCATAACTTAAGAGATTCCTTTTGAGACACAAACTTCCTAAGAGAGGTAAGACAGGTGAAAAACTTTCCAAAGTCCCTGGTAATTAAAGAAAAGTAAAATCAAAGCAATGAGATGTGTTTTTCCTAAAAAATTGGCAAAGACCCCTAAAAGGATAGAACCCAACCATAGGCGGAGGCTAGTTTTGCAGATGGCTATTTGGCTATGTTTGTTAAAAGCCTTAAAAAAAATCCTGTTCCTTTTGAGTTGGCAACGTCAGATCTAGTGTTTTAAGAAAATGATTGTATTTTAAAGGGCTGGGCTCAGTGTCTAACATGCCCAAGGCCTAGGCTCAATTCTCAGTACTAGGGGGGAAAAAAATCAAAGAAATAATGGTGTTTTTGTAGAAAGGATTTCGGCAGATGGGGGTGTTCCCAGTGCAAATGTTTATGTAAATACAGTGCAAGGAGCAGCCAAGTCCCTGCCAGTAGGGCTGGTTAAGGCAGTGGCACCGGACAAGAGCTTTTCTTGGGCATTTTGCATCTTTTATATCTTCCTCCTCATCTCTGCTGTAGGGTGGGCCTGTCACTTTGGTAGTTTTATGGATGAAATGATGGAAGCAGCTAGAGGAATCTCCACCAGGGCAGGAATGATGCTGATGGTACAGGGGTCCTAATCCCGGCAGCGTCTCTCCTGAACTGGAGACCCTGTTTCACAGCCTCCCATGACAGACACCTGAAGTGGAAAGTAGCTCTATGCAGCATAGTCCCGTGTTGGAGTAGAGTGCTGAAGACTCACAGGTTGCATACGGCACTGCTTTTACACTTTGGAAAAAAATGGTTAAAAGGCCCATAATTAAACAAAAATTTACATCTATTTATTTAGTGTATAAGTGTGTATGTGTGTGTGTCTCTGTGTATATACATACATGTGTCTGTGTCTGTGCATGTGCCACAGCAAGGTAGAAGTCAGAGGACAACTTGAAGGGTCACGTGGGCACCAGGGATTGAATTTTGGTCATCAGGCTTGGCCTGGAGACTTATTCACGGAGCCACCTCATTGGACCCCATGTTTAATATTTATGCAAATTCTCAGTTTTGAGAGTCATCTACCAACTCACCAGATTTTCCTTGCACTCTATCAGCCAGCACAGCATTAGTTACTCTGGTCCAGTATCAGAAATCTGGCTAAGCCTGGCTTACATGAGTTTTCACATCTTTCCAGGTCCCCTGGGTGAGAAACTCCAAGCCGCTTAGCACACAGTTAGGAGTGGGCTTTGTATGCACTCAATTAAGCTGAGCCACACTTAAATGCATTCGTTTTTTAATGCATTCTTTAAAAAAATTATTTATGTGTATGTGCCTGCTTGTTTATATGGGCATATGTGTGTGTAGTGCCCATGAAGGCCAGAAAAGAACATCAGATCCCTGTAACTGGACTTGCAGGCAACTGTGAGGTATCCAGTTTGGGTGATGGGAATTGGTTTTGGGTCCTCAGCAAGAGCAGCAAGTGCTCTTAACAGCTGAGACATTTCTCCAGCCCCTGTAAGTATATTCTTTAAAACACTTGGATTGATTTCATGTAAACCACAGCCCCAGCCCCTTCCTGGGGCTGCATGGGCTCTTCACAGCACACCACCAACTCTCTTTTTCTCCATCGACTTGACCTCAGTGATGCTTCATCTGGATAAGTAGCTCTTGTCCTCTGAGCAGTGAGTGTCACAGTGGATGGAAACAGAGTAAAGAGAGAGAGTAAAACCTTGGAACCACCTGTGGCCAGGGAGCGAGGCCTCCTGTGGAAGGGGAGAAAGACTGGGTGGCTGGCTTGGAGGCTAGCATCTGGGTCAGGAAGGGAGGACTGGGCTGGGTAGAACTCAGCAGATTCCTTGGCATGCACTGCAGGAGGATTCCCCAAAGGGCTGCACAGAAAAATGTGCTGTGTACTTGGCAGGCCAGAAACCACAGAGAACCTAGCCAGGCTCTTGGAGGATTTGGGAGCAGAAAAGCAGACTCCCCAGGTGGTTATTTATAGAGCCGGCAGCAGTAATGATCAGTTAGAAAAATAAATTATAACTCAGTTGAACCTGAAATAACTTTGCTTTTGCAACCTTAGGCATTCCGAATGGGTGGCTCAGATGTTACTCCCTGCCAGCCGTGTTACTGCAGGCTGAGGAGTAGTCCCTCTCCAGGTTCACACATGCCCACCCAGAGCCTCAGAGACCACTGAGAGGGAGTTTTTTGGCAAGATTCAGGGAGTATCCTGCCTGGATGGTTCCTTTCTTTCCTCATGAAATCCACAAAATGGTGGCATTGTCCCTCCTTTCCGTTGGCATGTATTAGCTACTTTTCTGTTACTGTAATAAAACACCATGACCAAAAGCAACCTATAGAAGGAAGGGTTTATTTTGAGCTTACCATTCCAGATTGATGTGTCTATCAAGGTGCAGAGGCATGGTGGCAAGCACGCATGGAAGCTGAGAGATCACATCTTTAACTGCAAGCAAGAAGCAGAAGGAGCAAACTGGGTGTTGGATGAGGCTATATACTCTCAAAGCCTGACATACTTCCTCCAGGAGGGCTGCACCTTCTAAACCTCCCCAAATAACACACCAACCAGGGACCAAGTATTCAAATACATGAACCTGGGGGGCAGCATTTCTCATTCAAACCACTACAGGCATAGGTAGACCTTGAAGGGAATGGAGACCCATGGCATGTCAAGCACCAGGGCAGTACTGTCCTGGCTACAGACAGAGCTTCTGGTGGAGATAGCCTCAGACAAGCTGGCGGCTGACTCATTTACAGAGCTCCTCTTTCATTCTGTCCTTTGCCAACAAGCAAGACCATGCAATGTTCACACTGACAGCTTGGCAGAGGGTCACCTTGAGCTTGCCCAGACCACTGCTTGGGGTTTTGACACGTGGGCATCCATCTGGCTTTCCCTCTCCCACCCATCTGTTCTTTCTTTCTTATTCATTCATTCATTCATTCATTCATTCATTCATTCATTCATTCATTCATTCATTCATTCATTCGCTTTCCAACCAGCAAGCATTTATTTGTTCAGTGTCTATGTTGCACCAGGTACTGGTTGCTATCTTGACTTTATAGAGGATTCATCTGTAAGTCCATTCTGGTTATAGTTACACTATATTTGGTTATCAACACAGTATCTTAAGTCTGTATGTTCTGCGTATACATAAAGCCAATATGGCTGATTTCATATGAGAAAGCAAACATCTGAAATCTGCATGAACAACTCAAGTTCTGGCCCTGTACTACATGGTGGCATTCTCCAGGCAGGCCATTAGCCCATTGCGTCAGCCTAGCTCCTCTCTTCCATTTCAGTGCCTATGACTTCCAAGTCTTGGGTCAACACCAAGACAGCCATTATTCTTGTCTCACAAATGTCCTCCTTCCCTCTACATGCCACTTGCCTGGCCCTCTACAAACTTGATGTTGAATCCAGATGTGGTCCCTAAGCTAAGTTTCATGGTTTGCGGGGAGGAGGCGGGGCCTGCAATCAGTGTGTGAAAAGTACTATAAGAATGACATCCATTGGGAATACAGGGGTGGAATGCTTGCTGGCTTTGATATGAGTCTAGTTTGACAGTATAGTGAGTAGATGGCAAGAAGATGCTGAGAAGGCCTCTCTGGACCAAGCAGTGGACATGGTCAGGAGCACTGATGAGTGCTGGACACAGAGCCAAGCAAACTCTAGCAAAGGTTGAAGTGAGGTCGTCCTATTGGTGGGATTTCAGACCAACTCTGCCCAACCTCAACCCTGTAGACAGGTCCGTATCTGCCAAGAGCTGCCTAAAGTGGCAGTGCCCAGCTCTTCCTTGCTCTTCCCAGAATGTGGTGTGTCTGTGGTTTCAAGGGCCTCCAGCTTCCCTTCTGGCCCCTTTCTTTGTTTCATCTCTGAGGCCAGTGGTCTCCAGGGTGTGAGATGTTCTAGGGTTCTCCTTTGGTGCTTACATATTCATCTACAGGCAGATGTAAGGTGTCTCCTCAGCTGACATCAGCCAAGAACCAGCTGAGATGCAGTTGGAGGCTCTGGGCAACTACCGGGCTCTTCTCAAACTCCAGCTAAAGCTGCAGCCAGTCTGTTCTACATCCCATCTAGTTCAGCCTCCTTTCTTCTTCCCCTCTTCCCTTACTGGCCCCTCCTGAATGCCGAAATCCTTCCATTCTTTAGTCCTTGGTGTGTGATGGTTCCCTGAAGCCTTCCTGACTCAGGTGGCCACCAATCACCAATACCCATTACATTATAAGCAACATTTCTAGAAAACAGAGTTCACCCATCATCCAGATGCTCCATGAACACAGCAAGGCAGAGCCCCATGGAAAAGGTGGCCTTGTGCAGCCCCTCACTCTGCTCCTTACATGCCCCACCATGGATGCTTCTTTTACTGTGTTTAACTCTGACACCCCATTCTTGGCGGAGGTGTGAAATTCTCTGTCCTCAGCCTGCCTGTAGGTTGGTTATTGGTAGGGACTGACGATTGCATGGCATCTTCCGGGGAAGGTAGCAGTGTCCCACATATGCTCTCAGCTGCCTGTGGCTAGCAGCCAGTTGCTATATTGAATGGTACCCTTAATAGAGAAGGTAAAGTTATTCTTTGCACGAGATTTGTCATTAAAGTTACCACCCGGGGAGAAGTGACAGTGGTGGGGTCGTGATTGAGTCAGAGGAGGGATGACATCTAAAACATGGAATTGTCTTCCAGCCACTACAGTTGGTAAGGGGTACCTGGGGGAGAGGAAAGAGCATGGCTGTGTCTTGGGGGGAGTATAGCTCTCATCCTAAGAATGCGAAGAAACCAGGTCCAGTGATAAGAGTGAACCTCTAAAGTTTTCCTCTCTAGGGCTTGGTGATCTAGAAACTTCGGATAGGAAGCAGAGGGCTCCTGACTTTTATCTACAGTTCACCAGTTCAGGTTCCACTGACCGTGCCTTACCCTCCTCTGTGGTACCCACAGTGGCCTTCTCTGGGGAGTCCAGGTGTGGTTCTGCTTGTGACATTGCTGCGGGCTCCAAATGTCCAGCGCTACACCCCTGGGCTGGACTGTCTAAACAGCAGGTACTGGGGGCATAGTGGGACCAAGAGAGTTGTTTGCAGAACAGGACTGATGGAGATGTATGCCTGAGGCATGTCACCTGTTAATATAGCATCCACCAGCCTTGAATATTCTCAGTCATTCCCAGTATAGATAAAGAAACAGAACCTCAGAGAGACTTAAATGATTAACATGGGTTTGAACCAGTTCTTTTGCCCCTAAAGCACCTCATGATTCTTTGCACCATGTTGCCTTCTGGGATCTCAATCTAGGTAGACCTACCTCACCTGCATCTTTTTTTCCCAAAGGGATTGATCTGGAAGGGGATTTGGCACCACCCCAGTTCCTGGAACCCTCTGCCTTTTCCCACCCACCACTGAGAACACCAACCTAAGGATACCTCTCACTCTTCCACATCCTGCCAAAGCCTGAGCTCCCACTACCAAATGGGAGAAAAATAGAGGGAAGGTCTCCAGTTCCGACTTTGGGAACTGCACTGAGAGATGGCTCGCCTGGTGTCCAGGCCTCCTTCATTCTGATCATCCATTTGTTCACTCTGTGGACTTGCTAGAGAACCTTCTGTGTGTCAGAGGCTATTGAGGTGCCAGGGTGATGGTGATAAACACAGAGATGAGGTCCTTGTACCTCAAGCTCACTGATGAGCATTGGGTGGAGAGAAGTGAATGAGTGACCAATAAAATGCGCCAGGTAGTGCTCCAAGAAAACAGAGAAGGCAAGGCAAGACATGCGGCTACATGAGGCAAGCAGCGGAAATGGTCATGAAAGACTTGAAGGGGAAGCTCCAGCTTGTGGGGCGCAGGGATTCTGGCGTGAGAAAACTAGGAGCAGCAGTTTTCCAGGAAGAGGGGCTAGGCAGGGCAACGGGCCAAGCGGAGATGCAGAGCACAGTGCTGGGAAATGCTGTTTGTCATGGTGGTTCGGCTGCGCTGTCATCACCATGGTTCAGCGAGTCTGTGCTTCCTGAAAGGAGTTATCCAAGGACTCCCCTCTGCCTGCCCCAAGTTGTGGGATTTCTGAGAAGACCGTGTCTGAGGTCTGGGCCCACAGCTGAACTACTCACAGTTGATCTTGGCACAGCCAGGCATTGCTTCAGTCACCACCTTACTCAGCAGTGGCTGCAGGATGCAGGGGATGCTTTGGCAGAACACAGGAAGGGAAAACCCAAATGCACCCCTCACAGATACTCTTGACCCCACTGGCTCTGGCAATGGCATTCAGCGGGGGTTTTTCTAGGACTCTATGATTTTGAGAATAGCTCTGGGGCTTCTGGTTTGGCTTTTGCTCTTGCCTTGTTATTTAATTGTTTTTTTTTTTTTTGAGCAAACACTGGCTTTGGATTTTGTTTGATGAATGAATGAATGAGTGAGTGAATGAATGAATATATGAAGTAGGCAGATTCAAAGAATGTTAAAGCTTTCCTTGTTCTTCACTTTGTAATGAACGGGTTAGATTGGTCAACAGTTTTCTTTGTGTTTTAGTCTTTTCTGCCTCTGTTTTGGGTGAGTTTTGAGTCCTTGTTGACATACATACATACATATAGGCAGGCAGACAGACAGACAGATAGATAGATATTAGTGGTAGATTTCAGGTTAAGTAGGTGCTACTACTGAACTCTCTTGGTGTAGACCAAAGGTTCTCAAACCATGGTCCCTGGCCCACAGCCACAGTGCCTGGGAACTTGTTAGGAATGTAGATTTTTCAGAACCACCAAGCCAGGGGTACTGGGACTATAGTCCCAACTTGTTTTAATTGGTTTTAAAAATTTAATTATAAATTAAATATAAATTTAAAATAAAATATTGTTTTATTTACTTATGTAATACTGTGTGTTAATAAGTCTTCCAGGTGGTTGCGATGCATGCTAATGTCCAAGTATACTCCTGCAGACTGTGTATTTTAAGCTGAGGGCTCTAGGAATGGATCCTCACATTGCAGTTTGTGTCATAGTCATGGCTCGTGGTTGTGTCTGTAAGGTGTTTATTCAGCTTGGCTTGGCACAGTCCTTAGCTATAATGCAGAAGGAAAGTGCCCGACCCATCTGGGGTTGATCCAGGTAGGCCTGTTAAACGCCGTGTCCTACCCACTGGGATACATGTCTCTGGTGGAGTGGGCATTCCAAGTGGGCATCTCCTGGAGGGAAGCCTTAGCAAGGGGGTGGCCCATTCCAGGAGCTTCACAGAAATGGTGCTGGATTTATTTCCATGGGGACTGACGAAGCAGATCAGCTCTTTGACTCTGGCTAGTTTTGATGTTTTAAAGCATGAGCCTGTCCCAGGAAGTGGATCTGCTAACACCTGTGTTAATGAAGATCAGTGTACTGAAAGGGCTCAGCCTTCCATGAAAGGTAACCCACCATACATTGGATTTTCAGTTCTGGTCCATCTGGTGTCCCTTGTCTAGCTGTCCATGCGTGAACTAGAATGAGGTGAACGGTGGCCCAGATCACCCAGCACTGCCCCGTGTTTCCCCTTCCTGTCCCTCTCAGTCTGGTGTCTCGGATTTGGCCCTGCGTTGTCCACTCCTGCTGCATCTTGTCCAGCCGAGGGACAAAACAACCTGCTACTTCCCTGAAGAACAGGAAGAAAAGAACTTACGGAGGCAGATTCCAGCACAGCCAGAGACCAAGATGCTGAGGCTCAGAGGGAGCAGGGATTGCCAAGTCATGTGCTGCCAGAAGCTCGGGGAGAACTGGACAGGAGACACACTGACCCAAGTGGTAGAAGTAAGTTCATTTCTCTGGTGTGCTTAGAGGAGGGCCATTAGGAGGAGGGGAGGAAGGCCTGGGAGGGCCCCTTCTGGACCAGGAGGCAGAGACTAAGAGGCAGATGGGCAAAGCAGAAGGTGACATGGCCATGGCCAGGAATCAGTGTGAGCCAGCCCAGGCTGCCTTTCCTGGCTATGCATGATTTCTGCCTCTCTCTGCATGCTGCCTTCGATGATCTGAGTCCTTCCTGGGTCTGTTCTGCGTCCTTGCTCCTTCCATCTCATCGACCCTTCTGCCCTCATTCACTGTATACGCCTTCCTCCTAAGCTCCCGTGGCATCCTGCCTACCCCCATTCATCTGCTTTTCCCCTTGTACACATCGTGACATGATAGAATTAGGGCAGTGAAGTTCCATTCTGATAAATGTTCTCCCTGTTTGCAGGTACCAACAGTGACCACATGCCATGGATACCAGCACTTGGGCTGCCCATGCAAGACCCACCAAATGGCAGATAGCACAGCAGAATCTCACTTTGCAAAACCTGGCACCAGGACCAAAGATGCCAGAGCAGCAGCATGTACCCCAGAACTACCAGAAAAAGCCAGAGAGGATGCAGGTCGACTTATGATAGGTGGGCCAATAAGTATTGTTAGAAGAGACCTCCTCCTCATCTCCCATCATATCTGGACACCACTCCTCACCGTAAGCCTGGAGTCCTGCCTTAGATGCCAACACCCCACTCAACCTTCCTTGTGAGGAAATATCCTTTTTTCCCTCTCCGTATTCTGGATTCACTCGTTAGACCCACCACCGGGTCACCATAAATGGAAGCACCCTGAGATGTTTGTACTTCTCAGAAGATGTTTGTCATACCTGTGTCACCCTGTGTCGCATATAACCCGGGTCCCACTTCTGACAGATGACGCCTGGCCTGCTCCCTCGGTGGTTTGGTACCCTTCTCCCCTACCTCACACATTCCAGCTGTGACTTTGTCAGCGCCTGGTGTTTGGATTGCACAAAGAGAGAGAAGGTGTGTTTGGAGAAAGCGATGCCTTTGTCTGCTGGGAGGCTGGGACCTGGGTCCAACCTAGGCAGAAGGTCGCCAACACTCAGCTCATGCTCTGCCTTGCCCTCTACTCGTGACTCTCAGTCCTACCTTTTTGTGTTTGTCCGATCCAGGACAGTTGTACTTTACTTTCTTCAATTAAACAGAATTTGGTTACTTTTTATTATTGCAAAGCAATGCATTATTACAAAGACACCAGGAATATACATAAACAGAGGAAAAGAAACTAGCACCCTCCCCACAAAGGTACTTAATTGAATGACTAAACAATCACTGCCTCATATGTTCTTAGAGCATCACGTAGGGTTATATATAGTATGCAAATTTATGTATTAAAAGGTAATGGTGCCTGGGAAGACTGCTCGTGCCTTCCTCAGAGGCCTCTATCAACCTTCAGTTGAGTAATTCTGGCTTTCTTTGCCTTACCCAGAGCAGAGATGGCCCGTGGATAATATTAGAGGGAAGGAGGATGGGGTGTGCCACTGTCTTTGGGGTGGTACCAAGGATACTATACGTTTCCTCGCTGGCTACTGAGAAAGTCATTTATCACCCCCTACTTGAGGAGCGGCCACTGTTCCAGGTGCCAAGCTACAGGCCAAGAAGATAAAAATAAATAGGTACTTCCACTTGATGCCTGGAAAAAAGAATTATCACTTCATTTCACCAACCTGGTGGCATTTTTCTGACAGAACAAATAAAGGAAAAAATGTAACATCACAATAAGGTTCTGGGTAGAAAATCTGGAACAGTTTGAAAGTCTCAGAAGAAAACCTTGAAACTCATGTGACCCGTTGGCCAGGCGTCCCTGATTGTATGTATTAGGGCATCCTTCAGATTTTGATAATTTCCTGCTTGGGGTTGTCCTACCCCCTTCTTAAGGGCATTGCCCGTGTCCTCTTGTCTGCACCACCAGCAAGCCACATGGTCTTCTGGGACTTCTGAAATCTGTTCCATACAAGCCCCACGTGGGAGTGAACATGATGAAAGGTAAAGGGATTCATGAGCTGAAATGAAGTCTCCATGTTTTATGTATGTGGGAAATTTGCATTAATTCATATCCTTCTGCTTGATGGGAAGTTTCTCAGATGCCTCATTATAGAAGTAACAGTCGCATATCAGACAGTTCCAGGACTAGGAAAGAACTGTCACCCCATTTCACCAGCCCACTTGCATTGCCACCCATTGCACTAGGCCAGGTGCTTTCTAGGGACTTTCATCCTGAGAAACATTTGTAGCAGGATGGGGCTGGGAATGAGGGCCAAGGCCTATGCCAGTTTAATTCCAGCCCCCAATTTTACTTTTAACTCAACATGTTGAATATTAATTACAGTCACGTAAGTCAAAACTCAGTTCACATGTAGCTTACAGACTGAAGAGTCCTTCGTTCCCTGGAGACATCCAGTGGCTCCAATGTCTCACATATTATTCTAGAATGTTTTCTGCATATAAAACTATACATATGTATGAAATATGTTTTCAGTGGAAGTTTTGTTACTGAATTTCCCAGCTTTAGCCTAAGGTATGCTTGTTAACAGGAATGAAAGGCTGGCTACAGGTGGAAAAGAAGAGGGGGAAAAATGGACAGGAAAGTGTTTGTGTGTGTGTGTGTGTCTATGCATATGTGTATGTGCATATGTGCATGTATATATGAGAGTGTGAGTGTGTGTAGGTGAATAGGTAGGTATTAGTGAAAGTGGATGGGAGACCTATCTTTCATTCATCTTCCAACTAGTATTTATTGAGCACTTGTTGTGTGTCAGATACTAGCCAAGACCTGGGCAACACAGGAGTGAGGCCAAACCCCTTGTCTGTATGGGGTTTATTTGAAAATGGAAAGTGATATATGATAAAATAAACAGTAAGTAATGATAGAAGGTCTAAGCAGTAAGCGCTGCAAGGAGAAGTCAAGCAGGGTATAGGAGGCAGGAGAGTTGAGGCAGTTCTCCACCAGGTGGCTGGGAAGGGCCTCATTGAGGAGGCCTAGGAGACTTGAAGGAGGCAGGAGGGTGAGTCTGTGGTGCCGCAGGAAGTGGCAGTACAAGGGTCCTGTAGAGGACTTTGAGGCTTGGTGGCCCCAGCAGCCCTCTGTCCTGGCTGTTCCTGGTTATCCGTCCTGTGCCTGCTCCTCCCAGAAGCCAAGGTTCCATGGTGGGTCCATCCACCATGGATGACCCATGCTGAGTGTTCCTTTGTCCTCTCTCTAAATTTTGATCCTGATGCTGTGTCTTGGTCTCTGCCAGATGATTCTGCATTTTGGATGGTAGTTTAGTCCAACCAAAGCAAAGAAAGGGGACTCTCTTTTCTAGGAGGCAGGCCAGCCTGAGACTAGTGGGTCCTGATGAGGAAACCATCCTGTCACCTGTTCCCAAGTTGTTGTTGTTTTACTATAGGCTGCACCATCCTACTCTGTTTCTCGGCTTCTTCATCTGATGATTGAGACATGCAAACTGAGTTGGCACTAGGGCTGTCTTTAGCACTGTGGCCTTCAAGCCTTGTGTGCAAGAGCCGGTTAGGACAGGGAGTGGAAGAGACTGTCCTATAGGAGTGGGAGGATTGGGGAGGGCAGAGCTTTGCCTGTAGGGAACTCTGTGTGATGTCATGTCCTACTGCCTATGTCATGTTTCCTCCCATCCATAAGGACTCAGCAGCACCCTTAGAGCAGAAGATTCATCTCAGCCAGGTCTGGATACCTGTGCAAACAGAGGGACCAGAGACACACTACCCATGGCTTTCCTCTTCCTGGTGTTCTAGGCTGGCTTACTCTGTGTTGGGGGCTGTACCTCACTCTTTCTCTTTCTCTATGATGTCTCTTCTCTCCTTTCTAGCCTTTTAAAATTTCTATTTCTATCTCCTGTTTGGATGCCAGAGTCTTCAGCTCCTGCTACTGATCCCTGGGAGTACAGAAGGAGCTGTGGTTCTTTCTTTCTTTTCTTTTTTTTTCTGGAGAGAAACGCTGACCCCATATAGAAGCCTTTTCTCATTCTCTTTTGGGGTAGGGCAAGCTTACATGTTGCCACTTTGGCCTATCCCTTTACACTTTTCCTCCATGTCTCTGTGCCCTTGACCTTCCATCTTTAAGCATCCTTAAGTGCTAGTCACAGCAACAGAAGGGTGACTTCCAGAATTGGGCCTCTTTATTCTCACTGGGGTTTATGGGGGGCAGGATTGGGCTCTCTGGGAGGAAATGCACGCACCCTGCACCTGCCACTGACGTCCTGGATGCTTCATTTACTGCAATCAATGTCTGATTTATGCTCTTTTCTACATACACACACATACACACAAGCACACAGATACACACACACACACACACACACACACAGGAAAGCACCTTCATTCCCTGTTCCATTTCCAGTGATGCCCTTTGTCTCCATCAAGTATTGTGGAGAGAGAATTTATCTGGAATATTCATGGCAAGTCTATCACTAATTATCACTTTAACAATGTGCTATGGAGGGGATCCATGCTGGAAAGGCGCATATGCTGTAAAGTTTGGGGGCTTGCTGTGGCTGTGTCACCCCTCAGTGCTTTGCACGGAAGATGTTGAAGTGCTCCAGAGAGACACGGAGGCTCACGCCTGCCTTCTGTCCCTACAGCAACAATTTCCAGGGTGATTGCTTTTGAGCGTAAAGGAAAAAAAATCTCTCATCTGAAACAAAAGCCCCATTCTGGAAAGCTGCAGACACTGAGTCTGATCTCACTGTAGATCTGTGCCAGGCACATGGATCTAGTGGCAGATGACAAGTCGGCTGGTCTTAAGGCTGTCCTGACACTCTACTGAGGAACGCAGGGCTGGCATTGCCGTCTGATTGGAAAACCTCAAAAGCAAACGAAGGGGCACCTGAACATGCCAGGGTCTTCTCTTCTCTTCTCTTTTTTCTTGGGCAGGAGAATGGACTCGGTTGGACCCCTTCCATATTCTTAGTGAGTCTGAGGCCTGGGAGACTTCTGTGGTCCTTGGAGCTTCCCCACCGTGATTTCCTGAAGCAGGAGGATGAGGACAGAGGGACAGGGCAAGGGAGTGGTCATCCCTCCCATAGTACGAAAGCAAGGCGCCCTTAGGGAGGCCTGTGATGGCACAGTAGGGGGTAGATGTGCCAGCCTGCACTGTGGATCCCTCATGGGTATGCAGACACAGTCCTGCCTGGGTCCTCTCACCTGAAAAAACGTAAGGCGGGAGAGTGGTTACAAGGCTGCATCTATTATATTTTTTGGTGGTAGTGTTTTGTGATACCACCGAATGAACCCTGGGCCTCACACACACCAAGCATATGTTTTACTGCCAAGCCACACCCCAAGTCTTCTCTTTACTTTCTTGTAGATTTTGAAGCATGTTTGCCCTAAAATTCCTTGGCTTTGAACTCAGTTTGTGGCTCCAGCTGTGCCCCTCCTCTGTTAGCTTCTAGGGTGCCTGGGATTACAGGTCTGTACAACAAGGATGCTGACTTTTGAGCAGATTTCTTATTCCACTGGGAGTCTGGCTTTGCTTGCTACTACTTCAGAAATGACAACCCAATTTCTTGTTAATTGGGTGCTGACTGTATACTAGGCACATGCTCTCCTGTTTTTAGTGGCAGGGTGGTAGGAATGTAAGGACAGAAGGATGCTGTCCTTAGATACTGACTTCACTAGGTCCTAGAAGAATGTTTCCACCAGAAACGTTCATTTCCATGTAAGAGCAGCAAGGCTCAGAGGGTTGGGTAACTTGCTCATATAGCTGGTAAAGGTTGTGAAGAAAGGCAGCTGCTGTCAGCCGACTGTCTCTTGGCTTCCAGAAGAGCAGCACCTGTCTACTCTCCCATTTAAAAACGGCCGGAGCCTCCAGGTGTTGTGGCTCACAATCTGTAATGTAGCACTTGGGAAACTAAGGAAAGTGGACGGCAAATTTTAAGGCCAGCTTGGGCAACATGGAGAAAGCTCATCCACATAACCATTCAAAAACCAACCACATAAAGAGGAAAATGCTAATAAAGTTTGGGGAGGATGGCCGCAGGTGAGGCAGAGACAGTGGACAGGGCATGTTGGTTATCATTGCTGTGGTCAAGTATCTGACCAGAAGCAGGTTAGGGTGAAAGGATTTATCTCGGCGTGCAATTCGAGGGTACACTGTCCACCAAGGCAAGGAGTTTTCTCGTGGCATTGGGAGGGTAAGGTGCCTGGTCACATGTGTCTGCAGGAAGGAAGCAGAGGACAGACAGGAAGCCGGGTCTGACTATCAAACTCCAAGGCCCAACCCCAATGGCTCACAGCCTTCCATCAGCACACCAGCTGAGGACCAGGTATTCAAACACCATTTCACATGCAGACAGCAGTGTAGGAGGCTGGGGAAGGCCAGGGTCAGTGTTCAGCTCTGGGGCTTTGCCCTGTTTATGGTGTGTTGAGAAACCCCCTGTTTGCTGCTTTCTCAGAGAATCCATTCAATAAAACTTAGATTCCCAGATGTTTGCTCTCTGTTCGGGGTTGTGGTGGGAACCTGGGGGGAGTTGGGTAGGAAGCCATTTGAGAGGGAAAATTTGGGGTATGTTTTATGGATCGGGCACCTCAAGGAGATTGTGCAACAGCCTTCATTTGAAGGCTGCTGGGCACAGGTATGCTGTGTGGGCACTGGAAGTGGTGGTTTGTAGGTGGCACCAAGGGCTGGCTCCGCTGTCCAGCATAGATCCGGTCTTGTCCATGAACTTGTGCCAACACTTCAACTAGTACGTAGGTAGGAGTCTCAGTTCCTTCCAGCATCCTGAGAGCCCTTGATTTAGTAAGCTAATAAACTCAGCTCCCGGCCTCCACTCTGTCCCTGCTGCCTTGGGATGTGTCTTTTTCTGGGAACCTTTGATTCTGTCTCAGCAGGGAAGGGGTAGGAAGTAAAAGGACTTGCAGTCTCTTCTGGGCTCTTCTGGCTCCTCCTTGGGCAGTCCCACCAGCTCAGCATGCCTGGTTTCCTCCAGGGTCAATGTTCTACCTAGTCATCGGACAGTGCAGCCAGAAACCTGTTGGCTTCTGTGGCTTTCACTGCCTAGAGGTTAATGTCTGAAGTATATTAATTAACCTCCCAGGACCAGAATGACATCAAGGGAGAGAAAATTGGAGGAAAACATCAGGGTCCTAGGGCACAGCCCTACGTTGTACCCCAAAACTGCTGCAACAAATTATTATAAGGGGGAAGGCACTTAAAATGACAGTTTTGTCTACCACATCTTCAGAAGCCAGAGGTCTGAAATCAGGGCATTGGTGGGGCCTCTCGGTAGCTTTTGGTGGCTGCTATCCACCCTTCCTGGTTCTTAGCTTAGACACAACCACTGATGTTTTTGGGGACAGGCTTTCTCTCTGTGTGCTTCTGTATGCATGGCTTTTTCTTAATTTTAGGGGTACAGTCATATTGGACTGCAACCAGGGTCACCTTAACTTATTTGATTGTATCTGCAAAGTCCTGCTTTCAAATAAGGTCACAGCTGGGATTCTGGGTAGGTGGGGTGCTAGGACATCTTCCAATCCAGTCCAGGCTCCGTGGGAATGGGTGTGAAAGCCTGGGAACTTCCTCAGCTGTTGCAGAGATGAAAACAGAGCCACTGGGCACCTTGCCAAGGACTGCCCTCTGGACGCTTCTGTGGTGACAGAAGCCTCCTGTAGTTGTACCTCTGGGGATGTGGCCACTGTGACTGAAACACTGGGTTCTAAACTGAATTTAAACTAGGTTGATTTTCAGTCATTTTACCCCTTCTTCTGCAATGAGCCCTAAGCCTTGGCCATGGAGGGCATGATATAGATTTCCCATTTAGGCCTGAATGCTCCACGGCCCCATATTCTCTGTATTCTGGTTGGTTGTGGGTCTGTGTGAATTGCCATCTACTGTGAAGAGAAGTCTCTCTGATGATGGTTAGGAGCAGCACTAACTTAAGGGCAAGTATTTAGGCTATGGTGATGCTGGATCCATTCGGCTAAGTAAAGGTAGTAAGTTGTCCGTGGGGGCCTGTGACCTCCCAGCACGGGTTCATGGCCCTATTAACAGCACCAAGCAAGAATTCTGTCTCGTGGGGGCAGAAAGCAGTTGGCTACCCCCAAAACACTCATGTCACTATTTTGCCAATGGGCTGGTTGTTACCGTAGCTCTCAGGGTTCACAGCCAAATGAGACTGCAGTTAACTTTTCTCCCCCAGTAGCCTTTAGAGCACCTTCTGGCATGACTGAGGAGTAAGAGATGGATTTGGTCAAAAGAGTCATCTATAAAGTTCTCAAACAAATGTAAAAAGAGAGAAAGTAAGTTCTGCTGACTTAAACGGCAGAGTACCTCTGTGGACCCTCTTGGAAACAGAACAGGAAAGGCGGTGGAGGGTACTTGTGCTTTAAAAAGCTGGCAAAGCCATTTGTACCCAGGTCAGGCACTGGGTATTTGTGAAGCTGAGCAAGGCAGATTGGATCCTTTCTGGGATCTGGAGAACATGTTAGCCTCATGTGTTCCCTCAGCGTTCTTGCCCCAGGTAGTACCTGTCAAGTCAGGGCGGTGGGCGGGGTACACCCATTGTGAGTATTCACATACCCAGCATTCTCACTCAAGTACTCGGCTCTCCTTAGTGCCAGCCTCTGTGATTCTATGGGAAACTTAAGTAAGAGTTGCCATGGGAGCACATGAGTGGCCTACTGTCATTTGTGGGGACAGAGGCTTCTTGAAGGATGTGACACTTAAAAGCCATTTCTGTTGTAGAATCTTCCCGTGCATGCTTAGCACAGGTGTGTGTGTGTGTGTGTGTGTGTGTGTGTGTGTGTGTGAGATGACCATCTTCTTAGAACATTCATCTGTGCTTTGATACACTGAACCAGGGTACGAGAAGACTGCTTTAGATTGGGACCTTGAGTATAAGAGACCAGGGGCTTTGTAATGGGGTCCACTTTACTCACTGTAGACCCTGAAGCACAAGGGAAGGAAACCACAGGTGCTGAATATGGCATTCCTATGGGCATCAAGAAATGGAGAGGTAGAGAAGCTTGACAGCGTCACATGGCAAGCAATTGGATGGATGTAGTTACAAGCAGATTGCTGAGGATCTGTTCCTGGGCCCCTAAAATCCTTGACACTCTTTCCGAGAAAAGGTAGTTTTATTCTACCTCAGCTATAAGCTGCTGTGAAAAGACACTGGGCTTTTTCTCTGGGATTAGACGCTGCTCCTGCCTCTAATTCCATCTGGGATGGTGTGTTGGTGAGCTGGTGTTTTTGTTTTACAGACTGACTGGGACTTGTAGGCGAATCCTCAAAAGGCAGCATCCATTTATGTTACATTTGCATCATTTTGGCCAAATGCTCCACAGAAACAACTCAAAGGGAAAAGCTTTCTTTTGTTTGTCATTCCATGTCCATCAAGGAGGACAACAGGGGTGGAATGGCTCCTTCTGTGACTGAGGGCAGTAACCGCTGTGGCAGCCGAGGGAACGGGGCACTATGAGAGGTGAGACTGTAACCCTCAAAGATCCATCCCCAGCAACCCACATCCACGAACCAGGCCCCACGTCCTACAGGCTCCACAACCTTCATTCAAAGCACACTGTCTACTACCTGAGACAGACCATCCCTTTCCTGCCCACGGCAGGACCTAAACTCCAAAGCTATGCTGCATACCACTGTATCTCCAGCTCTCAGCTCCCCGCAATGCAAGCTCTGAAATATTTTGGAATGACTAAATGAGAAGCTGCACACACATCCACAGTGGGAAGCATGGAGCTAAGAGGGGAAGATGTTCTGGATAGGTTTTGTTTTGTTTTTGTTTTGTCAAACTGACACAAACTAGGGTTGCAAGGGAAGAGGAAAGCCCAGTTGAGGAAATAGGCTGGCCTGTGAGAACATTCAAGGGGGTGTTTTCCTGATTAGTGTCTAACGTGGGAGGACCCAGCACACTGTATGTTTTGCCATCCTTAGGCAGGTGGTCCTGAATTATATAAAAACTATATATAGAGAGAGCAGGCTGGGCTAGCCATGGAAAGCACGCCGGTAAGCAGCACTCCTGTGTGGTTCCTGCCTTCACTCCTGCTTGAGTTCTTGCCCTGACTTCGCTCAGTGACAGGACCGTGAGCAAGATGCACAAGCCAAATAAGCCCTCTCTTCCCCAAGTTGCCTTTGGTCATGGTGCTTATCACAGCAACAACAAACAAATCAATGCAGGCGCCCTCCCGTCAAGCTCTTGTTTCTGCTGTTAGCCAGCTGGGTGACCCCTCTGCTTCCTGTTTCCTCATCTATGGAACGAGGTGGCTGAGTATAACGAACATTAGGAATTTTGACCGTTCCAGCGTTCTTTAATTTCTCGTGTTACTCAGTCTGGGATTACTCCATCTTGGCTTTCCAGAACATTTCACAATATCTGATGAGTGTGGGCTCACAGCTGACATGTCATAGTTCAATCAGAGTTTGAGAAACTGCTACGGAAAACCATGCACTCTAAGGGGTCGGTGGCACTCCGTGAAGTCCGTGTCTTCACATCAGCATCATAAAAGCTGCCAGACCTCGTTCATACATCCTATAAAATGAGTGGGGAAAAATGAATGCTGGTAAAAGTCACCCAAGGCAAAGGAGCCAGATCCTTGTCCACATCTGGGGATCAATTGCTGTGTCCTCTGTCTTACAAATGCACGTGGTGTCTGTAATGTGGCTAGTCATGGTACAGGCAGCTCCTGGGGAGCCAGTGCCTGAGACTGAGCTGCCATCTGGCCATACTCCCACGCTGGGTGTGGGAAAAGAGGAGGTCTCTGAGTGCACCATGCCTCCCCTATAGCCCTCACCACCACAGTGCTGGCAGGACCCTCTCATTGAAGGAGTTAAGACCATCTTTATCTGAATTTTGTTTTGCCTTATCTGAAAAATCTATTGAACACATAAATGTTGACATTTACTGATTTCCAAAACATGCGCAGAAATGAATCAGGCCAATTCCACATGCTGGAGTTTGCAGGCCTCTGACAAGGGGGTGGGGAGGCGCAGTGGATAGAGACAATCAAGCAGGCATCTCCACGCAGAAATTCCAGTCAGTGAATTGTACCGAATCGCTTCGTGATTGGCACTCTTCAGCCTTCAGCTCCAAGAGAAAGCTTCATACCTGAATACACCCTGCCCTTACCTGACAGGCAGAGGCATGAAATTCAATAAGCCTATTCAGCTAGTATGTGGAAGGAAGAAGAAGTAAAGGAGGAGAGCAATGGTCTCCAGTTCTGCAATAAAAATGATGATAATAACAACAATAATGATATAATAATAGCTACTGTTTATCGAACCACATTCTGTGCTGTGCACTGTTCTAAAAACCGTATGTTGCATTAATTTACCCAGGCTTCTTTGTGTCTCCACACGATGGGTACTATCATTCACTGTTCTTCTAATTTGTGAATGGAGAAACTATGGAAAGTTTCATTTCAGCTACATTTCTATTTAGAATTTCAGACGAGTACTGTATTTATATAATTTCCAGACCTCCCTCTCCCCATATAACTTCTCCTGTGCCTCCACGTTCCCTCACAAATTCATACCTCTTCTTCAATTATTACTATTAAGTAAATATAAATATGTATTGACAGCCAGTGTGTCCCTTTAATCCCAGCACTCAGGAGGCAGAGGCAAGGCAGATCTCTTTGAGTTCTGCCTCATGTTGGGCAGGACTTAAGTCCAATTAGATGGTTATTGGCTACCCATAATATCTAATACCACTACTGCATTGTTACAGACATCTTTGAGTCTTTTTAATAGAGAGAAAGGCATATTCTGGACTATGATTTGTTTTAATAGTAAAATTTTAATTCCTGTGGTATCATTTACATTTATTAATTATCTAGATCTTGAACAAGAGCAACCCAGACCAACCCAGTTTTCAGCCCAAGATGGAAAGAGATGCTCTGTGGGATGGAGACAATGCACATGGCCTGATCCATACCACCCTTCAGTACCCTCCACCCCATCCCACTTGCTTTCTTTCCCTACCGGTGCCTTGGGAAAAAATGAATGAGTTAACATGGCCATGTGATGCCTAGAACATGGCAGAACTTGATCAGTATTGTCCAAGTCCGGCAAGGGCATGACAGAGCCTGGTCATTATTGGTCCTGTGTCAAGTGCATGCTTAGTTACTATGGGTCCAGCCTACTGAGTGTGAGGCTCACTCACTATTGATTCAACCTGTAAGAGCATGGCAGAGAATATTAACTCTTGGTTCAGTCTGGGACTGCTTGAAATGATTTTGAAGTCAGTAACTTTCTGCCTGTATTTATTAAAGTAGTAAAGATGTGAATATATAGAGAAGGAAAGATTTCCCAGTATGCCATGGAATAGTAGGTATTGTTAAAGCTGGCATTCTTTCCTCTGTTTATACATAACACTGATAAGTGAGTCTCTTGTTTCTCTTTTGATGGCGTTTGAGCATTTTTCCCATGTAGTTACAACTGTTTTTAGAAAACACAATTATTGGAAGCCATTGCAATTGGCTAGTATTTAAATCTACTGCAATTTAGTTAATCATTCTCCCAACCAGTCATTTAAGGTATTCTTCGCTACTCTCAGTGATCATTATAAGAAAACCAGTGAGCAATGTTGCAATAAACAGCATATTCTTGAAGCCTATCACTGTATATTTCATTGCAAAGATGCCAAGGAGCACATTACTGGGTCAGAGGCACTATTAGGCTCCTGACATACAATGCCAAACAAAAAAAGGTTGTATCAATTTCCATCCCTGCACCGTGTTTTGAAAGATAAGGCACTTCCAAAGTTCCATTTCCTCTGTGAAGCGCAGTGACCTTGACACCTGGCACGGTTTCTTCCGTACCACACGGGCTTCGTTCATGTGTCTGTCTGGTGCCTTTCTCCCTGTCTCCACTAAAGCCCTGCCCAGGTATCTCAGGAGACCACATTGTAATTGTGCGTTTCTTAAAGACCTAGTGTGCTCAGAGCCCGGCCCTGGTAAATATGCTTAAAACCCCTGAGCCACGCAGCTGTCAATCCAAGACCAAGCAGGCTGTAGAATCTTAAATAAAGCAAGAGAAGGTTCGGAGAAAACTAGTAGCAATTGGGCCAAATGCAAGAAGCAGTTAGGAAAGGATGACGTTCCTGAAGGGGGAGAGTGTGCCTGTCATGCTAAGGGACTTGGGGATGGATCCTGAGTGTTTCCTTAGGCACATTTCTTACATTCCCCTGGTCTTTGCCTCCTCACTTCTAGAACCCAGCACTGCCTTTATAGCTTGAGAGCTGGGAAGCGGGGCTGGTGGGAATGAATCAAGGGATGCCTCCACGGCAGCACTCCTGTCTCCTCTCCGGTCCCCAGCCTTTCCTTCTGCTACGACTTGGAGACAGAAGGTACCAGACTGTGCCAAAGACACTAATGCATGGATTTAAAAAAAAAAAAAAAGATTTGATTTCAGGGCTTTCGTTACCACACAAGCTTGAGGGTGTCCAAGTC
This sequence comes from Pachyuromys duprasi, assembly GCA_028658305.1. Lineage (NCBI taxonomy): Eukaryota > Metazoa > Chordata > Mammalia > Rodentia > Muridae > Pachyuromys > Pachyuromys duprasi. The sequence goes on from CM053763.1 coordinate 96,043,851, forward strand.
CCCTTCCGAGAATGACCCAGGCTGTATTTGCCCGGTGACGCCCCGAGGAGGACAAAAGCGGCTGTCTCCCCACCTGCCTACATACCCCGTGCTCACTGGGCTTCTTAGAAAGGAATGTGCAGGCCCCTGTAGAACCGCTGTTCTCTGTGTCACCATTGTGGAGAGGCTGTGCCTAAGGACAGGGCAGCCAGAGGCAGGCGGCAGACCAGGGACAGCCAGCTGCTGATGAAAACGCTAGGGTCTGTGTCTGCCTTCCCGGACTGCATACTGTGGGATGTGCAGGAGGCCTGGGCAAGGCCTTTAGGCGTCCTCGCTCCCATCTGTCGTTCCCTGGGTGACCTTGGTTGCATCACTCTCACTGCAACTATTGTTTCCTTCAACTGTGAAGTGGCAACTTTGGCACCTGCATCTTAGTGTTCTACAGAGACCGGAACAGATGTTTCCACAGATGTGTGAGTCTGCTCATGCACCCATAAGAAAACACCGCAGGCTGGGCTGCTCACAGCCAAAGCTTGCTTCCGCCACAGTTTTAGAGGCAGTAAGTCCCGTTTCCTCCTGTTACGTGTTAACTATGGGCTGTCCCCCATGGGCTCCCATGTTTGAGTTTGAACACTTGGTTCCCAGCTGGCGGTATGGCTTGGGAAAGCTGTGGAACCTTTAGGAGGCCTCGCTGGAGAAAGTGGGTCTCTGGGTGCGGTTTTGAAGCGTTATAGCCGGACTGACTTCCTGTTCCCTGAAAGCAGGCAATGTGACAATGCAGCCTGCTGCTCCTGCCACCGTGCCTGGCCTGCCTGGCCTGCCTGCTGCCATGTCTTCTCTACCATGATAAAGTGTATCCTTGTAGCACCATGAGCCCAAACTGAAACCAAACCAAACCAAAAGTTTCTCTTTTTATTTGCCTTTTTATCAAGGTGTTTGATCTTAGCAACTGAAAAGTGCTAAAACACTATCTGAAATCTAGGTGTCCGAAAGGCTGGATTCTGGGAAGGACTCTTCTTGACTTGCAAATGGCTGGCTTCTTGTGGATCCTCATATGGTTGGGAATGAGTGAGATAGTCCTTTTTCTCCACTTTAAGGCCACAGTCTAATCAGATTACACTTCCAGCCTCCTAACATCAGCGATCCTTGCTCACCTCTGAGAGACTCTGACTCAGTGGAGTCAATAATGAGAAGAGGGGATGGAATCAGCATACAAACGTAAGGGGAGACATAGTTCAGACAGTAACACCGAGGAACACAGGCATGGGCACCACATCCTAAAGGAAATAAGGACAAAAAAAAAAAAAAGAATAAGTGTGAATGCTAAGCTGGGGAAGGGTCCTAGACATTCTTTAGACATTAACATCAACTTTGCAGGTCCAAGCAGCACAGAGCTATGACAGGCTGGTGCTTGGGCTGGAAGCTCCCATTCCCAGGAAGCGCAGTTTCCTGTCATGCCCAGTAGTGTGAGAGAGTTAGGCACCTACGCCAATGCCAGGTCGGGACTGCAATTATACAGGTAATAGAGAAAGTACAAAAGAACCCCCTGGAGCCTCCCCTACAGCTAATACAGTCTCTCTTTGTTCCATTATACAATGGGACATAATCTCTAAGGTTCAAGGAGGGGCCAGTGAACAGGAGACAAAGGGCAGCAGCAGCCCTTAAGCATGGCACTTTGTAATCCCTCTGGTCCCTCTCTGCATAGGCTGCCATTCCCTTCCAGGGCCCCCTGAGCCCATGCTGGCCTTGTGACTCATTCTGTCCAGAGCATGTTGAGGAGTGACCCTCATTGCCAGCTCTGAGACCTTTTGAGACAGTACAGCTTTCACTTCTGTTTCCCTGGAACCCAGCAGCAATGAAGAGTCTCCCAGAAGGGACTCTGGAGATCAGTTTGGGGGTGAAGACATCTGGGTCCTCCAGCCTATACTTCGCTGCCCCAGTCATGCCACATGAGGCAGAGACTGGCTGTCCTGAGCCCGGAGGTTCACTAACACAGAGAACTGGGATGGATAAAGCGGTAGTCGTTTTAAGGTATTGCATGTTGCAGTGGCACAAAGATGAAGGTGACCCACCTAAGGTCAGAGTGGCTGAGCATCTTCACACAGGCTGGACAGACACCTGACCCAGGGAAATGGCCTAGAGTAGGTGGCTGGATAAAGTTAGAACATAGTGCTTAGAGAGTGGGTGTGCATGGAGCTTTCTCACAGCCTGGGCCCAGCCAACAAGGTCTGTGTGAGTCGCAGAACCCATCCCCCACTTCCTATTTTGAGGAAACAATGAGGGAACCCCTAAGAAAAAGAAAGTCATAGTATATGAGGGATGGCGAGCTCGGATATGAACCAAAGATGAAGCAGTGTGTGGGTAGGAGGAGAGAAATAGAGAGAAAATGTATGTATACACGACACGGTCTGAATGAATGTTCCCCTCCAAATCACACAGAAAGTACGTCTATGAGAAAAAGGTCTCAACTAGACACTGAAGCTGCTAGAACCTTAATCTTGGGCTTCCTGGGATCCAAAACTGTGAGAAATGTATTTCTGTTGTTTATAAAATGTCCAGTCTAAGGTATTTTGTTATAGCAGCACAAATACACCAGGACAGATACCTAGAGAAAAACAGAAAACCAAAAAGCCCTGATTCAGTTTTCCTGCTTCTATGCCAAGAGTGAAACAAACATATAAATATTAATAGTAAGAAGAAAGACAGTGCATTTGGGGAAACATTCACTCCAGTCTACAGAGAGTATTTTCTTAGCCAACTTCTTGGGTAGAATAAAAAAAAAATCACGAGAAATGGACTTTATAAAACAAGAGAGAAAGATGAGAAAATAAACATCGGGGTGAACAGGGAGCAGGCCCAAGGCAAGAAAAAAAGTAGCTAGCGCCACTGCGGAACCTAGAAACCCTGGAGACAGCAGGTCAGACTGAGCGGGCTTGGAGAGAAGGCTTAGAAACAAGTCAGACTGCAGAAGGGTAAAGGGCAGAACAATGTGAGCAAGGGTCACACTTACAGGGGAGGGACAAAGTGTGTGGTAGTTGGCCATTCAGATAGGAAGTGGAGGAAGCAGAAGAGAACAGGTATTAAAACACTTATTACAGGAAAATGTGCCTGAGTTTAAGGAATCATTGCTTCACTGAAAGGCTCACCAGCAAGAAAGAGAAACTCAATTCCTTTTTAATAAGTAATTGTTGCGTACAGGTACGATGCTGAGGCTTGGGATCCCACCAAGCATGATTTGGAGATATGTCTGTCCTCAATAAACTATCAATCAGTTACTAGGGAAAGGCTGATGTGGAACAGCTAATTACAGTGATTGCCGAGAGCTGTGGGGCTAGACAGGGTGTTCTGAGGCCATGGTGGGGAGGGTCCGCAGGAAGCTAGCCAAGCCTCTGCCCCTCTAGCCACATCGTCTCTGATCGCTGTCCTTATTTCTAGCCCTAGTTACTAGTTTCTGATATTCTTTCTGCCTCTATAAACCCACCATTTGTGGATATTTCACTTGAACGAGCCTGTACAATATATGATTTATATCTGGTTTGTCTTACATGACATGCTTCAGGGTTGCCTTTTTCTCTCTTTTCATTAAAGATTTGTTTATTTTTATTTTATGTGTATGGGTGCTTTACCTGTATGTATGTATGTATGTACATATATACATATATATATACACACACACACACACACACATATCGGTGTACTACATGTGTACAGTGGCTGGTAGAGAGCTTCAGGTCACCTGGAACAGAATTACTGATGGTTGTGAGTGCTGGAAACTAAGCCTGGGTCCTCAGGAAGAGCAACAAGTGCTTCTAACCACTGAGCCATCTCTCCTTCACTCTAGGTCACTTTTATTCTCGATATAGATACTGGATTTGCTAATTTTTCCTTAAGCCCTGTATAGATTTTGTTCTTTTGTCTTTTCTGGTCATTTTCCCCTATTTTTCCCTTTCTGTTCATGGGATTAGACAAGTTCTAATGACCTCTCTTTGCGTTCAGTGTCTCTTCCCTTTGGGTTTTCTCTTATACTTGTCAAGCTTGTCTAGTGAATCCATATTGTACATACTGTGCTTTATGATTTTATAGTTGCCACTTTGTTCTTCTCTTGCAGCTCTTGCTTCTTTGCTGATGTTTGCCATCTTCTCATTTACTGTCAGTTTATTTCCCTTAAATCATACATCAATGAATCCAGTTATAAGAACTACTTTTAAATTCTTGTCTGTTAATTCTAGCAGCTGGATTATCTTTCCATTGGCTTGTGGTAACTGTCTTTGTTCTGGTTCAAGTTTATTTTTCATGTTGACAAATATGTGAGAAGTCATGGATCTTGGTAATGTTTTGCATTAGAAACCCCATATTCTTTGTTTAATGGTAGGATTTGGATGTAGCCCAGGCTAGACTGGATTTCACTATATACTGCTGGCTGCCCTCAAGCGCATGGTAACTCTACTGCTTCAGCATCCAAGTATTGGGATTGTAGGGATAAGCCACCACAGATTCTTTCATGTTCTTCCAAGAGTGTTCTGATTTTTCTTGTTATTTTAGGGGCACTTTACTTCACTGGGTGCTGACAACTCAGCCTCTTGGGAAGCAATTTGGATAATATCTGTTGGTTTGGTTTTTTTTTTAATGTCTTGGAACCTATTTGGCATACTCATGGTTCAGGTTTCAGAGATTTCAGAAGCTTTCCTTTAGGCTAGTAAGAGGGCCCCATGGGTAAAAGCACTTGCCTTACAAGCCTGGTGACCTGAGTTTGATACCTGGTACCCATGGTGGAAAGAGAAAATTGACTCCCAAATGTTGTCCTCTGATCTACACACACACACACACACACACACTTTTTTTTTTAAAGAAATTAAAAGCAGAAATTTACTCAGCTTTACCGAAGTAAAGTCAGTGCTTCCATATCTAGGTATAATTAATGATGTAGAAAATCAACAGCTGAATTAATTATCTGACAAGACATAGAAAAGAAGTTCCAGAAAGTGGAACTGAAGAAATTATCAAATCAACAAAAGTGTAGCCCAGGGAGGGAAAAATGGCATGTATGGAAAGAAGCCTTTGAAGATGTCTGCACTGATAGTTCCCAAAGAGAAAACTTGAGAAAATAGAAGAGGAGCAAAATACAAGTGAATAATGGCCAATAAATTTTAGCAATTGAAGGTATCTACCAAAGAATCACAATGACTCCAAGCAAGATAAATGAAACAGTTTATACCAAGCATTTTGTAGTGATGTTGTAGGCTATTGAAGACAAAGGAGGAAAAAAACCCTTAAAATAACAAAAGGAAAAGGCTGTTTAAGAGGATGAGTGAATAGATGGACAGAAATACCACAATGGTAAATATCATCCCTATGGGATTCTAGCTGAGTTACTGAGAGAAAGTCCCTGTCAATATAGAATTATGTGGCCTACCATAGAAATAAGAAGACAAAATTAGGCATATTCCAGAATAGACTTCAGGAAGAAAAAAAGCTGAAACCATAGAGGAAAAAGAAAATAACACTGGGGAAAGGAGTTGATGAACACATAAATGCATATAACTAAACACTCACTTTTTAAAGCAATAGCAAGCATAAGGTTGGAGGCATGAAAGTCAGGTGACACAAAAATGTTGAGCAATAGTAAGCTTATGGTAGAAAGAGTTTGAGGGACATTTGAACATTTTAAGCTTTGTTGATGTTTGTAAGAGTTCATCTAACCTTACACTTCGGGTACATTTAAATTTTTTATGGTCAAGCTTAAGGAGAAGCATTAAAATGTACAAGTAAGACACAACTCTCCAACTAGGATGCTGGACTGAAGGGTTAAATTTACAAAGGAAATATCAGATGCTGAGTTGTAAGGCCCATGGCCAGATCTAGCTTGTGGAGGGGATCTGGTTATTTTGGAGAAAAGGATATGATGGGCAGGAGTTTTGAGGTGACCAAATCCAGTCCCCTCAAGAGAAGGGTGAAAGCGTAGTTGTGACGGCTTCTGTCAACTGTCAACTTGATAGGATCCAGAACCACTGAGCCACTGGATGTGTCTGTGTAGAGTTACCTAGATTATGTCAATTGTTGTGGAAAGGCCTGTCACAAACGTTAGGCAGGACCATTTTGTGGGCTTCGGTCCTAGACTATATTAAAAGGCATAACTGAGTTGAGCACCAGCACTCACCACTCAGGGCTGCTTCAGACTCCTGCCGCCATGACCCCCCTGCTATCTCTAGTGGGCGGCAACTTCAAACTGGGAGGCAAGATAAGCCCTTCCTTTCTTCAGTTGCTCTTGTCACAGCAGCAAGACAAGTAACTGATCCAGTGGCTAATTTCTCACTCACACTACAGTATGCTTAGGTAGAGTGAGCGCAAGCAGGGAAACTCAAAGTAAACTACCCAGAGAAGCTGGTTTGGGCCCCCATGTTCAGAAGGCAGTTGCTGTGATGTTTGTCATTGACCCCAGGTGCTAATATGGTCTTGTCCAAGAAGGCAAAGTAGAAGATTGCATTTGGAAAATACCTACATTCCTGCCACAGCAGAGCAAAGGATACGTGACAGCTTGTGTGAATAAGATAGATGGCACAGGGAGGATCAGATGAAACCTAAGGCAACCATGCAGCTTACAGCAGGGACTGCACAGCAGTGGTGGCCCCAGGAGACTCTAGGGAAATAGGGATACTCCTCTAATGTAGCATTTTTACTGTATCTTTTGGATTTTGATATGTCCAGATATGGAAATGCCTATCAGTGCAGGGGCTGAATATTAGCTGTTCCTCACAAGTTCCTGGGTTGGATGCTTGGTCCCCAGCTGGTGTCACTGTTTGGGGAGGTGTTAGAGACTTTATGAGGAAAGTAGCTGAGCAGAAGGAAATAGGTCATTGAGAGTGTGTCCTTGGAGGACGTCCTAGTTAGGGCTACTGTTCCTGTGTTGGACATCATGACCATATAAGCAACTTGAGGAGGAAAGGGCTTATCTGGTGTATGCTTCCACAAGGCTACACCTTAAAACCAAGTAGAAAGTTGGAGGGGCAAATAAGTACAAAATAGTTACCTGAAACATTTGAATTTGAATGTGTGGGTACCTACTAATCAGAAACCACCAAAAGCATCACTGGTCTCAATAATGGTATTATCATCAGAGAACAGCCTGTCAGCAGGGAGCTCTGTGGAGAGAAGATGCAGCCATGTAACCTGTTGCTCATGTGGCATCACCTCTCAGAGTTACAAGGAGTGTGACTAGTATGATCTATAAGGATGGCATGCATTTATATAAGACATGCTATTAATCAGTAAGCCCTGTGGGCTGGGTGTATAGCTCAGTGGTATAATGCTTGTTTGCCTAGCATGGGTGAGGCCCTGGATTTGATTCCTAACACATACATGTACGTATACACTGTACAATGTTTTTAAAAAACATGTATTAACTTGGACTGTCTCAGGCAAGCTGGGACCTATGGTTGTCAGAAGGATTGAAAAGTGAAACTCATTGCAGAGTGCAGCCATAACAATTCTGAACATGTTTGCTCCTTATAAACTAAGTTCAGAATCCATAGGTGTAGCCTGGCAGTGAGACAAGAACTGGGCAGGTCCTTTGTTATAAAGGGAGATTTAGACATACCTCTCCAAACACCAGCAGACGAAAGGGCTCTCAGGAATGCAGGGTGTTTACGGCACCATTTAACACACTTGATCTAGAGTAGAAATGGGGAGATGATAGCCTTTGGGCAACCCCCCCCCCACACACACACTTGTTCTGTTGTTGTTGTTAATAAAGTTTTATTGGAACAAACCACATTCATTTCTGTGACACTTGACCATGATAGCCTTTGCTCATAATGGCGGTAGTCAGTCACAGATTGAACGTCTTCGCTATCTCAGCAACTTCTAGGACATTTCCTGCCCTTTGGTCTCTACTACTTATGCAGGTCCTACCTTTGTCAACTGGAGAGCCACTCTTCTTTCAAGTATGTGAAAACATTTGCAAAATTCGACCATGTAGCAAATATCCACTTTTTAATGTCTTAGTGCTATGTCTCTCTCTAACCATAAAACCTGGACACCACATATTTCCTTGACCATAAAGCACTTAATTCAGGAATCAATGATCACCCCCAGTAACTTAGAAATTTTCAGAAGTTTTATCTACCTTTGCCTTTTATGTGTTTTGTCTCCATATGTATATGGGCACCACTTGTGTGTCTGGTATCTATGGAGGCCAGAAAAGGATACCAGATCCTCTGGAACTAGAGTAATGGATGATTGTGAGCCACGTAGGACCAAGCCAGGATCTTCTGCAGGAGCAATGAGTACTCGGAACTGCTGAGCCATCCCTCCAGCAACTAAGTTAGAAAAAATTTTAAATCTTACAAAATAATTAATGAAACAAACAAGAAAATTTAAAATTATACACATGAATTGAATGATAATAAAAATGGAGTGTTTCGAAGCTAGTTAAAAATGGCCACAGCATTCTGAGAGGGAAATGCGTAGCTATAAATGCTCGCATGTGAAAAGAAGAGCAAGTTAGGAGAGAAAAGGGAACCGAAAGGGTAGTCATAAAGAGGTCAGAGGGACTGCTCAAGAACAGAGAAAGGAGCAACTGAGTCAGAATCCATTAGGGGGACGGATCAAGTTTTGGGGAGGCACACAAAACACACCCAGACTTCTGCAGGTGATGCTGCTTTGTGGTTAACTAGCAAAGGCTGGGTAGAGCTGGGGGTGGGCATGATGATTCTTCTGCATAGACAGATTCTGAGCATTTCTGTTTGCAAGAAACAGTTTAGCACACACACATGCGCATGCTCATGCACACAGGAAAATCCACAAACATGTAAAGAATATGGTCCCTAATTCCAGCTGCCCCAATTTTTATGTCAGATATGAAACATATTACTTGCTGAGTGCCCACAGGCAAATTGCTGACCGTCTCTTCCAGCTCCGCTCCTGCCTCTGTAGAATAGAGATAAGCAGTTCCTGGCCCCTCAGCCCAAGCTGCCTCCTCCATCAAGCAAGGGGATTTTGAGACAAGGTTTTGCTGACTAACTTGTTTCGTTTTGGATTGCTTTATTTGAGGCAGGGACTGACTGTGTGATCCAGGCTGGCCTCTAATTCTGCACCCTCCTGCCTTAAGACTTTTTATTTTCCAAAGACAAGCTTGTCCCAGGACCCGTGTCCCTGGCTTTCTGCCCGCATTACCTTGGGCCTCCACAAGGGAGGAAGTAGAGGGATTGTCAGGAAGGTACAGGGCAGAGCCATGACATACAGGGATGGAGGTGGAGCAGGATATTTGTAAGTTCCTAGGCTTAGCTTGTGTGCTGGACTCGAGAACATTCCCTCCTGTGCCGCTTGCCACTGGCTGTCTTCCTTCCCATCCGGTGTCATGTGTCAGCCTTGTCCAAGCTATCGCACATCTAGCACATGGCTTCTGGTGACAGCCTGGTGTTCATAATTGTACCATAATCTCCGCTACCCCAAGGGTTGTGAAGGCTCCAAGCAGATGGGTTGTGGGAGAGTAAATTTCTTCCTCCCCAGCCTCTGAGATAGCGCTGTGAATATTTCTGTGGGATTTTTATCCAGGAGTGAACTCTCTGGGTCGTGAGGAAGGCCACTTATTTCAGTGCCCTGCCAGTTCGCTTTCTCTGTCATCTCCATCTTCAGTACCATCAGCGCCCTGAAATTTCTATAAACCCTCATTTACCATAGTTCAGTAGCGCCCCACTGAGATTATTTGATATTTTTCTAATTCTTCTTATATCTGGGACTCTTCAATGCATGTCTGTGGCTGTCCATTGGATTTGCCCTGTGTGCACAGCCCATTCCCACAGGTTACTGCTTTTCTGTTGAATATATTGTTGGTGACTTACCGGAATTCGGTCTTGGGTGGTGCTCAGACTCCCCAGACAGTCTCCTGGGCTCTGTGGGTCCCTCACACTGCTGCATCATTGGACAGCAATGCTAATCAAATGGTCACTCAGCTCAGGAGGGCACAGGGCAGGTCCCCATCTTCAGTCAAGACCAATTTGGATACTCGGCAAGGACGATGTGTCCCAGAAAGTACTTCAGGTGACATCCTACTGGCACTGTAGAAGACAGGTTGGTGTTTAAAGGGTGGGGTTCGTGTTAGTCCAAAGGGCTTTTCTGATGAAAGCTCTCGTTTCATTCCACCTTCTTTTAGTGTGGGGTCACCATTGCCATCCTGGCTATAATTACCAGCCACTAAGCAAATGTCTAAGTGGAGCATGGAGGCACAGGTCCTCTTGGGTGACCTGGGACCCCACTGACAACCCTAGTTGAGTATGCAAAGCCTCTTTGGTCTTCCCACCTCCCCTTGCTCAGCCTTGACATCCAGCATGGAGTGTCCTCATTTCTGCAGCATCCCGCTTCTGAGCAGCCTCCCCTCACAGCTTGACTTTCTTCAACTCCAAATTACTGAAGCCTCTAGGCCCTCTTCTCCTGACCTAGCTCTATTACACAGCCATTCCACATGGCTGAAGCTGCAAGCTGAAACGTGGGTGTAGTCTCGGCTTCGCCATCATCAGCAGTGCAAGGAAACCCTTCTCAGCTGGCAGTGGGCTTAGCAACAAGTACCCGGTACCAACCACCCTGTGCTAAGGGTTGTGAAGGCTCTGGTGGATGGCCATCTTTGCTTACAGGTTAGGAGGGGCAGACATGTGAGCCATGGGGTACACATATAAAGTAGGGTGCCTCGGGGTAACTGATGAAGCCTGAAAGGGGGTGGTGTGTCAGCAAAGATCCTTAGAGAAGCTAGTATGTGAGCTTGAAAAGCAGAGGAAGCTCTGTCGGGGGGAAAAGTGTGAAGCCTGGCACGATGAATCCAGAGTGCATGGTGAGGAGTGCACGCGCCTGCCCAGGTGGCTCCCTAGTCCCCCCAGGAGACTCCCACTCCACAAAAGAGCCCATTTTCAATTGCTACGAAGTGCCATAGGGATGGATGGTGTCTGTGGCTATTTCACACAGCCCAATTTCAATTGCTACGAAGTGCCATAGGGATGGATGGTGTCTGTGGCTATTTCACAAAACCTTGCTTTCTGGGTTTGGTTTGAGGTAGGCAAAGCTCTTGAGCAGCTTGCCTCGCCAGATGGGAAAGCTGAGTCTGCAGCTGCTACATGGATGCCACCTAAGACTCTGCCTGGTGTTGGCATTAACGCTTCTCCTTGACACCTGCATGTGGCCCATGCACCCGAGTTCCCAGAGCTTAGGAGCTTCGGAGAGTCTCAAGTGCAGAAGGACTCCGCCTGACCTGAGATCAGGAGAAGCTATGCACCCCTCCTTCTCCCGACCCTGACCCTGCTTCTAGGGCCGCCTTGACTCATTCCTCAGTCCTAAGGGAACTTACCATGGAAACCTACAGGAGGCTAGTGCTCACATCTGATGTGTGGGGTTCAGTGGCCTAACACTAAAAGCCATTTTACTTCTCAGCCTTGATAGCACGATGCACCTAAGTCTCTTCCATGCCCTTCTAGGCCTGGCTCGCATTTACCCATATAATTCTGGCTTACAAAACCCTGAGTCCTCATAATGCTGGCCACCCCACTCTCCCATCTCAGAGACTTCATACTTGTTTCTTCTACCTGGAACTTTCTTGGTTCTTCTCAGCTGGCAGGCATCAGGTGTCAGCTCAGACATCAGTCTCATTATCCCTGCCTCCAAATTCTACTTTATTTTTCCATGTCATTTTCTTACCTGGAACCATGTTACTCATCATTTCCGTCTTATGTTTATTGTCCAGGTCCTCTACTAGAGCTAAATTCTGTCTTAGCAGGGAAATTTTCTGTCCCAGCCACTGCTGTATCCCCAAGCCCCAGAACAGTGCTATGGATGCAGTAGATAATAAATGCTTTTGAAAAAAAAAGAAAAAAAGTAAGACTGTTGAGTGAGTGGATTTATGAAAAGGAATGCTTTTAAAAAGAGATAGCTTTCCATTTGAAAATGGGAACTAACTTCTTTGCGTCCACTAATGTCTGTGGAATGGAAATATTAATGCATAATAAAATTTTTGTATGAGCCTGTAGTACAGAATAGTGATAAATTAATAATAATTACAAGATTAGCATGCTGTGAGAGGCACAAGGAACTGAATCTAATGCATTGGAGGACACAATTTTACTCAAAATAGAGTTTGGAAAATAGATTCACCCCAGTCTGTAAGCTTCCCAACTGGAGTCTGGTGAGAGGGGCTGGCTTGGGGAACTGAGACCTGACACCAATTTCCAGTTCTGTGTGTTCTCAGCCCAACTGTGTGACACTGGGTTATCCCATCAACATTCCTGGCTTGCCTTTCCTCATCTGTGAAATGGGAACACACTAACTGCCATGGTGAATGTTCACTGATGTGTTGAGTGTAGTGCATGAGTGGAAGGTAGGACAGGGGCAAGGATTGTCCTCATATGACTGGGTTCTCTTGAAATTCTGACTCTGGTGTCACGCCAGCCTGTCTTGTATGCTGAGTGCTGGCTAAGAGGTGCTCTCTCTTCTTTGGCCTCTGTGGGTGGCTTTCCATAGCCTCGCAGACATGACATATTGAAGCTTGAATTTCATCCATGACTCCCCTCCCCCCAAAAAGGAGCCAGTCTTCTTGGCTCTCATTCAGTGTCCTCTGGGATTTGCTTAGGCAGCAGAATTAGTGTGCAAGGTCAAGAGCTCAAGCATGGCAAGAAATAAAATCCCTCCCACTGAGGAATGCCCTGGGTGTGGCATTGAGAAACGGAGACTTTAGAGATCTACAGGGCACCACCAGCTGTGATTAACCTCAGGAGGTGAGAAAGGTCAGGCCACCATGGCGGGCGGAAACTATTGTCTCTACTACATGAGCTCATGCTGGTCCTGCAGACAGCACCGCTCCTCCCAGGTCCTTGCTGCCGGAACTCCTGTGCAGGCTGGCTATGCAGACCTCGTGCTCAGACCCAGGACTGTGCCCAGAAGGAAGTGCCTCATGTTGTGGTGTAGAAAGTGTGTGTTGTGTGTGCTTCTCCACTTTCGTGCCTTTTTAGTGATAGCTCACACTCATCAGAGACCACCGGCCCTGCGAACTGAAGGCTTCTGCTTTGGTTTTTAAGAAATATCTACTCTGTTTTCCACACCTTCAGGTTCGATACTTGCTGTTTAAACTATCTGCAGACGAAAAATATTCAGAAAAACAATTGTGAGTTATCTGGATTGAATATGTACTGTCTTTTCTCTAGTCATTATTCCTTAGCCTGACCATTGTGCATCTGTGTGTGTGTCTGTGTGCATGTATACATATATATATATGCACATATATATGCAAACACATATATAGTTGCATATGTAATATATAGTGGGTGACTGCATAACATTTACATTGTGTTAGATACTAATCTAGACATGACTTAAAGCATATAGTGGAGATGTGCATAGGTTATATGCAAGTACTGTACCATTTTGTATGTGGGACTTGAGATTTCTGTGGTGATGTAGGGACCCTGGAACCAATCCCCTGTGGATACTGAAGGATGACTGTACAGACAGCAGCCAAGAGGAGATTTCCACAACAGCCTCCGATCACCAGCGTCCTGGGAAAAAGGAATGCCTCTCTCCCTGCTAGTGGTTGGGAGAGAGTGCATGGGCTCATGGGCTTTCTGGCTTCCTCTATGCCTCTGTGTCTTGTTTAGTGTGTTTGAGAAGAAGACCAGCTGGCGGAGATTTCCCACAAGGCATAGGAGTCACTATTTTCCAGCTGCCTTGCCATAAATGCCTCCATATCACCAGGAAGACAGGCCACATATGATGAAGAGTGCCCCCCTCCCATACTGGCCAGGTGGAGGGAGTTGTGTATTAGGGTTTGGATGACTGGATCCAGAGCCTCTTGTAGTGTTTTATGAGACATAAAACCTAGAGCCTCAGCATCCATCCTCGTCTCTACCGTGAAAGGTTTGGCTCTGAGCCTGGGGACAGCTGCTCTGAGAGTCTCAGGGGCCTCGGAGTATTTGCAGCCATGATCAGGTTCACCTAGGGCCAGGAAACTACTCCACTCTGAGCAGCTGCAGGGCTACTGGGCGCTGCATCATCCTGTAGGCTGCGTCTGGGGAGCAGTGACCCGCCGCTCAGCTGTCTTCAGATTGTGTCTCCAGGGGAAGTGTGTTCTCATTCTGCAAGTGGGGAGCTATTAGAGTGTTAGGTTCTCAGACGAATGGCCGGGGTAAGGTCCTCTCCCCGCGGCCTACTAATCAGCCTTCCTTGACATTTGCTAATTTCCTTTCTTGGACAAACTTGTCACCACCACTCTGAAAATAACATGTCCGGATGGGACCACACTGCAGATGTGGTCCAGCTGTTTCAGAGAAGGGTAAGAAGGCTGCTGGCTAGTCAGAATTCAGATGTCTCCTCAGACAGCCTCATGCTGGATTGCTTTCCAGTCTGGCTTTTGGTGAAGTACCTGTCCATTATCAGCCTTTGGGGAATTTTCACCTTTGTGGTGAAAGGAATTTTTTCCTTTTGTGGGTGAAGGCTGGGTGCAAAGGGAAGGAGTGTTCTGGCGCCCCCTACAGGAAAGACTGGGTAGCTGCACGGGCTTGTGAACTGTGCTTATTATAAGCAATAAACAGGGCTTGTTTTGTTTAGTGAACTATGATCCTGGGGTTCTCCATGCTAACATAAAACAGCTTTTCAGAATGTCAGTCTCCTCAAGCCAATGCCCATGGTGTAGCCACCCTTCTTTCTAATGTATGCACTGAGGAGTTTCTCTGGGTCTCCGCACACTCATCCTTAGAATAAGCAGCATTTCTAGCTCTACCTTAGGTGTCAGGAAAGGGGTTATCTCTGTGGGTGCAATGGCTTCTACTCTGTGAATTTGACCTTTTTAAGGACTTTATTTCAGCCCCCACACTCATGCCGACTCACCTATTTCCTCATTTTCCCCTCTCAACATCTATTTCTCATCTTCTCCTGGCATCTTGCCAACCACCTCAGTATATCCCAGGGAAGGGAGGTGGTCAGGGGAGGACATCTGTGGAGGGGCCTGAACTGTGTGTACTGTAGGTTTGCCATGTCCAGCTGGCTGCCCGGGTGAGTCATAGACCTCTTTGTGTGTACCCCTCTACTCCCCTTAGTCTAGCTCCTCCTTTGTTATCCGTGAGAAGGGAATAATAACAGCACAGCCTTATGTAGCAGATGATCTGAAATGAGGCAAATGCATCTGAGGCCCTCAGAATAGAGGAAAGTGACTTTCCAAAATTCCCTGTTGTTGGATTTCTGTGAGGTGAGGTGGTGAAGACAACCCAGTCACTGCTGGGCTCTTTTCCTAAACAAGTAAACAGCAAGCAACAGAAAGCACAGGTCCTGGCGTTTGCAGTGGTGAGTGTTCTTCAGAGGAGACCAGAAGGGACAGCTGCCTCCACCGTGAGGAAGACAGTCCAGATAACTGGCTGGCAGTCCTCCAGTTAGCCAGACCCTGCAGTGCTCAGGACTCAGGCGAGCAGGAGGGAGATAAACAAATCCATAACCAGCTGTGGAGCCCTCCGAGGGCTGCAAAAGGTCATTCTGGACATCTGGAGTTGATAGGCACAGACTGGGAAGGGGACTCAGTCAAGATGTAGGGCGGGCAGGATCCAAGATGAAGAGCTGGTGACTTCAAAAGCTACAGGGCCAGTGCAAGGCAATCTATGGCCCACATGCCACGGAGGCCAACTGGCCTCTCAGAAAGAGCTATGGGGTTGAAAAGTGACAACGGAATCTTTTTAAATGCCAAGAAAGGTTCGATGACGAGCCATTTTTTAAAAGAATACAGCCATATAGCTGGACTCTGGATAACCCCTGTTCACTATGAGGTTCCAGACATGAATGAGGGTCAGTACCATGGAGAGCTCCATGTGGTTCCAGAAGGCTAAGGCGGGCAGCATGATCTGCTGAGGATGAGCCTCCTGCTGGGGCTGGCAGGCTGGCTCGGTGCCAGTCCCCACCCAAGTAGCCATTGATTGTGAAGAACAGTGCTCTCCTCTTAGGTGGAGACTCCAGGGAGGGGGGGTGGCAGTGGGCTGGGAGCAAGGATATCTAGGATGGACATTTGGCATCTGTCTTCCCTCTACATGGGGGGTCTTCCTGCACCCAGCAGAGGTCACTATGAGGGTCCTGGAATCAGCTGTAGGCCCTGACACTTCAGCTCTGCGGACATTTGCTCTCTTATACAGAATGGGTAGCACATTGTCTCTGCTTGGTGTGATTTTGTTGTTGGGATAAGCGATCTAAAGAGTTGCTTTGAGCACCGCTCAGGAGCCAAAGAACCACTCCTGCTGTTTCAGACCCATGGATACATGGATTTCTTCAATTAGCCAATCCATCTAGTTCTTGTGGGTGGCTGGGAGACTGTCTGTGAAGCGTAGGGTGAGGCCTGGCTGTGAAATGCTTGGGGCTGGCTTGGGGTCCTGAACGCTGGAGCCGGAATAAGTTCTCCTGGTTGTGGTGTGGGGAGATGCACCCACGCGCATCTGGTGTGCACACTGCAGTTCCTCCTCATCAGATGAGCAAATTGTTTGGACATTTCTCTTCTGGAAAAGTAATTTATAGGCCTGGGACAGTCCCCAGGCAGGTGCGAATACTGGTGGGCTGGTGACATTGGCGGCTTTTCCTCGGGGCCCCATCGTCTTCTGTTGGTTTTTCACTTCCACTCCCCACTCCCACCTGCTCATCTCCCATAAGCTTGTTGAGAGTCTATGGGGTGCAGGCCCTGGCAGATGCACTCATAATTAACCTTATACTCTAGGTTTTCAGAGATATTTCTGAGTATAGGGGCAGTCATCCTGTTTTGACTTATTGTCTTTATAAAACATAAATAAATTAATAAGTTAGGAAATAATCATGAGTCAAATCACACAGCAGACATTTGCATGTAGGAAGGGTAGTTGCTATATACCAATGAGAAGGATGGGGGAGGAATGGTTTGCAGCTCCTGGTCTATTTCAGTCCATGAGAGGAAGCATCTGCATTGAGAAGGGACCTGATCCATTATATTGGTTTGTAATGTCTGCCAGGAGCATTGTAGGGCAAGTAGAGGTGCATGGGAGCTAGCTTTGGTACTTGTCATGTCTCTTTCCAGACCGTACAGATGAAAGAATTTGTCCCAAGTCTATCTCAGCTATCAAAGGAGAAGGCTCATTGCCCTAACATGGTAATCACTACAGAGGCTGGATGAGACCCTTACGTCAGTCAAGCCTTCAAGGACTGGCCAGAAGCAAAGAATGTTGAAACTTCTCAGTAGCTCTTGGATAGCACAGGACCAGCTCTATTCTGTGCTACAGAGTAATTTTCTTAGCTTTAACTCATGCTAATAGAAGGGTTTGTTGTTCAGAGGCAAATAGAACTGAGTACAAATTCCAAATGCTCTAGGTATAGCTATGTGAGCATGCTTTTTCCTTTATAAAAATGGGAACAGCAATACCCAGCTCTTTGTTGTATAAGAATTGAGTTGTATCTCACATAAGCACCTTTCGCTGGTGCCTGACATACAGTGATATGCTGTAAACAGGAATCCTTGTAGCAGCTACCACAGAAGCCTGTGGACTACAGTGCCAGCTTCAGTTTGCTATGGGGAAAGGCCTGTTTTAAATAATGGATGTCACTTGTAATCCGGGCAACAATCCCATCCCACTTCTACCCCCAAATCTGAAAAAATAAGTAAAGAAAATGACCTTTCCTAAGTGCTTTGGAATTTTGGTGGAAGGTTCTGTAATTGCTAGTTAACTGGCTGGAAAACCAGCTCTTGCGTAGTAATTGGAGGTGTGTGGGTCAGGACATTTAATTATGGCCTGGCTGCCTGGAATAGAAACCTCACCACCATGACAACACCTTCTCCACATCTGCCTGATTAAGTCAACAAATTGTTGGGTCCCAGCCCAGACTGGACTGTGGGCTTTCTCCTCATTCTCACTATTCTTGGTGTGTCCGTCAAGTGCTTTTACCAAGGCCAGCTCTGGGGATACTCCCAGGGAGGACATATGACCCCAGCTTGGGAGGTCATTACAGCTGGAAGAGATAGAGACTGAGGAAGCTGCACTGTTAGGTAACCAGAAAGACACTGTTCAGGTAAGAGAGTCTTTGGTCTGCAGAGGGAGAGAAAGAGAGCGAGAGAGCGAGAGAGCGAGCGAGAGAGAGAGAGAGAGAGAGAGAGAGAGAAGCAGAGACAGAGAACTCTAACAGGAAGAATACTCAAGGGCTCATGCCTTGCAGCCTGGGTGCCAAGTTCAAGTCCAGCTCCACCCTTGCTATGGCATGGACCATGACTAGATTGCCTTCCCTCATTAGGCCTAGTTCCTTTATATATACAGCAAGGGTAGCAAGAGTCCAGCTGACCTTCTCTATCTAAAGATTCAGAGTTAACCAACCACAGGTTGAAAATAGTCAGGGGTCTGGGGGAGGGTGGGGGAACCACATTGCCACTAAACAGGTACATACTTATTTTTCTCCCTCTTTCTTCCATTAAAGATGCAGTCCAACAGCCATTTATATAGCATGTACCCGGCATTTGACAGAAGTCATCTAGAGATGATTTCATAGACCATAGAGGCTTGTGTAAGGCATATTCAAACCTTATGCCATTCATGAACTGTCTGTGGATTGTGTTCCTGGGGGTCCTGGAGCCAATCTCCCGTGCATACCAAAGGATAGGTAGTCTTACCTCATAGTTATCATGAGGACCCAAAGCAGTAATGTCAATCAAATGCTCCAGGCAATGGCCAGTATGCAGCAAATACCTCATGGGTGTGTGGTGTAGCTGTGATCTCTGGCTAGAATTGTGAAGCAGACACTGGAAGCCTTGGGGGAGGGGTACCTCCTTTGCAGCCTTACTCAGCTAGAGCCTCCCCATCCCACCCAAATGCCTTTGCACCTGCAGTCTGTCTCCTTCACCTCTGACCCGTCCTCACACATGCCCTGTTCAGAGCTAGGTCAGGGGTCACAGACATCACAAACTCCTTCCAGGCCATTCTTCCAGGTAGGCTTCACTGCCCTCCTTTGACCTTTCTATGCATTTTTCAACTAAAAATATCAGCTCTTCTCACACTGGGACATGATGGATCTAGACTCACACCTTGACCCAGGTGAGATACTAGGCTCTTGCCTCTTCTTTGCCCCTCACTGTTTGCTGCTATGCCAGAGAGCAGGGTAGTGTTCTATAGGGCAGTGTCTCCATGAGAGAACTTCACATCCATCCCTCCATCACCCCCTCCCCTGTGTCCCTGCACCTTCAGGTGCTGACTATGTTGTCCTTTTCTCTCACCTGTCCATTAGGCAGAGGGAAGCTGGGAGCAGTGCTTTTTGATAACCGTCTTTCACTTTTAATTGTGAAACATGTCAAAGGGCAATACAGTACCCCACCACCTTACCACTGACCAGTTTTAGTTTCATTTACCCCTGGTTCAACTATGATCTGAATGGCATGCCATTCTGAGTAGCTTGACGAACCTCTTGCCATCCCATTCTGCCCTGCCTGGGACAGAAACCGTCCCTTCATCCAATGCATCCATAGAATTTATGCTACCTGCTCTCTTGCTAGTTGCCCAGTGGATGGCTGGCCAACCACTGGGTCATTGCAGGGCTGTTTATGTTACTCTTATTTTACTTTTAAACAGCCCCAGGTTACAAGACAAGTGATGGAGAAGAGGCAGCTAGACATAAACACAGCAGGGCCAACTGGTACCAGCCACGCCAAACATGGGGATCACGGAACAGATCTGCCCACCATGGGCAAGAAGGTTTACTGTTCCCAGTCCATGGCTGAGCGCAGAAGAGCGGCTTGAGTAGAGAGAGTTGGGGGGGGAGCTGGCTGTGGGTAGGTTGGTAGGAGAGAAGAAATGAGGGCCCAGCAGCCCAAGACTTGACCCAGAGATGGCTCACCCTGCGATTCTAAGAGATGTAAGATGAGAGTGGAGGTGAAGGTCATATGGAGACATCATTGGTCGGTCTGATTCCTGTTGCACCATCCTTAGAGAAAACAGATGTTGACTCTTGGGCCTCACAGCAGCACCCTGAGACGGGCTTGTCTCCCACTGATGCACTGCAGAAGGAGAGCACCGCTGTTCCCTCACTCAGGCCTGCCAAGGCAAGCATACCCTCTCTGCAACCAGCCCCCGGCCAGGTGGAATTCATGCCTTCCATCTTCATTACACTCTGGTGTGAGGTGCCGACCTCCAGTGCCACCCTTCTCCCTCTGGCACGGAGGAAAACTCAGGTTTTTCTGTTACTTGCCCATGATCCCAAAAAGCGTGAAAGGCGTTGTAGGGACTCGTTCTCAGGTCTGTGAACCCTACAGCGATCAACCTCTGTGATGTTCTCTCAGAGAGGAGGTGGATGGTGAGGGATGAGGAACAATGGCCAGGAGGCTTTTGGATGGTCTATTCCATGGTAAAGTGGACTGAGTCACCCCGGCTGGGTTCCCTGAGCTTTGGGCTATCCACAGTATAGAGGAAGACAGGTGGGAAAGCCCTGAAGACAGCACCCAGGCCAGGCCAAGGAGTGTAGGAAAGTGAGGTGTTCGGGGGACACAGGAGCATCTTTTGGGCTGGGGATAGAGGTGGGGCTTCTGTGCCCCATCTGGGAAGACAAGGAAGTGAGGCATGAAACTCTCCCCCTGTTATGTGCCTCTCTTGCTCACATGATCTTCCCCCCTCCCTGCTCATGCGCTAGAGTCTGGTATCCACCAATCTCCTTCCTCCCATACACTTCAAGTTCCAAAGTAGCCTACGAGCAAGACATCCCAGAAAGAGATAACCCTCTTTCCATGGCGGCTGCTTCTTTAGGAGATCCCCCTTCTCCCAAGCCTTCGGTGGCTTTCATGACCTCTTCCCTGGGACAAGGTGACTTTTCCAACCCTTTTTTTATCTTGTGCTAACTCTGTCCTCACTGTAACCCTGGGCAGTGGCAGAAGAGGGAGGAGCTCTTATTCCTCCCTAGGCTACACAGGTGGAAACAGGCTCAGATGAAGAGTCTCAGACGTGTCCAAGGTCATCTGGATACAAACCCTGTCCTCTGTCTTTTTCCTTTGCATCCCTGACATCAGACTGGGGGGGGGGGTGGAGGAGGTTAAAAGTGTCAGGTCAACCAGATCCCAAATGGGCTTATTGCATATTTCAGGTCCCTTGTACTGTAACGGTCTGGACACTAGAGGGCTAGGAGAGAGACTGGCCTCAAAGTTCACGGGTGCCCTTGCCTTGCTTTTCTTCTGGAAGCTTCTTGCCAAATAGCTCTTCTGGTTGCATTTTATGCTGCCACCACTTTCTAGAGTTTAAGAAGTGTGGTGGTGGTGGTATGTGTGTTTGTGCGTGTGTAGGTGAGGATGGGATGGAGAACATGTGGGTTAGGGACTCAGGTATACAGTTCAGTGGTGGAGTACTTGCCTTAGCATGAACACAGCTCTGAGGTCCATCTCTGGCGCTGGAGGAAAGAACACAGGGATTTTATTGGCTATCTTCTGTAAAGCGTTTGTTCTAACTGACCTATCAGAGGATGCCACAGTTGAATGCCTCTGCATTTTTCCAAAGAACTGAGTTTTATGAATTGAGCCATTTAAAATGCCATAAATAGTGCAGATGAAGCTGCCTTCCACAGTGGATTATTTGATGGTCTAAAGGAATCAATTTCCTTCACTCTCCTTTTCCCTCTTTTACATGGGAGCTGTGTTACACAGACTGAGTGACCCTAACATGAACTCAGGATGAGATTTGGACACTGGAGGTCAGGGTCAGTTCTGTCTTCCATCCTATGTGTCCTTGTGTAAGCAACCAGCTTTGCTGGGCTCTGTCATCTCTTCCTTGTCCTGAAGGCCATCTCGAGGGCTATCTAAGCACATGGATGTGAAGTGAAGTGGCCAGCACAGAGGGTGGCAGAGATGAGCAGTTGGTCTTCACTCAGAGCCTTCACGGTGATGGAGGAGATGGCCAGAAAACAGATTAGGTTTAGAACTGTGTACTTCCTCAGGAAGGTGCAAACGGAGCTTGGGGAACCAAGGAGAGGGAAGCCTTCCCATGCAGACTGGCTGGAGAGAAATCAGGGGTGTGTGTTCTAAGTGGGAGTGGCTTGTCTGGTTATTTAGACATTCCTCAGCTTAATCCAGATAGAGATCTGAGAAGGTGCATTCTATTTGAGAGGAAAAGGAAATTAACCTGGAAAGCAAGGAGAGAGAATAGAGTGATGGGGCAGGACAGGGCAGGGCATAAGCCTGCTCGAAATGATAAATAAACTTGGCTTAAGCTTCTCAGTAACACCAGCAAAAAGGGGAGCCCAGTCATTCAACAGTCACCACATTCCACAAGATCAAAGCACACTGGGTACAAAGTCCAAAAGGCCAATCGCTGGCACATATAAGGGGGACACTACGGCATTGTCCTTAGAAGCCTCACAGAGGTCATCATGTCCTTCAGCAAGACTGCTTCGAAGGGGACTGTGCCAAAGAATGGTGTTGTTGGCCAAGGAAGCAGCATGCGTCTGGCTCCATGTCTTTGTCAAGGTCCAGCGGAGGGCATCACTGCTGCTTGTTGTCTGCATGACTATCAGAAGGCGTGACCCAGTGGGTGTCTGGGGACTTGTGGAAGCAGTTTGAGGGTAGATGGCATTGTGGCACAGCTGAGGGCCACAAGGAGACGCAATGCTGGATATGAGAGACTCGCTTTGTTTACGCGCCAGGGACAAGACAGGGGTCAGGGCTTCTGCAGCCCCTGCGGTTGGAACTGTCTGTTGGTAGCTGAGCTAGTGCCTGAGGAGGTGGAACCAGGGCAGGACAAGAAGCCTGATTGGGCAGCCTGCCTCCTAGGCTCAGCCCACATGCTCAGGTCACCTCTCTAAGGGCACTCCCAGGCAGTTTAGCATGAAATTGAAAACAACAACAGCACATGCTCTATGACCCATCAGGAAGCAAGCTGGAGAAACCTGAGCTGCCCCACGCTCACAGCCTCCTATTTTGGGGGTTTTGTCTGTTCTATTTCTGAGGCTGGTGAACTGGTTTCCTGTTTGTTGTAAATCGGGTGTTGTCACCGTCTGGGCCTGCCCTGCCTCTGTCCTGGCCTGAAAGGAGGTAGACTCATGTTTCTGCCTCGAGTCAGTTCTGTTCTGAGCTAAGACCAGAGCAGAGGCAGGACCCACAGACTGGGCTCCTGCCAGCTGCCACTCAGGGGGGGCGGGTAGCGAGCGTGGCGTGGGCTGTCACACTTGTTTCATGGTGCCCTTGCCTTTTCGCCATTCTCAGAAGACTAGCCGCATATCAGAAGGAGGGGGCATTTCATAATGGAGGGCCAGGCAAAGCAAGGGTCTGGGCCTTGGAGCCAAGCCATTGGCTTCTGGAAGAATGTAAGGGAGGAGAGCAGGAAACCTCCCGCTAATTGGTACTTTCTACGTGATTGTCAGTTTTTACAATTTTACAATTCACTTTTTCTTAAATTGTCACTTTATCACTCCCGCTGATAAGGAGCCTGAGGCTGAAGGACCACGGTGGGGGGCAGGGGCGGGGGGGGGGGGTTCAATGTAGACCCTGGGGCCACAGCATCCCTCTCCCTCCCTGCCCTTCACCTCCTTTTGAGTGAAGTATCAGGAGACAGAGGTCCTGGGAGACAGTAGGGTCAGAAACGGAGTGAACTAGAGCTCTCTAGCTACTGCTTTGCCAAGCTGCTCCAATGCTTCCTAAATAGGCAGGGAAATGATGGCATTGTGTCGGGGAACAGTGTAATTCACAGGGAGGTGGCCCGGCCCTCTAGCTGTGAGGAGGGAGTGCTAAAGCTCAAAGACGATGTCTGTCCCAGAGCGGCTGGAGGGTGAAGTCTCAGAGGGGTCTCTAGGCCATGGTGGTCTTTCCCTGCGTCTCTCCGAACCTTACCTCTCCCCCTAGCCTCTTACTCTGCCATACTCACGGGCACACCCTCTTCAAAGCCCGTAAACCCTCTCCTCTGTCTTTTGGGACTAAAGCAATAGTGCGGGTATCTTTGAGCTGGCTCTTCCATGTCTTCAGTATCTTGGGGTGGTTTTCAACCTGCTTCTAAGCTCCAAGCATGCCCTGGCGTGGATAGCTGAGATCTCTTCTCATTGGGTAGTCCTCAGTGACTGATGCTCACACTATACAAACTTCTCGCCAGAGTCTGTGCAGTCCCAAAGCTAAAGCCACACTCTAGAGCAGCGATTCTCAACCTTCCTAACGCTGCACCCCTTCAATACAGTTCCTCACATTGTGGTGACCCCCAACCACAAAATTATTTTGTCGATACTTCATAATCATAATTTTGCTACCGTCATGAACCATAATGTAAACATCTGATATGTGGGATAGCCGATATGTGACCCCAAAGGGGCCACAACCCACAGGTTGAGAACCACTCCTCCACAGGCCTTCTTAAGACCCAATCCGTCTCCTGAAATTGTCAGTTCTCTACATAGAGCCATCATGGGCCCGGACAGGACAGAACAGGAAGAAAGCCTCTCAACCTCACTCTGGAAACTGTGGAAGAAGGAGAAACGAAACTTTGAGAAGAGGGAGTGTGATGGTTCCCGAGGAATTACCTTTGCTCCTTGACATCCTACCTTGCCTTCCTGTGCAGATTCCATTAGGCATCATCTCTTCTGCCCAGCCATGGTTCAGAGCTGGATAATGTAGGAGAAGGGGAGGGGAGAGGATCAGAGGTAAGGGAGCCAATCCCTTCCTTGTTTCAGGGTAGGGACTGCCTAGGACTTCATAGGAGAGGCAGAAAGGACACAGCCCAGCCACCCTCTTGCTGCCAGCAGCCGGTGCCAGTTCTGCTCTGCAAACAGCTGCTGCGGAGCTCAGGGGCAGGCAGGGGCCACGGCTTCTGCTCAATGACAGAGGCCAGGCTTTCATGTTTTAGCTTCTGACCCACCACGTTCAGAATACTTCCTTAGCTGTGCCTGTCACCCCGGTATTGGAGCCTACTCAGCCCTCACGTCACTGACACCCAGGGAACTCTGCAGACTTAGTGAGGGGGGCACTGGTACACTCCTGCAGGTCCCCTGCAGCCAGACAAGTGTGGCCTCCCTGCTGGATCCTGCACTTTATTTCCCTCTGTTAGCTTGTGCCACATGACAGATGGCCTCAAACTCAGCAGGTTGAAGCTGTGCCATTTCCGGCTCCCAGTTCTTGCTGGTCCAGGGTGGACTAACCCCACAGCTGCACTCAGCTGGACTGGGCAGGGAAGAAAGCCCCACCCCACCCCACAGAGTATGTCTGGGTGCTGGCTCTAAACTGAAGCACCTGGTGACTCCCATATAAACCCAGATTCCCCAAAGTGTGCAGTGTCCCCACTTGAGGACAGTGAAGCCTCTAGGACTCTTACAGCACCATCATACCCGGCACAGCGTGGCTTCCACCACATTCTCTGAGGGAAAACAAAACTCAAGACCAGTCAGGTTCCAGGGAAGAGGAAGCAGACCCAGGTGTGGGTGTTAGTCCTGTTGACCTAGGGCTACTTCGTCATTCACCCCGACCTTTCTTTGCTTTGAGAGAGCAAATGCACCGTCTGAAAACCTCTGCACACGGCTGCTGAGGACACGTTCTGAGGGAGTGCAGTGGATAAGAAGAACAGGCACAGAAGCCATGGCCTCTGCCTGTCCCTGGGCTCCCGAAGGGCTGTTTGCCCAGCACAGCTGCCGCCAGCTGCCCCCAACCAATGAGGACCCTTGCCTTTTTGGATTGGTGCAGGCAGCCCTTCCCTCTGCAGAGGGCTGGGTCCAGTCTGGGTCAGGATTGTGTGGCCCAGCTCAGGCACCACCCAACTCCAGCTGGAGGTTCCTGTTGAGACCTCCTGAGCATGAATCCTGTGAAGACAGACCCTTAGGACCTTGCCATTTTCAACATGTATCTCTCAGACTAATAACATTCTTAATTTTTTTTTTCCTGAGTGATGAAGTTGGTGGGATTTTTTTGTTTGTTTGTTTGTTTTGCAAGTGACAGGAGCTAACTTTTACGACCTTGAAAAATAGAAGAAATGTATGGAAGAAAAATGGGAGTGTGTCATGGAATTGGTGGGAGGTGAAGAATTAAGCCAGGAGGGGGGAAGGATTGAGATAAAGAACTCGCAGGCAAGAAACACACATTTATAGCTCAGAAAAAAAAAATGCTAGCAAGGCATGGGCCACATGCTGCAGGACACAGAGAGGAGAGTGCTCTAGTCATCTCGGTGCAGCTGATCTCAGGGGACAGCAGGGACAAGCACTGCGGAGTGACGGGGCAGCACACGAAAAGCCACTGAGGCTCACAACCAGACAGCTTGTTAAGGGACCTGCAGATAGCTGGAGAGTGTCAGGAGAAAGAACGGAGAGCGACACAGACGCTAACGCTAGTGCTAACGTTAACACTAACACTAACAGATCTGGAAGATGGAGGTGGACCAGACAAGGGAAGACTTAACCATACTGCTGAGGAATTCAATCTATCCTGTAGGCCTGAGTTTTCCAGGTGTAGTACTCAGAAGACAGGCATAGTAGATGTCTCCTAGCTCGGAGTCTATCGCCACGTAAGCATGTACATGTCATTGGGATTGCATCTTGGAAGACAGACAGGATACGGGGGCGTCCAAGACATTCTGTGGAAACAAGGGCAAAGGACATCTGGGTCCTGGAGAGAGATACTTAGTGTGTTCTGTGTCTGGTGGCAGACAGGAGGATTTCTCCATGCAGACATCAGGGTGGGTACCTACAGGTCACCAGAACGAAACCCTTTTGCAAAGGGCATAGGCAGAACAGGGGCTTGTCTAGAAACAAATGAGAAAGGGAAGTAGCTTATGCATAAGGTGAGGACCTTGGCCACAATGCAGACTCAATGAACTAACTTAATCTTGACATTAAATCTTGGTTGTCAACTTCTGGGGTCTACAGTCTACTAAGAGGCACAGCCCAGCATGCATCTATGAGGGCATTTCCAGCAAAGATTAACTACCCTAGAGAGGTAGCTTAGCTTTGAGGAGGTCTGGAGACAAGGTTACTATTTTTCCTGCCCACTTCCTCTCTCTGCTCGTGAGTACGATTATCCTGCTGCTGCTTCACTGACAACTGAGCCCAGCTTCTTGAGCCCTCTGATGTGAACTGAACATCATTGGCTCTCCAGGGGTCCTGCAGGCATTCAGCACTAGACTGGAACAGTCAAGGCTTCTAGCTTCATAGACTGGGAATCCATAGCTGCTGGGTTGTCAACCTCCCCAGAGTGCAGACAGCCACTGTTGGACTACCCAGACTGTGTGGTGTAAGCCAACCTAATAAACTCTCTCTTTAAGTCATATTCATTCTACAGGTTCTGTCCTCTAACTAACAGAATTCTGACTAATATACAGCTCGCATATTTCTAGATGTTTTGATTACAAGCCCTTTGTTCTGCTAGGCTTTTGCAAAAATGCCAGATTTCCCCCAGAGGAATGCCTTTGGCTGCTGTGACTGGTATCTCTGCACTCTGGGCTCTAGAACTGCAAATATCTCCCTCCAGAAAGTTCTCTTTAGCTTAAAAAATTAATTAATTAATTAATTATTAGTTAGAATTTTCTGAGGCAGAGTTTTCTGCAGCCCAGGCTGGCCTGGAAACCACCACACTGTGGCTGAGAATGACCTTGAACTTCTGATCCTTCCTCCACTTCCCAGTTGCTATGATTATAAATGTGCCTGCCTGTGCCTGTTTGTTTTGGTTTGTTGCTTTAAAGATTTATTTTATTTCATGTGTGTTTGCCTCCATGTGTCTGTATGCCATGTGCACGCAGTAGCTGCAGAGGCCAGAAGAGGGTGTCATAGCCCCCAGAACCCGAGTTATATAAATGGCTGTGAGCTGCCATGTGGATGTTGGGAACTGTACCTCTGTCCTCTGCAAGAGCAGCAAGTGCTGTTAACTGCTGAACCATTTCTCCAGCTTCTTAATAAACTGAGTCTGATTCCCAGACCCACATGATGGGGAAAAAGCCCACTCCCAATTCTTGCAAGTTTTCTTTCTGGCCTACTCTGTGGCACATACACGCACATGCACACATACACAGAATAAGTAAATGAATAGTAGTAAGACATTTAAAGAAGCACACAGAAATTTATCTAGGTGTGGGTGAGCATGCATTTCTCAGCTGAGAGCCCTCCAGAAGAAATAAATGCCACATTATGTGATTTTGAGGTTCCAAGAACCATTTCCCAATCACAGAGAGCAGAGCCCTTTGGAGGAATGACTGACTGACTGTAGGTCTGGGCAGAGAAAATAAAGCCCCAATGACTTGTGGCTCCAGAACACAAGAAAACATTAAAAACAAAGCCAGCGTAAAGGAAAGAACAGGTGACAGCGTGCCTGGAGGACACAGGGGCACGCCAGAGACAGCCCGTGACTGCAAAGCTTGGATGATTTGAGCGCGAGCTAAATCACAAGATAGAATTATAACCAAAGAGCTCATGATCATTCGTTATTTATAAAGCAGTATCTTATATCTTGTTATGGATAGCTGAATAAATAAAGGCAGCAGGCAGGCAGCACAGATCTTTGCAGAATTCTAGAGAATACTTATGCTGTTCCCCATCCAGCAGATGGAGCCCAGCTCCCCTCCTCTTAAAGGCTGGCTGCATTCGGTGACTTGCTTCCAAAGAACAGAGTGTGGTCAGGGAGGAATACTAACGTCATGGCCGATAAGCCCAGCAGATGCCACCTCAGCCACAATCAAGATCAGAAACAGCAGTTGTAGGTCCCATCGACAGTCTGGAAGACAAGATGGATGGTGGGGCTGGGAGACCTCTCTCGGTTTTCCTACAATTCTAACATTGTTTCAAGAATTATAAAATGTGTAAACACCCTTCCCCAGCAATGCTCAAAAGAAATAAAAAGTAAACAAATATAAAAGCCTGGTAATAATGTTCTTAAATGGCAAATTAACCTGGGCACAGAAGTTCATGCTTACAACCCCGTTGGTCTCTGGGCTGGGAAGGGTCTTTGCAAATAGACAATGTAAGTGAGTCTCAGGGCAACCTGAGCTACATGGTGAGACTCTGTCACAGACAAACAACAAACAAGCAGGAAAACAAGTTAAAATAACGAGGTACCTGTGCTATTCTTATTAAATCTGAACACACAGGGAGGGCATTGGCCTCTGGGCCCAGCCTGTGTCTGGAGGGCACCTTGTCGAGATGCATTAAATAGTTGTACATTTCTACTCCTAAGTTTCTATTTTAGAAATTCGTTCCAGTAAAATAATCACAGATTCCAATAAAGAATCTAGGAGAACCCTGCTTTTTCCTCTGTGATGGGAATAGAGTTCAGGTCTAAGCACATGACAGGCAGGCTCGTGCTCTTCCATTGAGCCATATCCAGCCCTTAAAGAAACAGTTATTACAGTGTTGTTTATCACAGTAAAAGACTAGAAACCACCCAGATATACAAGTATGTAGGAATAGGCTCTACAAATTATGGTAGGGCTATGCAGAGATAGATCTTTTAGCCAATAACAATGGCCCCCCTGACTTTGTGTAACAAATGAAAAGATGTCCATGACCTAGCCTGAGAAGAGAAGATGGATACAAAGTGGTCTGAAATTAGGGGAATATACAGGTGTATCTAAAAATAGTTACAGGTAGCAAAAGTGCTTTTAAAGAAATGGGATCACCAGTGGGCTTTATTTTCTTCTTTATGTTTGCCTACACTTTCTGAATTTTCTATGCTGTTTTTGTTTAAGGAGCCTGAATGCTGGGTCCCTCTGCGGACAGTCATGATGTCTGTTTAAATATTGTTAATATAGTCCATGTAGACGCTACCAGCTTAGAGTCCTGCAGGACTAAAACCCAGTAAACTCAAATTTCTCAGGATTTGCTTAATCACAGTTGTTTATTTCAACACTGTACCTACCTCAAACAAGGGATGGATGGGATCTTATCTAGGATATCTGTACATTTTCACATATAAAAACACTTTAGGAGCAGGTACAGCCCTGAACATGATCAGTTAAGGAATACATTCCTGAGGATGCTCAGTTCAAGGTCAAGGTCAAGTTCGTGAGGTATGTGCTTGGAAGGATAAAGTGACAGATGGGAAACCCTGGGCACTTTCTGCTGTCTCTAAGGTGTGTGTGTTGGGGGTGGGGTGGGGAAGGGTGTTATATATGGTATCTTTCCCTACGGCTTGCTTCCTTATTCCTTTAAAACCCCAACCAGTTATGCAGCTACATGCAGTGAGTTCACATTTTGATAATGTGCTTTTAAAGAAATGGGATCTCTCTCTCTCTCTCTCTCTCTCTCTCTCTCTGTGTGTGTGTGTGTGTGTGTGTGAAAAAGAGATTCAAAGAAACTTTCATAGCACATGTTTAGAACACTGAGACCCAGGAAATGTGAGGGAAAAGAATGGTGTGAACAAGACTGAAATCGGGATCTTTGATAAGTGCAAAGACAAAACAAACTCAGCCGAGAGTGAAAACAGTAGAGAAAGATTGATTGTGTATGCCAGGCTAGGAGAGCACAGGAGTTCTTTCCAACACACTGTGCTCTCTCTCATTGCTCTGTTCTCATAATTGTTTCTATAATATAATAGATATTCAATATATATGTGTGGCAGAAAGGGTGGCTGGATGTGGGTGTGTGGGTAGATGGATGGGGTCAGTGGATAGATAGAGAAATAGGTGAATGGATATATGGGTGGGTAGGTGGATGAGTATATGGATAGATGGATAGACAAATGAATGATGGATGATGGATGAAGGATGGGTGGATGAGTAAGTCTGAAAGGATAGAAAATTCATGTCCCATCGCAGAGCTATATCCTTCTTTCTGCTCTTAGAGATTTTTCTACAGTTCAGCTTCTCTCTGTCTCTGTTTCTCTGTCGCTCTGTTTCTCTCTCTCTCTCTCTCTCTCTCTCTCTCTGTGTGTGTGTGTGTGTGTGTGTGTGTGTGTGTGTGAAAAAGAGATTCACAGAAACTTTCATAGTGCATGTTTAGAACACTGAGAATGGTGTGAACAGGACTGAAATCGGGATCTTTGAAATGGTCCTAAGCCTGAAACCAGGCTTGATAATCTAGGATTCTAACCTCTTTGTAGATGGGAGCCTTCCTGAGGAGGCAACAAAAGCCCAGAAAGGCAGCTAAGGTATCAGGGGCAATTGGCTTTCCCAGAACTACATGGCAAGTACACCCAGGGAAGCCCCACTAGATAGCAGGCTTTAAGCTCCCACAGCCTGAGGTCTCTGTGGAGGTATGTGGCTTGCAGTGCCCATTGCTTCATGGTACAAGGGGTAAGCCTCCCAGGGCAGCCCACTGGGGAAGCTGTGTTACCATGGAGGTTCTTCTTTAGAGTGCGTTGGGATCCTCTGTTGTGGCCCGAGTCTGAAATGTTCCCCACAGATTTACACATTGAACACTGAATCCCTAGAAGATGACAGTGTTTGGAAGGTGGAGAAACCTTTGAGATGTGGTGCCTAACTAGCCAACTAGAATACTAGGGAATGGGCTCCTGGAGGTCATACCTGTCTCTGGTTCTGGTCTAGTTATCTGCTTTCTGGGCAACCAAATGCGAACAGCTCCACAGGGCTCGGGGGAAGAAAGCCACACATTCAGAGGGAGCTATGTGCCTGATATCGCCTTGTATTCCTGGTGTTTCTTCCACTTTGATATTCTGCCTACATATCTTCAGTGTCCGTCATTAAGCCTGAGCTGACATGAGTAGGTTTGAATATCCTCGGGAAAACGTCCTTTCTCTAAGTCAAGGTTATTGCTGAAGAGGGATCCCCAGCCAGGATACCAGCAAGGCTGCTGCGTCTTCCCCGCTCCTGGGTCCTCTCATAGCAGCTGCCTTCATTTTCTTGGCAGTCTGTGGCTGCTGGGAGAACAGGTGTCAAGAGTGTGGCAGCTGGGTGTTTATCCCTGCACTCTGGGAGCCTCTTACCTCTGGCTGTAAGTGCCAGCTAAGTGTGGCAAGGGGAGAAGACCTGAGAAGGATAGATGGTGACAGGCAGGACTCAGCTGGCAGCACTCGGAGTCCTAGAGAGAAGGGCTGGAAGGAAGGTGATTTCCACGCTAATTCACACACTGAGACTTCTCCTGCAGCCCCATGCTGCACCGTTCTTGAGAGAGGCTACTTTGACCAACAGAGGACACAACCTCGACCCTGGGCTAGACCCCCCCAGGAAGAGGCAGCCCTGTGTCAGAGAATGTTTCTTGCACAGAATCAGTTATGCATGTGTTGTCTGGTCCTGGGCTAGAAAGAAGAGCGACAAACGCCTGCCTGGGACTTCGAGGGCTGAGCAAATCTCCGTGAGCGATGATGCCGGGGTGGGGAGGGGGGTGACAAGAGGGTCCTGTTTAACGGAAGCCAGGGGTTGTATCTGCAAAGGCTTCGTGGAGGGCAGTGTCATCAAGGAAGTGGGCATGTGCCCGTGGTCCGAAGAGGGTCCCAAAACAAACTAAAATAACAGCGGTTCAGGCAAATGATGGTGTGCTTTCTCTTCTCATGTGAAAGCCAGAGGGAGCTGGCCCAGGCTCGGCAAGTGGCAGTGCCACAGTGGCGGAGATATCCCAGCCCCTTATCTCTTTTGGCCCCTCCATCCCTAGAACACGGTTTCCATCCTGAAGGTCGCCTCACATTCTCAGGTGGCTGCAAAGCACGGGCGGTCACATCCGTCTTACATGCAGGAGGTAGGGA
Source organism: Pachyuromys duprasi (assembly GCA_028658305.1). Classification (NCBI taxonomy): domain Eukaryota; kingdom Metazoa; phylum Chordata; class Mammalia; order Rodentia; family Muridae; genus Pachyuromys; species Pachyuromys duprasi. The sequence goes on from CM053763.1 coordinate 96,076,402, forward strand.
GAGGCGGAAGCGGCTTGCTGCCAGCTGGGTTCTTGCTTGGCAGTTCCAGCCAAGGCTTTGCCCTTCCAGCACATGGCCCAGACTGAGTAATGGAAGAAAATGGGCTTAGTAAAGGAATGAGGGGAGGGGTGAGTTTGTAAAGCAGAATGCAGTGTCTCGGCCAGGTGCTAATGAGCCGGAGGAATTTTCCCAGGAAAGAAGGGAGCATTTTAGGGAGGAGAGCGGCAGGTGTACAGGCCTGCTGGTGTAAGGATCATGGGAGGAGACTGCATGTGTGAGAATGCGTGCGTGGTGTGGGGGTGTGTAAAAACATGTGTCCCTGAGAGAGGGAGCGTGGAGCCAGATTTCAAAGGATGTTGGCCAGTGGTTGGAGCCCGGCTTTGTTCTGGAGGGAAGAGTGAGTCACACAGACAGGGGAGCATTGATCAGATCTGAGGTTTCAGCTCAGTTGGGATGTTTGAGCCACAAGGGTGGTGAGGAGTCAGAGTGAGGACATTGTGCTAATGGGAACAAGGGGAGCATGAGGTGGATGGCGATCAGGCGGGGTGTGCAGCTGCACGTGCCACCTGCAGACTTGTAGGAAAGAGAAAAGGGGCCACTGAGGGCTTAGGAATGAGGGTGTGACCTACGGGCGCCACAATAAAAGGTTTCCTGGGGTCTCCTGAGCTCAGCTGGGGAGACTCTTTGCTCTGGCTGTTAGGGGAAGGGAAGGAGGGACCTCATTTCTGCTATTCGCGTCTACGTGCCCAGTTCACCAGCCACGTTAAAAAGGTTTATTTTTATGTATATGGATGTTATGCTTGTGGAGGCCAGAAGAGGGCATCGGATCCCATTATAGATGGTGTGAATCACCATGTGGGTGCTGGGACTTGAACCCAGATCCTCTGGAAGAGCAGCCAGTGCTCTTAACCACTGAGCCATCTCTCCAACTGTCTTAGGGTTTTATTGCTATGAAGAGACATCATGACCATGGCAATTGTTGTTAATAGAAACAACAGCAACAGCATTTAGTTGGAGCTGGCTTATAGTTTGGTTTTGTCCGTTGTGGTCATGGCAGGAAACTGTGGCACTGTGTGTCATGTGGCACTGTGTGTGGGCAGAGGCGATGCTACCAAGGGAGCCGAGAGTTCTGTATCTTAATCCCCAGGCAGCAGGAGGAGACTGTGCACACTGGCCAGACTTGAGCTTCTGAGACCTTAAAGCCCACTTCCAACAAGGCCACACCCACTCCAAGGCCACACCTTCTAACAGTGGCACCTCCTATGGGCCAAGCATTTGCACACATGAATCTGTGAGGCTCATTCCTATTCAAACCGCCACACCAATCCAGATCCTTTACCTTTTGTCTCGAATTGTGGATTTGAGAACAGAAGCACAGAGAGTATTATATAGCGCATGCAAGGCTCAGGTGTGCCGCCGAAAAGACAGACGAGGGGGTCATCTGCTGAGAGGGGTGTAGCGTGTGGCCCTGCTTGCTGACAAGCCAGCGGCTGAGGAGCCACTTTCCCTGTACTTGCAAAGGCTCTGAGGTGCTAGCCCGCTGGAATTTGGAATGCCTGGGGGGACACGTGGGGTGGGCCCCATCTAGTCCCAGCTGAGCTGCTGACACAGTGACTCCTGGAAACCCGGAGTTTCCTGTCTCTCCAGAGTTCCTCCTCCACAAACCTTAGGCTTCAGACTAAATCAATCTTCCCCTAAAGCCTGTGTGTTCTACCTTCCCAAACCATGTTCTCTGGGCCTGCTGCCTGCATCTGTATTTACACAAATCCTTTAAAATGTGTTTGATTTTTACTTACTTACATTTATGTGTATGAGTGATCCACATGCATGTGTGTATGTACACCACCAGATTCCTCTGGTATCTGTAGAGGCCGTAAGTGGGCATCAGATCTTCTAGAACTGGAGTTACAGATGACTGTGAGATGCCATGTGGGCGCTGGAAACTGTACCCAGGGCCTCTGCAAGAACAGCAAGGGCTCATAACTGCTCAGCCACCTCTTTAACCCCTGTATGTTGATTTTTTATTTTAAAGCTTAGCCTTGACTTAAAATGTGAGCTCTATAACGTCATGGATTTTCCTCTGTGTTGCATTAAAAATGAATTCAGTTGATTAATAAGAAGCTGAATTTCTCTTTCTAACAATATGGGCACCAAATGCTGAGCTTGGGGCTTGCACACACAAAATCATTTCATAGTCCTGGTATTTTTAGGAGGCTGGTAGTTTTCTTCCCCACTTTACAGAGGCAGAAGCTAAGGCATGGGGAGTTTAAGAAGTATGTTCACAACCACTCAGTGGGATCCACCTAAAACAATTGAGCTCTGCCTGAAGGACCAGGATTCTCTGACTATTTCAGCCAGTGCAGGCACAGCTCCATATGACTGAGAGGGGACCCAAGTAGGAAGGCTGTGGTGTTCCCCATCCCCCACAAGGCAATGGCCTCTGGGAGTAGAAGGGGAATGTGAGGGTCATGTTGACACATAGGATGTCTTAAGGGACAGACAGCTGGGAAGTAGAGGAATTTGTGTTTTGTTGTTGTTGTTGTTTTTGGTGTTTCTAGACTTGAGAAGTGTCAGAAAAGATACAGGCTTACCCAGGCTGCGGGCCTGCTCAGCAGCTGGAGGTTGGCTAAGAATCACTGTGGGCTGAGAAGCAGGAGAAAGAAGTGGGATGCCTCCATCCCGCTGGCCACCAGCGAGTTCACAGACACTCACCACCACACCCAGCCAATCAGAGGGCCAGCAAGATGGGTCACTGAGTAAAGACACTTGCCACCAAGCCTGAGTTTCATCCCCAGAAGCCACAGAGTGGAAGGAGAACTGGCCCCTGAAAGCTGGCCTCTGAAACCCCACATGTGGTCTGTGTCCTTCACACACCCACAAGTTCGACACAAGTTAATGAATGAATAAACAAATAAATATAATAGCTGTCAGAATTTGTTTCACCCACACCACCTGTTGGCCATCTATGTCATCTCCAATGTCTTGCTATTATAGAAAATGCTGTGATGAACACTTGTATGTATGTGTTGGATCCAGGGGTCCATTTATCCCCACTTACAGGCTTTCTTGCTCAATGCATCTGGAGTTCAGCAGTGATGGCTACCCCAGTCTTCACTGCCTCAGTAGGCTTAGGGGCTTCTGGGAACATTCAGATGACTAGTCTCGGCAGGACTCATCTCTGTAGGGAGCAGCCCACAGGTGGGAAAAAGCTACAGTGGACTTTTTTGCACACTATCTGCATTCACACTTGGACCAGGAGGGAAGGCTCCACCACTTTGGTGGCACTGAGGGCACTGTGGTCCTTGACCTGATGGTGCCCACATCAAACAGCAATACACATTCACTCAGGGCTTCACTTGGCTCCTTCCAAACCAGAAGTACTATGGAAGCCAGGATGTTCCTGGTACCGAGTGTTGGATGTGTGGGAAGGAAAGAGTGGGTCTGGGACCGAGTAGGCACTGTGTGAACCCAGGCAGCCAAGAAGGGGACAGAGGGTACAGATATTGTTTCAGAGCTCTGTGGCCTTCTTGGAGGACCTCTGTCAATAAATCACAGTATTGTTCAAAACTTTGGGGGACTTGATTGATGTTTCTTTCATGTGTGCCTCTGTGCTAAGACAGGTACTTATTGTGGTTTTATTTAGGCTGCAGAGTTTTGATGGAGTTTATGCAATTGCCTCCAAAAAATAAAATGTCAGCACATGCCATCTTAGGGGCCGAGGAGTTGGTTCAGTGGATAAAGGGCTTGCTGAGCAAGCATGAGGACCTAAGTCCAGGTTCCCAGTGTCCAGGGTACGGCAGTCCTTCCTGTATCTGAGGACAGGCAGATCCAGGACTTCCTGGCCAGTCAGCCTGCCTAGCCAAAATAGACTTGGTAAGAGATATAAGCAAACAAATAAGGTGGAGGGTAATCAAGGAGGACACCCTACATTGACAGCTAGCCTCTGCACTAGGATTCACAGGTTTAGACACTTGCATACATGCACACAAACACTCATACACATGCATACAGATACACACATATACACACAGACACATACATATACATACACACACAGACACACACATGTATACACACAGACACATACATACACAAACATACATATACATACATACATACATACATACATACACACATACACCAAAAGCAAATAAACTTGCTCTCTATTTAGGAGCCTGTCCTGTGCTGGAGCTAATGAATACAAAAGAGCATTTTCTGCACGCACAGCAGAATGGAAGACACAGTAAACTGTGAGAAGCCTGACTCCAGGCCTCACACTTGTCAGTCAAATGCCCCAGCAAGTGGTGGGACTACACTGGTCCGTACTGGTATATTCTGTCTAGGACCCTTGCAGTTTGGGATGTTTCCATCGAAGCATGGCAGATGCCCAGAGTATATGTGTGAGTTCCCTGCCATCCTGGACGTAAGAACTCTGGGTCAGGAGTGGCTACTTTCTCTGCATGATGCCAGCTCTTCACACTTGGACTGCTCACTGAAATACAACATGAACTGTAGGTGCAAACCACGTGTATATTTTAAGTGTTCTGGTAGTCACATTAAAAAGAGTAGAAGGAACTATTTGAACCCAGTTTTAATACAACGTTTTCTTTAATGCAGTCCACCTAAAATGTATGCTACTTCTGTGTGTGATCACTATGAAAACTCAGTCAAGCGTACATTCATTTCCCTACTATATACTTGAGAGCCGGTGTGTACTTCAGAAGGATACGTACCTAGCTACATTTTCATAGCTATGGGCAGCTCGTGGCTCTCTCATAGGGCATCACTAGCAGGGAAGCAGGTCTTTGGCTTTCCCCAAGGTCTCCTGGCAGCCTCCCAGGGTTCCGGTTGCCCAGGGCAACAAGGCCTGAGTGGGTCACGTGCTGTGTGCCCCTGGCTGACCCAGAATCCCCATCCTTCTCTGCCTGTTCCCAACAGCACAAGGCAGCTTTTTGCCTTCAAGTCCAGGAAACCCCAAGGAGCCTGATTCTAAATCCACCCCCAGGAGCAGACCACCACCCCTAAGGCCTTATTTCTGCTGCCCTGGGCATAGCCACTTGCCCTGGCAGACCGAGGCTAGGTCAGTGACATACGCCAATTTCAGATTCACCTTTCTTCTCAAGAGAACTTTGCCCTCTGTGGGTTCTGGGTGAGTTTCTGACCCCTTCATTCTAAAGAAGACACCCACCATTTGTGACATGGGTGGCAAGAAGCCTACTGTGCTCATAAAACAGGAGTCGCCTAGTGACCAGTGTCAGCTGACCGAGCATCTCCTCAGGACTCTCTGGAAGAAAAATGATGGGGTGTGTGTGTGTGCGCGTGTGTGAGTGTATGTGTATATGTGTGTCTGTGTGGTGACTGGAATGTCCTGAAAAGGCCCTGAGGCTGCTCCTGCCTTCACAGCCCTCCCGCCAGCATGGCCTGCCTTCCTCCCTCCCACTCTCTTTTGTTAAGTGGCACAAGGAGATGTTATTTATTGTACCTTTCTGACAAATAAAAGCCATTGCTCTGATTTACAACCCCGCCACCCCCTCTCTGAGTCAGCGTGTGATTCATCTCCTTAACGTGATACCTCCGAAGCGTGTGGCTCACTCTCAGGATGAGTGGAAGGGCCTTTTCTGCCAGCCT